>JAIUSX010000088.1:4800000-6000000 GCA_026573805.1 Hesperophylax magnus
TAAGGTTTCAGAAGAAATTTTCTTCGAAAAATTAATCTATTTAACATTTTCTGATTTTGAGGTTCAATCTTGTGTACAGTATTTTAGCTTAACCTATTTTAACATATGGACAAAAACTTTATAATAACCTACCAAATGTCATAAAGGAAGCCACAAGCCTTAGCACTTTTCGTAGGACATGTGCTCTATATGTAATAAATAATATTTGATTGTTGAACATACTCACCAATATTATTTTAGTCACCTAGATATCTTATATAATATAATTTTGTGTATTTATCTTTTTCTCTTAAAATGTAATTGTTATTTTTTGTATTTTTTATGTTTTCCTACTAGATGTATGAAAAAATTTGCGTACATCTAAATAAGGAA
Source organism: Hesperophylax magnus (assembly GCA_026573805.1). Lineage (NCBI taxonomy): Eukaryota > Metazoa > Arthropoda > Insecta > Trichoptera > Limnephilidae > Hesperophylax > Hesperophylax magnus. The sequence continues at coordinate 4,800,373 of JAIUSX010000088.1, forward strand.
TCAAAAAAAAAAAAAAAAAAATTTTATTAAACCTTACCATTCATTTGTCGGGTGCCAGCCGACATCACTATTTGTGCGCTACAACTCAGTTGTCGGCTGGCGGCCGACAAGATAAGACGTGCGCGCGTGCTGTATTTTCGTGTGCAAAACTTGAAACGTTACATTGTTTCTTGAGATTATTCAATAAAAAAACATTTATATTCACGTATCCATAAGATTTTGACGGTTTTCCGTTTTTATTTTACTATAAAATAACCTTTGCAAATTCACATAACCTAAAATGGCAGGAACTTCACGCGATATGGCATCTGAATACCAAGTGTTTTCGGAAGATGAATCTTATGAAAGTGACAGTGAGTACGAGCCTGTTGCTTGTGATTTTGAAGATCCTGATGATGATAGTGTTAACAGCACAGAAAATAACAATGATAATGATGACAGTACAACAAATGTCAAAAGTCAGTGAGCCAAATAATTGGAACGAAATGACAGAAACTTTTGTGATTCCCAAGTTTCCATATTCTCCTACGACTTCCGGAATTAGAATTCCAGACAATCTTAGACCAAATACTACTTTAGGATTCTTCCAATTATTTTTTACAGAAGATTTGATGTCTCAAATCGTGTCGAAAGGAGCTTATTACTCAATTAGTAGGAGATAAAAGGGTCAGTCGGGAATCCAGAAACAGGGGACGCCCAAGTACGCTAGAAGCAGAGGAGCGATTAGAAAACAAGCAACACTCCATAGCCAAACTGAACAAAGGTTCTACAGACTGTACTGTGTGCAGTAACAGAAAGATTCCAGGGGGAAGACGCGAAACAGTGTGGTTTTGTGAGACCTGTTCCAGGAGACCTGTTCCAGGAGACCTGTTCCAGGAGACCTGTTCCAGAAAACCTGGTCTCCATCCTGGATAATGTTTTAAAAAGTACCATACTATGCAAAAATATAAGTAGTCCATAATGTTTTCTGTAAACTGTTTTTTATTTGAAGAATAAATCATAACAAATGAATTTTTAACGATTTTTTTTGTAACTGCCTATCAATAAATTAATATTTTGCCATTATTTAAATTAGAGTTGGCTGGCAAAAAAATATTCAAAAATAATGGAGTGTTAAGGGTAAAAACATGGCCATATCTTGGATTGGCATTAGGGAAATGCAGTTAAAACCTTATGCAATGAATTATTATGCCCTAGCTGGTTGCATATGGTTATATCTGCATGTTTAGGTATGTTCTAATATAGTAAGTATATGTCCCATTTAAATATTTTCCTTTGAAATATTGATACCTCGTATCTCAGAACAAGGTAAAGTGATGTTAGAACCCTGTCCAACTGAGGTGACGAAATGGAGATGTTTGAAGTGGAAAGAACCAGAAAAATGTAAAGAGAATGAAGAAATTCCAATTCAGCTGTGGTGCCAATGTCCCATCGTAGTAAGAAAATGGTTGAGGTATCCGGAAAGACACATTGTGAAACCATAGAAAAAACACCCAATTACAACCCTTGTAAGCAGGGTTGGCATGATTTTCCTCAACTCAAAAAAAACCACTTGAAAAAACCTTGGTTTTTTTTATCATTTAAAAAAATATTAATTATTATTTTTTTGGTAAACTAATGTTTAAGACAAGATTTTTTATGCATAGCACAAAGGGTAACAATTATTTTATAAGCAATAATGTGGATGAGTGTTTCAGGCTAATAATTATTGCTTATAAAATAATTGTTAAAAAAATATACTTACGAATAAAATAATTCACAATATGTGTTTTAAAACCACAGTTTATTTCATTTTTATATATTTAAATTACGTACTGCAGTAAAGTAGTAGTGCAGAACCTAGTACTAGTGATTTTAGGTAGTAAAATGTAAAGCATATCTCTAGAGTAAAATAAAAACACAAAGACAGTACAAAATATACACGAGACGAGAGAGTAAAACAATGAAAATGTAACCATCTGGGTTACATGAACCAAAATCTATTTATCTTACTTCAACTACTTAAAATTTGTACTATTAAAAATCGTGCATTCCTAGCCGTTTCTTCTAATTAAGGCGATCCACCTCGACGTGTAACATTCGGAATTGAGCAGAATAATGCAGTCTTTACATAGATGCGATAAAATTGAAATTCCCGTCTGTTTTGATTTATGCAAAAAAATCCCTAAAAAGCATGTTTTATTTTATTTTGTGAAGTTCAGGCAAAAAATAATTGAAAATGTTTACCGATCATAATCATCAAAATGATAACTTAATTTGCCACATTATACAGTAAAACCAAATAAGTAAGAATGGGGTTGGTAAGTAGGAGATTGCACTTATTTTCCATAAGACTGATCATCTATTTCTAGGCTTATAAAAAGACGAATGAACAAATTTTTAAATCAAATCATTTGAGTTTGTATTAATACGCCTCGCATCGCCTTAAGCCTGAAAAACCTAATAAAACCCAAAAAAACCCACTTAAAAAACCTTTAGAATTTATTTATTTATCAATGCCCTACTGGGCTTTTACATAAAGATCACAACATAAATTTAAAACCACAGTAAAACACAAATAATAAAGCATAAAATACAGTAAACTTAAGTTATTATCACAATTAACTTTAAAAGAAATATTTGGATATACACGGAATATAGCACAATATCTCGAGTGCTTACAGGAGCTATGCAGACCGTCTCCTCATCAATTATAATTTTTATTTTATATTATAGAAACAAACAGTACATGATTTACAGTGTTAAATCAATATACCTACAAGAATTAGATTCTTCATGTTGGGTATCTATGATATGTTTCCTTCTAATGTCTGCTAAGTGGTATGTTTATTCCTTTACCAGGTGACTTGTGTAGTATGTAGGTGTGTGTGTTGAATGTATGTGTGAGTGTTAGTGTGTGTGTGTCTGTATGTATGCGCATTGAACAGTTTATATTATTGACATGATGATACGTTTGAATTTGGGCAGTGATCCTAAAAAATGTCAATGCTAGAGTTTAGACAAATGTTATTTAGAGTATGTAGAGCTCGCTAATAAAAGTAATGTGTAACGCTTACAATGTCAGTCCCGTACAACTCGTTGCACATGTGCAGCTCCCAGTAGTAGTGGTGGTTGGGCACGAGGGCGGTGTCGCCACGCACGGCAGCCGTGCCCGAGCTGTAGCGGCGGTGGAATGTGATGAGGCTGCCGCGCCGGCTGACTAGCACCGAAGCGGAGTTCTCCACGCTCTCGCGCCACCTCCATTCCAGACCTGAAAACGAATAGATATAAGAGACGGCACGAGAGTTCCAATTGCCGAAAGCCAGCGGCACTGTGGCGTCTTCAATTAGGATCAGTGGCGGGTCATGTTCTATCGCATTGGGAGTTCAATCGGAAATCAAAGTTAATTTCAGACGTTACGGTCAGAAGTGCTAAGTGTATTTCATACTAAGGTATTAAAAAATGTGTACTAAAATTAGTTATTCATGTGGTCAACGAATGCCCGCTCCATTCATTCCCCGGCGGGATTGATGAGGTCCACATGGCGACGACTGAGGCTCTAGACTGGCTCGCCGATCTAGATGTCCCCCTCTGACCCCCCCACCATACGAAAGAAGAAGAAGTTATTTTGTTTCAAATCTCGGACTAATTTGTTCGTTTTTGGAAATAACTCACATGGTTTCATAGAAATCTTTGTATCTCCCTTACTGTCTTGGGAAATATGAATGAAATTCACAAACAGAATGAAATTCTTGTGTCCTGAATGTGAGAGTGGCCTTCAACAAATACCTGTACTACACAAACTAATTCGGGACCTCCAAGAAAAAGTCAACGCCTGCAAAAAACAGCAACAAATGCGATGCACAGAAGACATGATTAGTGAACTTAGCGATCGGCAATCCCGAGCAAAAAACATAATTATGTTTGATATCCCTGAGTGTGACTTGCCAGATCCTGAACAACGCAAATTACGAGACACCGACGAATGCTGGAAAGTTATAGGAAGCATCACCAGCACAAGTCAAAATAACATAAAAGTGCTCCGGCTTGGAAAACTTTCAGCAGAAAAAATATTCCATCGCCCGATAAAAATAATCTTCCAAACACGGGGTGAAGCTTTGGCAAAAAATAAAAATAAACTAAAAAACCAAACTCAATCAAATCGGTTCAAACTCCGATGCAACGGCAGCATTTAATTGATTTAAGGAATGAGCTGCTTCAAAGAACAGAAAAGGGGGAGAAGGAATTGACAATCAAATACATCAAAGGATGCCCTAAAATTATAAAAATTCCAAAAAACATGTAAATAATTACATAGTCAATATCTCAATACTGTATACGAACCTATGCTCTCTCACACGGAAATTTGATCTTGTTCTTGCACAAATAAACCTTATAAAACCAACAGTACTAATAGTGACAGAAACGTGGCTAAAGGCAGAAATACCAGATACGTTAGTGGATCTTCCGGATTACACACTCTTCCGCAAAGACCGTCGAATTGAAAAACGAGGAGGTGGTGTAGCAATATACGTAAAGAAAAGGACCATAGGCCTGACAATCTCAGCCCAGGTGAACAAAGCCCTGGAAAACAGTTCTAGTAATTACCCACAAATTGACGCATTATTCATTGACATGCAAATAGACAATCTCAAAACTATCCTAGCTGGTGTCTACTGCCCACCAAATGCATCGTACGAAAACCACCAAAAACTATTACACCAATTAAAAAGAATAGCTGACGTGTCAAACGTAATAATCCTTGGAGACTTCAATTATTCCAAATTGGTATGGCCCATTACAGAAGTGCGTAATTCAAACAGCCCCGAGGCCTTATTTGAGGATATGTACTTGAACAGTAACTATTGGCAATTGGTAGATAAACCTACAAGATACAGGGACAACAATACCCCATCTCTATTGGACTTAGTCCTGTGCAATGATGAACATCTCATTACTGATATCTAGCACCTATAGGCAAAAGTGACCATATATGTTTGTTGTCAACTCTACAAGTAAGTACCAGTCATAACAACGGATCCTCCGGCCCGAGAGGCAAGAAGCCGAGACCCAACTATCACATAGCAGATTATGATAAAATAAATGAAACCTTAAGCACTCGTGATATAATGTGGTCTCTCGTGGAAACCACTACAACTGAAGAAAAGTGAAACTTTTTTACGAACATGTTTGAAGAGAAGATTGTGTCAAAAATACCACTATTCAAAGGCAATAAAAACCACAATAAGAACAAACCTTGGATCGACAAACACATACCAGCATTGATTAAAGAGAAAAAGAAAGCCTGCGATGGTTATAGATTATCCAGAAAACACATGGGGAATGTAAATGAGATTGAAAATGAGTATTACAGAGAATATGTAGCGTCGAGAAAAATCTACATTAAATAATTAATAATAAACCGCTCGACCTACTTAGTACCTACTCCCGAATTATGTACCTGCATCGCATCGTAAACAAAGTAATCTACGTACTACAAGACCTACTTGTCTAACGACAACAATAATATTGCAAGCCGGTCTTAAACATTACGAGAACTCGCCGGAAGGTTCGAGTCTACGGCCTAGGCATAATTGCCACGCCGTCGAAAGTTCGCGAAAGGTCCAGATCGAGCGAGTGTCTTCGATTTAGTTGCCATTTAACTACCTGCTGTCGCCACCGGCCGAACAATATAAATAGGCCCGACGCAGCGAGCATATTATTAGTGTTCAGTAATTACTATCGTCGGCTGCACCTACTTACGAGTACTACGGCCTAGTTTCGCGAGCATAGTATTTGTGCATAATAAACGTGAAATATTGTGATTGTAAAATCAGCTGACAACTTATCAATAAACGCTATACCTGAGTGAGAGATCTTTTCATTTATACACCACGATAACCACAGTGGTGATCCCGACGTGATTTAAAATTTTTAAGTGTTATCGTGTGCTACGTTTATTTTTAAAATGTCTCTCCCGACCGACTCGACGAAGTCAGTTTCGCCGCCGGAAGTCAACCGCGTAGCTGTAAGGATTCCCCCGTTCTGTCCTAACGATCCGGAGCTGTGGTTTGCTATGGTTGAAAGGAGTTTTGAAGCTGCAGCAGTGACGGTGGAGTCGACGAAGTTCGGTTTTATCCTTGAGGCCCTAGATCCCACGTACGCCCAAGAGGTCCGGGACATTATTGTCAACCCCCCTGAAGTCGGAGCGTACACCCTGCTCAAGAGGGAACTCACGAAGCGCTTGAGCTCTACCCAGGAGCAGAAGACAAGGAGACTCCTGGAGCATGAGGAGAGGGGTGACCGAAAACCTTCACAGTTTCTTCGTCATCTACGCACCCTTGCGGGCAGCGCAGTGCCTGATGAGGTGCTGAAGACACTTTGGATGTGCAGACTTCCGCGAAGTATGCAAGTGGTTCTGGCGACACAACAAGGCACCCCGCTGGACAAGATGGCGGATCTCGCGGACGCCATAGATGACTATGCTGGCAGGCCAGGGGTCAGTGAAGTCTCTCCCCGGGCTCCTGACGAAGACTGCCTGATAGATAGGATGCAGAAGATGATGCTGCCGCTCCATGACGAAATAGCCACCCTACGACGGGAAATTTCGACGCTGCGCTCTCAGGAACGCCCATCCAGGAGTACCAGTCCTCGTTGGCGGCAACATCGTTCGCGCAGTCGTTCCAGGGGTCGTCATATAGAAGGAAAATGCTGGTACCACTGGAAGTTCGGTACCAAGGCGCGCTCCTGCATCAAACCCTGCAATTTTGAGGGAAACGCCATGGGCTCACACTGATGGCGACCAGCACCAGCAGCCCGGCGCAATTAAGTCGCCTCTTCGTAACTGACCGGGCAACTCGCATCCAGTTTCTCGTGGACACCGGCGCGGATCTCTGCGTTTACCCACGACGCCTAGTCCAAGGCCGTCCGGCCAAGCAGTCCTACGAATTGGCGGCCGCAAATGGAAGCACCATCGCGACGTATGGAAGCCTGACGCTCAACCTGGACCTAGGCCTGCGTCGTGATTTTACTTGGAGTTTCGTCATTGCTGACGTCTCCAGGCCCATCATAGAAGCGGATTTCTTAGCACGTTTCAAGCTCCTAGTTGATGTCCACAACAGGCGATTGCTGGATCAGGTGACGAACCTGACAACTACAGGCAGGCGCAGTAACAACATGACCGCTTCCATTAAGACTGTCACAGGGACATCCCCCTACCACAAACTTTTACAACAGTATCCGGACCTTACGCGCCCTGACGGCGCCATGAAGGAAGTTCGCCATACTACCCTTCACCACATTAGGACTACTCCAGGTCTTCCAGTTGCAGAACGTCCTCGCCGCCTCGCCCCTGACAAGCTCAAACGGGCCAAGAAGGAGTTTGAGACCATGGTCCGATTAGGAATTGCCCGGTCTTCTGAGAGCTGTTGGGCATCCCCACTTCACATGGTCCCTAAGAAGGACGACCAATGGCGACCATGCGGTGATTACCGCGGATTGAACGCCAGAACTATACCTGACCGGTACCCAGTCCGACACATCCAAGATGTCGCCCAGTCGCTGAGGGATACCAAGATATTCTCCACAATAGACCTGGTACGAGCTTACAACCAGATTCCTGTAGCTCCTGAAGACATCCCGAAGACGGCAATATCCACGCCGTTCGGACTCTTCGAGTTTTCAGTGATGTCCTTCGGCCTCCGCAACGCAGCCCAGACGTTTCAACGTTTTATCGATGAGGTCACCAGAGGATTGGACTTTTGTTACGCATACATCGACGACATCCTCATTGCCTCATCATCAGAGGAGGAACACATGAACCACCTCAAAACCTTGTTCCAGCGCCTGCAGGAATACGGGGTGGTCGTCAACGCCAGCAAATGCCATTTTGGATTGCCTGAAGTAAAATTCTTGGGGTACCTGGTGTCTGGTGAAGGCACTACACCCCTGCCAGAGAAAGTCGACGCAATAAAAAATTACAGTCGGCCTGAAACGGTGAAGGAGTTACGACGCTTTCTGGGAGCTCTCAACTTTTATAGGAGGTTTCTCCCCAATGCAGCAGAGACGCAAGCACCGCTCAATGATTTCCTCACTGGAAAACAGAAAGGCAAGCAGCCCATTTCCTGGACAGCAGCGACCTTGGAAGCCTTTGACAAGTGCAAGGAAGCCCTTGCTCAGGCGACCTTACTAGCTCACCCAAAGTGTGAAGCCCCACTATCCATAGTCAGCGACGCTTCTGACACCACAGCTGGCGCCGCACTCCAGCAGCTCATCGCAGGTCACTGGGAACCGCTGGGTTTCTTTTCAAAGAAATTTAGCGCGGCTGAAAGAAAATACGGCGCTTATGACAGAGAACTCCTGGCCATCTACCTCGCTGTGAAACACTTCAGACATATGGTAGAGGGCAGGACGTTCACCATATTTACGGATCACAAACCCATCACTTTCGCCTTTCACCAGAAGGCCGATAAATGCTCCCCAAGGCAATTTCGACACCTTGACTTCATTAGACAGTTCACCACGGACATTCGCCACGTAGCGGGCAAGGATAATATCGTCGCAGATGCCCTCTCCAGGGTCGAGTCAGTCGACGCTCCCCTGGACTATGCAGCACTGGCAGCTGATCAGGTGGACGACACGGAGCTAGAGCAATGCTTAAAGGGAAGTTCTAGCCTAAAACTCAAGAAAGTGCGCATTCCCGGCATCAACACGGACTTATACTGTGATATGTCTACAAATACAGCGAGACCTTTCGTCACCAAAAAGTTTCGGCTTGCAGCATTTAATGCAGTCCATCAGCTGGCTCACCCAGGCGTCAAGACAACGGTTAAGCTCATAACTGAACGTTATGTCTGGCCGGCCATTAAGGCGGACGCGGGTAAATTTGCACGCAACTGCCTACAGTGCCAACGCAGTAAGGTGTCACGTCACGTGTCAGCACCCTTAGGAACTTTTCCCAGACCATCTGACAGATTCGAGCATGTGCACATAGATATCATCATCATGCCCTCATCTGAAGGATGCCGATACTGCCTCACCTGCGTAGACAGGTTTACAAGATGGCCAGAGGCTTTCCCGATTAGGGATCAGGAAGCAGCAACTGTAGCGCGCGCTTTCTACCAGGGATGGATTACCAGGTTCGGTACTCCGCTCCGAATTACAACTGATCAAGGAAGACAGTTTGAGTCAAGGCTGTTCAGGGAGTTAAACTGCCTGGCAGGTACGACTCAAATACGTACCACGGCTTACCACCCTGCGGCTAACGGCATAGTTGAGAGGCTACACCGCCAGCTTAAGGCAGCGATTAAATGCCATCAAAATGACCGCTGGACTGAGGCGCTTCCCACAGTGTTAATGGGAATCAGGGCAGCTTGGAGGGATGACCTCGCTGCCACTTCGGCCGAACTGGTGTACGGCGAGCCACTCCGCCTACCAGGAGAATTCCTCGTCGCTCGGCCAGCGAACGACGTCAGCACCAGCGATTTCCTCAAAGAGCTGAGGCAATATTTTAACAACCTAAGACCGGTTGAAGGTTCCCGACATGGCGAAAGAAAATGCTTCATTTTTAAAGACCTTCCCGCAGCTACCCATGTATTTCTAAGGGACGACACCGTAAAAAGCCCGCTTCAGCAACCCTACACTGGCCCTCACCAAGTGGTACGCCGGAACGAAAGAACGTTCACCATTTTAAACAGAGGCAAAGAGGTAACGGTGACTATAGACCGCCTCAAACCTGCGTACATTGCCCAGGAAACTAAGGGAACTACGCAAGGAATAAGTTCAACCCTTCCTTTGCCTGCTACCAACCTGGATCGCACTCATACGACCACACATTCCGGTAGGCGTGTTCGGTTCCCGGACTACTTTAACGCCTAAAGGCACGTTCAACCCTAAACGCAATCCTACGCGTTTTGATGACGAGGAGTGCTGTAGTGATCAGTTAAGGCGCCACGGAGCAGCATGCACCAGACCATCTCCGCACAAGCGCGGATAATAGTGCCACCATGGAAATCTGAGTGTATCTTCAGCCTGTGTTGTGAACATGTGTTTTGCAAAATTTTTTTTTTATGAAGTGTCACACTTAAAAGACGTTCGTCTCCGAGCTATTTCTTCTATCGCAGCCCTCAGCAAAGCTGCTGGGAAGGGGGTGTTTGTAGCGTCGAGAAAAATCTACATTAAATAATTAATAATAAACCGCTCGACCTACTTAGTACCTACTCCCGAATTATGTACCTGCATCGCATCGTAAACAAAGTAATCTACGTACTACAAGACCTACTTGTCTAACGACAACAATAATATTGCAAGCCGGTCTTAAACATTACGAGAACTCGCCGGAAGGTTCGAGTCTACGGCCTAGGCATAATTGCCACGCCGTCGAAAGTTCGCGAAAGGTCCAGATCGAGCGAGTGTCTTCGATTTAGTTGCCATTTAACTACCTGCTGTCGCCACCGGCCGAACAATATAAATAGGCCCGACGCAGCGAGCATATTATTAGTGTTCAGTAATTACTATCGTCGGCTGCACCTACTTACGAGTACTACGGCCTAGTTTCGCGAGCATAGTATTTGTGCATAATAAACGTGAAATATTGTGATTGTAAAATCAGCTGACAACTTATCAATAAACGCTATACCTGAGTGAGAGATCTTTTCATTTATACACCACGATAACCACAAATATAAACTGAAAAATAACTACCTTTTATCGCAACTAAGAAATACCAGAAAAAACTTTGAGCAAAAATTGATTGACAGCGGACAGAAACCATTTTACAGTTATATAAGGAAACAGATTGCCTCGAAAGTGTCTACTCCAACAATACTATATAACTTCTCTAACGAAACAGTTACCAGCGAGATAGACATAGCGAACATCCTTACAACACAATTTGAAAAAACCTATGTCAATGAACCAGACACCAGTATACCAACTATTAGTCAAGATGTGTATGTAGATAGTTCACTATGCGAAATAGAATTCACTCCATCAGCAGTTGAGAATATTTTGAAGGGGTTGCGAGAAGATAGCGCTACTGGCCCTGATAATATTCCTGCTATTGTTCTCAAAAAGTGTGCAGCAACTCTCAGTCATCCCATAGCTCTGGTTATGCAACAATCCTTTTTAGATGGGAAACTCCCTAAAGATTGGAAGAGAGCTATAATTACACCCATATACAAAAAAGGTGATAAACTCAAACCAGCAAATTACAGACCTATAAGCTTGACTAGTATTGTCTGCAAAACCATGGAAAGAATAATAGTGGACGAGATACGCTCTTTCCTGATCAAACTTGACATAATCTCAAACAAACAGCATGGATTTGTGCCAAAAAGATCCACGATTACCAATCTCATTCTTAACATAGATTACTGGACAAACGAGTGGGACAAACGGATTCCCACTGACGTAATTTATCTCAACTTCGAGAAAGCCTTCGATACTGTTCCAACCAATAGACTGTTGGCTAAACTTAAATTCCTAGGCATAAGAGGACGACTTCTCGAATGGATCAAATCCTTCCTCACTGAGAGAAAATTACAAGTTCGAATTGGCAACCAACTGTCATCTGAGCGAAATGTGACCAGTGGTGTCCCTCAAGGATCAGTTCTCGGTCCAGTTCTGTTTATTTTGTACATCACGGACCTGCATACTATAATAAAATCAGACTCCAGCTGCTTTGCAGATGACACAAAATTCTTTGCAAACCCACACACTCATCACAACCAACTGCAAAACGATTTAAACGAAATATATCAATGGACAAATGATTGGCTTCTTAAACTCAATGTCGAAAAATGCACTGTCCTACATGTTGGAAAAAACTAACCCTACACTTGCCTACAAACTTAATGGAACACCTCTAAAAGCAGTGACATTACAACAAGACTTAGGAGTTACCATATCACAGGACTTGAAATGGGAACCACACATCGCTGGAATTGTGAAAAGAGAAAATTCACTAACATATCTAATCAGGAAAACCTTCCTTGACCTAACACCGGACATGATGTTAAAAATATATAAAACATATGTTCGACCTCTCCTGGAATATGCTTTCCAAATATGGAGTCCTTACTTCACAAAGGATATAAATCTGTTAGAGAGAGTACAGAGACGTTTCACTAAAATACCAAGAGCTCTGAAAGATCTACGATACGAAGATAGACTCAAGGAATTGAGATTACCAACCTTACAAGAAAGAAGAGAAAGGGGTGACTTGATCGAGACTTTCAAAATTTTATCTGGACATTACAGTTGCCCTAGCATCCAAGAAATCTTCACTACTAATAAAAATATAAATCTCCGTGGACACTCAAAAAAAATCACCAAAACGCCTTTTGCATCTAATCCTAGAAAACACTTCCTTGCAAATAGAGTAGTGGATGCTTGGAACAAACTCCCACAACATGTCATCGATGCAACAAATATAAATCAATTCAAAGCTCTATTGGATTCACATTTGGAGAGAAGAAAGGACTTAGTTCAAACTTAAAACACTCAATTGCTGTCAAACTTGTTGTGAAACCGGATATGAGCGCATCAGCAGAATGCTGCCTGCTCATTACATAATAATAATAATAATATGATCGAAACAGTTAGAAAGAGAAAACATCATGCTTTATATTCAAATCTAGAAGTTAACCACAGAAGAATTAAAATGTGCACCTTTATAAACCCAAAGGTTCGGAACGCAATTTGAAATAAATTTATAAAACTTTGTAAATTTTTTATATGAAACAACAAAAAGTGAGGTGACAATAATGTTTGTAATACATTTGTCTAATAAAATGCGTGTTTTTATATTGTATTATTTTTTTACGTTCGCAGTCAAAATTTAAATATATCAATAATTATATTTTTATTTATAATAATAAAATTAAAAATGTATTTTATCACTTTTGAAAAGGTGATTTTAGTTTTCAGATAAATTCTATCCAATATAGGAATATTCCATTTATTTGGATTTTACTGCAAATCGAAAATACTCTGACCTTATCTAAAAACATGGAAGAGGCTGGGGAGTTAATGTGATTGCCAATCACACACGGCTGCTGCCATACTTCACTGTGAGTCTCATGCCAGAAGTTAAAACTTTTGGTAATTATTTCACTAACCGCCGCACTTTCAGGAACACATTATGGAAATTACAGTTTCAACAATTACTATGAGAAACAACTATTTACATGCACAAAATAGGTTACTAGGTTCTTAGTTTGGGTTAATTAAGTAGTTTATGTGTGTTTAAATTGAAACGAAACTCTCGCGAGGGTCACTCCATACAAAAAAGTCTAAAATGGCAGTCAGGGGACCATTTTATAAGCTAAATTTTGAACATTGAGTGAATAAAAACGGATTTATTATTTATTTATTTATTTATTATACGCCCATAAGAGCTTTTACAAACATTTGATTATATAAACATAACAATTCAGTGAAACAGTAATCAATATTATATAGAACCCATACAGAAGATTGGTATTATGCTAAACTAAATTGTTATTATTACTGAGGTACGTTATTATAGCCTTCTTGTAACTATATTCCGTGCAGTTGAACACATCTACAATGTATGCAGCTTTTACCATCTATCCCGACATAAATTGTTGTTTCTTGTAGTAATTAAGTTGAAACAAAGTGTAGTTTCCGCAATCTGTGCCCATTAACCTGTTAACCGGGCGGGACGTATAAATACGTCAAACGTAAACAGTATCGGGTACCGGTAGGACATAGAACGAGCGGGACGTATATTTCCGAGCATATCACACGGAAATTGAGTTTTAAATTTTTAAGTATTTTAATTTTTTAAACTCAATGTTTCTCTTTTATCTGTGTGCTTTTGTTTATTGTTCTGTAATTAAAACCTTTTTTATATTTTGGTAATCTTTATAATTGTTTGTAAAATTGCTAGTTTTTTAATTCGATGTTTTAATTTTTATAATGCATAAATGAAAAAAAATAATAAAAATTGAAATTACGTCCTCCGGGCGTGACGTACTGATACGTCCTAGTGAAGGAGTTCGCGCCCGTTATATGCTGCGTAATTCAAAACGGAATTCCCCGGTTAACAGGTTAACAGTGCGGCGGTTAGGGAAATGTTTAACAAATTATTATAAGCAATAATTAGTCGCTTGAAATATCCATACAAATTGAAAATATCTCCCGAATAAAAATAAATACCGCCGACGGGAATTGAACCCTCACCTTCTGATGTCCAGATGCTCTGGACCACTGAGCTACGTCGGCTTAGTTCCAACAATTACTGCGTATTATATTTTTCTCCCCTGTAAACAACCAACTTTATTTTGTAGGGAAGGCTTTGTTAGTGCTGAATTTCCCACTAGATGGCGTCGATACATATTATATCTACATTTGTTGGTGAAATATTTTGACTTGTCAAATATTATTAGTTTTTTAATGATAAACTAATGTTTATAAGGCAATTAAACCTGGTTCAAAGATATTTTCAATTTGTATGGACTAATTATGGCTAATAATAATTTGTTATCCTTTGTGCTATGCATAAAAAACCTTGTCTTATAAACATTAGTTTATAATTAAATAAATAGGGAAATGTTTATCAATATGCCATACTTCCTTGTGAGCCTTACACCAGAAGTTAAAACTTTCTAACGCAAGTGCAATGCACACTATTTAAAAAAAAACCATATCAAACTTCAAAGGCCTTATTTAACATAATTCGCATTCAGGTACCTATGTAAAAATAAATCATGATTTACTGTAAAAAGATTAGTAATTACCTTCGCATTCGTCTACACAATGGGAACAGCTACCCTCCATTTCATTGGCCAGGTTTGATGTGTCTAAACATTTGCACAGTTGACTTTGGGCCATGTTTTTAAAATGTGAGGAACCCATTCAATATTAGAATAAATATACAGAAAATAGGGACACGGTTAATACGCACTTTGAAAAACTTGTCGAATTCCGCTGCACACTTAACAAAAAAATTATAAATAGCACTTAGTTTCAACTTAATTACCACAAAAAACAACTATGTGGGAGATGGTAAAAGATGCATCAAAGTTTGAAGGTTAGGAAATAGGCATAAATTATTAAAATTACCCAAACTAACAACCTAAAAACCTACTCTGTGCGTGTTTACATCTCCCCGGACAAATAAGAAATATTAATAAACTAGCGGATCATGCAATGCTAATGTCTCTCTCGAGCGCCTCCGACTTCTTCCACCATTCACTACTGTATACCACAATTTTACTGTTAAATAAACTACATTACATCGACTTTAATTATGCAGAGATATTGCGTTAAGTATTCCTCAGACGTCCCCGACTTCTTCTACCTTTTAAACATCTCTAAACACTCTTGGCACTAATAACAACAAACTTTGAAGTTTTCAGCGATATCGGTCGACTTTTTGAGTTTTGCGAGCACAAATATAAGCAAGCTGAATTTTTATACATTAAGATTAGAAACCAGTTAGAATTTAACTCAACCATTTGGAATGCATTTTATAATATAAGACGTTCCCCTGCCACAGACCGCCTTCTACATAGGGATTTTAAAATTTGTGGTTGTATGTATTTTGGGATGAGAAGCTTGAAAAAGCATATTTATTTTTTTAGATCTCGACAACAGCGCCACCTATCGGATCCAAAACTATCCTACATTTCAAGCTGGAACCAACCAACCATAAACAATCACAAAATTTCATCAAAATCGGCTGTCCGGTTTCAGAGGTTAGAGTGTACAAATAGTGACACTGAGTTTTATATACTACTAGATGACGTGTACCCAGCGTTGCTCGACTTTTCTCTACTTTCAATAAATATAATATCCATGTATTATTTTATATATATATATATATATATATATAAACTCTCCGCAAGAAATTCTCTAAATGATAGTGAAAACCCTATCAAAATCCGTTGCGTAGTTTAGAAGAACTAAGCGCACAAACAGAAAGATAGATAGTGACTTTGTTTTATACTAAATAGTTGTTTCCATTAGATATTTATGTTATTTATTTAATATCAACGGTATACATATACCATAAACAATGATAACATGTCACAGTTAAAATCGTAGAAATATTAAAAAAAAAAAGAATTACAAATATATGTGGCATTTGATTGTGAAATGACATTAGAGAGTAAGTAAGTAAGTAAACAAGAGATACAAGTACATAAGTTTCTATGGTGCAAATAAGGTAGAATTAGATTAAATTAATATTGATTGAAAAGATTTGATAGCATAGCCCTCTTGTACCTACCTTGCGTGCAGTTAAATAGATCTGCCACATCTGCGTATCTATTACTAACTTCATGCAACCTAGGTACAAGCGAGTGTTTGGAATACTCAGTCCTGATATTGTTGCATTTAAACAAAATTTTAGAACGAGTAGCTCTCGTGGGTATATGAAATTCAATGAGGTTAATTAAATCAGGACTGTCTATACTACCATTTACAATTTTGAACATAAATATTAAGTCGGATATAATTCTTCGATCTGAGAGTTTTAATAAATTTAGATTTTTCATCAAGTAATTATAATTTATATTTTCAATGGGAATACCGAGTTTAAAATTAATGTGTCTTAGGAATTTATGTTGAATTTTTTCGATTGAATCTGAATGTAATTTGTAGTGGGGGGACCAGATTGAGGAGTTATATTCAAATAATAAATATTATGTTGAAATCAAGTTCTGTTTTTTTAAAGAGCCTCTGCATGTAGCGGAAATCGACATTAGACCCACACTTTTAATAGAAAAACCACTTTGTGTCAGTTACTAGATAACAATGAGAAGTAAATATTCCAGTTTCCGAAAATGAAAAATAATGCATTTTAGCAGCTATTTCGTAAAAAAACGGACTTTTCTTTAAGCTAAGTTTTGACACTTTTTGTTTGTTTTTTATCGATGTTTAATTAAACCCAAACTGACAACCTAGGAATCTATTTTAGGTTCATATTTTGGTTTAAAAAGAGAAAAAACTAACCTTAAAACTTTAACATCAACAACAATTCAAGTAAAAATCGGTTTTAATTTGAAAGAAATAACTATCAAAATGGATTATTTTCCATTTCCGGGAACTGAAATATTGGCTTCTCTTTATTATCTAACTGCTACATAGAATTTTTAAATAAAAATGTGCGTGTCCCTATTTTCTGTATATTTATCGGAATTAGTTATTTAATTTAATTGTCTGGAACTGATTTTAGCCAAAGGATTTTAAAAACCTTTGAACGTCATTTTTTCATTATATATTTAAAAAAAAATTATTTAGAATATGAAACGCATTTTTATAATTGATCACAACGAAAAATGAATACTTTTCTCATTTTTTACTAGAAACACGACACAATAAAACTTTTAATTGCGAACCACGTATATTAAATAGAAAGTCCGGACCGTAATAATGAGCAAATACTCAAATTTATTACTTCAAAAACTTCGTATTGTTTATTCCATAACGGAACAAGTTCCGTTTGCTTACATATTATTTTTATTTATTATTGGCGAAACCAACTTCAAAACATTTCGTTATTGACGTCTAAAGCACTGTGCTGCCATATATCTGCATATATCCATAAATAAACTATGACTATATCTGAAAAATGTATTCCTTATTTTATTTGGAATCGATGCCGGCAATACTACGGTAGCTATTGCACAGGTAGAAAATTACTAAACTTCCTATTGTTTTTTCCGTAACGGAACAAGTTCCGTTTGCTCATAAGTTTGCTTATAGATTATTTTTATTTATTATTCGCGGAAACCAATATCCTATGGCACTATGCTGCCATATATCGGAAAAATGTATTCCTTATTTTATTTTCTATCGATACCAGAAATATTACGGTAGCTATTGCACAAATCCGAAAATGTTTGTTGCTTTGTTTCGTAGGTAAACTAATTTCGGTTGGTAGTTCGTACCTAATTTTTCCAACAACAATTATTATAAATTCATTATGAAAGAGAAAGGGGCTTTTTTGGCCCGGATCTCTGTATGCCAATATATCAAAAATAGTTCGTACCCAAACCCATGCTAAAGCCTGAACCCTGAACAGTAATTAGGACATAAATAAACCAATCAGGACATATTAAATACCCAATCTTTATCAGTGAATATAAAAATGGTCAACTTTATCCATGTCGTGATAGAATCATCTCAACAGCGCTACCGCTAATAAAAAAAATCATTATAAATAGCCACACCTTGTGCTTATGATAATTTGATTATTTATACAGCCCCAGAATTATTTATATCAACTATCAAGTACTCTTAACAAGGCAATAAAATAACTAAAAATTTTCGCAAAAATTACAATACTTATATTTTAGGTAAGCTAATATTATGCGAGATGTGGCGAGATGATTCCCGCATGAGGCTCTGTGAGCCGCATAAATAAACCACTCACCAATCAAGCCTGCTGATACGGAGTCATTACTACAGTCATAGATTTATAAATCTGTCGTGTGGTTTTTAATTTGTTTCGATGAATATAATGTGGATGAAGCAGATTGTGTAGTAGCCAGTAGCTACCTACTTAACTAGCCTAGCCACTAGCTGCAGGGTGCGAATTTTATTTTGAAAACGATCGCTTTTGAGCGCTTTGTCCATCATCATCATTACTGATTTGTAAAATTACATTAATATCGCGAAGGACATGTTTCGACAGTGAATAACGTGTAATTGTTGCAGTGTTTTACCCATAGCTACTAAATCGATTGCGCCGCGAGTGCCCGTGTCCTGAATCACGTCATATTAAAATAATTATTACGATGTTAAAAACACTCCCTTACCGAGATGTCAAAGTTTGTATGTAAATGTAAGCAAGAATAATGCACTAGTTTCTCGAGTGTGTAGTGAATAAATTGATTGATCCATCTGTTTGGCAAGAACGTTACTTTTCTAAACTATTCTCACCAGTTTACGTTCGTAAGAATGTTATTTATTTATGTTTTGTAAACATTAAACTATATTTGCACATTTTCAACCCTTATGTCAACAATGTCCATTATTTTATTTATATCCCAGGATTTGTATTGATTGTGTCCGGGAAATAAATAGTTATAATGAATAGTTCTGAGGTTCACAAAATGACCATGTCCAGTATGTTTTTCAGAATTACCCACCTAGTGTCCCATTTCATTTAATTTTAATGAAAAATTCATATCCTCTGCAACTGAGTTCCCATTATGTCTTTCCAATATCAAAATAAGACATACATATTTTCAGGCTTTTCGATTATAAATTATATAGTTTTAAGCCTGTGACAGACTACACTATAAGCGCGCTATATTTTTGTGGCTTGGTTTATTTTAGCATATCGCTTGCCATACATTCCCATTGGTAGTGTATGGTGAGCGATGTGCTAAAATAGACCAAGCCATAATGCGTGTAGTGTAATGTTTTGCCTACCTTATGTCCAAATATACTAAAACTATCATTACATTAAAAAAAATGATTCCATTAATTATTATATACCTACGTTTTAAGTAGTATAGTGAAGTAAGATTCATGCAGCTAATCTGACTCATCGATGGAAACTGAAGATCAAAGATCTTATAAAATTTATTACAAACTAGCAGATAAAAACCCTCTGCTGCAGTTTAAAAACTTCAACGGTTCTTTTCAAAATTAACAGAGGGCGCCACTTCTGTTTACAATAATCATAAACTGTACAGTCATTAAGATAATAATACTATCAGATTGTAATTTATTATGAGACTCCAGTTTATTTGCATTATTAGTTTAATTTCTCGATCGCTGATGCAAAATTTTCTCCATACACCATCTGATTCTATTTTCGTAATAACTTTTTTGTTTTCTTTGCAAAATTATGTTTTTGTATGATGTACCGTCCTTTTTGTCGGTGACCGGATAACTCATCAAAATGACGATTCAACACACCTATAAAAAGTGTTATAAAGTTATGAAAAGTGATGAAACAAAAACTAGGTTAAATAGGTTACATATGTAACTATTTAACCTAGTTTGTGTTTTATCACTTTTAATGACTTTATATCACCTTTTTTATTATTATTATATTAAAGGTGTGTTGAATTGTCATTTTGAGGAGTTATCATGGAACTCTTTTAGTCAATGGCCTTATCAGATAATATTGTGTTTATATGTTTATAAAAATAGTATACAAACTACCATAACCGGTCGAATGGCTACCCATATTTAGGTCTCATCACTCTAGGCTTTGAGCGGTAGATAAATTTAGGTAGACAATGTTTTCCAATTTTTTTTTTAAATTTTTGTAAACAGATGAAATATAGGTGGATTCTTTGGCTTTAAACCACAGTAAGCAGTTTATATGTTTTCGTATTAATATTCCGAGATATGATTTTTGGAATGAGTGCAGCCGAATTCAAAACCGAATGCCCGAAAATCTCCATAACTCGTGGCTTCTATTTTGTAAATACCCCATCGCTTGAGGCATCTATTT
The DNA here is from genome assembly GCA_026573805.1 of Hesperophylax magnus. Lineage (NCBI taxonomy): Eukaryota > Metazoa > Arthropoda > Insecta > Trichoptera > Limnephilidae > Hesperophylax > Hesperophylax magnus. The sequence continues at coordinate 4,820,795 of JAIUSX010000088.1, forward strand.
TGTAAATACCACATCGCTAGAGTGGTTAAGCAGTTTCCTTAGAATAGCTAGTTGTATTCAGAGAAATGAATTTTTTATAGTATCCTGGACTCCACTGCGATTTCTAGTCACGCGATTGTTCAGTCGAACTCATTGTTTCAAATACAGGTGTACCGACATCTAAATAAACAACTTGCATTAGATTTTGCTCGCATGAATCGCAATGAAGTCCAGAGTAGAATCGAACACAGTGGCATATTATTACTTATTATTACTTCAAACTTGTTACTCGACTATATATGGCATATTATTACTTCAAACTTGTTACTCAACTTCAGAATAGAAAATTCAAATGAAAATTTAATTATTTATGTTGTTTTGTTTGTTGTTCCAGGTAGGAGTATGACCCCGGGAGCACTCCGGCCAGGGAGCAGCTGGTGAAGTTCTTCAGGAATGCATTTCTGGATAGATAAACGCAGTCAGTGCGGCTACAGCGGCCGTAGAGCACCCCCCTCTCTGTCTACTGGTAACACTCACTCAATTACTGATAACATTGTCAAACGGATCTACGCGTCCCATCTGTAATCCATCGGCGGCTATCAATGCAGTTTCACTAAAACACCACGTGGTGTCATAGATAACGGGAAAAAAGGCCAGCATTGAAAGGTTAAAGAGATTTTACACAATGTCTCCAAAGGTGTGGAGTTAACAGATTTACTGCCAACTCCGCCATTAGGTGGTGTTGAAATGTTTTGAGAAACCATCCAAATGGCGTTTGCGTCAATATAACTTTCATTACTCAGAGTTCATCCGGCAACTGGCGCGACTTGTTGTTTTTGTGCTAGCCTTGTTCTTGAATGAATCAAAAATTGTTGCCCGCATGGGGTTTTTGACTATCTAGTTTTAAAGTTATTTATGGGTGACAGAGCTTTCCAAGCTTTCACCGTCCAAGGCTGGTAATCAACCTGTTAATATAATATTTCTTGCAGGAATTAATAACAAACAAAGCAGAATGGAAGAAACAAACTTATTTATAACAAATATGACAATGGGAGTAATAAACTTACGGATGATGCTAGAAGAGTGACTAACATAACTCACAGTTACGGAGCTTGTATCTAATAAATTAATGCCTTTTTAAAAGAAATATTGCCAATAAATTGTTAATTTCAGAAGTGTTGGGACTTAGAAATTATGGAATAAGGGTAAGGAATTCTATTTTAAGTTTTACCAACTGCGCCAAGTTTGGGAATAGATTTATAATGTTTAATTGTGTTGTGATGCAGGTGTGGGCAGGACGAGGCGGGAGCGCCACCTGAAGCCCATGGTGACCCCTGTGCACCGCTTCCAGAGCGTAGAGTGCGTGGCCGGCCCCGCGCGCCCGCACCACCCACTGCAGCACACCCAGAGGATCACGCACCACTTTGGGTTAGTCTCTCCTGTCCCACTTTCCCCTAACCTCCTATCCATGTTGGTCACTCCTATCAAAAATGTGCTTATTGCTGAGAGGATTACGCACCACTTCAGGTTAATGTCTCCCCTAACCCCCACCCCCTCTGTGCCTATCCGTCCTGTTGCTCTGTCCTGTCACTGCCCGTTCCCCTGACACCATGTCAAAAATAATGTACAGGTTGAAGTGTATGCTTCGCGCATATAAACATGTATTTTAAAAAATAATCTAATACAAAGCGTCCTCGAGGTGATTGAAAGAATGTAAATTAAATGGCGCTATAGAAAATTGACCTTTATAAACTCTCCCATTCCATTGCAGCATTCCAGTGTCCAACGGGGTGGCCCCCCCCGGCGTGGCTGTGCGGCCTCCGGTGGAGACGGACACGTCCGTGTACCTGGAGCCCCCCAACGAGCCGCCGGGTCCCCGTCTGCGCTCGCCGCCGCCTCCTCTCATGCCCCCGCACCTCAAGTGCGGCATGTGGGCATCCTTTGCGCTGGCCACCATCTTTGTAGCGTCGGCCAAATTCTACTTCGACCACCAGGTTATTATCTAATTTTGATCTGATAATATCATTACCACGTCTGCCGGTATACACAGTAAATTACAAACAGAACAATAAACACAGTAAACACATTGAAGGTGTTGACCCAGCAGACAAATATCTATCTTATTACTCCATTTTACGAAAAAAATAAATAATAAAAATAAATTGTGCATTATTAAATTATTTTGTTGTTTATAACTCGGTAAATAGAATCGTGCCGGCTTATTATTAAGAAGGAGACAACTCTGGACAACCTTAATTGAGTTGAGCCTTTTGCTTTTCTTCTTTCCGGATATTTCACTCAAGTTGAGTCAAGTCAGAGGCAAGTTGATTGATAAAAGAAAGGAAAATAAAATATAAACAATTTTTAAAGAACACCGCAGTGCCCTCAGTACACAAACAAACACCATCAACATCTGGTATCCTGAACAAAATCATCCAAGAAGATTTTCTATGGATATGAGAAAACATGTGTTGAAGGCACTGCTATCAAATAGATGTGCTAAATAGTGTGTGATCGCCCCACAACTTACTTGTCGTAGCCAAACACCATATATGTGACGTATCGTTACTTAAAGGGATCTGTTTCCAACCAGATCATACTTTGAAGCTATATTAGTGTTTATCTTTTTATATTTTAGAAAATATATATTATGTTGAACGTGTATAGAACGTAAATTTTACATTTAACCTTGAATATCATAATTTTGTATGCAAAAATATAAAAAATTGTAAGAAGATAATTTTCTGCCATTGAAATGAGGCCGGCACAAAAGGCAGAACTACCCTTCCCGGCCTAAAGCATCAATTGACCGAACGGGTAGAACTACCTTTCCCGGCTGAAGTGTGTTAATGTAAGATACGGGAAATTTTTATTAAAATAAAATCAATACTTCAGAAGTTATAGCTATTTTACTTGAAACCTAATTTTGCATGTATTATAAAATTGCTCGCTTTATGGAGGCGCTTGATAAAAAAAACTAGTCGCAAATATTGTGTTAAGACTCACTAAAGACTGAAGCTTTTAAAAAGAAAAGAAGATGGTAAGAAAGAAAGATACGTCAGTACGAATGTTAGAGGGAGAGCGCTAATATTAAGAAACGATCATAATTAATAGGCGTAAGTGAAAATATTTAAAAAAGATTTATTTAAAATAGAACAAAAAGCTCTCGGCAAATGTCTTAACACTTTGAACGCCATGTAGGTCACCGGTGACCTCATAACGAAAATTGTCATTTTTCTCCCATAGCGCCATGACGGTCACCGGTGACTGCAGTTAATTTTCTTGATTTTCATGGAAAATTTTGGTCAAAAAAAAAAAGGAATACGTTTTGATGGTCGCCGATGCCATCTGAGTATTTTTTTTTTTCAATTTAAAATGGTAATTTTTCTTCATTTCTACAATGGAGTTCAACGTGTTAAGTAGCATTTAAAGAAACACTGAATTTTTTCACACATGTTAAATAAAAGAACCAATGTGTTTTTATAATTTTCGGAACATACTTTGCGATTTTTTCTATCGATGGAATTATATAGAGATAATCTTTGTAAGTGCTTAAAAACTTGTGTCTAAGAAAAATATGTTATAAATTGGCAGAAATTCAGAATGCGGGGGCTTAAGACCATGAACCAGTTCGTGAAAATTCAATTCGCCAAAGACGGTCTCACACCCGTGTTGCCCGCATTGAAATTTTTAAAAAGCGTGAAAATAATACCATGTGTTTGGACAAATCTTAGATCCTGTACGACCAGGGCAGCGGCATGGAGGTGCTGGTGTTCTGCGGACTGCTGGTGGTGCTGCTGCTGGGCGCTTGCACTGTGTCGTTGTGCCGCGCGCGCGTGCCCCCCTCACTGCCCCTGCCCCCACTCACTGCGCCCCCGCTCCTCAACGTTGTGCGTCAGGTACTGTCATACACGCCTGTTTATATATGGTGTCTAACCTAACCCACTATAATCCGAACCTACAGTAATTCTTTACATCCAACAGGTTCAGTTTTTAATTGATGGGATTCTATTTACTACATTGTATATAGGTCCTGTAGGACCAAGCCAACAATCTAATATACATCTCTCTTCCAGGACTCTAATTCGGACCTTTCCCTCGGCACTATGCTGAGCCTGCAGGCGGCCGTGCCGGTGCCTCATGGGCCTCCGCCGGCTCCCGTGCCTCCGCCACCGCCTCCGCCCTACCACATTGCCGTGCTACTACCCGCGCGCCCTGTCACCGAGGCACCTCCCCCTTCCTACGAGAAGGCCATCAGCTAATTGCCAAAATACTTAATTTACTATACCTACAGTACAGTGTAGGTTCACTTCTGAATATGCACGGATTTACTTCAACTTCCTTTTTTAAATCGGAGGTTAAGAATTGACATTTTGTTCTCATAAAAAAATACTATGTTTTCTGTATTACATTCTTGGATATTTTGTGAAATACTATCCCCTGTATAAGTCACATATGTACAAATAGGTATGAAGTTTTGAATAAATCTGTTCTTTTCCCATCGTAAATTTATCGCTGTAAAAAATATATGTCTATACGTAATTATTTTGCTTTGATTTATATAATCGTTGTGGCAATTTGTTGGATAAAATTTTCACATTTCATTGAGTATAGATAACTTTCATTCAATGAACCTAAATGAATTTAAATCTCATAATTCATAGATATAACCATAACTATAATTTTTTTAATCTAAATCTCATGATTCATAAGATATAACTCTAAACAATCCGTTGAATATAATTCACAATATACAAACATCAGCATAAACAATCTGTTGAATATCACAACGTACAACCATCAATGTAAACAATCCGTTGAATATAACTCTCATAATTCACAACATGCAACAACATTAGTATAAACAATCCATTGAATATAATTCACAACACACAAACATCAATCTAAGCAATTTGTTAAATCTAAATCTCGTAATGTTCACAACATACAAACATCAAAGTATCCATTGAATATAACTCTTATAATAATTCACAAAATTCAAACATCAGTGTAAACAATCCGTTTGAATATCACAACATACAACCATCAATGTAAACAATCCTTTGAATCTGACTCATAATTCACAACATACATTCAGTAACAATCCATTGAATATGACTCTCCTAATTTACAACATACAATCAATCGTCAGTGTAAACTTGAATATACCCCAATGTAAACAATCTGTTGAAAGTGTAGACATAATTCACGACTAACCATTAATGTACACAATTTGTTGATCCAATTCTCATAAATACATATTTAAAAATAATAAAGTAGATATTGATATAATTCACAATGTAAGAACACAAATGTAAACAATACATTGAATATAACTCTCGTAATTCACATTTTACTGTCCATCACTATAAATGATTTGTTGGATATAACTCCCATGATAATGAACAACCATTAATGTAAACATTTCTTGAATGGAACTCATAATTCACAGTGTACTGACATCAGTGTAAACAATTTATCTAATATAATATGTAATCCCATACAACGCACAACCGTTAATGTAAATAATTCTTGGATTTAACTCTTATTAACCCCAACGTACAACTATCATTGTAAACAATACATTGTAAAAAGCTTTCACAAATAATACTCGATACAATCATTGCCACAATATTGTATCTGTTTGCAATCATTTGATTAAATAAATAAAATTCAATATGTATGCCAAGATTATCTGTAAAATAGTTATAACAGTTCATCCAAAGAAATTATTATGGTTACCAAATTAGAGTTTAAGTTTGGTGCCAAAGTCCAAAAGCATCATACGATCATTTGTATGGATTCCTTTGCAATATGTGTGTATAACCAGTATCTTTACAATAATAATATTATTGTGAACAATATCCAAAGACAAAAATGATATAATAAAATATGACATTGTATTATGTATTAACCCTTACAAATTGTGTAAATAATGTAATGTATGCAAAACAGATTTTGATCTATGTAGCTTGTCTTGTAAAAATCAACAAAAATATTTTAATGTATAAAATATTTAGTATAGGTATTGCAGCCAGAGTTGGACCTTTCACACAGTACCCGATTTGCACCCGGCTAGCTAGCAGACCAGTGATCTAGGGAAATTTCCCTAGATGTAGGGGAGAAAAAACTTTTTTTTAGGGAAAAGCACTGAAACGACTACGTATATACAGGGTGTCTGGGGTGAAAGTGCAGTAACTTTGGGAGGTGATTCTACATGATGGTAGAAGTAAAAAAGATAAATAACTTTTTTTGAAATTTAAACTTTTAGATGTACTTTTCAGCTACAAACGAAAAGTTGCACCGGCGTGTGCGTACTGCATTATTATTGCTTTTGGATCATTTGAAATGGACCGGCCGATCCTTGAACTAACACCCGCTACCCCCCCTTCCCGCGCTTTACAGCTGGTAACAGAACAGCTGTGATTTGTTTACTTTAAAGAAATATTATAAACAAATACCTCACATACAATATTCACGAAGCTGCAGATGAAATACGCAACAACGATTGTTAAGTGTGCAAGTGATATTATTTACGAGTTGTAAATAATATCACTTTACGTTTACATACTTGCATGCAGGCTGAAGGTGGACATTTTGAAAATCTGTTAAATTAGTAAAAAAGCAAAGACATTAGTTAAGTGTTTAATAAGTTATTAATTTTTTTTATCGTTAAAAGTGTAAATTCGTATTATTATTTTAGTGCAGTTCTCTTTGTTCTTCGAATTTGGTTTAAAACATCATAAAACAGACGATTTTGAAGCGCATTGTTATAACTTCGAACTCTCGGTTTACGCATCACTGGCAAATAATAAACAACGTCACCAGTCTCGCGCTCGACAAGCACACAGCGAAGTGTGTACCTCCACTAAGGATTTTTAGTAGGTATGTCTTTTTGTATGGAAAAAAAAAAGTTGTAATTTCGGAAAAAGTTATTTATCTTTTTTGCTCCTACCATCATGTAGAATCACCTCCCGAAGTTATTTCACTTTGACCCCGGACACCCTGTATACAAAATTGTAGTGGGGGAATTTTTTTTGATCTGAAATAAAATCTAAATCGCTAGCGACTAGACGAATGTGTGGAAGCTTCCATTGTGTTCCATACCCCACTATCCGGGTGCGCACTGAGCGTGTCCGGCATCAACCTGGCTACCCGGTACTGGCCGGCATGTGTGAAAAGACATATACTAGCCCATACAACTTTAGCTGACAGCCGGTGCCGGACGGCTTTGTCCGGCACGTGTGACTGTGTTTATTGTTTGGGTCAACTCTAATTGTGCAACCTTTACTACATATTCATATTTTTTAACCATTTAAGCTAAGAACCAATTGGAAAATGTCATAATATATATTAAATATTATGATACAAATGTTATATATTATTATAAAAAAAGATTTATAATAACGCTTATTGAGTTCTTAGCCTAGAAAGCCGAGGTCTTTTTTTAGCTGAGTTTAGTGAGCTTAGTTTTTCATTTCAGTTTTTTCTTTAAAAAAATCTGTCTTACGAAAGTGCTTAAAATTAATTAAGTAACAGATGATGCATCTACGAGTATATTAAATTTAAATTTGTACCAAAACCTCAATTATTAATTCAGACATTTATTTGATAATATCTATTTTTATTATTATGTACTTAACTGGAAATATAAAAACGATGGATTGAAACAGATTTGTGGGTATAATGAGTTAGGCCGTACCGTACAGAATTCAACTGCTTTATATTATCATGGCTGGTCAGATATTCAGTTATTAAAAATTAAAAATGATAGGAAGCCAACAGGTGAAGATTATTCCTTTGAGACCCCAATTAATTCATGTGGTGATGACAATTTTATTTAATAAAAACGGATGATTTTTTTTTTGTAATCGAAAAATTTTAAACCAATTTCTTTTTTTTTCAATTATTTGTTATCCACTTTAAGTTTATTTTTTGTAGCATTATTTTAATGCAAGAAATCCATAAAAACCAACCAATTAAATGACTGAAACAGTTATTCAGATAAATAAAGAAAAAATAAAATTGGTGCAAATGCTAAAGCCAAGTTTTCCAAGAGATATCTTAACCTAGAAATTCGAGATGGAAAGGCTGTGCATAAAAACAAGATTCTGAACAGTGGTTCTTAACCTGTGTTCGATCGAACCCCAGGGGTTCTGTGAGTCAGTCTCGCAGGTTCGACGGAGGTCAAAACACACCCCCGACTCATATGATTCGTGATGACGCGCCCCGCTTGTCCATCATTGGCTGCAGGTGATCACGCAACATCGCTTAGCCTATCTGTGCTGCAGGGAATTTGGTGCGCCCAGTAGTCGAATTGTAACTGTCGTGATGGTACGTCGTGTGATACCTTTCTTAATATTATAATCCCTTCATACTAACTATGTCGAGCAAAAAAAGTGGTCGGACGAATATGTACAATATGTGCACCTATGTATAAATATATACCAATGTTTTGAATTTGAAAAGATCATATTTTATTTTTTCCAATTAAGAAGGGTTCGGTGAATGCGCATATGAAACTGGTGGGGGTCAGTACCTCCAACAAGGTTAAGAACCACTGTTCTAGAGGGATAAATTCTTGGAATGACATTTGTTTTTTAATACTGGGTCTCAGGGATAAGTAGGGTAAAGGTACTTCTCGGGTAGAATGAAGATGGTTTCGATATGTACTAAAAGTATTATGTATTGCTGTTGTATTATTTTAATTATAAGATTGTTACTATTTGGGATGTTGTTCTTTATGCACTTGGTTGTTACTCACGGTAGGTTTTTGTTTGTCTCTATTGTTTATCGAGGTTTCCCGGTGATTAGGTTTAAACAACTTAATTATAGGCGCGTCAAAGTGAAACTAAGAATGGGTTCTTTGAAAAATCAATTATTTTTCTTTCCAAACTGATTTTGACCAATAAATTAAATATTTAGAAGTATATATAGCAGTTTAGCGCAACTATTTCGACGATTTGTTTTACCCGCTTTATAATAATATCAACTTTAAAAGCCTGGATGAAATGAAATTCTTTTATTTTTGCTACCCAAATTTAGATTGATACATATTTTGATTTTTATGAGTTTAATTTTTTATTTTTTTAGTAACCTAAAAATTTGGGTCAAACAGTTAAATCTAGGTGGATTTGTTGGCTTTAAACCGCAGTAAGCAGTTCATGTGTTTCCTTATTAATATTCGGAGGTATAATATTAATTAAATCGTATGACCGAATCGAAAACCGAACACCCGCAAATCTCCATCGCTCGAGTGTATATTATGAATTTATTTATGTATAATCTACCGTTATTATATTGAATATGCATCTAAAAATTAAGCATTTATTGAATAGTATGTATGTATTTACTTAATGTCAAATTTCTTGTAAAATTACGTGTAGATAATCAAAGTGCTCAGGATCAGAGGGGCTAAAGCACCATCTGACACATTTCACCTGACAAACATTTAAACTGAAAAACATGTCATCTGAAAATATTTCATCTGAAAACATTTCATCTGAAAAACATTACATTTGAAAATCATTCCACCAAATTAATTATCTTTCGTTCCACTTGCATAACAAATTTGTAGCTAGATTTTAGAAAACTTTCTTTTTATATTACGATTAAAGTTAATTTTTTCAGCTGCTGAAAGGGGTTATTTTTACAGAAATGACTACACGTTAACCAAAAGTAATGACCGAAGGGGATAGGATCGGATTAGTTAAGCGGTCCTGGGTTCAATTCCTAGATGCTACTGAATCTTTTTCTGATTTTTATGTTTAAAATTTTCATTAGAAACGCTAACATTGTCTTCAATGATCAAAATTCATAAGTTGTCATAAAATTGAATAAAGGTAAGTTCCCTCAGAACTAGGCAAATACATAGTGCTAAACTGCTTTGATCCTGAGCATCTTATTTGCGAAGATTGCAGGGTAAAGTTTGATTTGAATATATAAAATTAAAAAGCGCCAATGTTAGCATCTACAAATGAGGTATTTAATGAGGAAAGATATTTTCTTATTATTAACCTATTCAGTGATGATCTGTTCGGTAATAAGTATATACATACATATTTACCACGCGGCAGTTTTAACAGATCATATTCCATTCAGTCACATGTAAGATATGTAAGGATAACATGACCGTGCGTCCCGTTTTGAATGGGAAAATATTCCTTTTTCACAAAGCGGGCCACTCCCAACATCAAATTGAGAGTAAAAGATTATCGTAACTATTTGATATCATCATAGAAAAACGAATAGTGTGATCTGTACCGATTCAAATGAAAACTGAAGTCGCCATTTAGATAAGTCGTTAGACCTTTTGACTCATAGAATAAATAAGAACACACGAAATGCCATGTGCAATGTGGACATGTTTCGTGATCCAAATATTTGTCCAATTGGGCCTTAACCGTTAGAGTGCTATTCAGGGCTATCGCGCTGCAAAATTGCTCACGAGAATTGCGATGCGGCGCCACGGCGGTGCTATAAAGCGCGTTTGTCGGTCCTCGGGAGTGCTTGTGTTACATTTGAGTGCGGCGTATTGCCATTGACGCGTGTCTTGATAACTGTATTTGTTGTTTATCCTGTTAAAATAAATACACCCTAAAGTGAATTGATATTTTTCACCATATCTGATGTTAGTTCTATTGTGGACGATATATCAAATGACAGTGACACTATGGACTTTGAGACCTTTGTTTGACAAAAGTTTTTACAAAAACATCTGACAATTATTTTTTAAATTACAGGTCCTAGACGCGCTCCTTCTGATGCAAAACCAACAGCCTATTTCAATTTCAATAGTTTTCTCCTCGTTACTTCTATGAAAATTTAAAAATATTTTTTTGTAGTTTTAATTATGTAGTTTTTTTTCATTAGAAACATTGAATATCATTCTTTACTTGTTACTTAACAAGTAAAGAACGTAATTTATATACATACTTAGTCTCGGTGACTTTGGGGGGAGGGGTTCAAAACCAATTTCAGAATTTCCACCCTCCCTGCCCTCACATTTCTGCCATGTCCCGTTTTAAGGCCAAAAAATCTGATCACCTTAGTTACAGATAATGTTAAAATTCTTTAACAGGTTTTTTTTTCTTGTTTTGGCAGAACTGTTAAATTGAGAAGATGAAAGTTAATCTTATATTATTATATGTATCTTGAGTGATATTCCAATTTTCCAAAAGAAGAAGTTTAAGCCTGGTATTTTTATACCTGAACCGAATTATAACTTTTTGTATGAAAATCAACATATTTTCAACTAGAACGTTTAATGTTTTGTGTGGAAAAAATCTTCAACTTTTTGTAATGGAAAATCAGAATTGTCACTGATTTTATTAATATGCTTTATAGCTAGCTTATTTGTGTTGAGTACCGTGTCAGCTTCAGTTTACTTGTAATATCAGTATAGCATAAAACTAATACATAAACATAATATAATAATCTATATAAATAAAAATGTGAATGTTTGTTTGTTCAAAATCTTAAATCTCCGAAAGTTCTTCACTGATTGCTTTAAAATTTTGACACAACGTTGCATTCAAATACGCATGTATTTTTATGTACCTATATTATATTGATGTCAACTGTGACTGGTAAAAACATGCTTTTTGTCAATTGTGACAGCAAAAAATATGTTTTTTTTTTAAATAGCTCCATATGTTGGACATAAAAGCAACTCTTACTATTGTTTATCTAGCTGCACAGAGAGACTGAGCCACAGCAAAGCGTGGCGGGGTACAGCTAGTGATTACATATAATTTTATATTTCAATAATTCAAAAATATTGATGTATTTTTTTAATTGCTCAAAAATGAATTACCATACTTAAACACGAATTTCTTAAATTATAATGTCTGAATTTAAGGAATTTTTATTCTATTCGGTAGAACTTCTTGCAACTTCATATAAAAATGGTTAGAGAATATATAAATTGAATTAATGACAGTTAGTGGCTTACATTATCACTAGTGTTCTGCATTTTCAGTAATTAAATTATTCAGGAGATGAAAGCTTTCTGTTCACGTCCAGTTTAAAGAAGTTTTACTGTGATAATGGATTTGGAAATGGTTCTCGAGTGAACCCAAAGAAAAGGACTGAAGGCTAATTTAAGGAAATATGTAACCAAATGTTAGTTTCATAATATATTTATAAGGCCTGTGTAAAATAACATGTGCGTATCTTCATTAATTCCATAAAAATTATTGTATTTCAACTACATAGTTTGTGTATGCAAAAAATGGTGAGAATTTTTTATTCACTAAGTGAAGAATCAAATTTAATTTTAAAATAATACCTAATTATAAAGAATTTTCAGAAATAATATTATTTTGAAAATCCTATGTAAGTTATTTTTCCAAAATATCATTTGAAAATCTCAGGAAAGTTTTTTTTCCCATATTATAAAAAATTATGCAGCTAGTCAGTACCTACCTAATAATATTCATATTCCGATAGTGGAATCTAAACCTGATATAGTCTATGAACTATTTCATAGAACAAGCCGTTTAAAAAAGGAAAGGGATTTTTGCATATTCACTCTTCAAACTTGCTCTATTCTATGGTCAATTCTTTGTAGAATAGGACGAAAGTTGAAGTTAATTCAACATTGAGTTGCCATTTCTATTAGACGTTCTATAACATAGAAAGCCTGTTCTAACAGAATATATGAATGGAGATCATCGAATAGATGAAGTGGGATGTGCCATAACTGTAATTTTATGTTGTCCATGTTAAATTATTTATTTTCCTTTTCAGAGCCAAGGCTCTACATCACCTAGGTTTGTGTGAATCAATAGTCAAATGTCTGCCATCTCTGTGGCATTTAATTTCTCTAAAGCTAGGAGATAATATTCAAATATTGCTTTTTGCATTATTGTTGCATTGACCAACTTGTTTATTTTAATTAAAATACATATGTCTACGATCATTGTTAAGATATCTCTTTTGCATTTATTTTGTTTTAGATTATTATAAACCAAAGACTAATTTTATTGAGGTATGGTATTACATATTTATTACCAAACCATTACTTAGGAAAGCAGGTGCCGAACTTATTTGGAGGGAATATTTTGCGAGATAAATAATGTCACTCTATAATTAATAAACTATACAAATTAATTTATTGAAGTTCTTCAGGCACTACTCTACTCTTGTCTATGTTTAAGCATATTTTGTAAAATGATTATGGAATAAATGTGTTCTCAAAATGTATTCATTGTTTTAAACCCTTTCTGACAAATTTAATTAAGGCTTTATCAATTTTTCAAGGGAACAACACCTGCGCGGCCCTTTTCAAACAAAACTTAAATTTGGGTTTGAGGCTTCATTACCCAACAATTTTTTTTTATCCTAAGATATATAAATAGTACGGAAAAGATGAAATATACATATATAGTATGGATATGTGCCACTTTATTTATTTTTGTTTTAATTATAAAATGTTGGCCATTAAAGAATTAAATTTTTCATAATTTTATTGGCAACTTTGGCAATTATTTAAAAAAATAATTTTACTTTACGAATAATATATGATGAAATATAAAACTGATTAACCTACCCAGTCCAACGAGGGGTGTACAAATCCCCTAGGTAAATCTTCTCTATCTCGATAATTAATCGTACAATCGGTTACTCATATCTCGATAATTAATCCTACAATCGGTTACTCATATCTCGATAATTAATCGTACAATCGGTTACTCATATCTTGATAATTAATCGTACAAATTCATTCACATTTTTTGTAATCCTTAAAAAAATACTGAGGAAAATTTTGCCATTTTTAAAAATTTTATATTCCACGCGCATAATACTGAAAGATATTGTTTCTGATAAATATTATTGCAAATGGCGTAGCCCGCTAATGTGTATTGTTTGCATTTGAAAAGTGAGTGAATAAGCAAGAAATAATAATAAAGAGAAAAGAGATGGTTGTAACGTCCGTATTATTTTTGCAAACCCAGTTTGCCACCTCTTACCAGACCTGACGGCTCACTAGCAAACACCGCCACCGAAAAGGCAAACCTTTTAGGGAAAATGTTTGCGGAAAACTCGACCCTCGACGACGGGGGTGCTGTTCCGCCGTCGGTTCCTCACTGCGGCTTCTATATGAAAAAGCTGAGGATCCGGCATCGGGATGTACTCCACGTCATACGGGGGCTCGATGTAAACAAAGCTAGTGGACCTGATGGAATACCTGCCCTGGTATTGCAGAGGTGTGCTGCGGAAATAGTTCCAGTTTTGACAAAGCTCTTCAAAATGTCCCTGAAGTGTGGCACTGTGCCCTCTGGTTGGAAAAAAGCGGTAATTCACCCTATTCCCAAGAAAGGTGACCGCTCCAACCCGGCCAACTACCGCCCCATAGCGATCACATCAGTTCTGTCCAAAGTGATGGAACGTGTGATCAACGACAAACTGCTCACATACCTCGAGAAGAACAAAATTATCAACGACCGTCAATACGGATTCCGGCGGAACCGCTCGTGCGGTGATCTTCTCGCGTATGTGACGCATGTTTGGGGGCGGTGCCTGGAACGTCACGGTGAGACCCAAACGGTCGCACTAGACATATCCAAGGCCTTTGACAGGGTCTGGCACCGAGGACTTGTCAACAAATTGCATTCTTACGGACTTCCCGCATCCCTGTGTACGTGGATTGCTGACTTTTTAAGGGATAGGTCGATTCAGGCGGTTGCTGACGGTTTCACCTCTTCCTCGCACTCCATAAATGCTGGCGTCCCACAGGGATCGGTTCTGTCTCCGACTTTGTTTTTGTTGCACATCAATGACCTTTTGACATGTGCACCGATTCATTGTTACGCGGATGACAGTACAGTTCATGATAGCTTTTTGTTTGACAAGCCCCCAAAGGGCACACAAACTCCAACGGCTCGGAGGGCTTTGAAGCAGAGAATGGACGGTTATCTCGAGAGTATTTCCTCCTGGGGTAAAAATAATCTCGTCGAATTTAATGTTTCAAAGACCCAATCCTGTCTGATTACGTCTAAAAGGGATCCAAATGATAATCTAGTCTCCTTCAACGGAAGCAATCTTCCGAACAGGCCTTCCATTGATATGCTTGGTGTAACTATAAGTGACCAGCTCAGGTACGGGGGCTCCATCGAAGCCAGAGTAAAGTTGGCCTCTCAGAAGCTGGGCGTACTGTACAGGGCCCGCAGATACTTTAATAGTACACAACTGCTCACCCTGTACAAATCGCAAGTGCGCCCTACTGTCGAATTTGGCAGCCATCTCTGGTCTGGAGCCCCAAAATACCTGAAAAAAACCCTTGACTCTGTGCAGAAACGGGCGGTCCGTTTGATAGATTCCCCAATCTTAACAAACGGACTGCAATCTTTAGAGCACAGGCGTCAGGTAGGTATGCTGTCCTTGTTCTATCGGTATTACAATGGAAGATGCTCTGAGGAACTAGCGTCATTGATCCCTTCGGCACCGGTGCGTAGTCGGGATACACGCCAAACGCGTGCCCAACATTTGTACACAGTTGACACTTGTCACATGAGAACGGGTCACTTCTACGATTCGTTCTTAAGTTCAACAGCTCGGCTGTGGAACGAACTGCCGGCCTCTGTGTTTCCTCCCTCCTACAACATGGGACTCTTCAAGACCCATGTTCACTCCTTCCTCTCCACAAAAAGACCCTCCACACAGCATCCCCAAAGATGACATAGGCCCTGAGGGAAATTATTTTCTTCAGGGCCTCCTGTGTGGAGTAAATATAAAAAAAAAAAAAAAAAAAAAAATTATGGAAATCGTAGAGGCGTTACATCGATTCCTCTTACAAACATTCTTCTGGAAAATAATATCACGCTGACACGAACAATTAGATAAAATAAACATGAGATGCTGAAGGAGTTTTCGAATTATCGAGCTTTAGAAGAACTGTCAACCCCATTTGGTTTTTCTGAAAATCTTACATTAATTTCTTGTCCCAAATAAAAAATACAGCAGTCACACTTAGAGGTGGCTGTAGGAATCCAGGCATGGTAGGTCATTTGAAAAAAATGTGTGACTAATCTTTATTTGATATTGTGAAAAATGCCTGTACATTATTATCTATATCAATTTGTAAGTCCGCGAATCTAAATACATATTAAGTTAATATGTATAGTAAATTGGTAATAACTACACAATCCATGTACTTATGGCAAATTATTTTTAATAGATTACATTTTAATGTAGTTGTGCACAACATTACAGTAAATAGAATAAGAGTTTGAAACACCCCGTATATCCAAAGATACTGAGTGCAAAGTAATTGAAAAACAACCAATGTTCCACACACAACAAGCGTTTAAAATAAAAAAAACCGACATAGGTTTATGTCACCATCTCTTTAAAACATATAATATTCATCGTACTGTCTCACTCATGTTCATGGTCATGACCTAAGCTTTCTTCGGTACCTAATTTTTAATTCGACGAAAGACATAGTGCTATCTCATTTATTCTATCGCCATAGAATAGCGATAGAATAAATGAGATAGCATATATTATAGGGACAGAAGATGCCAAAGGAGACATTCTTTATATTGACCCAGCCAATTGTGTGGACTTGTGAATGAAAGCTTCTATTAGAGACAACAGATATCACTGCTCGTCACTCACCGCCTATCGTTTCGTTTCATGTCGCGGTACATTTCAAATAAATTAAGAATAATACCAATAATTTTGATGCACATAATTTATTATTATTGTTGTCTTATAATTATGGGGGGTCAAACACCAATTGACCTAAGGGAAGACCTAGAAAAAGACCTAAATTATATTACACTATAACAAAACAAAAGGCGATGTCGAACTCGGGACAAAATGACTCAACAATACAGTTGTGCAAGACCGACTAGGAGGTGGCCATTTAGGATATTTATGGAAATTATGATAAGGCTGCACAGCCGTTCCTCTTAACCTGCGCTTCGTTCAAATGTCTGGGCGATTTCCCTTCCACACGGCACATTTTTTCATCTCGTCTCGCCGACCCATAATATTTTTTAAAACTGTAATTAAATATATTTCCCATGATCATTCTATATCAAATTACGCAACAATATCTTAACTAATCATTAATAACTCAAAATAACTGTTTTGGGGCAATGTTTAAATAAACAAAATGAAATATTACGAAGCAGATAAAACATTACTGAATGTCAACGTCCGGCCGGTACTTACGTCTGTTAGAATTTTTATATCACATTATTTGATCTCTGCGCCATGCGTTTTTAATAAATAAGGATTTTTTATAACATTTTTTACACGATATGCAATCTTTCAAACATTTTTATTTTTAAGCTTCGAGAATAATGATGAAATTTATCCCTCATAATAAAAGAATAATCATATTTAAAAAAATATTAATCAATTAAAAATTCTGTTTTCTGGCCACTATGTTAGTTAAAATATTATTTTTATATTAAAACACACTTTTGACCAATACATAAATTCTCTAAAACATGAAACAAGATGCAGCGTAATATATACACTGGTTGAATATCTCAAAAACTTTTTTTTTTTTTAAGGTTTAACAGCATTTTTATATTCAAAAATTTCATAAAATATTTATTTTTATTCCAGCAAAATGAAATTGTCCAATGAAATTTGTAAATTAAAAATGAAAAGCGGCACACGGTTCCACTGACATCGCAGTAATCGTCTATTACGCGTGCGCACTGAGTAAGATCGTTTGAACGGATGCGGCAAATTTGAAATGAGCTGAAGAGGAAAACCTGTCTCGGGCGCTTGAAATCCTTACCCAAGACAAACAAATAAATTTTCTAGAGATATGAAAGGGGAATTTTCACAAATGAATTTCAGTTCTATATTGTGCTTGTGGGCAATACAACGAAGTCTCAAACTGAGAAATAACTATAGTTGACTCCCGCGTGAGAGGTAAGCGCGATGAAATGACAATAGATGCTTCCCGCCGGCTGGGGGTTGATAAGAATTAATATGGGAAATGTATTTTTTTATTCAACGGAGACTCGACACACCCCGACGGTCGTCCAATAGAAATGAGAGACAAAAACTGTTTCGCATTCTCAGTTGAGCATAATCAATAAAAACTGAAAATTGCTTCTCAGTTCTTCCAATTTCAAGATAAAAAAAATGAAGTGAGAAATAATATTATGAATGTTGGTAATAGTTTTAACTCTCGGAAATTACATTTTTACAGTCCCAGTGGCAATTTGACCACATTAAAAAAAATATATTTTTGTTAATGTAAAAGTCACCGCCATCTTTATGAATACAGACCGTACTGTAGAAAATGAACTGACAGTTAGAGACCTGTTTTCAGACTTCTGCACTGGGTTTAGTACTAAGAAGTCTGAATACAGGTCTCTTTAACTGTCAGCACGGCCTGTATTAATAAAAATGGCGGCGTTAAAGCTCAAATTTCGTACTTGTTTATGAATCACGAGGGAAATAAAGGAACTTATTTTTAAATTTCTATAACAATCATTTTGCAAGAATGGGAAGTACTCATACCCACCTCCCAAATTGAAAACTTCAATCGGGTATAGGTTTCCTCACCCCGGGACCATTTATTGGATAACCTAAACTAAGTGGTTTGCTACCCGGGTTCGTGGGGTGAGGTTTGACAAGTCTTGTCGGCAGGTGCGTTTGCCTCCTACTAAGTGGTGGGCCGGATCGAGGGAGATCTTTGGGGATCTGGTGAGGAGGCACGAAATGAAAGATGTTGTGAAGGTCACAGTGTTTTATTTGAGTCAGGTTGCCGTATATGAGATGACTTGAGGACCGATGATGAAGACTCCGGATGCAGGCGGTGAAGTGTTGGTCAATGTGCGGGTCAGTGAGTCGACGCCGCTGCTGGTGACCGGACTCGTGGACATGTCAGGTACTGGTGAAGGCCATGGGTCTTCCGGGTGCTCCAGTGCTGAACAGGGAAGCCGAAGGTGCGGTGGACCTGGTCGGCGGTTGTGCGGGAGATGCATAGACCAGCGAGGATGCCGTGTGGTCTAGGTGCGTCGATGTAGCGCTGGTCAGATGTGCTGGAACCAGGACGCTGTGTGATCCGATGTAGCGCTGGCCAGGAATGCTGGGGCCAGGGAGCTGTGATCCCGTTGGAGTCCATGAATGAACCGTGCAGAGCCGGGTATATCGTCCTGCGCGCAGCGGAGGTGCGCGGGTTGTCACTTGCGAGACTTACAAGTTGTTGAACGACTAATGACTGACTGACTGCTCGCTGCGTCGGGCATATTTATATAGCCGGTGGCGGTAGTAAGTACGCGAGACCGCTGGTAAAATGGAGACAACTCGCTCAGTCTCGGTGCTTCTGGTACTTTCGAAGGCGCTGGAATTATGCCTAGGCAATAAACCTTCTAGGCAATTGAACCTTCTAGCGAATGCGCGTAATGTGCTAGTCCAACTCGCAACGTGTTGACGTAGGTAGTTCGCTCGCAAGTAGGTACATAGGAACGCTTCGCATTGTCTGGAGTGTTCCGGTTACGATGCTTTTTGTATTGGCGAGATGTTCTAGATGAATCTCGTAGCATCGCTACAGATCTTTTAACCTCTCCAGTCTCTCCTTGCAGCGCAGTGGGAGGGATGAATTCATATGTCCGTCACTCTTGGACACATTGACCCACAGATTCTGAGGGAAATTGTTTCCTCAGGGCCTCCTGTGTAGAGCTAATTTAAAAAAAAGAGTCAAAATACCTTTTCAGTCAAAATAACTATCTTTTTTTGTTGTTTACTGATTTGAAAAACTTACCTACGCGTTTTTGAACAAAATTAATAGAAAAATAGTAACTGCAACAGCCCTTAAGTATGACAAAAATAAATAAATTAACAAAAAATTGGATGATAGTTTCCAATTTTCTTGGAACCACATGAAAGCAAGATCCACCTTCCTCGAGGTCGTCAACTTTGGTACTGAACTGCACGGTCCAAGGTGGTTCCAGTCACCCTATTATTAATTTATGACAACGCATTTTCCTACACTTCAAAAACATGTGCCCACGAATTATTCATCTCATAATCAAAAAGTTTTCAGAATTGATTAAACCCATGGGGGGGCCGACAAGAAACTAAGATTGTGGCTCTTGTGCTTTATTGTGCAGTTGGAGGTTTTCAATGGTACTCGCTTATTGCAAATTCAAAAATGTTTTATTTATATTGGATCGTACATCTTATATTTCAGGTTACATTAGTCCAATTTATGTTGTTTTTTTACATGGATCACATTTTTCTTATTGCCAGCTCTTTTGTTTTTTGCAATGGAATACAATTTTTGACTGGCTACTGAATATTAAGTCCATCCACTCACGGGGCAACTGAAAAAAAACCAGTTGACAACTCAAGTTGCTATCCTGCGTATTTTAATGGCAGTCCGCACACGGCGCAACTTGCTAAAAATCAGTTTTCTATGGCGACGCAACTCTCCCTGCGCGTTTTCAGTTGCCAGTAGATATGTCAGTTTTCAAGAAATTTGCGATTTGTCCGTTCCTCAAGAGCTGTCAGATTACGATATGTCCGAGTAAGAAAACATTAAATTTGTTCAGGAGGTTGAAAAATTCCCGTGTATTTACGACTACAGGCTTTCTGATAATGCAAAAAAAGAAAGAAAAAAATTCTGCAGACATTTTTTAACACAATATAATAGTGACAAACGTGACAAAAGACGTGTTCTTCTTCATTCTATGGTTAAACAAGCTTAGATAATTTGTGAAATCATAAACTTGAGTTGAGCCATGAGATAAGATCGATTGCCAACCAGTTTCAGCTGCCCCGTGAGCGTATGGACTAATTGAAAGATTAAAGTACCTACCTAGAAACATTGTTATCAATTTTAACCAAGATATTTTTGTCGAAGTCAATAACATAGACAATACTTGGTAAAGTGACATTTTTGTTTTTGTCTCTAACCCAGTATAGGTAATAATGCAAAGGCATAAGTATAATGGCGGCACTGCAATTCCACTGCTTCGTACTGTGCGTGGGCACGAATCTACAACAGGAATTAAATGCCAGAAAACAAAAAAGAAATGTTTCCTTTTGAGTAATAAAACAGACACAGAATAAACACAGGTTTATTATTGTAAATTATACATATTCAGAACATCAACTATAATATAATTTAATAAATTATTTAAACATTTGAAACATAAGTGAAAGAAAAATGTACAGATTGCTGGTTGGTTATATAAGTAACTTTTTAATAAATACATGAATAATTCTACAGCTGTAAAAGTTACTTAAGGAACTAATACAATGTTTATGTAGGCACCCAAATTTATACAAAGTACTTGGGAAGGGGTACTATTTTACTAAACGATTTAGTAAAGTTATGACTCGAGTCCTAACTTACTACATGAAAATATGTTCATAATACAATAAAAAATAAGAATGTACTGAATTCTTCTAAAAAATTAAATTTCCTAGATTGTGGTAATATATTTTTAATCAACAATAATATATTAAATAAACAAAATAATCCATAACAAAAAGAGCGATAGAAAAAGAAAAATGGAATGATTGGAAAAGGAAAATATATATAGATTAACTAGAAATAAATTAATTTCAAATAAGCTTCTTTGTGTTAAAACTATTAGAGAGATTATAAACCAGTCTAGTACATTGATTTTTAGAACATGCTCATTTTAAGATGCATTTAAAAATATTGCACTCACAAAGCAAAATAATATGAGAATATTTTATTACATTGCAAAAGGGCAGATAGGTACTGCTCAGATAATAAATAGTAGAAAAAAATAATATATATATGTATATTCAATTTAGTTGTTTGCAATTTATGAAACTGGTAACGTTATGTTTATTCCATTTTTGGAAAACGTAAGGGTACGTATACATTTTCGAACCGTACCACGAATTACGGGAAAGGAACGAATCAACTACACGAATCAAGCGGCGTTTGCGCCGTTTCTTCGTTTCTTTCCCATAAGTTGAGGTTCAGTTCGGCAGTTCAGTTCGCAGATGTATACGTAGGTAATAATAGGCATTCAGTTATGCCAAATACCCTACAATATTAATAATATGTCCAACTCCAGTAAAATATTGGCAATATCAACAATGTTGGCCGCTAGAGGCGCTAGTGTGGCATATTGACGTCGACATTCGTTTTAATGGAGGCAAATTGAATTTATTTAGTACTCGGTGGCAGTGTTTTGCGGTGTCTAATTTGTATTTTGATCAATATTGATAAAAAAATATATTAAAATGTTCCAAAACGTAGATTTCATGTGTGCAGTTTACAGGTGTATTATAAAAAAAATTATTACAAATAAAAACAACAAAAACACTCTCAAGTCGTTTTTCAAGATGCCAAAAAACGTTGACAGGTTAGTTGGTGAAATATAAAATGAGTTTGTTAAATCCTAGTAAATAAAATGTTCTTGATTACGTAAAAACTGGATTATATGTACTGTGAAAATATAATAATTGTGTTTTACATATTACCTTTCTGAACCATCAAAGACAGGGTTAATAGCCACTTCAATATTTTAATAATTTACTAAGATAAAATAAAGAATATATTTCATATAAAATGTATGAGAGAAAATCAAGGCGCACAACTCATGCCACTACGAGGCGCTAGTGTAGCATGTTGCCATCAGAATATATTGGAAACGTCAGAATTTGGAGGTATTGTTAATATCATAGGGTATTTGGTTTAACTGTCAGTTCATTTCCTAAAGCACGGCCTGTGAAAGATGGCGGTAATTTACACCATTTTTGGAAAACATAATAGGCATTCAGTTTGCTAATTCTATAAATAACTTCTTTTCTAGAGTTTGGCAAAAAATTCGATAAACTAAAATTAGGCATGTGTAAATTACATTGCATGTTAATTCTTTAGTATTTTTTAATAGAAAAGGGTTACACAAGTCAGTTTGGTAAAAATAATCAGTGATATGTATTATAATCTACATCAAAGCGAATGCGATGCTAAACATCTTAACCTGTTTACCTGAAACTTTCAGCAGTCAACGAACAGTTAACATTTTGTGCACCAAAAAATACTGCATATATCAAATAGTCTGGGAACTAAGTAAACCAGACTAACACTTTGTAATTTTATGTTGGTCATATAGATTACAAGGCGAAATGTTGACAATAGACAAAGACAAACAAATTGTTGGTCTTAAAATCTTTAATCATATCTGTGGCTCGATACTCCAATAACGATCAAGATTTATTCCTTTTCCACGAACGAAAAATTACCCATCATCTCGATGAACTTTGTTTTATTTAATATGTATTCTTGAATGTGCAATCATTGAAGAGATGATTATATTGGCAGTCCTGTGAATATTGTCTACGTTTCTGATATTTTTGACATTTCTATGGCGATAGTTTGAAATGTCCTAAACAAAACGTCACCGCGTAATTTTTGTATTCACCTTAGTTTCGATGTCTAGAGTTGAAGAAGGGGATGGGGGTGTTACGAACAGAGACACAATGACTACCAGCCGACGTACGTTAAGCGTAAGGAAATCTTCATCTGTCAAATTAGCGAAAAAATAGAGCCTCCGGCAGAACTTTCTTGATGGTCTCAAAGCAGCTGCTTCAGATTGCTCTACATTATGTATTGCAACCAACATCGCCGGTAAATCAGCCATTATATGGAACCTTAAAACAACTTTGTAATGCTGTCTTTCAGAGAGCTTGCGGGAAACAATCTTAGGTTAGGATACAATAGACTAGATTTTGACAGCCGTCGATAACAAGTCGGTGTCGACTGGTTCGTCTCACCCGTTGTTCGAGCGGAATGACTTTTGACATCTAAGTATGTACCTTCGATGAGACTCAAGAATAAGAAAGTCGACCAATGTACTTTAGATGGCAATTGCGAGCGGCTTGGATTGGAGAATCGAGTCCCAGTATAGTTATAGGTTGTGCAATTACATTTGACTCAATTAACACAAACTTAGGATTAGTTGGATATCATTACAAAGCATTGAATCTGTGTGAATACTGTGTTGGACTAATCTCTTGTTGCAATACCTATAAAAATTGATGTTATAACAATTCAACATTGTCTATTGAGTGGATTCTATTTCAACGAGCCTGATATACAAAAGGTATCAAACATGCTTCGCATACAATTGATTATCAATAATAAATGCTTACATTATAATAAACAAGCGTGTTTAAACATATTCCTCTAATCTTTAAATCAAGTCTTTTTATTATAATATGACTGACAGAACTTTAAGAAATTCTAAATATGTAACTTCAAGTGAAGAGTTAAAAATTATACTAAAACTAAATATTATTCAGACAAAATGTTGTTTTTAAAACTATATTCTGTAGGGTTCCATGATAACTCAACACAATGACAATTCAACAAATCTTTAAAAAGACATAAAAACATTAACTAACACATAAACCTAACCTATTTAACATAGTTTTTGTTTCATCACTTTTCATTACTTTATATCAATTTTTAAAGGTGTGTTTAATTGTCATTTTGATGAGTTATCCGGTCTCCATTCTGGTGAAATGTGTGTTCACACAAGACAACGGTAAACGATATTATAAACGCAGATTACATAATATTTATGTAATTGAGTTGTTGGAAACATTAAAAGGTAGACGACACCACAAGTTATAAATCATATTTTCCATCTGTATGATGCTATTTACTCTGACTTTTTTTATAATAAATATTTAAGGCGAGATCTTGTCGATCTGAAATCACTTCATGATAATAAAAAAGCAACCGACAAAATATAAAATATTTTAATGGTGACTTCATTGTCAAATGTCTTCTCCGAAAAGAAAGAAGCATTGACTAAGAACATGACTTTGGTTCTGCACACCGAAACTCCTTAAATTTAAACTAATCAGCTTGAGGGCAAGCTTCTTCATATTGTTTTAAAAGAATTTCCTCGTAAACTCGTCGTTAATGGCTATAAAATTGAACTAAGCAAGAGTTATAACTAAATCATTGTTTTATATCGTTTCTTAAACACAAATCGCTTAAGTACTCGCAGTAGTTTTAATATAAAATAGCTTAGTATTAATATAAATATGTATTACAAACATCTTTATCTTCATAAGATTATAATACAGACACAGATTTTACACCCGTTGGATTTCAAACAGTTTCACGTCTGTGTCGTACCAGATTGGAGGCTCCACATTCCTGAAAAAAAAGCTTTAATTATTAGTAAACTCGTAAACAAAGAAGTAAATTGAACCATAGATAAAAACAGAAAGTAGATAAGCACATCTTGACAAAGTGACGGAAGCATACATAGATATAATAATAACATGGCATTTTATATAGCTCAGTTAAGTGTCATTTCACTTCAAGTGCGCATTACTATAACAAACTTAAAATTAGAGCCATGGTTCAATCTAGAATTAGTGCCATGATTCAATCTAGAATGATAGAATTTTCCCAAAATGACCAAGTTAGTCGATTGACTTTATTTACGGTTCCATGATATTTCATCAAAATGAAAATTCAACACACCTTTAAAAGTGATGAAACAAAAACTAGGTTTAATAGTTACCTATGTAACCTAGTTTTTGTTTCATCACTTTTCATGACTTTACATCACTTTTTGTAGGTGTGTTGAATTTTCATTTTGATGAGATACCCGGTCACCTTTATTTACACACTTTTTGATACATTATTAGTACAAAATTAAACATACTAATTTCAGCTGTTTGTGGTGTGAGTTATTCCTCTCAAATTTGCTTTGAATTTAAGTGTCATTTTTAAAACTGCTTGTGTGAAAAATAATGCCACATACGGTAAAGTAGGTAGGTACCTACATATAATAGGTTTAATACTTAACAGATTTTTTTTAAATTTATCTTTTTCAAAACTCTAATTTCAACTAGATATTCCTTAGATATCCCGTGATTATCCACTGATCTGCGCAAGTTTATTAACAAAACTGAAAAAAATGCCTTTAGTACGTACATATCTATTATAAGAACCTAAATATATCGAATAACTTAATTGAGTTTTCACTTGAGTGAGTACAGCTAAATGTTCAGTAATAATTCATTATCATTCCACTCCATAACCGCATCATAAATCTACTCAGTTTAGTAAAAAAAAACTGTATTGGAAAAATGCAAAAGGATTTTCTTATAGGTAGGTAGGTACTAGTTCAGTGCTTAAATACCAGGTTGTGTAAGCTTTTTCTTACTAAGCTTGTAAGTAAAAAGAATTTAAACAGCGCAGGTAGTTCTTATTTATTGAACATAAGAATAATTACGTGCTAAAGCACTAAAGCTCCAATGTAATGGCTCAGCATGTTGAAAACATAAATAGCAAACCACAATATTACGTTCCTGAATCATAGTCTAATTTTAGCTTGAATCGATCATCATTGTGTAAAATCTATTGAAAATTATGATTGAAATTTACAAGCTCATAAACATATTATTTACACAATGAGAATCAGATTAATAAATAAAAAATTTCATGGACAAAGTTCAATACGTTCAGAAAATCAGGAAGATTATTACTTCTGTACTGTATATTAAATATATTAAAGATGCACAGAAAAATTAATTCAAAAAAATAAAAACAATCTTAGTGTAACCCTTCAGGCCTCATATTTCTCAACTTTTTGCACGCGGCCGTATCAACTGTTGTTACGGCAAAAAGTCTATACTCACACGCGGCTGTATCAACAGTTGATACGGAAACTTTGACGGTCGATATTCCAGCGCTCTTTCGTCATAAATGTATTTCTTGCTCACTTACTTGGACATTCGTAGAACTATCACGATGCTGACATCTACAAGAATTTCTCAAAAATAAAATTGTATTTCATAAAAAAAGATCGATAATCAAGTGCGCCTCTTCGCGCCTTTTAGTCCTTTAGTTTACATTTTTGTCAACGAATGGCGTTAGTACTAGTATGTCATTCACAACTTTTCATAACTAAAAATGATAAGTGATCATGGTGTCCCACTTGTGTCTATCAATGCAGTGGCCTAAGTACACACACACCGAGAGTGGTTTATTTATGACGCCGAGTGAATGGCGGGACCACATTCAAAAGATACGGTACGTCTTTGTATGAAATTTTATGTTTTTGTTTTTATAAACATCTAAGAGTGTTGACACACGAGGATTTGTTTTCATATTGTGGAGAATAATCTGTTCTGTCTATATAGTCCAATAAATCATGCCAGAATGCTATAATTTGACATTTAATTGCGTGCATAGGTATTTGAAAATATGTACCGCGTACGGGTATAGATAAAACGGAGCAAATTAACGCGTTCAAAAGGTTAAAGAAGCTGTCAGAAAGTCGGAGAATTTGTGTGTATTTCAGCATCACAATAAAATCCAAAGAAGTTTCGGAGATTTAAGATTTTGAACAAACGAACATTAACATAATAAAATTTGAAAGTGTATTTCAACACCTTTGTAAAACAGTTTTTCGTTTTGGGATACGTTCAGAAATATCCCATTTAATTGGATTTTATTTAGAAGCGGAAATATACACAAGTTCTCCAACTTTCTGACAGCATCTTTAAGAAATATAACAGTCAATGAGCCGTAAGGGTTAAATAAATGGATGATAATATAACATATTAGGTAGAGTAGTTACCTGAGATAGATGACCCCCCACATGTAGGTGCTGAACCAGGTGGTGGTGCCAGCATTGGCCTGGTACTTCCGTATCAGGATGGGGTGAGGAACTGGCAGCAGGCCAACCAGGGTCCCGTGCTGCAGGAACTTCAGGATTTCACTTTCATCTGTAAGTCCCCTGGGAAATAAGACAGTACATTATTGATATGTTTAACTAGTTTACAGTTTCGTCGAGTCGATTGATATCGTTCAGAATTGTATCAGACGCAAGTCCTTTACATTGACTGTAAATAAGGGGTGGTGAATCTTCTAGTCGGTGAGCTGCTTTATGTTCAGGGCCTTTTCCGGTTGCTGTGATGTCGTGTATCCAAGGAGAGAGTAGTAGGTAGTCCAAGGAAGCGAGAGGTCAGAAGTCAAAGGCGGTTGTAGTGGTTCCAGCGGGAGAAGCAGTCCAGAGTGAAGCGGTCAGAGTAGATGTCGGAAGAGAGAGACTTGAGATCGCTTTACGCGCGGTATATATAGGACTAGCGGGGGCGTGCACACATCGGTGTGCGCGCGTCTGAACCGCCCCGCGTAAACGAGGTGCATCTTTGTGCAGCTTCGTGTGTTTTCATATGACTTTAATAGTCAATATTAAAATTATTTATTCAATAGTACTCTTTACGCCGCTTCATCTCATGAAAACTGTTTTTCCCTAGCATTTTTAATGTTTTTATAATAAATTGTACAATATGAATCAGTGGGTCCTCAGACCGACATTGGTGTGAGGAAATCCTTATAACTACTTAATATTAATGTTTACATATTTCAATATTACTTTACAACATAGACGCGAGTCCAGCCTTTTAACCTGTATATTTTTATTTTGCATTATGGCGGCGAGACTCACGCAAATCTAACATTAATTTGCGCAATTATGTATGAAAAGAGAAATATTTCTAGCATTATCGTGCTTTGCGGTGATTAGCTAACCGTCGCCGTTCTATGTTTGGCGTTGCTTCGCCTGGGCAAAGGAGAGGGGATGCGACGTAAATACTGGGTCCACGGCTTGCGATGTGCCCAGTGCTCTCCAGCAGGGGAGGGGATACCACGTAAATACTGTGTCCGGGCGCGCGTTGTGTTCAGTACTCGCCGGCCGGGTAAATACTAGCTTTCTTATCCCTCCATGGTCAGAAAGCTGCTTTGCGGCCTTTGGGTAGCATTGCGCAATGCGTTCGATACAAGAATTATGTACTTAACTCATGCATGGGTTGTGTTTACTTCTAGATAATAACTTGTAAAAAGTTTTTCCAAAACATTTTTAGACGGTTAACCCCTCCGACTTTTCGCGAACTTGAAGCTAAAATGTCTTTACCGAAATGTCAATTTCACGAAAACGTTGTGTTATTACCGCCTCACAATCAAAGCTCTATAAATGAAACATTACTGAACGGAGCCGAATAGTAAAAACTGTTTTAGAAAGGTTACAAAATAGGCTTTCAAATTGTTGTATCATAAATAAATATTAACATTTGTAAATATTTAAATTTAGAATGGAAACATGAAAAAATTGTAAAAATGACTCACCTGTAATGTTTTATGTAAAAACGATACTAAAATCACGGATAATGTAAAAAAAAAACACTTATTTCATCGTACAAATGTACAATAAACAATTCTGTCACTTCACTTTTTGACCATTTCATACAAAATATATTTTTAAAAAAATAATTAAAACTGGGATATGTGGGAGGCGGGTCGGCACGTCAAACGGCTTTCTTGGCGTCGTTTTACGATTTGGCGGGTAAAATTTGCTTCCACTGAGTAGGTCTTTTTACGGGTTTCTATGGATAACTTTGAATAGAGATGTGAAGCTTCATTCAATACGAATATTCTACTTTTTGTTTTAGGGATGTCACTAGAAGAATAACGGAGTTATGACGATTTTTGTGGAAACACACGCGTTGACGTGTAAACACGCTTATTGTACTTGACTGCTATCGTTATTTTATCGTGTATATCTGCTTACGTTGCTGACCGGTTAAAGACATTAATGAAAAGCATTTCACAAAAGAATTAAGATTATTATTTAGGAAGGAAACAAAAAACAGTAGCTGTTGTACTCCATAACTACCGCATTACACGGGAATCATGTCTAATCGAAATCCTTTCCCTCAACTCTAACAAATCTGCGGACCCAGATAACATACCGCCAATATTTCTCAAACAATGCGCACATCCATTCCTCAGGTCCACTCGTCGCACTATTCAACCACTTACTTTCTTCTGGACATTTTCCAACCCGTTGGAAATCTAGTTTTACTACCCCTATTTTCAAAAAAGGTGATGACACAGACATAAAAAACTACCGTCCTACATTTATACAATCAACACTTCCAAAAATTTTTGAATCCCTTGTTCTCGATATAATTAAACTACTCAAAGTAATTGATAAAAATCAACATGGATTCGTTACTGGAAGGTCAACTGCTACTAACCTGCTACTCTACCACAACTATATTACGGAATCTTTTTCCAACAAAAAACAAGTGGACAGTATCTATACAGACTTTTCAAAAGCTTTCGACAAAGTATCCCATAAATTATTACTTAGTAAACTGTATGCATTGGGAGTGAGAGGCAAGTTGTTGGATTGGTTCTCGAGTTACTTGTCTAACAGAATTTTATTTGTCAAAATTAAATATTCCAAATCTAAGTTATTTCATGCAACTAGTGGCCTTCCGCAAGGGAGTCACCTCGGCCCCATTCTCTTTCTTATATTTATAAATTTATAAATGATATCATAAATTGTTTTGACGATGTAGAAGTTCTGATTTTTGCCGATGACATCAAATTATACAAAGGAATATCTAATATAAACGATTGCCTAATCTTACAGTCAAACATCGGAAAATTACATAATTGGTGTATAGCTAACAACTTATTCCTCAATATTGATAAATGTAAGACATTAACATTTTGTCGAACAAAGACCCCACTATTATTCACATTCACAATAGCAAGCGAAATCTTAGAAAAAGTCAACGAAATTCGGGACCTTGGAGTTATGTTTGACACTCAATTAAATTTTGTAAATCACATACAACAAATAACTAACAAAGGTATGAAGACGCTGGGATTTATAATCAGAACCATCAAAGACTTTCACTCGTTGGAAGTTATAAAAATCGTGATTAATTTTCTCCTATTCCGCTTCACTCTTAATACGCAATATTTCAGTTTCAAATAAATGGATTTAGCTTTATTAATTCAAAACATGATTTATTATGTCGGGGGAGACGGAAATATACGCACTTTTAATTTTAATTTCGTTTATTAAGTCACTTACGCGATATGTCAATTAGTATGCGGCGCCGCCGAAAGCGACTATGTTCATATCAAGAGTTGGATTATATTCATAATATCGTAATTCATACCTACAAAATATTTCATAGACACTGCTGCCAACCAAAAAAAAAATTAGTATTGCCATATAAAATAAATAATATCATCGTGTATAATTAATCCATATTAATATGTAAGTCAATGTATTATTTATAACAAATAATCAACATATAATTAAATAAAATAACCCGAATAACAAACAAATAGAATAAAATGTGATTAAACGTATTCCGTTTAGGTAGTTTAGGTTAGGTTAGGTTAGAACATGGAAAATAGGTATTAGAATTAAATCACAAACAAGTCTATACAAACCTAGCGTAGCCCACATACTATTTGAAAACTGGGATGTAACTCTAAAGGGGACGCGAGCAGGCGTTATTAAAGGGGCATTTTTTTGCTATAGAAAATCACAGTTAGATTAGGTAAGGTTATATATATATTAATTTAATATTTTCAAGATTTTATTTTCTTTAACTGAATTAGTTCGTAGGTAGGTACTGTACCTAACCCGCGCACTGGCTAGGTAAATAACTAGTTGTGGTATTTCCGGCAAATGTCACATTATTTTGTTTCTTTGAAATCTCGTGTGACATATCGCGTAAGTGACTTAATAAACGAAATTAAAATTAAAAGTGCGTATATTTCCGTCTCCCCCGACATAATAAATCATGTTTTGAATTAATAAAGCTAAATCTATTTATTTGAAAGTGAAATATTGCGTATTAAGAGTGAAGCGGAATTCGTAACCTTTACCAAATCGTGTATCTGTCGCTAGTACGCAGCTTGTTAGAATACAATTCAATAGTGTGGTCCCCATACTACCAGATTCATATAAAAAAATATTGAATGTGTGCAGCACAAATTTTTACGATTTATTAACTTCAAATTACACATACCTATTCAACACATAAACTATACATTCTTAGTAAATACACTTAAAATACATTCCCTAGAAAACAGAGGAAAAATAAATGACCTAACTTTTTTATTTAAGATTATTAACTCCAAACTAGACTGCTGTGAACTCCTGCAACTCATAGATTTCAGAGTACCTACTCGAGCAACTAGGCAAAATATATTATTCTGTAACAATAACTTAAGTATCAACTATCACATACATGCACCTATTTCTCGCTTTCACACACTTGGAAACAAATTCACCTCAAATATAAGTTATATTTAATATAAGTTTGCCTGTGTTCAAGAGATACCTGAATGACATTTTTATGTAGCATATTTAAAGAGCGATTGCGTGTATATTTGTTGTTTTCTTGTAGATATGTTGTGAACTTAAAAAAGTACCATAAGTATCATAAGTACTGAATAAACTGTTTATGTGCTCATTCTATTACAACAATATATGTATTTATTGTTATTAAGTTTAATTTGTAGAACTCCATTTTAATTTTTTTATATATTCAATAATATTGTTATTGGGTTTATAAAAACAGTTTATTTTTAAACAAGTTCTGCTGTGTAATTATTATTACGCGTGACAGCTGTTTTACCCTCTGAAGGCATTATCAAACTGTGGGTAGCCCACTTACTGACGATACATTTATATTATAAACCCATAAATATCAAATTACAGGCGACTTAAGTAGCATACTATCTGTTTGCTGTCAGAATAACCACTTATTTTTTAGTTGGCACAAGAAACAATTGTCTGAACATTAGATAGAATAAAATAATGTGTCTCTGGACCTTGTAAAATTGAAACACAACATTTCTGAATGCTGAAAGACCGTGTGCAAAATAATGATGCAATTTGATTTAAAAAGTTTTTCACTCACTTGTCAATGCAGATCTTTTCCACTTGCGGCACTAGAACCTGCAGCAGACGCATGATGGTCTGCAGGGGCAGCTTGCTCCGCCAGGAGTGCACCCACTCTGCAGTGGGGCTCCAGCCCTGGCCACCGCCCGCACCTGCCCCACTCTCTCCGCCCGCCACACGTATGCTGCCACGCTATAGAAGAGAGACACACATTTAGTAGATATACAACTAATCTATCAGACTTACTCATAATATGCCACTGCAGCATAGGTATAGCTATACGAGGAAGAGGGCCGTATACGACTCGGGTTAAAATTGTTACTCATAATAATATTCACGCCAGATTTTTTTAAACTGTCATCACTTTATTTCAAACCTCAAAAATACGGTCTTTTTCGCATTTCGTTGCTAACTTCATGTTTCTTCAGATATTCTTCAAATAAATAATGACATTTGTCATTGACCTGGTCTGTTTTTATTTGCATCGAAATCCGGCCAATTCGATTATGCGTCCCGTATTTGCTTTGGTAAATCGATTTAAAAAATCCCTCCGATAGTGCTCCAAACTATTACAGCTTTTCAGGATGCCGGCGCTATTCTGATGCTGTACTAAGGGGCCAGCCGATATAAGTCTGATAGCTACTTGTACGGCCGGAATACGCATCCGCAGCAATTATGAGTAACGTTTTCCACTAACCCAATCTTATATACGCCCATATAATATTTA
Organism: Hesperophylax magnus; assembly: GCA_026573805.1. Lineage (NCBI taxonomy): Eukaryota > Metazoa > Arthropoda > Insecta > Trichoptera > Limnephilidae > Hesperophylax > Hesperophylax magnus. Next base: position 4,854,221 of record JAIUSX010000088.1, read on the forward strand.
TATCGCGATTCTTCGGTATAGTTATAACTTATTTTTTAGAGGAATATAAACATTTTATCAGACAGATTGATAATTTAAAATAGGCATTGAAATTTTTTATAAGAAAAAGCAACCCTAGGAAGTCTAATTCTTGTGCCCAATGCCTTCAAAGGTAATATTGAAAAAATATATTAATGTAGATATTCTCATTTAAAAAATCAAGGGCACTGCCAGTCTAAAAAAATAGTACTTGGATGAATAAATCAGTTAAAAACAAATAAATATTTATTTAAATTAGCATTCGCTTTTTCATGGATGCAAGATACGAGGCGTATCCAGAAAGTAAGTGTACTGAATTTTTGTAGGTTACAGAATTTTTTATTGAAACAAAAAAATTACATGGTTACTGTAGTACATATGTAAGCTATTTTTCGACATAGTCGCCATTCCTCTCAATGCAGGTGGTGAAGCGGGGTATCAACTTTTTGATGCCTTCCTCGAAGTAGTTTCCCGCCAACCCCTTCGTCCACTTCTCCACCTCCTCCTTTACCTCCTCGTCGGTTGAAAACCTTTTTCCACCCATGTACAGCTTCAGGGAGGTAAAGAGATAATAATCTGAAGGTGCTAGGTCAGGGGAATGCGCGGGGTGGTTCAGGACATCCCATTTAAACGAGGCAAGCAGTTCCTTGGCTCATCCGGAGATAACGGATGACGCCGCGTATTTCGCACTTGGCGGGAGATTGGATTGACATTTTTCACGAAACGTATTGTCGCGTCGACACTTCTTAACGTACTGACCTTGAACCGGTCTCGTTGCGGAGGGGAAGAGTCAGGCTACACGTAAGTGTAGCCAATATGTCGAAAATAAAATTCATTCGGTCGTGAGAGCCTCAGTACACTTACTTTCTGGATATGCCTCGTATAAAGTGTGTTATTTAAAAATACAATAAAAAAGAAGAATATAATATCACGTAATAAGTAGATGCCACGTACCTGTGCCACAGATCTCTGGAAGTTTTGCGTTACAGTCAAAGAATTCTCCGTGGGTGTTTTTTCTGTCTTTTCTTGGGGAGGTATCACGCTAGCTATTTTCAGTTCCTCTGCACTCTCTGACAGGGACAACTTTTCCAAGCACTAAAACACATTAAATAGAATTAGATGGCTCAATAATAAAATGGCATTGCACAATGAATGTAGAGTGGATTTGTTTTGTTTATTTTATTAAAACATCAATTTCATTTACATACTCTTTCCCTTCCCTATTTTTTGTCCTCGACTTGAACTTATTACATCATTCACATCACAACATATTTCTCCAACCTCAAATCTATGTACAATCTTTTTCTAAACTGTATTTTCCTGCCAATAATCTGTCGAAATCAAAAATATCACTTTATTTCAAAATTGGAACATATTGAAGAAAATCTACTACAAAAGTACCTACCCTAAATCCCTAAGAAAATCATCGGCCTTTATTTAAGAATTTCAACAATTAAATTAAATCAGTATACTCACGGTCTCATCCTGTCCGTCACCCCCCGATCTGGATTCCCCGACCACCCCCAGTACGGCCAGGGGCTGAGTCTCGTCCGGGGGCCCAGTCAACATACTCGGGGGGCCCACGTCCACTATGGATTGCTGCGCAGGGTGGGCTGATTCCCTCTCGGTCATTTGACTGATGGCTGCGGAATACATAAGAGTTTAGCTTTGGTGATTACGGCAGCAGTCGTTATCTTATTTTCAGCTTGTCCTGAAATGTTTATATGAACTAATTTTTCCAGTAATTTCCTTGTCACTCTTCACAAATTTTCGAGAAGAAGAAAACAATAAAAAGAAACCTGGAAGAATTTAAACCAAATAACAGATACATATCGACAAAGGAAAGGCAAAAGGACGTAAGCGATAATTTAGTCAAAAATAAATTTATCATACAATAAACTGAATGTTCAACTCATTTTTGACTAAATTGTCGCTTGCGCTCTTTTGCCTTTACGGCATAGAAATGTACATTTATAATCTCCTCAGAACTACACAACAAGTGTTAACTAGTTACATAATATTCTTAATTAACAGATCTGATGGAAAAATTGACGGAAACTTCGGGTCCCACGGTTCAATTCGGAGCAGTAGGCATAAATAAATCCTGATAATTATAATCAATTGAAAACCAATAACGTTGTATAAGTTACTTATTCGATAAACAAAAATATAATTTTTACAAGCCATCCAGTTTCGACACTACCGGTGTCAAGGGTTATGTTATGTGCCAGGGCACATAACATAAAAATAATTAGAAAATTAAATTACATATATTAATAAACGAGACCAGTGAAAGGGCACCCGGAATGAGGCACTCCAAAGTACCTATAAACAGACCAGACCCAAGGCGAACCAGACAACTACTCAATATGGACAGAAATTCACTGAGGAACTGGTAGGACTACTAACGGGACACTGCCATCTCAGGAGACACATGGAGTTGTTGGGAGTGGAAAACACCAACAGATGAAGGAAATGTGAAGAGGATGACGAGACTCCAATTCACCTTTGATGCCAATGTCCCGCCCTGTTAGGAACAAGGTTCAGATACCTGGGAAGACACATCGTAGAACCAGAAGACATAGCCACATATGCACTTAAACCCTGGTGAACTTTATAAAAGGGACCGGGTGACTGTTAAAGGAATGAGATAAAATGGGAGATAGCACAATGGGCTTACGGCCTAAGTGCTCAAGGGATCCTTAAATCAACCGTCTCCTATAATAAAAAAATAAAATAAAAATAAACATCATAAACAAATAATTGTGCTAATTCTTTTCGAAACGGTCTTCCAGATGTGCGGCTTTTAAAATGACGTGACTCCATATATTCCATGAAGAAGAAAAGCTGCCCACAAAAAGCCCATTTTCTCTCCTTTTTTAAATATTCAGGCTAATTTCGTCGCTTTTTGGGAAAAACTCATATGGTCTCATAGAAATTGTTGTATCTCCCTTACTGTCATGGTAAGAAATATGATCTAACTGGCATTAGAAAGAGAAAACACTAAGCTTTATATTCAAATCTAGAAGTTAACCACAGAATAATTGAAATGTGACAGTAAGATTTGTTGAATGTGGTTTTTATATATTTTTTGTTATCTGTAATTTTAGTTATAAAAAACGTAAGGTGAACCATTTTTTTTATATTAGCATTACAAATTTTAACCATTAGCTCTCGAGTGCCGCCATAGGAGTGGCATGAATGGTTTGCCGTATTACTCGAGTGCCGCCGCTATGGCGGCAACTAAATAAAATCTTATTCCTCAATATTTAATATATTATATTGTTTTTTTTTACTTTTTATTATAATTTAACCAGAATCATATTACTACAATCAAATAGTAATAAGTTACGGAATTCTATTTTATCAAAACAAATTAAAAAAATTAAAAATAAAAGTTTTTTATATTTATAAATTTAATTACAATTCAATAGATTTATTTTCTTAAAAATGCTCGAAGTTGGACGTATGCAAATACCAAAAAAATTTTCAAGTGCAAAGGGTTAATATATCATAAATCGTTTTAATGTTGAACTCCCAATAATTCAGACCACAAACTGCCAATAAACAAGACCTTTGTAAGAAATTAATATTGAATTAAATGAATACAGAGTCAGGTACCCACCTGGGTGGATCTGATCTTCTAGCATGACGGTAGTGGTGAGTGCCCTACCTGGCGTCTCAGGCAGCGTGGCCTTCAGCGTGCCGGGCTCGGCGGGCAGTGCGGGCCGGCTGCCCTCCATCACTCCCTCATCCCCGCTGCCTTCCTTGCCCTCCTTGGGGGGCCCGGGCGCGGCTGTGGGACCCCGGCTGGTGCGGCGAGAGCCCCCCGCCTGCAGGGAGCGCCGAATGGCCGAGTGCTCATGCGGCAGGTTGGCCAGGTTGTGGAAAACGGAGCGTTTGCGGATTATGGTGTACACCAAGTTTGAGTTGCCTGTAAGAAATTTTTTATTGAAATAGTGTGGACCGTACAAGAATAGTCACAAAATTCAATCCTATGTTGCATTCAGTTTAAAAACTGTCAAGAATGCAGGTAAAATAACCACATTAACAATTCTTTGGAAAATTTAATGAGTATAAAAATTAGAGATGGTCAAACAAGTAAATTCAACCATAGATAAAAACAGAAAGTAGATAAGCACATCATGAAAAAGTGACGGAAGCATATATTTAACCAAAGATAAAACAGATATTATATTTTTGCTTGAATAATTTTGTTATTTTCATGGATCTTACCTAAAAACTGTCTTATCTCACCAAATATTAATACTATAGACTTGGGAGTGGTCACATCCAATTCAGCATGAATGAAAACGCTTGACCTAGTTTGTAAACACATATTTTTTAAATATCTCCGAGGATCCAGATATCTTTGGAAATGGTTCCTTTTTTAAAGTTAAAAAATACTATGAAATTCCGAAAAAGCGGCAAAATAAATAGAATTTTTGAGGAACTGATTCCCTTTCGTCAGAATTTCTCTAGCCGCTCTCCCCCCACCCGTAATATGGGCTAATTTCTCAGAAATTCTTTAAATAACATCCGCCCCCTAATGGTTTTTTTCTTTTTGAGGAACCGGTTCTAAAAGTAACTGGATAAAGAACCGGTTTCACATCTGCATCTGGAAGCGCAGTGACAACCAATTTCATGTATCAACAATCTCTACAAAAAAATGCACCAATTAAATTTTATCATTGCATACGCAGTGATATACAACCTATCCAACCCTTTAGCAGGCAGGCCGCATTACTTTTACAAGTGTGGTACAAATCCGCCCAAGCTTGTGTACCACTGCATTAACGTTTCAATTTTCTATTTTAATTATTTTTAAATGATAAATGTTTATGGGACAAGGTTTTTATGCATAGCACAAAGGATAACAAATCATTATAAGCATTAATTACTCTTTTTTTAATTTAATTAAAATCAAATTTAACCTCTCAGACAAAGACATTTATTTACTATGTGTTCCTTTGAGAACTGTCAAAACGTGATAATTTTTGTGTTATTTACGAGTTTTGCTAAAAGCTTCATAACTCACGTTTTGGGAAACGTAGCCTCATTCTAAAAAATGTTTTGGAAAGATTATGAAATCCACTATCGCATTGTGTTGTTATACGTAAATATTTGCGTTTCTAAATATACATTTTATGAAAACGTCAAAAATATGTAAGAATCGCTTACCATTATTTCAAAGCCGTGAAAAATGTACTTTTTTCTGAGTATCATAAAGAAATAACACTTTATATATTGAAGAAATATAATTAAAAACTATTAGTCACCTCAAAATATTAACCGTCCAAACTAAAATATTTTTAATAAATTATTTTAACAAGATGACAGATTCCATCGGCTTAGATAATGCACTTCTACGTTATATTCTTGAATACAGACCCGTAGCGTTATTCATTATCGATACTCTGTTTTTTAAATCATGGCAATCCGTATACTAGTGATGGAAATAAATCGATTTTTGTAAAATCTCGCGCGTTTACGTGAAAAGACGTTCTAATGTCTTGACCGCTATTATCATATTTACGTCTTTTGACATTCTAATGTTCTGAGTGGTTAAGAATATAATTATTAAGTTCTGCAAATATTTTTTGGTTTTTGTTATTGTTACAGCTGTTTCAGCTTTCAAGGCCATTTTCAAACTGTGGTTTTAGCCACGTTTAGACGACTTATTAATATGATTCTATTTTACCCCCTCATAATTTAAAATGATTTATTACCAGTTAAACCGATTTACTGATAAAATAATTGTGACAATAAATTTCATATTCTGTGGGGGTATTTAGAAATCTGTTTTCCCCACATTAATGTTATCTTAATTGTTTAATAACGATGTAGCAGTTATTAATTTATTTAAATGTGTTATATTGTTTAGGTTTTGTGAACATACTTAGAAGCGGGGAATAAATAATTTTCCTTACTTTATTAATTAATGTTATATTAGGGTCATTTGTTCTTTTATTGATTTCTAATTGTTCAAGTAAATTTTAAGGCCCTTTCTAATTCAAATTTCTAATACATAATTAATTATTCGCATGATATATCCATACAAATTGAAAATATCCAGAGCTCGAAGAAAAGTTCCAGAGCACCTGACCGGACATCAGAAGGCGATGGGTTCAATTCCCGTTGGCGGCATTTATTTTTACTCAGGAGATATTTTCAATTTGTATGGATATTTCAGGTGAGTAATTGCTTATAATAATTTGTTATTCTATTTTAATGTTTTTACAGTGTTTTATTTAATCTTAATTTGGCCAGGGAATGCCCGTGAAACCGGTATTTCTCAACTGCATTCGGTATGATGCACCGCATCGCACACACAATGCACATACACAGTACTCACTCACCATCAAACTGGTACTGGATGATGTTGTTGAACATCTCGAGCAGGAAGAAGACGAGGTGGTGGTTGGTGGGTGAGGAGAACAGGAACCATGGCGTGCTGAAGGCCTCCAGGAGGTGCAGCAGCTTGGTGCTGGCAACCATGGAGAGCGTCTTCAGGTAGGGGGACACTATGCACACACAAATAAAAATTAAGAAGTTAGTTATTTAGTTAAACACCTTTTGCATCACTTCCTTGCAAATAGTTGTGGATGCACGGAACAAATTTCACGATGCACGAACAAAGTCATCCATTCTACTAACATAAACCAAATTAAAGCTCAATTAGCTTCTTATTTAGAGAGAAGAATGGATCAACTTATTTTAAATTTAAAACAAATCAATTAGTGTTAAACTTATTGCGAAATCAGATATGAGCGCAGATAATCAGATAAATATATAAGCATAATCAGATAATCAGCAGAATGCAAATAATAATAATAATTTACCAAAACTCTGTCATTTAACAAACTACATTGAATGTACACAGCTGATCTAATTAATACATAGTTTATTTTTTGAGTTATATCAAATACTCTAATGCTATAATATTAAGAATACCTCAAATTTCTGACATTTCCCATACATTCTGATGGCAACACGTTACACTAACGCCTCCTAGCGGCACGACTTGTGCTCCTTGGTTTTCTTTCACATTTTAATGGATCTTATGTGAAATAAATTCTTTATTTTAGGTTAATAAATTATAAAAATCGAAATAAAAATAGGTAACCTAATTTTTTTATTAGCAAAGTGATAACAAATAATACATATTGATAAAAATAAGTAAAATCATCAGTAAATGTACGGCAGACAGAGGGTTAATATTAAGAAAATTACAAAGTATAAATACCAACCGTGGAGTACAACAGTAACCAACGTGTTTAGGGAGGGAAAACATACGACCTTACTGCTGTTTCTGTTCATTCATGTATCTATATAAATAAAAATGTTCATTTGTTCAAAATATTTAATCAATGAAAGTTCTTCGCTGCAACATTGCATTTGAATATCATCACATCCTGAAAAACGACTTGGAGTGTTTTTGTTTGTAAATATTACATCTGTAAATTGCACTCACAGAACCTACTTTTTGAAACATTTTTACATATTTTTTTTATCAATAATGATGAAAATATAAATAATTAGGAAGCGCAAAATGCCGCCACCAAATACTAAATAAATTCAATTTGCCACAATTGAAATGAATGTCGACGTCAATATGCTATACTAGCGCCTCTAGCGACCAGAGTTGTTGAAATTGCCAATATTTCACTGAAGTTGGACGTATTTTTAATATTATAGAGTATTCGGTTATATTCCTAATAGCTAATAAAAAAACTACACAGCCGGTAAAGCAGTTTTTTAGAACATGTAAGGTATTATAAAATATTGTGTTCATAATATTTAAATGTGGATTGGTTTGAAACCTGGCTATCTCAGAAAACAATAAATTCTAAACAGTGTAGTGAAGAGAGAGGGGTAAAATATATTATATTATAAATAAGCTTTGAATATTCAAGACACATATTTTTACCACTTTCAACATATCCGGTATGGTCTAGTGGCTAGGATACCTGGCTCTCACCCAGGAGGCTCGGGTTCGATTCCCGGTACCGGAAATATTTTTTTCCTTTTTTATACAGTTTTATGACAAAAATATTAATTTAACGCTATGCCCAAGTATTTATAAAAATTTTAACTAAAAAAAAATAAATAATAATTTATGCACTAAACAATATAATTTTTCATGAAAACTGAATTATTGTGTTTGTATTTTTTATAACTCACCATTGACCAATATGGTTAGTAGGCAATCGAACAGCGGCTGCAATCTCTGGTGTCCGGTGGTGATGATCTTGTGGAACACGGTGACCAGCAGATCTGCGTGCGTTCCCGTGAACACGGGTATATCCATGGGGATGGTGGCGGTGTACGGCTTGTTGAGGCGAACGCCGAAGTTGCGCTCACCCGACAACAGGAGGAGGATAAAAACACCAATGTGCATTAGACCGACGCGAGCTGTAATGAAATTAATATTTAAATCCTCAAGAATCAAGAAAGAAGAAAAAAATAAATATATATACTTGATGCGGGCAAAAACCAGGGTCCCATTCGAGAAAATAGATTTTGGTTCAATAAGCTATATCTTTGAAAATAATACATGATTTGAATGAGATTTCTACATAGATACCACACCCCAACTATCAAATTATTGTCTGAAATTAAAGCCTACTTTTGTAATACAACTCCATAAATTGAAGTTAACGTCGGTTTTGGGTTATTTAGTGACGTTTTGTGTAAGAAATGTACATATTTTATTACAGTACAAATTTTTATTTTCATTTTCATACAAAACATTACAAAAAAAAACTTTCACATCTCCGGTGTGATAAGTGTATGGGAGGATTACCGCACTACGGGTTCAAATATAGTTTCCGTTTGATAAAATATTCTTTCACACAAAAGACAAGAATTAACACATTTCGGCCGGGAATTTTTTGCGCTGGCGCTATGCTGATTTCGGACGAAAATAAAGGTCCCGCTCGAATTTCTTTAACTTGTTTTAAATGGCTATATCTTCGAAAATAATTAAAATATTTTAATGATATATTTCTAAATAGTAACTCAGCATACCTAAGCCATAAAAGTACTGAACGAAAATCAATATTATTTGAAATGCAACTCAATTTATCTTGTAATATTTTTATTACGGTCCGCCTATCGGTATTTGCTCATACCTGTTTTCTTTAAATACACCCGATATCTCTCACTCGCTTGCACATAGGAGTTAAGTGGGTACGGAACAGAGAAAGTGATTCGAATCGGGTTTTATGGTCTTAATAACCCTCATTCCAGGAATTGAATTATTACAATAACAAATAACATACTATCCTTTTGTTGAAATACCGATGTAAATGAAAGGCACGAAGATAAATATAAACAAAAGACTTGCATTACGATTTGATAAATATGTACATATAGTTGGGACCTTTACAACGAGATTTATATAAAAAACATTGAATAATTCCGTCTTTTCTGCCATTGAAATGAGTCCGGCGAAAAAGGTAGAACTACCCTTACCGCCGTTAAGCATCAATCGACCGAACGGGTAGAACTACCTCTCCCGGCCAAAGTTTGTTAAAATTATAAAGACTTGGTTCACATTTTTAAAAACATATACATATAGTTGGGATACTTACAAAGAGTTATATAAAATTATCGGACAGCACATACAATGGAAAATGGTTTTACAGTAAACACTCACACTGATCAGCTCTGGAGTCATTGAGGTGATACAGTATAGGCACCAATATCTCCAGAACATCACTGCTCTTCAAGACGTAGTATAAAAATTTCTGGAACAAATACAATAAGGTTAGTTCAGATTTTTATCATTGATCAAAAGTCATGTAAGTCGTGAAAAATGGGAAATGGGTTCCATTGTACGTCGTAGATGACACCAAATACCCTATAATATTAATAATACGTCCAACTCCAGTAAAATAATGGCAATATCAACAACTCTGGCCGCTAGAGGCGCTAGTGTAGCTATGTTGATGTTGACATTCCTTACAATGGCGGCTAATTGAATTTATTTAGTAGTTAGTGGCGGAGTTTTGCACTTTCTAATTTGTATTTTTACCAATATTGTCTAGAAATGTCCCAAAAGTAGATCCTGTGTGTGCAGTCGTTTTTATGGATATCGCTAGTGTAGCATGTTGTCATATTATAGGGTAATTGATGTCACTGACAGACAATATAAACGCGTCCAATTTTGCGTTTTTGGTACAATTATCATTGGTGTCAATTGAAATTCGATTCTGTTCTCAGTACTAAGTACAGATACATATTACCATTACGCTCCGTGGACTGTGTTATTTCAAAACTGTGTAAAATTAGTACATCTGTGAACATTAGAGCACGCGTCCAAAAATGTATGATTCTAATTATATTTTATTTAATAAATCAAAACCAAACCTTACAATACATTGCACATAAGTAATACAACGTATTACCTAGTAACCTAAAACTTCCGGCAACGAACAAAAAAACATTGGCAAAACTCTTAAAAACTATTTCCTCAGCAGTTTTATTAATGACTGACAAATTCTTTCTTTGGAACTCTAAAATAACTTTTGTGTTTATTTATATTAATGTATATATGTTGTCTTGTCTTTAATCTAATGTTGTCTTTCCCGAAATGAGTTTTGAAAACTCACTGGGAATAATACATTATAAATTTGTTATTATTTTGTAATGTATCTTGAAGTCGAATGTAAATCCGTAATATTTCAAGACAATTCACATCAACAAGAATTTTTTTTAGTAAAAAGTCCAAAAGCCCCTAAATTATATGATTTCTTGAAAATCCATAAAAGTGTCAAACAATTAAGTCAGTCGTGTCAAGCATCTTTTATAACTAACATATTTAACTCTTTGCACGCGGCCGTATCAACTGTTGTTACGGCAAAAAGTCCATACTCACACGCGGCTGTATCAACAGTTGATACGGAAACTTTGAATGCCGATATTCCAGCGGTCTTTAGTCTAAATTTATTTCCCGCTCGCTTGAACATTCGTAGAACTATCACAATGCTGACATCTACAAGAATTTCTCGAAAATAAAATTGTATATCTTAAAAAAACATCGATAATAAAGTGCGACTCTTCGCACCTTCGAGTGCCATAGTTTACAATTTTGTCATCGGATGGCGTCAGTCCAATTTTGTTATCTGCACTTACGCGCGCCGATTTAATCTGTGGAATCTGCGCCAATGACATTGTTTGTTCTTGTAAGATTAAATTATTATGAAAAATTCAACTTTATTGGTTTACTAAAGATATCACAGCGCCCTTGAGGTGTTTTTGCACAAAAACGGCGCTATACAAGTCATCCAAGTATTATTATTATTATTATTATCAATATATATTTTTTTTAATATCTCGTGTTTTGTCGGAACGCATTTAATTTTACTGTATCCGCGAGTGACCTTATTGTGCCGATTGCACATATTTTTTAACATTTTATTGTGTTACAAAACTGAGTTGTTGACTTCACTATATACTTTATTAATTTCAATATATTTTGTTATATATTACTAAAGTGCGTGTTATTTTCGTATTTTACATACTATTTCAAAAATTGTTAGGAAACGTTCACAAAAAGTTTTTAGTTTTTTAATTCATTTGATTTTTCGGATAAAAAATGGCCCATAGTTTGGAAGATGATGAAATTGAAAATATATTAAACATTTTGGATTCTTATTATGAAATGTCCGAGGATGAATTTGAACCTTCGGAACATTCAGATGCAGAAACTCAAGCGAATGAGTATGTAAGTGAAGAAATGTTACACTAAAGGGTGTCTGGACCTCATATTCCAATAGAACACAAATTTGATGATTTTCAATCCGGCGTTTCTGTAAAATTTAATGAAAATTCAACAGAAAGTCATTTTTTTTTACATTTTTTGAATCGCTCGATTATGAATGAAATTGTTTTAGAAACAAACGACTACCATACTTTTCTATGCGAAAGACAAATATAAAAAAGTGTTTTTTCACATACTTAACCTATATTTATTGAATTCATTTATTTTGTACACCCAAGTGACAGGTATAAAAAATATCTAGCAGATTTTCAATTGGCGGTTATTATGCAACTAGTTGAGAAATATAAACCAGAGATTTCTCAAATACCAGAGCCTAATACATCAGCCCACCTCAACCCGTTTCGGGTTTTGCCTAAATATGCCACTAAGCATATGGCCCAATTGATTCCATCAACCGACAAAATAAAAAAAACCGCCCTAAAAAAATCGAACCCTATTTTAAAGTTTACCATAGTTCCAAAAAAATGTGACCGACACAGATTCCTCTAAAGTGCTTTAATAATTAAAACAATATTTATTATGTGATATAAAATTTATGTGTTATTTTTAAGTGTTGAGTTATAGAAAAAGTTTTCATAACTAAAAATGATAAGTGATCATGGTGTCCCACTTGTGTCTATCAACGCAGTGGCCTAAGTACACACACGCCGAGTGAATGGCGGGACCACATTCAAAAGATACGGTACGGTTTTGTAGGAAATTTTATGTTTTTGTTTTTATAAACGTCTAAGAGTGTTGACACACGAGAATTTGTTTTGATATTGTGGAGAATAATCTGTTCTGTCTATATAGTCCAATAAATCAGGCCATAATGCTATAATTTGACATTTAATTTAATATGTACCGCGTACGGGTATAGATAAAACGGAGCGTATTAACGCATTCAAAAGGTTAACAATTCTAAATTCTGTTTTCTTCAAAAAATACTATTAAGAATTCCTTTGCCTTGATTGGTGAACAGGAAAACTAACATGTATAAATAACTAGTAATGCAAAATTAGTCTCATTTGATGTTGTTAACCTTTTTCCAAATATACCCGAAGTTGAAAGTAAAAATATATTGTGTAAATTATTACGAAATTCAACATTACCTATCTCACTTATTTAATATTTGCCTAAACCAAAACTATTTCCAATACAATTGACATTTTTATCAACAAAAAGAGGGCTCGACTATGGGAGCCCCTACATGTATTTCCGATGAAACCAACCTTATTGTAGTCACACATCTTCCAGAACAACACCAGCAGCTCTTGGTGGAACTGCACCTTCTTAGCGGAGTTGGGCAGGTAGGTCTGTGCGAGGGGGTTGTTGAGCAGCCGAGTCACGCCTCGCAGAACAAAGGCAAAGTCCTCGTCGCGGTGGATTCGAGACAAGTAGTTGATGAACAGATTGTCGGGGACATTTGTCTGAAAGGAAAAAGAACTTTGCTGTTATTTGGGTCATAATTAGTATCAGACATATCAGTCATAATTTATTGTACTGATTGTGACTTCTATAATCCATTTTAATATTGATTGTGACTCCTGTAATCCATTTTAATATTGATTATAATAAAAATTTTAAAAAAGACATATTATGATAAATTAGACAGGAAAGAGATTTAAAGATTTTGCTGTTCTTTAACCACTCAGAACATTAGAACGTCAAAAGACGTAAATATGATAATAGCGGTCAAGACATTAGAACGTCTTTTCACGTAAACGCGCGAGATTTTACAAAAATTGATTTATTTCCATCACTAGTATACGGATTGCCATGATTTAAAAAACAGAGTATCGATAATGAATAACGCTACGCGTCTGTATTCAACAATATCTATGGAACGTAGAAGTGCATTATCTAAGCCGATTGAATCTGTCATCTTGTTCGTTCATAATTTATTGCGTTTCTAAATAATTTATTAAAAATATTTTAGTTTGGACGGTTAATATTTTGAGGTGACTAATAGTTTTTAATTATATTTCTTCAATATATAAAGTGTTATTTCTTTATGATACTCAGAAAAAAGTACATTTTTCACGGGTTTGAAATAATGGTAATCGATTCTTACATATTTTTGACGTTTTCATAAATTATATATTTAGAAACGCAAATATTTACTTATAACAACACAATGCGATAGTGGATTTCATAATCTTTCCAAAACATTTTTTAGAATGAGGCTACGTTTCCCAAGACGTGAGTTATGATGCTTTTAGCAAAACTCGTAAATAACACAAAAATTATCACGTTTTGACAGTTCTCAAAGGAACACATAGTATATAAATGTCTTTGTCTGAGAGGTTAAACATCTCCTTCTGAATTATTAAGTTCTACAATAATAGACTTTTAATACGTCATTAAGTAACTATTGATGCCACTTCGCTTCTGTGCTGCAATAACAACATAAATCAAATATCCACATAATGACCTGTTTGGTCAAAACTAACAAATTCCAATTTACTTTTTACTAGTAGAATGGCATAGCTGAACTACCGAAGGTTGACACGAGACAGCAGAAAGTGTCAGTATTGCTTCACGATATTATTACATAAATATAAAAGTAAGTTACGTAATGCTAAACTATACACGAATCGTACAGATGAGGGAGATCATTATTTGTTCATCTTGTATCTTATTTGGAGAATATTTTAATGTCATAATTTTTACCAGGTTAAATCCATATCCATATCTTAGAAGTTTTAGCATTATTAATATTTGGACTATCTCTTTTTATTAGAGATCAGATTTAATAATGAGATAACATCAGACACATTGATTACAAACCAACTAATGAAAAATAACTTATAAAAATAACTAATGAAAAATAACTTATCATTATGTGTATATATGTACCTACCTAGTACTTTTAAATTAGAATGCTACCCATGCAGCAGTTAATCTTATGTTTAATTGGATATTTTATTTTATTCTATTTCTTCTCTTTGTTATTCATATTTATACAAAATATGTTAGTAGGCTTAGGCACCAGTTAAAAGTACATATACCTATTATTTCATTATTATTTTAATACTATACTTATCAAAATGTTAATACTCATCCTAATTAGACTGTCCTAAAACGGGAATCCTCGTAGTTGGGCATTCAAAACATTTCTTAAATGATGTATATAAATGTATAATCTTTTACTAAATAAAATAAAATAAAAAAAGTGAAAAAAAAACCACTCGCATGTTCAGTCAAGTGCTGAGAAACATCTCCAATTAGCTGTAGAATAATAATAAATAGTTCGATTACGGCCATTATTAAATATTTGAAAGATCATTTCAACAGCCAAGCACTTGGATAACTATAAACAAAGGTTGTATTGTAGAGTTGGGTACTTACAATAGATTGACACAATAAAATAGCTGTTTATGGCTGTCGCGTATGTTATATATTGGTGGCTATCCCCGTTCGTGAGAAAATGCTATCTTCTGATATTGGTAAATGGTAACGATTTTAAGAATGGACTTTTACCTCATCCCCCTCGCTGGTGGTGTCATGGTCCAGTGTCACAATCAGTATCTGGAGCGCCACGTCCACCAGCGGCTCCAGCGAGTCCAGGAACAGGAGATGGTTGTAGGGCAGCCCCAGGCCCACGGGATCGTAAGCGCACACGGTGTTCAGCAAGGATGTGAACATGGGCAGTGCGTGGCGGTTCTCCGGACATGTCAGGTAACTGGAAACAACAAATTATACAATTATTATTTTTTCAAACTGGGACAGCTCTGCTGGGCAGGGCATGATGCACGGGTGGACGATAATGGACTACCATGGCCCTGCAGGACAAAGGAATGTTTGGAGACCTAAACTTAACGCTGAAATGGGTAGAAAATCCGCAATTAAAGGGAACTGTTTAAAATGGTATTAATCGTCGATTTTTGACAATGTCAAATGTGACAAGCCAAAATGTCAACTTGGCATTCCTAATGATAGGATGGAGATAAAATTTCAGGTTGCCTTCAAATTTACAACAATTAAAGCTTTTAAGGATGGTAATAATGTACCACAAGAGCTGTGGGTGTACTAACGCAATCCACTTGTTGGGCATGTCGGTGATGTCAGCCGTGGGGCGGTACATGGCCTCGCTGAAGCCGGCCAGCAGCAGGCGCAGCAGCTCGGTGCGCCGTGCGTCAAGTGGCGGGCAGCGCGGCGGGGACGCGGCGAACCCCACGCCCGCCTCCCAGATGTACTCGCAGCTATCTAGTGCCGAGAGCTCTTCCGCTTTGTCCTGGAAAAAAAAAAAAAGCTTTTATTTAATGTCCCATAAAACAACTCCAATTTTCATTGAGTAAAATTCAACCATTTTATTAAATTCTTTCTCAATCTATGTTATGTTTGAAGGTTAGAAAAAACACATAAATTATTAAAACATCCCAAACTAACAACCTAAAAACCTATTTTGTGCATGTTTATATCTCTCCCGACTTTCGTCTCCCTTAGATATTTAAGTTGAAATCAAGTATTGTTTTTTTAAAGAGCCTTTGCATTAGGCGGAATTCGACAACTTTACCCATTATTCTTGTCTCTCAAGCAATTTTAATACAACTTTATGTCAAAGATAACCATACATATACTACCTAATCGAGGAAGTCAGAAACTGGGGACTCGGTCGGGACCATCATGTCAAAGTCCGGATAGTTGGTAACTGTTTGTAAAACAATAAAATAAATAAAGTAATTATTGCATAAAATACTTACAGGTCCAGCCCTCCTGCTGCTAACAACTGTGAAGTCAGGGCAAAAGAGCAAATCCTGAAACAGAAATAAAAAATAAAATAATTTGTGTGAACTTTTCAAAATATAAACTGTCAGAAGATGATGACAAAAATATAAAAAGGAACTTTTCGAATTCAGAAAAGCAATTAAGTACCTATCTAACTATAACATATTTTAAAAAACAATTATTTTTATTCTATATTTGAAATATGGAGCTTTCATAATGCGGCTTACTTTTGCAGATTATTTTAAAAGAGGAAACATGCGAGTCAAGTTGCAACCTGTGAATTTTAACTAGTTAAGCATCATTATTTTGATTTAAAACTCATTGATGCAGATCATTTTGTCTTCTCACAAAAATTGTAAGCACTTGGGACTCTTAAAACATATCATTTCTTGATTACCATTAAAAATAAAGTGGTTTACTCACACAGATGGCATTGAGTAGTGACTGTGCCAGGGGCACAGACTCCTCGCTCTCGGAGCTAGCGGCCGGCAATGATGACCAGAAAAATCCTCGCCAGTCGTCATCCTCGAAAATGTACGGCAGGATGCGGGTCAGAAGTCGGATGCAGTTCAGCGCTGAAACGGAAAACACAGTGTTAAAAAGTTATAAAAGAACCAAATTTGCACAAAGAACATGAAATGTTATTGAATATGGCAGAGCCTCTTATTTTCAATCTATGGCTATAGCTATGTTTGGTAACAAGATCAGATTAGTCAGGTATTTCCCAACTTTCCTCTAACACATCTCCTTCCCTTCCCCATTCCCATCAGGCTATGACATAGTCTTACTGGCTCTGGACAGTTAAGAGCAGTTGGGATTCTTCTGGATACTTGGAGCAGGTGGATGAGTTTGTGTATTTAGGAAGTATGTTTATGAGAGATAGGAAGGCTGACAGAGATATTGAAAGAAGGGTAAATGCAGGTAATTCCGTTAATGGAGGACTGAATGCAGTTGGCGCTAACAAAAAATTGTCCAAAAAAGCGAAGTTAGCAGTCCACAACGGAGTGCTGGTACCTACCTTGATGTATGGAAGTGAGGCATGGAACTGGCAAAGAAAGGATGAAAGTAGATTGAATGCTGTTGAAATGAGATCCCTGAGGCATATGTGTGGTAAAACCATGTTTTATCGTGTGAGGAATGTGGAGATCCGCAAAGAGTGCAAGGCTGTTGTAAGTGTAATGAGCAAGATTAAGAAAGGGACACTTAGATGGTTTGGGCATGTAGAGCGAATGAGCGAAGATAGGAGTGTAAGGAGGATATATGATGCAAAGGCGAATGGTAGCAGAAGTCGGGGACGCCCGAGGAAGACATGCCACGATCAAGTGAATCAGATACTCGAGTCGGGCCATGTCAAGAGTAATAATAATGGAAGAGTATGTATGAGACGATGTACGAATGTGAATGAGGCAAGGAGTGTGTGCTAAGACCGAGTTGTTTGGCGGTTCGTCCTCTCTGCCTACCCCTGCGGGAAAACGGCGTGATGGTTAGTTAGTTAGTTAGTTAGGGATTCTTCTGTTGTATTCACATATGAAAATGATATTAATGTAATCTGTATGTATAAGTGTAATCTCATCATTTACTATCTGTAATTTGGTTCTTTCAACCTGTTATGTATACGTTTATGTTGGTAATAGTACCAAGGCTACCTATCAGATGTTGACAAGGTTGGTGCCACTGGCGCGTCATTGACACAAACTTTTGAATAAGTAAGAAGTCCACAACAAACATCTTAAAAAGTTAATCATCTTTTTATCAATAAACCGCAGACAAATGAGGATTCCGGTAGCTGATGATTTTGCTGATCTAAGAGGCGAGGCGACTTTCATAAACTGGAATGGAATTTTCAAAAATGGACACTGTATCCAAAAATTAAAAATTGATTTTGAAGGTGATGAAATAAGCTTTCAAATTTTATTGTTAGAAATTAACATATAATTTTTGAAATATTAATTTTTTTTAATGCAAACATAAAAAAAGATTAAAAAATGGATGAACTAAAATTACAGATAACAAAAAAAAAATACAAATTTTATTAGACAAATTTTATAAACATTACTGTTATCTCACTTTTTTCACATTTCATACAAAAATAATTTTATAAAAAATTTACAAAGTTTTATAAATTTTTCTCAAATTGTGGTCGGAACCTTTGGTTTCATAAAGAGGCACATTTTATTTCTTCTGTAGTTAACTTCTACATTTGAATACAAAGTGTAGTGTTTTCTCTTTGTAAAACAATGTAAGAGAGACACAAAGACTTCTATGAGACCGTACAGAAATGAAATCGGGGAATACAGTTAAATATTTAGGAATTATAATAGACAGCCAACTCAAATGGACAAATCACATAGAAAAGCTTGTAAATAAACTTAGATATTTAACTTATATTTTTAAACGTCTAAATAACATAGTAGATATCAAAAGAATCAAATTGGTGTATCATGCATTGGTGCAATCATCAGTATCTTATGGAATAATTGCATGGGGGGGGATTTATAACACCCATATTAAGCCACTAGAAATAACACAAAAACTAATACTAAAAATAATGTTGCATAAAGATATGACCTACCCCTCCTTGCAATTATTCGAAGAGGCTAAATTGTTAGAGATAAGAAAAATTTACTGTACACAATGTTTAAAATATATATTTGCTCGAAATTTTCTTTTTATAAAAAATGAAAATCGGTCTAGTAATAGGGTAAATAATGTATTTAAAGTTCCACTGTGCAAAACAAGGCTTGCGCAAAGACATGCTTACTTTATTACACCAAAAATTTATAATGCACTCTATACCAATACAGAAATCAAATGTGAAAATATATCATCCTACAGGAAACATAAAAAAGTAATAAAATCTTGGATAAATACCATAGATATTAATATTTACCTGCTGTAACATCTGATATTAATCTCTATTAACTTTTAACAAATCCTTATTAACTTTTATTTTTCATATTTAATTCCGTAAATACAGTAAATAATGATTTTACTATAAATATTTTCATTCTTTTCTTTTCAATTTTCTACAAAGATAAAATATGTATATTTAGAGTAATTTTAACTGAACTGCCTTAAAGAAACACAAGTATACCCACGAACTGGCGATGCCTATGTGGGATTTTTTTGCTATCATACATTTATGCATATTATTATTTTTATGCATATGCTGTTTATGAACTCGTGTGTGTGTACGTGTATTGTGTGTGTATGTTATGTATGATGTGTAATACACTATATATGTATACATATGTGCATGTGTACATATACTTTTCTGTAATTCGCATTGTTTCTTTCTTTTTTTTAATATGTATGTAAAAAAACATAATTTGTATTTTAAAACCATGTATGTAACAAAAAAAAAAAATATAAAAAAAAAAATATAAAAAAAAAAAAAAAAAAAAAAAAAAGACCATACAAACTGTTCCCGAGTGCTTTACCTAATGGGTTAACAAACCCATCTGCCACAAATCCAAGATTTACAATCTAATCAAACAACAAATCAAATCGAGGACTGGGAAGCAGGCACTCTCAGTGGGGTTGGGTACGAGATAAACACTTCACACATAATTGTGGATAAGTACCTGTCTGCTGCTCATGCTGAGTGCGGCAGCTACTGTCCACAGCCTTGACCAACTTCTCCACGGCCTTGTAACAGAGCGTGGCGAGGTTCTGGGGGGCCTGCTCTCTGAGGGCGCGGATCTCGGCAGCCGGGATCAACGTGAACACGTCCTGCACATTGGTCACGCTCTCCGACCAGAACTGTTCCCAGAACACATCATCGCTGGCGTCTATCGACTGGAATAATCACACAGATTATAAATACAAATATTATGAGAAAATCCATCCACATTATATACTTCATTTTGTTTTTATTTAGGTGACAGGCAGAATAAAAAAAATGTGTAAAAACATATGGTAAAATTTCTACACTTCACTTACTAAAATACACCCAAATTATTGAATTACATCGGGAGAGATGGAAAAAGATGCACAAAATATGTTCTTAGTTTGGGTTATTAAAATAATTTGTGAGTATTTACACTGGAGCGGAGCCTTCTAGCAAACTTCATGTTTTTATTATCGATTACTTTATAAAAAAACATAAGCGTTAACTACTAAAAAAAAGGTATTTTTTCACTGTATGAACGCATATAACAAACAACATAAAAATAATTCAATTTTATTGCTAAGTTTTTCTGTGACAGTTTCCCTTTTTAACTTTCTTATAAAATAATTGAGATAATAAATAAAAACCAGTATTACGCTATAATCAACCCTTTGGAGACTCCGTTTGCCAAGCGTTTTTATGCCTATCACCTATGCACATTTTTGGCTTGTGTATTCCTCATATCCTTGTAAAAATAAAAACTCTCTATTTTGTTGTTGTCAATATTATTTTCACTGTTGTCGTTTGACATTGCGTCGTCCGCCATGATTGCTCTCGCACGCACGACAGGAGCTATGCTTGATCAAGCAGGTGGAGAGCACTGTCAAAATGTTATGTCAAGCCGTCCCGTCAAGCAATTAAGTAGCGAAAAATTTAAAATAGCATAAAGCGTGGAGCAAGCACGTAGATGCTTGACCCAAGCATCAAGAAAACATTGTAAATGTATACGTGTTTGTTTCAAGCCCTTGACCATGTCGTAACCCCTGAAAGGAAGACAGTTCCAAAATAATGGGGGTGAGAAAAATAGTTCAATTTGTAATTAGATACATTTATAACAGTGACGATTTTTAATTAAAAATAAAGGTCAATCTGCAATATAACTTTTCAGACTAAGATCAGAAGTTGATTTATTAATTTTCATCTACAGCTCGTATTTCAGTATTAATTAACAGTCGTATAACCATCAATGAAAAGTACACTGAAAATAATTGCCTTCAAATGACCATTATTTTAGGCAAATGCTGCACATTTAATAAGATAGCTACTAATAAAAACTTGGTTTAATAAAAAACGACCCTCGTTAAACATACACTGATAAGCTAATTGTTGAATGCGGTTAAATAGCGCAATTTATCAGCTCTAACTTCCTTCCCATATTGAGAGTGTATTGTGTGGGAGTATAAATTAAGACAACATACCTGAGTTTTGGATGTCAAAAGAACGACGGCCTTTCTAAAATTTAATTTCGTATCGGCGTTGCCCATTCCGCCGCTTTTAAATCACCAAAATTCTGAATTAGAAAAATCAACAACGCATCTTAGCAAATAATATACTTGACGCAGATTTGACGTAAAGTAGTCGTAGACAACAAGAAATAGGAGAGAGACAATAGATTTTGACAACAAATAATAATGTTAAGTTGGTCTATGTTTTCCATAGACAATATTTTTTTACAGTTATGTTGGTGAAACTGATAGTGAAAACTTTGTAGTTTGAAGTTTTCTTATTTTCTCGTGTGGCATCCTGTTTTTTTCGGCATTTCGTGTCGATTTTGATCGGTAAAAAAGTTCTTCATCCGAAAATGGCCGCGTTAGTACGGGGCATTCAAGCCGTATTATTACGAACCCCGCTAAGATTGCAAACATGCCGTCTGCCGCTAGTCGTTATGCAACAAAAATATTTAAGTACCAACACAGTTTTCCCAATCCATACAATATGTGAACCCGTCTTCAAAAGTCAGGTATGGCACTTCCAACATTATTATTCTGTCATATTTATTTGAAACAAGTCTTATAACATAACAGTGTTTATTTTCGATCTGCATTTAGTCTGGAGGAGTTCAATGGTTCATTTTCGATATTTTTGACATTTGCTTTACAAGTAGTTGCATAACGCCGCTTTCTTGCGAGTCTGTTGACACTGAAAAGTACTGAGATAGCTGAGATAAACTGTACATCTCGTAACCCTATAAACGTATTGCGCGTGCTAACACGTTATTATATGCCGAACTAGCACATTTACCGACTGTTATCTTTTTTTCAGGATTTGAGCTTGCTAAAACGTCAGCATTCGAGTCAGCCCACCACCCTGGCCCTCATTGAGAGCCGAGTCCTCCTAGTACTGAAGTTATACGACAAGATTGACCCCACAAAGGTAATAATAACGAACCCCGAAAATGCAGATTCGATATTTCAATTTGTATTTTGAGGTTAGAAACAACAGTTGTAACCTGTTTATGTTAAGGAGAACAGGGTCAAACACTGTCCAGTGATTTGCGAATACTTGTTTTGAAATTGGCAGTTAGCTTCTAATGTTAGCAAATTTTAAGAATAGTTTTTGCTAAATTCAGTGGCCTTATCATGGAAGCATCTTGCAGAATGATAATTTTATTAACCTAATGCATACAGAACAGACTTAGGATGGTGACCTGCAACATGCTAATTACCCTTGTCATGAATTCCAGATTTTCTTCAAAGCTTATCATAGATCGCTCTTTTCGTGTAACATGCCCGCTCATCTGGAATATACTTCCCTCAGCTCTTACTAATCTCCAGAATTTGGCTGTATTTAAACGGGCTTTAAAAATCAAAATTATTTAATAAATCTTAACTTCTTTTCAATGTTTTATAATAAGCCATATTCTAAAACGTCCAGTAATTGTTTGGTTTCGGTTGCCTCCTTATTGTACCTTTTTAAAATGTCTGCTCAAAAGATTCTCATTTCTGAGTTTTTTTATAGCAAAGCGCAAGAAGTGAAATGACACTAAACTGCGCTGTATAAATGCCATGTTATTATTTAAATATTTTTGATAAATTCCTCTGATTCAAATGTTCCAGTTCGAACAGAAATTCATTCATGAAATAACCCCACCTTGTATATCTGAACTGGTACTTAGAAAGTAGACCAAACCAAAATGTATGCCAGAGGGGCGATTCTATATTTTATGGCCATGCAAAACACAGCACTAAACTCACAGTAACAGATTGTTAACTCTTTAAACTGTACGCGGGACTTTTCAATAGATTTTGTGTTAGCAAGACAACTGTTGTGATGTCTACACGCGGGGGGCAAGGCCGCTTGCAACCCAACTGCTGTGCCATAAATAAACCACTCTTCTGTGCGGTCTTCATTGTGGGCATGAAAGTTGTCAACAGTTAGAAAAATATGCCTGGAGCTTTTACTTTCAATGTCAAAATAGTTTTTGAGATGATTTTTGGCAAAAATGACCCTATTTATTTAGTGGGTATTATAAATTATATTGAACAAATTTGAAAATAAGGCAAACTTTTAGAATCGCTGGCCACGCTCAATATGTCAAAAAAGAAACATAAAAATGGCCGAACTGTCATATAGCATGAAATTTTGACAAAAATGGAACTTCAATGTAGTATTTTGCTTTTTTTTTTTCAAGTTTAATTTGTAGAACTTCATTTCAATTTTTTCTTTTGTATATTCTTTTTTTTTTTATGCTTCCGATTTTGTTGTCCGGGTTAAATCTTCCCCATAGGAAAAACTAAACCCTTCCACTCACTTTTCCACAAATGATCAGTTAGTCAATCAACATTATGCAAGTGCATTATATAAGTAAAATAAATACAAAACAATACAAGAACAAGAACATGTCACTCACCAGAGATCAAATGGGAAAAAAAATTCACCGACTCCAGATATTTTCATATCAGAGGGTTCGGCTCGGTAGAACTTCTAACAGGGCCTATAAATCCTACTGATCCCTCAACATAAATATTTAAAAAATCTTTCGTTATCCTACATGTATTCAAAATAACCGACTTTTGCATCTTTATATATAAATTTTTTGATAGATCTAATACGCCTAAATTTTTAATGAGAGAGCTAGGTATAATGCCAGTAGCCGAAATAACGAATGGTAATATTTTTATAGTCTGAGAATGCCAAATTCTTTTTATTTCGTTTCCTAAATCTGTGTATTTTCTTATTTTTTCATTAACAGATTTTTTAATGTTACAGGAATTTGGAATAGCGACATCAATGATATAAGTTATTTTTTTAATTTTGTCATGTAAAACTATATCGGGTCTATTATGACTAATCGTTCGGTCTGTTAGTATAGTTTTATCATAATATATTTTATAAAATTCGTTTTCTAAAAATGAATTTGGTTCGTATTCATAATATGGTACTATATTACGGCAGTCAATCAAATTATGTTTAATTACCAAATTTTGGTGAATTATTTTTAAAACTTGATTGTGCCTAAATGTATACTCGGACGGTGCTAATATAGAACATCCCGATATAATATGTTCTATAGTTTCCGGAAAAGCCAAACATTTTCTACACAAATCATCAATTTGATTTGTATCTTTGATTATATGCTTTCTATAATTTTTAGTATTAATGACTCTATCCTGAATGGCAAGCATAAATCCTTCTATTTCTGCGCTCAACTCTCCAATACTCAACCATTTGTTTGACGAAAGAATTTTTTTTTTTTCAATTTATAGAACAAAGTTCTGCTGCATAATTATTATTACGCTTGACAGCTGTTCCGCCTTCTGAAGGCATTAACAAACTTTTTCAAGCGTAGCAGTAATTATTTTAAACTATATATAAATATATACACAGTTTGCTTTAATAGTAATTACTAGCTGACGTGTACCCGGCTTTGCTCTACTTTTTATAAACATAATATTCATGTATTATATATATAAACCTTCCAGAAGAACTTAGCACAGACAGATGCAGATAGTGACTTTATTTTAGTACTGGCTGACGTGTACCCGGCGTTGCTTGACTTTTCTATACTTTCAATAAATATAATATCCATGTATTACATATATAAACTCCGGAACAAATTCTCTAAATGATGGTGAAAACCTTATCAAGCTCCGTTGCATAGTTTAGAAGAACTAAGCGTACAAACAGACAGATGCGGATAGTGACTTCGTTTTATACTATTTAGAGAGAAGTTGAATCAATGTATAATTAAAAAAAAAATAGCATAGCCAGCAATCCTAAAAGATTACCGAAAATAATACACGAGGTACAAACCATTATTATCCCAATTTCAATCTAGTTGCCTCATCAATGGTTCCAACTACAAAACCATATTTTTAACAAGCTGACCGTCTGCGAATAGCTGCAAGAAATAAACCTTATACTACGAAACAATATAAGTATTAACAAGGAACCTATAAAAGTCGTCTACCAGAGATTTTATATCCTGTAGCTGCTCACTATGTTCTGTTGTTATGCATTCAGTACGGGCACGGCAGTATTAGCTCAGGGCCAGCCGTGTACAGGAGCACTCGGATAACACCTAATACTAGATTGGCTTATTACTGTTTCTTTGATGATTGGCATGCAAAGACGAACAAAGTTTGAGTCACTGCTGTGCAACTGTATCCCTCCCGTACCACCAATTGGTTATAGCAGGAATAAAACATATAATAAACACTCGTATTCCATTCCTAGCTGAAGCTGGATTCCCACTTCATCAACGACTTGGGGCTGGATTCCCTGGACCACGTGGAGATCATCATGGCCATGGAGGACGAGTTTGGCTTTGAGATCCCTGACATGGATGCCGAGCGCCTCAACAAACCCTCAGAGATCATCCGCTACGTGGCCGATCGCGACGATGTCTACGAATGAGAGCATTTAGTCTATTTAACGTTGTATATTTAGTCACACCGCCTGTTTAATAGAAAAATGATATCCGATGAATGACACACTGCAGTGCAGTCCCAGTCTTCGGATTTCCTTTATCTTCTCTTTAAGTTTTCCAGATGTTAACACTGCAATAAACAAAAATTAAAAAGCCAAAAGTTGTGTTATTATTTTTTTACATTTATTTACGATCTTAACAATATAATCTAATAAATATGGTACATAAAAATTTAATTTACAATATGTTCTTTGCTTAAATCTAGGATTCATTTCCCGCCGTCGGATACATACACAAAAGTTGCTTAAAATAATATTCACAATATTTACCAGTTGCTGTACAAAAAATTAATTAATAAATGCATCACGTTAACGTAAACAGTACAAAAGGGACGACAGACATTAGAGAGAGAGAGAACGTTTGTGTCACCACCGGGGGGAGGGGGGAGACACATTCATCAGACCGGCAGATCTACAGACCTGACTAAGTTACACCTGCGAAGGGGCAATGTTCACATAACATACAACAAAGGTAACATTGACGCGCATCTAAGCAGCGAGTATTCTTGGTGAGTACGGGAAATATTACATGTACAATATTATATCAACTACTATTGGTAATGTCCAGTTGGAAAAATGAAAATGTTCAGATTGTTTGTGACGCTTTCTGAGATTAGCATGCGGATTAACAAACTTACTTTAAATTGAATTCCAGACCCTGCATTACATGACATAAGATTTCCTAATGGAACACCGGAATAAAAACCTTGGCTTTTGAGATCATAAAAATAATTTATGTAAATGGTTAAAATAACAAATTGTTTTAAAAAAGATGTACATATAAAATTGGCCAAGAGGTTGAAGAAATCTTTAATTATTTCATTTATATCTTAAATCACTCCGATAACTTGTGTGCGGAATTCTCAATATGAGAGAGGGGCAGAGTCATCGGGTGTTCAAACGGCAGTCATTGTGGCTTGGTGGGGTGTGGTGGGGGGGTGGGGGGTTACCGGTGCGGTCGGGCGGGGCGGCGGCGCGCGCGTAGGCGGCGGTTCACGTCTGCACTGCGCAGCCGGCGCTCCAGCTTAGCCTCCATCTTCAGCACCCGTACCACGGGCTGCAGGTCCCTGTCCCACTCCTGCACGGATACAGAGCAAGCAGGCAGCTCCTCACTGGCCTCCGTGTATTTAGAACTCACCGAAGCGGTCTCTATCTCCTCCGGTTCGCTCCACGTAATACTGTTTTCGTTTAATTCTACGTGACCATTGTCTTTGGGTGCACTGTCCTCCTGGGGCAGGCGCTGCTGGCTGGGCTCTCTGGAGGAGCAGGCGCTGCCCACGGTGGACGGGGGATCTCGCTTCAGCTTCTTCTTGTTGGGCCAGCCCGTTCTGTTTTTCTTCTTGAACTTGTAGCCCCTCCGTCGCTTGGGAGCTTCAGGCTGTACATTTTCGTGAATCTCCCGCACCGTATTGTCCAGGATGTCACACTCCTCAAAGTCCTGAAGGAGCTGGATGACGTCGGGTTTGACCGAAGTGTGGTCCAGCTTGACGCCACAGTTTTCCGCCTCGATTGGCACTTCAAAGTCCTCTTCACCTTCGTACACGGAAGATAAGAGAGCGTCTATTTGCATAGAGATTTCAGCATCGCACGGAGGGAGGGGGGCAGGTGTGTAGGGAGTGGTGTCGCTGGAGCAATCCTCCTCCGCGATGGAGGGGAGGGACTTGGAATCGTCGGAGCAGCTGAACTTGCTCTTTCTGTGGATGAGGCCCCCCAGGATGGCCAGCGTGGAGGCATGTTCCCGGGGAGATTTCCTGCTGAGGCTGGTGCTGTTGAGCGTGAAGACGGGGTCTGCAGGTTTAATCTTCCTCATCTTCTTCATCCCCCGGGTGCCATAGGAGCGCGGGGGACGAGACTTGGCATCGGGAGGTTTCTTCACTTGGCTAAGAGCGCAGCAGTTGGGTTTTAACGGTGGGATCTCGCTCATTTCATACGGCAGTACTAGAGATTTTGAATAATAACCTGTAACAACAACGTAAATAAAATGATTACCCTAAATTACAAAAAAAATAATATAATCTATTTATCACTTGTTCAATTGCAATTTTTTTGAATTTCATTTTTTATAATTTAATAAGCAGGCAGCATTCTGCTGCAGCACTCATATCTGATTTACAATAAGTCTAACAGTACATAATTATGTAGTCGTTTTAAATTTAAAATAAGTTAGTCCTTTCTTCACTTCAAATAAGATTTAGTATTTCAATAACAATTAAAAAAATTTGCGAGTGTCCCAAGTGCATTTAATAATTGCAATAAATATTTGAAGGCAATTTATTGGGAAAAGCTATCTTCTATCTTCTCTAAAGCTTTTGACAAAGTAAACCACTCAATCCTTATGGCCAAACTATATGCTATCGGTATTAGAAACCCCTTGCTATCCTTCTTTAATTCTTACTTAAGCAATAGAAAACGAGTTAAATTAAACAACCTTGTGTCTACTATTATTGAAGTAACGTCCGGCGTACCTCAAGGAGCACATCTAGCGCTGCTTCTTTTTAACTTATTTATAAACGACATTATTAGTATTTTCTCTCATACAAGCTTTTGGCTTTTTGCGGACGACAATAAGATTCTAAAAATAATAAAAAATCACGATGACTGCCTTCTTTTCCAATCGGATATCGACTCTTTCTATGATTAGTGTAAAATTAATTGTTTAAAACTAAATGTCGATAAATGCAAAATTATGTTCTTCTATAGATCAAAAAAACCGATTGTCTTCGAATACAAACTTAATAATATTTGCTTAACAACTGTTACATCTATTGAAGACCTTGGTATCTCTCTAGATAGCAAGCTTTCTTTTCGGGATCACATAACTGCAATCGTTAATAAATCCCTCAAACTACTTGGTTTCATCACTAGAATCACTTCAGACTTCAAAAACGTAAATACCCTTAGAACTCTTTACTGCTCTTTGGTTCGCCCCCATCTTGAATATGCTTGTGTTATCTGGTCTCCTTTTTATGCTGTCCACATTCGACGCATTGAATCTGTTCAACATCGGTTCTTAAGAGGGATTGCTAGGAGGCTAGGATTAGAAAAAGGCAAATACTCATATGATGAAATTGAACTAACTCTAAACCTCTCTCCTTTGGAAGTCCGTCGGGAAAGAAATGACCTCATTTGCTTCTTCAAAATTATAAATGGTATTATTGATTCACCTACTCTACTGCAACTCATTCCCTTCAATATCCCCTCGCACAGACTCAGAAATATGAACTGCTCTTCCTCAACCATCATTCGACAAATTTTGGATATTATTCACCATTGTCCAGAATGTGTAGACTGGTCAACTCAAGTCAAAACCTTCTTTGGAATAAGTCTGAATGATTTTTGCCGGTCGCTAAACAAGTGACGGAATATTATAAGTGTCCCGTGGTCCTGACCCACGGCGTAGTCTTGACTTGATTCGACTTGTCACTTTATTTTCTTATATTATATCTGCCTTATGTCTTTGCTTTCATGTACCTTTGTCTAATCCTGTATTTTTCATTTTATTGTTTTCGTGTTATTATTTTGTAATATGGACGATGTCCGTTAATAAATAAATAAATGGCATGCACAAAGGTTAAGGGAATAGACGAAACTAAAACTCACCTAAATAATTAATAATACTCTTGGTGTTTTCCTTTCCCTCGTCCTGTCTCCGAAAGGTGTGGTACCAGGGCTCGCTGTGGGGTACCTGCTCAAAGGTGTAGGTCAGCCGCTCCACCTCCTCGGAGGCCCTCAGCCGCCCCTTCTCCCACTTCAGGCAGCGCTGCTTGGTCTCGCCCTCTGCCTCGGGGGAATCTGGGGCTTCGGGCGGCGGCCCCTCAGCCCCCAGAGGCGCAGGCACTACAGGAGGTTCTGGTTCCACAGGGGGCTCTACTTCTATGCTGTCCCGGTAGGACTCGACGTGTGCTCGTCGCCGGGGGTTGCGCCTCCCGGCATCCCACTCCTCGTCTCCAGACATCACCTCCTCCTTAACGGGGGATTCTGACAGCAAGACGCTGCTCGGCCTCTTGCGGGAACTGAGCGTGGTTTCCGCCTCGTCTTCCGTATCACTATCGTCTTTTTTAGGGAACATGAAATTCTCAGCCTCGTCGCTCAGGACAGACAGCTCGGAGCGCCGCACCCGACGGAACTTGACAACAAGTCCCGGAGGGGCACGATTGGAGGCGGGCGTGGGGGCTGGGGTGAAGTTATTGCTGGAGCGCAGCTTGGTGCTCATGCCCACCACCCGATAGTACGTTTGCGTGTCTCTAATAGGCGGGGTTCCTTCGGGGCTCGGCCTTCGCCAGCGGATGCTGCGGTTTGCAGTTTGCTGAGGTTTGCGACTCTCCGCTTCTATCTTTCCGTTGAGTCGAGGCGGGCTGGCTGATCCGTTCAGCAGTCCCTGGGGAGACACCTTGGGCGGGTAATCCTGCTCGGGGCCACCTTTGGAGCGGAGGTAGTGCCCCAGAGCGGGCGAGGTGCGCGGGGTGTCGGGGCTGTGAGGCTCTGCCCCATTACAGATGACCTCGAGCTGCTTGCGCGGGTCGTGCGTCTCGTCCTGATGTGACTTGATAATATTCCGTAAAGATCTGCGTTCCAAACTATTATTCGACACTGTCACGGGTTTGTTCATTTTAAGGAAAGCCTCCACATCCGCATTGGCACTGATTAGAGAGTCTAGGGATAAAAAGTTTGAACAGTTTTTGACGAAACTGAGGTGAGACACTGAGCGTTCGTGGTCCGCGAGATTGCCGTACTCAACGCGACATATCTCGCAGTAGCCGCTCTGTTTCAGGGGCACGTCCACTTGTTCCTTGGGGCGTGGCTTGGTCTTGCGTGTCATCCTGCAACAAGAAAGATACTAAGTGGCCTGTCACTATCACACCATTTTATTTTAGTCACTGTTTTGTAGAAAGGGAGAAATGCCAAATATCTATTTTGCAAGAGAAGCTGCTTTGCGTTATCTCTATGTGCGAGAGTCTAGTATAGACTTACTTGCCTTGCTATGCCAACAAATACTTTAAGAACATCTGTGCACTTTCATATTTCGCCTTTTAATTCAATTCAATTCTGTTTATTCATTTCAAAAACATTACAAAATTGTTAATTTCAATGCGTTTTTAAAATATTTTTGTAATACTTAGATTAATATTAACAGTGTGTATATCAACTATACCAGTAATAATAGAGCTTGCCTTTTAAAGGAAGCTTCATTGATACTAAAAATGTCGATATCTGAATTGATTCTGTTCAACAGCAAGATTGCTCTCCCCACAGGCATGACCATTGACAAGTTAGATCTGCAGGCCGAGAGATAAAATAGTATATGTTGTCGGTGACGTAGATAACCATCGGGAACATAGAAATGAATGCTTTCCATGATGAGGGAGTTTTCAAACCATCCACGAATCAGTCTAAAGAAATGTGTAAAAAAGAAAGTCAGTGGGATAGAGCCACGGGTAGTAGCCATACTCCCTCATGTAGAGAAATCTCAAGAATTAAGCCTTTTGCGTCTCACTGGTACTGGTGACATTATGAACTTTGTAACTTTTCAATTTTATATGCACCATAAAAATCAAAATGTTGAAATATTATTATAACAATGTGTTAAGATAAAGATTCAATGATGTCAGCATTTTCACTTGGCCCAGCGAATTTGGCATTTTAAACATTTCTTCAAAACAATAGATGGGACACAAAATTTGTGGCAGAGATCTGGAAATTTATTAACATGCTAAAAGACTGATATTTTTCCAAAGATGGCTATAAATCTCAATTGTATTGTATGTACATAGTTGATAACTTTTATATTTCCCAGCTGCTCCCAAACAACGGAGCCAGTGAGACTATGGCATCCCCAATTGAGGCTGAAGTTAATGGTGGGGGGAAGGAGATGAGGAAGAGGAAGGTGGGGAAGTACCTGACTATGAAGATATGGTCACCAAACATGGCTGAACACATTTCAAGCAATATTTTAATTCTGAATAGTGGGTCTGACACCTGGGCAATACTGAGAGTATCTTCCAGTCTTCATACAAATAAATTGTGAAATAACGCAAATTCACATTCGGCTTGCTAGTCGAGATCCTTACCCCTCGACTACGGAGGCCACATACAGTAGTGGCCACATTCAGTAATGGCAACAAGAATTGAGTATGGAAAACCTTATGCATAGTTTGTCTCATCAAACATGTAGGAAATACATAATATTATCTCGGCAATTCCCAATACATTCTCAGCTACCTCGGAGTGCCGACTGAACAAAGACGTTCATTATAAGGTGTTTAGCGAATGTAAATTACAAATTAAGCTTTATAATTGGATGACTTGTATAGCGCCGTTTTTGTGCAAAATCACCTCAAGGGCGCTTTAGCTTTGATTCTTGGATTGAATCAATGATTTTGTAATAATTTTAAAAGAATTTGGTCACTAGTCGGGGGTTTAGGATCACAGGGGCCTATCTACAAAAACACAGTTTTGAGATAAACGCAAATAAAGATTGGAATGCTCATATGCCCAACCGTATCTCTTAAACTGCTGTATATACGAGGTAGAGCTTCGTGTCACTAATAAATATGATTATGGCATTACCGGAACCAAGTTTGACTCAAAACACCAGCTTTTGTAGTTAGGCCCCTGTGATCCTAAGCCCCTGAAGTGTGGAGAGCAGTTAAATGAGAGCAGCGTAATAATAACTTATTTTTTTCATACATTCCAGTATGTAACGTGTGCGTGAAAGATAATATGTGCAAGCGAGACAGAATGCTTATAGTGTAAGAGAGAGGATGAGACAACCATCCATTCCTTTATATAATCTCTGCAGGAACTTGCACTTGTGTCTCGCTTGCACACATCCTCTTTCACGCACACATTACACAGTAGTTCGGCAGCAGTGGGCTTTTAAATATAGTTGATAATTAGTGAGATTCTAGTGTATATTTGGTTAGGGTTATATATTATAATATATACCTAACTACATAATGGGTTAGATCATTGACCAGATAATTTCTACAAGTGTGATCATCAGACCCTTCAACTCCTAGACCCCATAGGTTGATTATCTGTTCAATAAAGAAATTCGATTAAAAAAAGTTTAAATCAATTTCACCCGAAGGCACATCAGACCACACTCTTTAATAACTTTATCTCGTAAGTGGGTGTGATTGATTGATTGATTGATTGATTGATTGGTTGGTTGGTTGGTTGGGTGGACTAGGCTAGCCGGTGTGTGGTGGTTGATGTGTTACCTCTTCCTGGTGGCGGATGAGGGGATATTGCGGGCCTTGGCGGCGGGCCCCTTGCTGGCGCGGGCCTCCCCGGGAGACATAAAGGGACAGCCAGAGTGGGCCCCCTTCAACTGCAGCTCGGGCCACGCGCCCAGCTCCTTGTATACCGCACGACTCTTTCTGCACAACACAACACATCATACACTCTCAGTCAGTATCGTTACCCATTCCCACCTACATCTATACTACTAGCCTAGTCAAACCGGGACTCCACCAATATGGCTCGAGTTGATGCATAACATAATACGGTTTAAGAATTCAACCAGGTAACGGTGTGACTGTTTTCACGCTATTTTAATGACCCTCATAATTACAATTCCAAAGAATGGTCACTCGAGTCCGCCGGGTGCCGCAGCGCATTGTGTACTACAACTGTATTAACTTCCATGTATATGAATTGATTCATTTTTTTAATTCCTACCCGGAGTAAAGGAATATTTTATAACTACAGAATAATTATAACATCAATCGATTAAATCTCGAGGAAAATATAGTTGTAAGTATAAATTAACATTTATCAACCAATATTTACTGAGATCAAACGTTCAATTCAAATAAAAAATTCAACAATAAAAAAGTAATGCTTTTAAATAGGCTAATATAACATTTACTATCAGTGCATAGAGTTTAATATCGCATGAAGGCAGGAACATTTCACAACGATATTGCAAATTGTATACAAATTTGACAAACTGTCTAATCAAGAATGATCAACCGTCTAAAAATCAACTGAATTTGGATCGTTTGTATCGAGGGCCGTAATTATAATTCAATGCAGAATATTAAATTTATTACTATTAACCCTCTCTGGGCTACTGTCTCAACATAGTTGATGTCGAAATACTTGCCCCGTGCGCTAACGTCTCAACATGTGGGACGGCACTGTAGTACAAAATTACACCTACGATGATTCTGAGTAAATATAATATGGAAAAAGCTGTACTGTGCTGCAAACGACCACACAATGAGTTTATTTACTCTTAAAATAAATTAATTATAAAGTTATGCAACAACCCAAAACATTCACTATCTAATACTAATTACTAGCCCAGCCAAACCAGGAAAAGTGGCTCGTCCAAAATAGAAGCGGGAGATATAATAATAATACTTTAATGGTAATAGTAATTCATAAAATATTAATTTATTGTAATAAAAATACATATGTAAATAATTTGATAAAATATGAAGCAATAAGAATAAGCGAGACAATCATAATAAATACCTGTCGATAGCTTCAAACTTGATGAAAGGCTCCTGCAGCGATCGCTCCTCAGTGTGCAGCTTCTTGTAAGCTGTGGCCCATAGCCGCGACAAGAATTCCTTTACCTGCAAACAACACAAATGATTCAATTTCAAAATCAAGACAATTGTGACGTTCGCATAAGGGGCACGGCCGCCCGCAAACCAAATGCTGTGACGTCCTCATACAATGGGTTAAGTTTGGGGTGTTTCACAGTTGTCATTAAATAATTGCCAATCAGGGCCATTTTAGTTTCTGTTTAATGCCAATTTTAGGTTCCTTTCAGTTGTCTATCAAAATTGAGATTAGTTGAAAAGCATAACTAAATGACAGTTGTGCTTTTCTGCTGACCCTGAAATAGTCCTAGAATCAGCGTTAAAAAAAAAGAAAATGGCTCTGATTTGCCCATTTCATAAGAATGTCACATTTGAATTTCTGGAAAACAACCCAACCTAATATTTCATTTCTATTTTTACAACATGCATATCGGCCTCTTGGAATAGCATGGTTCCACCTGACACAGCAACAGCAATGTTATGCGATAATGGTATACAAAAATCAAGCGTCATGAAATTTGCAGTTTTTTTTTTCATAGGTAACGCAACTATTTTTAGATAAAAGGACAATTCGTATGAGTTATGGAACTTTGAAATATACAATAATAACTATCTAAAAACCCACTGTATTACTGTTTAATCAATATTTTTTATAAAAATTGTCCAATATGAACAGTAAGTGTTGCTACTCGGACAAAGTCGGGTGGTTTACTAATGTAATGATTTATAAATTGGCTGCTTGGCCTCACAAAAACAAACAAATAGGAAATTGCAGATGGTGCAATTTTTTCTCGCATCAGTGTGCGTCACTACTCAGAATGCAGTGTCAGGCTGGTTTTGTGCAATTTAAAAAAGACATATTAAAATAATACATTTAAATGTTGACGAAAATATTTGAAGAAAGACACCAATTCCATCGAAATATAATAATATTAGGTAAGCAGTAAGAAGCACACACTATATATTTTTTATAGTAAAATATTGGATACAATATGGCTCAGAAATAGTGAATCCCGCGACCTAACACCTTTGTAGTGTGCCAAGGATAAAAATCGCAAACAAAACATAAAGTATTGTTTTCACATTATCAATTGGATATGCCGGTGCTCAACGGATACAATTTTTTTGTGTCCGATAGAACTTTTGTCGCTTGAGAAGTTAAACCAATCTGGTTCCGAATGCTGCGTTAAACTATATTATAATATGGAATGGAAATACGCTCTAAAAAAAATAACAAATATGCTCTCTAAAAGTGGAAAAAATTCATGAAAAATAAAGCAATATGTTTTTAGTGTCTGGACAGATGAAATGGACTCATGCAGGGAACGAATGGAGTGGACTGATGACGTTGTATGATTAAACAGACCGGTGAAGTAAACTGATAAGGTAGACTGCTAAAACAGGCTGATCTAGTGGACTGATGAAATGGACTGATGAAGGGAACTAATGGAGTGAACTGATGAAATTGTATGACGAAACAGACTGATGAAGCAAACTGATAAGGTGAACTGCTGAAACGGATTGATGAATTGGATTGATAAAATAGTCTGATGAAGTGGACTGATGAAGGGAACTAATGGAGTGGACTGATGAAGCAAACTGATATGGTGGACTACAGAAACAGGCTGATGAAGTGGACTGATGAAATGGTTTGATGAAGTGGACTGATAGAATGAACTGATGAAGTGAATTGATGAAACGAACTGATGAAGTGAACTGACAAAGGCAACCGATGGAACTGACTGATGAAAGCGACTGATGAAGTGACCTGACGAAGGTTAATGATAACATACCTTGGGCACACTCCAGACGGGGACCTTGGAGGGCAGCGGGGGCAAGGGAGCGGCAGAGGGACGACACGGGGGCTGCAGCAAGGCGGCGCGCTCAAGCATGGCATCCGCACGGCGCCGACCACCCCACTGAAACAAACAACACATATTTGCATTTACATTTCACAATATTTCAACAAAACTGGGAACATCTCCCACTTCAGAATGTGATGCAAATACGCAAAAGAGAAAAACCCACGACCTCTGGTCTTCGTGTATTTCAGTGTCAATTCAAGAAAAGTCTATGATTTAAAAATTATTCTGTTGGCTACGGCGAGACTATCCCAAACACACACCAGTAGCCAATTGGCATGTCATTACCTGTACAAGGACTAACATAAAATGCCCAACTCTGGCAATCTTATTATGCGCATTAGTTTTGTAGGAGAGGCAAGCAGTGGCCTATTCATACAAACGTTTATGTTATTTACAGATTTGTAGTTTTAAAGCTACAAATAGTTTAATTTTAAATCATATTAGAGTCAATTATATCACGTGTTGTATAGTTAATGCTTACAATGATTTACAAGATTTTATAAAAATTTAAAATGTAGTGTTAATATCCATTTTTAGAGATTCCCCACTCCAGTGAGTATGAGGGAAAATAAACAATATTATGTTTTTGCTTTTGATATCCCAGAGTGATTTTCATACAATGTAACGTATCCCCCAAGGAATATACTGTGTTTTTACACACCCAGTGTGTAAAAACAGAATTAAGACACTTCTTCCACTGGGATACATCTGATACTCATTTTGTGGACTCACGTCGCAAACGGCTTGTCGAGCACAGGTCATACACGTAATTTACGAGACCGGCGTCGCCATCAATCATCGTTGAATTCTCGAAACGTCAGAACTGAAATGCTTTCACAATCAAACAGTTGCTGTAGTTGTCATTTTAATATCGTGTCATTCTTTGTTGACTCCTTTGTCCCTAACATTGATCTGAAGCACGTGCATTGTTACAAAATGCCTGACACAAGTGACGCCATATTAGTCTCAGAGTGGGAATAACACCGCCCGAGACTGGCATCGCTGACGAGTTTACATAATGTCCACAAAGTGTGCCTGCGTACGAACCTCCGCACAGATGTATGGCCGTAGTCGCCAAGATATTCAACTTATACCTGTGAAAGAAGGGCCCAAGTGTATTTAATTAGATATTACGGACTAATCATAATATTTGACTGAATGTCACTTTCGATATTTATAGTTTTGTACGGGTAAAATTAAACTGAAAATTTTATTGCTTCTGTTCTAGATGGTTTCCAAAACGTAATGGTCTAAGACAGATTTGAATATTAAAGACCACAACCTGTATTGGGTAAGGCACACTGTAGGAATAATTTTAAGAACATGACCACTGCTACTAAATTACCGTTTTTAAGTTTGTTAAAGAAAAGCGCACTTGAAGTGAAATGACACTAAAGTGCGCTATATAATTGCTATTATTGTTATTATTAATATTTTTAGAAAATGATTTCGAAGGAGGCAATATATTTGCAGTTTTTAATTCTTAAGCTTGATAATTTTGAAGCCTTTTTTAAGTCTTAAAACAAGTTTATCACTATGAAGAAGAATCAGTAATCGGAAGGAGCTTCTAGTACAAGAACGGTGCAATCACTGAACAAAAACCTATAGAAGTGTGAACAAAACCCATTCAAAGAAAATTGATGTCTCCAATTTAAATAAGACCTTTCGACTCCTAGGTCCCAAACAGATAATAAATTGATTCATTGTCCAAGAAATAATTTTGACATTTTAAAATCTTAAATCAATTTCATCAGAAAAAATACAAAATTGACCACACTATGGGCACGCTGACACGCCCACACAAAACCTCTATCGGTTTATATTTTCAATGGGTGCAATCAATAAACTAGAATATTCAGTAGAAATTTGCATTTATTTCACCTGTGGTACCAATAAATACGCAATTCTTAAAAAAGGGTTACAGTACCTAATTTAGGAAGGTACCTACTAAAGGAAGGTACCTAATGAAAGGAAGGTACCTATTGACGGCCGGCATAGTCCAGTGGTAACGCATTGGACTGCCATTCCGAAGGTCGCGGGTTCGAACCCGGCGTGCGCAAATAAATTTTATTTGATTAATTTGTGTTATTTCACAATTAATTAATTAAAATAATATATAGTATATTTGCGGCACGTTCCAGAGTGGAAGATACTACCAGTATCGCCCTGGTGTAAGACCACCATTCAGAATTGAAACGTTGCTCCAAATGGCTTTAGCCGTGTTTAGTGACTAGATCTGAATAGCCAGGTACTTCCCCACCTTCCTCTTTCCCTTCCCCACTTACCTTCAGCCTCACAACATCCCCCGATTGGGGATGCCATAGTCTCACTGGCTCCAGACGGGAGCAGTTGGGACTCTTGTGAGGTATTCAATATAAAAAAAAAAAAAAAAAAAAAAAAAACTTGATGAAAGTACCTTCTTTATAAAGGTACCTACTATAGGAAGGTACCTACTTGAGGAAGGTACCTACTTGAGGAAGATACCTACTTTAGGAACCCCTGGTTACGCATTTGACTTCCTCACTACAAAGCAATTAAATATTGATTTCAAGAGAAAATGAATAAATCGCATTTTACATTCGCTTACAAAGATCACAACAAAGAGATTGGGTCAGTAAGTAGTTGGAGCTTATTGGAGGAGTGGACAGGGGGAGATAGGAAGGGTGAAAGTTGTGTATTCTTACCGTGTGCGGGGCGGGCGAGTTAGTAGAGGGGGGGGCGGGCAAAGGGCGGGCGGCGCATGGTGCTGCGTCAGAGACCACGTGCGTCACACTATCCACCAGAAATACTTCCACGCGCTACAAAATAAAATACAAATCATTTTTTAAAAAAGTTACGTACTCCGCTTACACGTTATAACTCGTTTCAACTTAACCCCTAGAGCAATTTTGGGTGATATTTCTCCCAGATGCAAACACTCTGTAAAGTCTTTCGGGGAGATATTTCTGTAGTCTGATTCTGACTGATAAAATTCATCTCAAATTATCTCATTTTGTATTGCAGTAAACAACACTGGTTAAATCAAGATATATGATTTAACTAAGGTTAAAATAAAAAAAAAATTAAATAATTCTAACAACATTTAGGACAGGTTGTTTCGGAAAATTTGAACAGTTATTCAAATTTCTAGTTAATTTTAAAGTTCTGTGAAAGATTATTTCAAGATCTGTTATTATTTCACTTTTCTCAAACAGCTAGCCTATAATGATATTATATGAACATTGAATTTTGAAGAATTGTTCAAATTCTACGAAACAACCCGTCCTTAGCATTTGAAAAATATTTGTCGAGGTTTGCTTTTTTTTTATATAAAATGTAGTGACAATATCTTTTATAATACCTTTGCCTAATTTTTTTTAGTTTTGTGTAAAATGGTAGCAATTTTAAAAACTTTATCTACGTTTGCGTTAAAAATTTTAATTTTACGATATGTAATACAAAAATCTGAGTCGTTGACAGTTGACAGTTGCTTAGGTGAAATACATTGCAAAATACCAAAGGCTCTAGGGGTACTGTACTAAAATAAACAGCTGTTTATATTGGGGGAGATGGTAAAAGACACATTAAAATTACATTATTTTTCAATCAAAGTTACAAATCTCCAGTGTTTTAATACCATGTTTTTTTTTTACTTGTTAGTATGTTAATTTTGCCGAAAGGTTAATGATCTATTTTGTGCATGTTTTTCCATCTCTCCCAATGTAAAAAGTTGTTTCTTGTACTAACTAAGTTCAAACGAAATGTTATTTGAATAGTTTGGTCATATTTAGAAGTATGCGGACGTGGAGTAAGAAAATTTTATCAAAATTGCTATTATTTATATGGTTTTGTGGTTAGTTTGTAGAACCCTTATTATTTTAAGAATTTAATACAAAATGTTATTTTGTTTATTACTGTATGTGACAGTTGTTTCGTCCTTCAGAGGCACTATTAGTTACAGCCACAGTTTCATAATTCATTAATTTCAATACTAATTAGTAACAAAAAAACTATTACTAAACATAAAAACTAGCAGTAGGTACCTACCTACCTAGCCTCTAATAAAAATTGCAACTGTTCATTATTTTATTATATTGTTTTCCCAGGTTTAGGAATAATCAAAAATTTTATGTAAATAACAAGAACCTAATAAGGAAATGGTGTCATCGGTGAAGTTTTGCTTTTATAACTCGACATTTTGGTAATAGTTAGGCCAAAATTTAGAGCATGGATTGCAGTGGACAAACGTTACACTCGCAACCTGTCAAGTTACAAAAGGTGTCATTATTATTGACATAACTGTGCAATATTAGATTTTAATTCTTGCTCCGATCTTGGTAGACATGAAACTAATGAAGTACAGATAATTTTTTTACGATTCTCATTTTGCAGAAGAGGTTGAGGAGGTATGTTGGTTTGGGCTGACTTTCATTTACTTCATAGTGAGCTGGCTGGGCTCAGTACGACCTGTAAAGTTATATTCATCGGAGCAGCACTGTAGCTATGCACACATCATCATAACGATTGTGACCCACAATGGACATTCCGTAAACAATAACCCTAAACAGTGCTTCATAGAGTTTCTTCAAGAAAAGAAAAGATACATTCTTGAGTGAAGTATTGAATGTCAACAGAGTAGTTGATGCGTAACAGTGAGACTACCTGTGCAGTAGGCATGCCCCAGTATACATTATGTCACTGACTAGAATCACTTTAGCATGGAAATATTCGAATATCGAAGCTAGACTGAATATCAAACAAAATTAAACTGTCAAATGAGGTTGGTCCCAATTGGACGTGTCTTTATAAATATACATTTAAAATTATACCCGCCAAGCCAAAAACATCCTTAGTGACATA
Source organism: Hesperophylax magnus (assembly GCA_026573805.1). Taxonomy (NCBI): domain Eukaryota; kingdom Metazoa; phylum Arthropoda; class Insecta; order Trichoptera; family Limnephilidae; genus Hesperophylax; species Hesperophylax magnus. Next base: position 4,895,597 of record JAIUSX010000088.1, read on the forward strand.
AGAAACAGGGGCGACTTTTGTCTACATCTCAAGAAACAATTCAAACTGTCAAAAATCGCAAGAAACACAAAACGGCTAGTGTGATGTGTTGTGGAATGCTTTGCTTGCGGCGGAGAAGAGTGCAAGGCTCGCTGCCGCCGAGAGCCCGACTTCGTAATGCTCGCTAATTGCACCGCGGCTGACCTAAAATGACATAAACAGAAGGGCAGAAAGCTTGGGTGGGGATATTCAAAACATTCTAACGTAAAACAACAAAAAGGACCGACCCGGTTAAGCGGAAAGTAACGCTTTTGTGGCGTCTAGGCGTGGTAGATTCTCTCGCTAGCGCCCGGCACCGACCGAGCGCCCGAGTTATCACAGAATATACAAGTATAGCTAGAGTTTGTGGGTCGGTACTCTGCCTTTGTAAAGTGTTACAGCGAGCCAGGGCGAAACATTGCAAGTTACGGGGAAAGTGCGCAAAACGTGCATTCAAGACGATCACCCACCTGTACGAGAGTAACTGGACGGAATTTCGGCGAAAGAAAAGCACTCCGAACGCATTAAAACGATTTAAAAGCTGACAACAAACACAAATCTGTCACAAAATGGAGATATTTCACCAACAGTCACAAATTTGAGCACCGGAGCGCTGCGCGCGATACAAGACTAGACTGCAAGTGCGCACGCGCAGTCCGGCCTCTCTTTCACACTACACTAATACTGCTATAGACTACTATACCGACGGCGAATGTACTGTTGTAGAGGTAGAGCATCATGACGGCTTCAAAAATAATATACACTGCTTTTCATTTGGCGCGAAAATAATAAATAAATACTCACCCCACCAAGTTTCTTGATTTTACTCTCGATCAACTTAGATTCCGCACTGTTCTTGATGTCCAAATAAAACACATATTTCTCTATCAGTTTACAAGTCTTCGTGGCTGAAAACAAAGTTCACGGTGAAAACAAAATAAAATTATTTGAGAACTATGACGTTGATTTTAAAGCCATATAGTTGAAAACATCGGGTCACTGTTGTGTACTGTGTATTATTATGTACCTTCGGGTTTACTCTTCGCACGCACCGTTTTACAGGGCGATACCATCACTTCAAAGCGGAGCCACACTTGATTCTCTTCAAGAATTTACGAACAAAGTGAATTGTTTCGGTACCATGATACCGTGCCAATTTTAACAGGATAGTATTATGTCTGTTCGACATTTAAGTTTTTAGATTGCACCAGTTTCCATTATACTTGATGTTGCACCTGCCGTAACTCACATTCGTAAAAATAATTTGTTTTCTTAAAAAATAAATAACTTAACAACTAATCATGTAAAGAAACAGTCAAATAATAAATCAAACTCCCACTTCACCGGCAATAATTACGCCATGTTGAAATAAAATATATTTTTGAAGAATGAATATGTTGCCATTATGATGCCAGAAATTCGGCACAGTGTTGCCAACTCGATTTTTTTTAAATAAAGCCAGACGTCATCCGAAAAGGAGCTAAGAAAGAGCTAAAACCTTCTAAGCAAGTGAACCTAAAAAGTCCCGAAAGGATCTATTGGCGATTCAGACGGTGCGATTTTAATTGAACAACTTTTATTGAATGACCAAAGTTGAACAAGATTTCGTTCGACGTTTCAGTTTCACTCGAACCGATATTGAAAATCAAGATGGCGTTAACTGAAATTATTTGTGCGTGCGTCTCTATAATTTCTGACATTTTGAGGAATGAACTTATGATGTCATTGAAAAAGCACAAAGAGTCTTAAATATATACGTCTGAATATACCCAAATGGGTTAGAAAATGGATTCTGAGATGAATTGAATTAGGTTCATCTAATACAATTTTGAGAGATATAGAATTACAATATCAGAAGATACTGAATGGTATCGAAATCATTTACGAAATTCGGATAAACAATTTGGTAAAGTTGCCGAATTCTGCTGAACGCATGATACGCATTTATTTATAAATAACATTAATAACTACTATTAGATTATTTGTTTTGGCTATTTAAAGAATTAAAGCGTATTTCCTAACCTTCAAAATTAACTCAGAACGCAATTGAGAAAAAATGGAACCTTAATGCGTCTTTACCATCTCTCTCGTAATAAATAGTTATTTCTAATAGTAGGTAATTAAGTTGAAACAAACCGTTATTTCTAAAAAAATTGCATACAAAGCATGCAGCGGAATTCGACAACTTTACCCTCATCAAAAACTTTATTAAAAAAAAAAAATAGAAATAACTTTGAAATATCTGATACTAGGAGTTTCATTTTCAAGTCTCCATTCTTTTGTTGATTTCATGGCTTTTTTAATGTGAAACCGCACAAGAGCCCCAAATGCTCCCAACCGCTTGGAGCCAGTTAGACTATGGTATCCCCAATTAGGGTATTTTTTGAGGCTGAAGGCAGTGAGGAGAGGAAGGACATATGAAAGAGGAAGGTGGAAAAGTACCTGGCCTTCAGATCTGGTCACTAAACACGGCCAAAGCCATTTCAAACAAGTTTCCTAAATCCTTCTTGTACATGGTTTTTATTGTTTTAATTTTATTTTTTATGTGTTATTTCGAAAATTATTCCCATGTGTATTTTTAAATATTTCTTTCTTTTGATACTAAAGACAGGCATCGCTTTGGTAGAGATCAATAAACCGAAAATTCACTGCACTGCATGGACCTAAAAGCCTATTTAAAAGAGGTTTTTAGGTTCATGCTATACTTGGAAAGGGGGTGGCTACAATAAAAATTAACAGTTTCATGATAACTCACAATATCGGAACTCATCACATGAATTTTCAAAACAAACTTATTCATCACATGACAATTCATCACATGACAATTCATCACATTAACGATTCAGAACAACCGTAACTCAGAATAGTGAATTTTCATCAAATAGCTATTCGGCTCACTTTTCACTGATTCACAGTTACCAACGGACCCGCGCCAAGGCACCAAAGTTGCGTTTCATTATATGGCCATTCAAGCTTATCAAAACAATATTAAAAAGAAATATATAGAACGTACCTACTCTCTTAAAATATTGAATCACGCGAATTGAATCGAAAATACGAAAGTTTCGAATTTCGCGTCATTAGAATTTAGATAAAATTTATAAGAGTTGATAACTTGTATTGTAACTGTTAATAGTAACTAGTAATTTTGCGCAAGAATATTATATGTTTTTATTATATAAGATTTTTGGGCAAAACCGAAAATGTTATCATCTCTTAAGGTTTGATGTGTCACCAAATCATTTCAAAAAGATCCCGGGAATTTATACGTGTTTTCGACAAGAGTCGAGAGTGGATCAATGGACCTTATTAAATTTATCATATGAACATCGTGGTTTAGAGAAAAAACTTCCGATGTGAGATAAATTGGACAATTTGTCAAATTCAGTCTTTAAAAACAAAACTATGTAAGCATGAAACTTCCAGTATAGGGAAATGAATGAGTGATAGAGGAGGGATTTTATGAATGATAATGAGGGTAATAATAACTTTTAACCTTTAACTGACTTATAAAATTGTTAAAATTTTAAAAATGCTTCCTTAATAATTTTTTTAAAACATCCATTTTGCGGTATAAATACTACGGTTTATTGAATTTCCACGTATCCAAAATATCAGTCCATTTGGCCCAGTAGATCCTGATAAAACGGGTTTCAAAGTTCAAACCAAGTGCCCGTAAAAATATTATTTTTTTCACAAACTGAGATTTTGTTATTGACACAAATTCACCAATTGACTCAAAGTTCGAAACCAAGCCTTTCATTTATGTCCGTAAGAAATATAATTTTTCCTCACAAAGTTTCAACCCAAGTCTTGATGATGATTTTTTCCATAAATGCCACTTTACTGAGATATTGATATTGATTCAAATTCAGAAGATAATTCTTAGTACAAAAACAAAATTTTAGTCCGTTAAGCGCAGTAGATTCTGAGAAAGCGGCTATCAAAGTTTGAACCAAGCCTTGCATTTATGCCCGTAAGAAATGATTTTTCCACAAATGCCAGATAATAGAGATTTTGTTATTGATTCGGCGCAGTAGATCCTGAGAAAACGGCAATCATACATAAACCACTCACACGGCGGTCAAAGTTTCGGCTTCAAACCTTTGCGTTTATGCCCGAGAGTGATGATATATTCTTTTACGGTTTACTTTTTTTATAATATTGTATTTTTGTTCTTTAATTTAATTTTGTAACTGAAATGTTTTTATTTTCCTCATTTTTTATGTATAGTGATTTATTGTCGAATGCCTTTATTTCATAGTATTTGTGGTCTCTTTGTGTAAAGCTTGCGCTTACCGTCGGGGTTTTTATGTTTTTTTTACGCTTACGAACTGATCTATTAATGATAGTTTGTGTTTATTGAAATTTGTATTTTTGGTCCAAAATGTAGTTTTGGAGTGTTTTTTATGTATAATTGGCATATAGCTGACGGCCGGCGTGGTCTAGTGGTATACGCTTTTGACTACAGATCCGAAGGTCGCGGGTTCGAACCCGGCGTGCGCAAATAAATTTTATTTGATTAATTTGTGTTATTTCACAATTAATTAATTTAAAATAATATAAAGTATATATAATATATAGTATATTTGCGGCACGTTCCAGAGTGGAAGATACTCTCAGTATCGCCCTGGTGTAAGACCACCATTCAGAATTGAAACGTTGCTTGAAATGGCTCTAGCCGTGTTTGGTGACCAGATCTGAATAGCCAGGTACTTCCCCACCTTCCTCTTCCCCATCTCCCTCCCCTCCCCAATACCCTCAGCCTCACAACATACCCCAAATGGGGATGCCATAGTCTCACTGGCTCCAGACGGGAGCAGTTGGGACTCTTGTGCGGTATTACTGTAAAAAAAAAAAAAAAAAATATCCAGTACCCACGTCAAACATGTGGAACATTTGGTCTGTGTCAGTCATTTTATGTTTTAATTTTGGAATATTGGACCGGTCGGTGGCTGAGTTGGCATTGCGTTTGGGTCCCACCCAGGCGTATTGTGTTCAATTTCTCGGCTGGCTAAGTCCTTCATTACAACACAAGCAACATTTTCCGCTTACTGTGGTGTGGTAGTGGGAGATTTTCAGGTTATTCGTAACCCGGGAATGTCCGAATTCAGAGAAATACGTATATGTACGCCATTGCTACCAAAAGTTGAAATCATAAAAGAAAAGAAAAGTACCTATTTCTAACTGAAAACTGTACTCGACTTAAATACATTTTTCCATGTCCAAAACTAAACATTTCCTTTGCAGAAAATTACTATACATAGAATAGAATCTTTTTCAATCAACTCTCTTCAGGAAATTAGAATCGTAAACGATAAAAGCCAAGCTTTGATCATTTTGAAAACATATTTTAAAGATAAATTATCAAAAAAATGAATAATAAATATTCTACTTCAGAAGCAACTTCTTCTCCAAATATAGTATACATAATACAAATAATAATAATAATAATGGTCTTTATTCCAAAAACTAATTACAATATATATATTATAGCTACTAGTAGTACATTTTACTTAGAATATTTTTTCCTATTTCTCTTGATTCTGCGTAAAATAATAATGTAATATCTACAATAATATAATGTACACTCCTCTTCCAACCACAAGCTAATGCTTCTCTGGAAGAGTAGTATTAAATATTGTCATTGTAAATTGTAAACCTTGTTACTTATGTGTACTTTTTCCTTTAATAAAAAAAATGCATTGTCATCGACGATGAGTCTATCTGACGAATTTTAGCCCGTTCGGATGTCGGGAATTGGGTTAATTTCTGCTTCAAAGATTAGCATTCATTCATTATCGATAACCAAAGAGAAATTCAAATAGATGTAATTTTAAAAATGGGAAATAGATTATCTGAAAAAAACAAGCTAATAAGCTAACACTATTTTGGAACTCACGGCCTCAAAATAGAGCTTAATTTAGCTCTAAAGGAACTGAGTTGGCAGCACTGGTTCAGCAGTTACCAAACCTCCGAAATGTTGCCAGTCAACGTTTATTTATGGAGCCGGTTCAAATAGCCGTTTCGATTTTAGTTGATCAACTCGACACATGAAAGCATTTTGACAATTAGTGTGAACATTCTAAACAAAGTTGCTCCAGTTTCTAGTTAGAAATCATGTCATTCAATAAAAGTTGGTCAACTAAAATTGAAACGTCTGAAGTGTTACTTACATTAAAAAAAACAGTTATAAACACTAGTTTAGCGGGGTCGGTTGTTAAATTTAAAAAAATCGGAATATAAAACATAAATATTTTTTAGTTAGTTTTTATAAATTTTTCCCTAACAGCCGCACTTTTAATAGGCATAGATTATGGAAATTACACTTCCTTTCAACATAATTACCAGTTGATTTATGATAATTACTACAACAAACAACAATGTACGTTGGGAAAGATGAATTATAATTCCATTTTTGTTCAAAGTTCAAAATTTACCTTATGATCCCTATGCCGCCATTTTGCACTTTTTTATAGAGTGACAATTGCGAAAGTTTCGTTTCAATCTAAACAATAGTATTTTTACTGTCCATAATTAAAATGCATTGAGTTTTGCACAACAAACTTATTGTTGAGAACGAACGAACGATCAGTCATTAATGTCATTCTGCCTCTTTTTAATGAATTTAAACTTAGCGTCCGCCACAAGTTTTTTAGCACTAAGTCAAAATTTATTATTTTAGCCTAAAATCATTCTGAAGACTAGATATTTTATTTTAGAAATATGTTCTACAACCGCTCTGATATATTTAATCCTGTATGAGTAAGCCTTCATAACAAGTCAGAAGTTTAGACATTATCTATTACTAGATATCATTGTACCTTATCAGTTGCAGACAGTACCTAAGTATTTTTTTTTGCTTTCAGGCAATTTTTGTCATTGCATTTGTATTACGAGATATATATATTTTAAACCCTTAATAAATGATTAAATCATGATGAATATGGTCAATTTACTAGACAAAACACGTTTCTTGGTAAAATAGACCTGAATGAAAAATGAAATTCTACACTTTGCCATTGGTGGGAGATTTTTTTTATTTTCTCAGCTGTCAGTTTTTTAATTTAATCACATATGATGAATAGATAAAGAAAGGGATTATGAGTAAATAAAATTCTTTTTTAAATTCAATGGAGGTTTTATTTGTTTGAGTACAAAATATTAAGTATAGTAGTTACGACTATATAATAAACCTCTTGGTGCAGTCACTCTGTAGTCCAGAACAGAGATAAATGTTAGGTAGGTACTTGACGTTTATTTTAATAATTTGTATACAAACAATGATTTATTACATCCAATTTATTGATTACATTCAGTACTTGAATTTTTTTTATAGAAGTTTTTTTAAAATATAGCAACACCTTTAGAAGAAGAGAAAATTTTATAAAAATCTATTTTTCCAAAATATTTCTGCGATACATGATAGAAAACATTTCATGTTAAAATTATACATAAGCAGAAAGAAGAAGAATAAAAAGGATAAATTTTATATTATATAAAATTAGTATTAGTTTTAAAATATAACTCGTAAAGTAAGTAGGTACGGTGTGCATAATAAAATATTAGAATAAAACTTTTGCCCAAACAATAAGTACCATAATTACTTAACACCATAGATGCGGCCATCACGACTTCTGCAAAGTCATTTGCCATGAATACCATAAATGTATTTATATATAAACAAAATTATAAGGTAAATACTGTACTGGCTTTATATTGGTTCATGGGGATACCAACTTATTGCTTTTTATGTTTTACGTTTATAGATAAATTTTTTTCAACATAAGACAGACTATCCCACGACTTGATATTGTTATTTTCTTTCTTGTGTTCAGTGTTTGTAGCAATAACGTCGAAGAGAAAATTTTCTGATAACGTGACTGAAGAAACATTCTCATTATAAAATGTGGACTAAAAACAAAGAACTCTTTACACAAATAATTTAAGACGTGTCCGAATTGTCAGATTGGATGGTAAGGACGTCGCTGTACATACATTAAATATGTAACGAGGACCTCGAAGGAGGTCGTTAGAAGTCAGAGACTTAACCGAGGTTCATGAATTTTTTCTTTCATCCAATGGAAAAATCTATGTCTGAATACAAGATGGATTCCAACTATGTGAATATTCAAAACGGCTACCGTTTGAAAAGATATGATAGAACTTACCGATTGAATTTATTTGTATTGGCCAGTTAGCTGTACGAAACTGTGTTTATGAACAATGACATGATGCATGCAACAGTATGAAACTTTTCGAGTTTGTTCATCCGGATATTGCGTTCTACGCCATGATGATCGTTCTGTTCAACAAAAGTACCAACCTGCTGATGAAACAATGTTAAATTTCAAAGTAACTTTCATGACTTGCAACACAAATGGATATCCATGGGCAACACATCATTCAGAAGTTATGTGAGAACTCCTCTAACAGCGTTCTAACTAAGCAACTGGATATATACGTTGTGCATGTTGACCAATTCAGGTCCGCCAAGCTGTGTTCAAAGTGTCACTGGGCTGCCGATACGTCCAAATCTCCTCATCGCTTTCAATTTTGCCCAAACTGTAATGTGATATGAAACAGCGACATGAATGCCGCCAACAATATGATACGACCTTTACGGAATATAAAAACATATTAGAGTTTGACTCGGCCGCAGCGATTGGGTTAACTCACATTGAAAACAGTTTCTAGCCTTTAGATAGCTACAAATCTCAGTCAATGGGCAGAGTTATGCGACTACAGAGGACTATACCTATATACGGACATTTAGAAAGAATATTTTTCATTACAGAAATTTAAACATGAAAGATTACAATGATGAATGTTGCACATTTAAGCGCATAAATAGATGAATATGCTAGAATATTGTATTCTCCATGAAATATACATTCATAACAATCTTAAATCACAGATGGATTTGATATTTGATAAAATAAAATAAAAAATCATTAACAGCGATTCTTTGCTTAAGAAAATAGATGTCATTTATTTAGGAATACTTCTCAAAAGACAAAATTATGTTTAGATTTGTAGAAATTTCAGAGGGTAGTCATCGTACAGGACTAAGTACTTGTCTAAACAAAAGCTCATATTCAATAAGAAACTTTCCAGTATCACAATATTTTGGAGATATCCTATAAATATATATCTTTCTTTCTTCTAAATATAATTTTGGCAATATCTATTTCCATTTATTTATTTCAAAATCTTATTGAGGTAATATAGCAATTTACCGGAGAATTTAAAAGCGTCCAGGTTTGTAATCGAGAAATCTGTTCCACCGATTCCTCAAAACATTTGGGGAATCTCATTTCGAGAATCTGCATTCTCGAGAAAAGAATTATCTAAAATTTATAATGGAAAGTTCTCAATTCCAAACTCGAGGTGGCGTGTAAACCAGTTTTAGTTGTGTCATTGCGATAAATAATAAACTAACTTATTACAAAATTATCATTACACTATCTAAAGAAAAAACAAAATAATATAAAATTAAAACAAAACATATAACGCTTATTTATTATTAATTTAATTAAGTAAACATTCAAATTCATTTACAAACAGCAATGGCGCGAGCAGGGGAAAATAATTCACTATAATTGAGAACAAAAAAAAAAAGAATTTTAGTACCGGGTTGAACGACCATCCTTGTGGCACCCCAACCAGGTAAAATCCTATGTCTAAAAAATTCCCAAAGTACAGAAAGATGTTTCAGTCTAGTTATCGTGGGAATGATTTCCAGCAAGTACTCAGCACCTTCCAGAAGGTCTGATTAATATGACAAATTAAAATAAACATATTGTGTAGAGCCACGAAGAAAATGATGTAATTCTGTTCCGGGTATTACATTATCCTGAAATCCCACCCTGCAAGCAATGCAAACATTTTTAATCATTTGCATGAGGTCCCCATTGCAAAAGATGTACATATCGCTTGCTTGGTCGAAAACCAGCTATTCATGGTTTTAAAGTAAAATATAATAATGTAGTAAGTTCAAGTTAAGATTCTCATCTATCTATCTAATTGATACTTTCTCCAAACAATAAAAATATAAGGAAATTTCTCTATAAATTAGGTTAGCTAAATAATGTATACAAATGGTGACATTCTTATAGTTAACAGTACCAATGTTTATAAATGCCAGTCATACTGAAACAATTACATCATAATTAAATTCTAGTGTGGTCAACATACCAATTAAACTAAATACAATAACGGCTAAAGGACCGGATAAAATGGGTTGGTAGTTAGTCACAGCAATAAATGTTGTACGTAACATTCTGAGCACTTGATGTTTCTGGGGAGGACACACCGATTCGGTTTTCACCGAGAAGTTCTCGAGTCATCCATAATGGCGGAGTTCGCGAGTTACAGTTGACGTCAACGGTAATCGACAAGTTCTTAAGTGTACGTTAAGTAAGGTATTCCATGTTCATCGGTAATCCAGACGTCCTTGAGAATAGAACTATTTAATAATTAAATACTAGTCTTCACATTTCTTATAATGTTATTGGACTTCGTTCAAGGCATTGCTATCACCGTTGCAGGATTGCTTTGCCGGCTCTGGGATCTCATCCTAAAAAAATAAACAATAATAATATTATTGACAGTACTATGTAGCTACTTCTAGTCTCCTAGCATAAATACATTGTTTTATCGATTATGTTGGTAACTTGCTTTTGTCACCGAGCACAACTGCAGATCGCCAAAGAACAAACAATAGTCCACACATCACCTAAATTAAACTGTTGTTTTTTGTTGGCAATCTGCAGTCGTGCTCGGGTTACGAAAATAGGTTACCGAGATAATCGTCGATGCAATCGCGCTAGAGGATCAAAATATGACAGGTTTAATAGAAACATATATTTGACAGAAAAATGATCTTATGGGAAGATTATATACAATTTGATGGTATTATCCTATGATTAAAATGTTTTTCAACCTGTCTTTGTTAGCTGTGGGAATGAGGTTAAGTTATAATTTTTTTCTGGAGACAAACAAACAAAATAGACATGTTTCAAAAGTGAGTTACAAATGGAGTGGAAAGGAAAAAACAGAAAGTGAGTTGGAGTAAAGTGGAAACCGAACATTATACTGATCAGAAGAGTGCTTTTATTTAGATGTTTACGAAGGAATCCATTATGTCTGAAACAGTTCATTCCTGTGTTTTTAAATAATCTGTATGAATTTTTATTTTGGCTTTCCCTACATTTTTAATACATTTATATGTTGTTTGTGCAAATAATTAGTTCATATTATTATGGAAAAATCCACACAAATATTTTTAGGTGAGTATATTTTTATACATTGTAGATAAGAGTGTTTATTTGGATTAACCAAAACATCTAATATTCCAGCTTAACCGTTTTAGTGATAAACATGTAGTATTTATGTAAATTGCAATTACAAATTTATTTTAATTTTCAAGAGGTAACGAGGTGAAAACTAAATTGAAATAGGCTGTTGATTGACATCAGAAGAAGGAGCGTATCTAGATGTAACACGCGCTCTCCCGAGGAGAGACAAACGCGCTTTAAAGCTCGCAGCGCCGTAGCGCAGTGTGTAATTTTGAACTCTAACAGTTAAATAGTGAATTTTTCATAGGAGTATTTTTTGTATTCCTACAAAACCTTACATTACAATGATAACACGCATGGGGTATCTGAGTGACCCCTCACATTAACATAAATTTTGTTTTGCATTTTGGTATATTGAAGGTTAAATTGACTTTTTGGAACTTAGATACACGGTGTCCAGAAACTCGTAATACAAGCGGAAAATTGGTAAATATACACCAGTATTCCGTTGAATATACATAAGTATTTGGAGTCGATTTTGAAGTATAACTTTTTTTTATTTGAGCCTTCGTTTGCGAGTAAATCGAGTCTGAAGTTGGAATTTTATTCCGAAGTTGAAATTCCACAAAAATTGGTCACCAGGGGTTAACATCAGTCCTTGAATGCATTTTAAATCACTTGGAAGGGTAGACTTGGCTCCAAAAGGTTTTTAAACCCTTTAGTTTCCGAAAAAAATAAAATGAAATCGAATTTTTATTTTTTTAGGTTCCCTTTTTGATGTAGATTTACCAGTTTACCGCTTGTACTACAGTTTCCGAACACCGTGTGTAGTATAAAAAATAATATACTCATAGATAAACATATTTTTATATAAATTAAAATGAATGTGATTTAAAAAAACTATAATGTGTTTATTTTACATACACATGCAAACTGAATGAAAACACTCGAGACTTCTATTATACCATGCATTTTCATGGAGATCATTATTCAGATAAATCTAGTGTATGTGTAGCAGTGATTGGATGTACGCTTGCCTTTCACTCTGTGGGCAATGGTTCAATCCCCGGAGCGCCACCGTCCACATCGCTGCACAGGCTTGTCAAAAATACCACAAATGATATTAAAATTTACTTAGTTAAAGCATAACGTAAATAAAAATAAAGTCGTCTAAATCAAGGCTTCCCAAGGGTTAACACTAGTTTTCATGGAAATCGACTTCTCAAATCTTTCAAGAATTTTTGTCAACTGTTTAGTTCTTAAAAAGTTTGACCATTAAACCACTTCATTAGGCGCGCTAGCACAATACACTTGTTCCCAGACAGTTTTTACCGGTCACTGCTGATTTGCATGGCAATATAATCAGGGTAGCACATCTACAACAGCAACAAACCACCCGAGACCGTCCCGGCGAAAAGCAAACTGGGAGCATACAGCGCCAGGTCGGTTTTCGGCGGGAAGATGTATTGCTTTAAAAAAATTATCATCGTTGGGTGTGACACTATCAAGTATAGGAGTGTTCGCATTGTGACACAAATAGACAGGCTACATACTATGCAATACAAAAGTTGACTTTCCTAGTCCATGTGTTATATCGCGTCCCTGACCAAAATACATGTAAGCACATTGTGTCAAATCACATATCCTCCAAAACGATGTCAATAGACATTGGGTCATATCACATATACTCCAAAATGATGTCAATAGACGTTGTGTCATATCACATCTCCTCTAACAGGACGTCAATAGTGTCCATGAATGTGTTAAAAAATAAATAATTAATTATAGCAATCATATAGGTAAAAAAAATAATTGATATTCCAATCAAAGATGAACAATTAAATTTATCAATTCGGAAACAATTTAATATGTATGATCTCCTTTAAAGTTTACACTAATTATTTGTGGCTACTTTCTAATCGGAAAGGATCGATATTCTCATGCACATAGTATTTTCTTTAATTCTGACAACTGACTCGTACAGTATGTAGTCGCGGAGATATTATATCAACGGCAAAAACAACCGGGTGCAGTGTGCTACCTACAACCTGCAATAATCTGCTTGTAGCTTAATAAGCACGAATCTATCAAAACCAATTACCCACAATCATATAAAATTGGCTTCATGATCGACCTGTCAACCGTGATCAACCGGTTGGGAACGCTTGGTATAAATGATACATGGTTCAAATTAACGGTAGTTCCTGATTCTTACTTTGTCTCTCTGAAACAAGACTATAGCCCAACAACCACATTAAAAAAAAATTATATGATCACAGCACAAGAGTCTCAACTGCTCCCAACAGTCTGGAGTCAGTGGGATTGTTGAATCCTCAATTGAGTGGGGAGTGGAAGGAGATAGATAGGACGAAGGTCGGGAAATACAGATCTGGTCATCAAACACTACTAAAGAATTTCACGTAATATTTCGAATGGAATGGGAGTGTTTCACAGGGGCAATACTGAGAGTATCTACCATTCTGTTATCTAGCAAAGAAGCAGCCAAAGGTTTGGCACAAAGTAATATTTATTAAATATCCAGTGGAGCGATTGATGTCACATACATATATGCACATTTACCATCTTATTAATTATTATTATTCCTCAAAATATTAATATTGAAACATATGAAACTGCTTACTGCAGTTTAAAGCCAATGAATTCACCTAGCTTTCACCGTTTGTCACATATTTTTAGATTCTATTAATTTGGCAAATTATGGCAAGCAATCATTCAAAAGTTTTTCCAAACTTGGCATTATATGCTATAAATCACTCGAGTGGATATTGGTTTCTCAAACATTCATGTTAGCATTTTTGCTTACTATGCTGGATTTATGGTTATTTTAATAAGCTAACAAATTTTTATTTATTTACATAATGTTTTAAAAACACAAAATGCTTGAAAATTATTATTATAAAAACTTGAAATTTTTGCCTTAACGGTCTGCAAAATATTTATTGCATTTTAACCAGTTCATAGGTGAAAAGTAAAACAATGTTACAGTTAGTAAAGCCAGATGATCAATAATAGAGTCAATGTTTGTGATATTTATCCCAGGTTTGGATATCAGATGTTTGAATTGAACAATGAACTGACGGTCTGAATGTGTGTGATATATAAATACCCCCGATTTGGGCAGTGTTACTTGACGAATGAACTAACGGTTATAGTGTGAGTGTATGTGATATTTATCAGGTTTAAGAAGAGTGAATATCGAAGAAGATGAACTGACGGTTATAGTGTTAATGTTTGTGATTTACCCCAGTTTTGTGAGAGAGTTTTGAATGATGAATTGACGGTTATAGAGTCAGTTTTAATGATTTTAAACCCAGAATTGACTGTTTTAGAGTCAATGTGTGTAATATTTACCCCAGGTGTGGGCTGATTGTTTAAACTTGACGGATCATTGGCCACTGGCACGGTAGAAGAAACAAGGGGTTGGGAAATTACCCCGGGCTTGGGCCGGTGCGTATCCACGGCCTCCACAGGCAACTTGACGTGTTCCACGCGGCAGCCGTATGCCACGGGAGTCAGCTTGATGACTGTATGCAGAGGCACGTGAAGATAAGGGAGCTCATCTGAAACAATAACATAATATGATATAATAATTTAATCTTAAAAAACTGCAAAAATCGATTTTTTTCCACATTCCCACAAACATTTATGACTTTATTGTAATTGTTTGCATCCCATTTAAGAAGTTTTAGAAGTTTAGTAGTAAAATTGGGTGTTTGGAAAATTTGTCATCAGTGAGATTGAATTCAAGATATACAAACTTCTTCTCTTCACCACCATATAATAAACTGATTGATGTGCCACCTGATGGAAACATAATCTGCCTGCCCATATCGAAAGCAACTCCTTTATGTTAGTGCACATTTTTATTCTACAATATTTAGGCAATTCTTGACCATAAACTTTGAGGTGAGAATGTCGGGTAATAATTTCCATCATTAAAGATAGATCCCGCAATGTTTGGGCAGAGTATTGGCACATTGCTAGTCAATCCAAGGGAGCCTGCTATGCCTCAATATAAAGGACTATCCCATCAAAATAGTGGTTTCAGCAATTCCCCCATTTTTCCAAAAAAGAAATTTCTTCACTTATTCGAATGAGGACATTGTTCCGTTCCTTCCCACCTTTTTAAAATTCACATCCTTGACTCCCCAGATTGTACATTCTGTGGTCTACAAGTGGGAACTTTAGATCACATATTTTTTGGTTGTCCCTCAGTAAACAAATATCCTCTCTTCTATCAAGCCTTATCTAAAATTGCCTCCCCTCCATTCAACATCTCATCTCTTCTAATTCTGAACTCGACTCCAATTTTCATTATAATTTTGAAATTTGCCTATTTAAATACAATTTATCTAAATTCACCTTTCATTTCTCCATAATTTTAAATGATGGCCAAGAACACCCTTGAAGGGTGAAAGCCAGAAATAATGGAAATAAAAAAATTATCCAACAAATATTTGGGTATGTGCTATTTTTTTTAAATTGTAATAATTCAATTCCTGGAATGAAGGTTTTGATGACCGTGAAACCCGATTCAAATGTCTATCTCTGTTCCGCACCCACTCAACTCCTATGTGCAAGAGATGTCGGGCGTATTTAAAGGAAGCAGGTATGGGCAAATGCCGATAGGTGCAGCGTAATAAACATATTACAAGATTAATTGAGTTGCATTTCAAATAATATTCGATTTTCGTTTAGTACTTTTATAGCTTGGGTATTCTGAGTTACTATGCAGACATTTTTAGATATAGCGATTTAAAAAAAATTAATTAATTCACGCGGGACCTTTATTTTCGCCCAGAGACAGCGTAGCGCCAGTGCTAAATATACCCGCCAGAAATGTGTTAAGAAGTTTTTTTTGTCCAGTCTTTCGGAAAACTTCTTAAGAGAGTTTCAGTGTCCATGGATACATACAATATGTGACTTGCAAGATTCTGATCAGTAGAAATAGCAGCAAACAAGTGCACCAGCCAAAACTGCACCTTTTTTTGTCCCACTCGCGCAATGTTTTGGTGAATAGCCTGTTTATTGAAACTATTATAAATAAATAATCTACCTGCAGACTTGTCGAGGAAGTAGGCCAGCAGGCAGCGCATGACGGCCTGATGGCTGACCACCAGCACGTTGCCCTGGCGCTCCAGCTCCATGATGACGGGCTCCAACCGGGCCACCAGGTCCTCGTAGCTCTCGCCGCGCGGGTAGCGGTACGCAAACTTGTTCTGGTCGCGCGCCGCAAAATCCTCGGGGTACTTGGAGTTGATCTCTTCGTAAGTCATCTCCTCGCAAATGCCCTGGAAACAAGATAAAATTATTATATATAGTGAACTTTAGTGGCATACTTAAAAATAAACTTATAAATAATTACACTTATAAAATTATTTGAATTAAAACATTATTTATTTAATTCATTCACTGCTGTATTTCAATTGTAAGAATGTAATAAGTACCAAGCAGATTAGGTCATAAAATGTCGGCTCAGAAAATTCTCATTTCTGTGAAAATTCTCGTTTTATATTATGTTTTAGTTTTAATATTCTTGTTTTGTCCTGTCCTGCTATTATTGTTTTTATAAGTTTTGTCATCACTTTGTATAAACAGTGTATTTAGCGTTATAATATTATATCTCTATTGGGTAAGGCACACTGTAGGAATAATTTTAAGAACCATTAATACTGAATTACCATTTTTTAAGTTTGTTATACGAGTAGTTAAGTGCACTTGAAGTGAAATGACACTAAACTGCGCTATATAAATGCCATGTTATGATTATTATTAGTGGTCACATAGTATATATAATGTATATTGAGAAGGAACACAGGGAAAAGGTTGAATAATAATAATGATTGGAACATTTCTATAGAGCCCCTTATTTGTGAGAAAACACCTCAAGGGCGCTTTACAATATAATTTATACTTATAACCTATACCCTATCTAACTAAACTACGATTAATAACTAGTGACTTACAACTAAGACTTATTGACTGAGCGCAATGAAGTCCTGTTATAAATCGACCATTTGGCAATTCATCCGGTTCTGGTTAAAGATGGTGGCCGTGATGGATACCACTTTTTTATCTCGTCAGTGTTTGCATGATCGTGGTTCCTACTACGAGCTGTCAAATCGGAATAATCAATATTATGATACCGTCCTGAGATGGTGACATTTAAAAAAAAGAAAGATAAACATTCCCGGGTTACGAATAACGTGACAATATTTTAAAATCTCTGACTACCACCAAAGTAAGGGGAAAATGTTGCTTGTGTCGTAATGTAGCCAGCCAATGAATTGAACTCACGACGCCTGGGTGGGACTCAAACGCGATGCCGACTCAGCCATTGACCGGTCGAATTGTATAATTCCTTGTATTTGTAAAAAAATGTTTCGTAAAATATTATATGGTTATAATTAAATAGGTAGGTATTTAACCACCAGCTTACAAATCTTATGATTTCAGAGGTAATTTTGGTTTTGATTTATTAAATAAGATAAAATTAGAAACATACATTTTTTGGAAGCGATCTTCTGTTAGAACTACTAGGAACTAGTGACATAAAACTGTATGTATTTATGACTGCCTCCGTGGTCGAGGGGTAAGGCTCTCAACTAGCAAGCTGGAGGTCGCAAGTTCATTCCGGCGTGTGCAAGTAAATTTGATTTGAAATAATATATAGTATTTTGTGGCACGTTACAGCATTGAAGATACTCTCAGTATCGCCCTAGTATAAGACCACCATTCAGAATTGAAACGTGGCTTGAAATGGCTTTGGCTGTGTTTGGTGAGCAGATCTGAATAGCCGGGTACTTCCCCACCTCCTTCCCCTCTCCCACTACCTTCAGCCAACAATAACAAACAGCCCAATTGGGGATGTCGTAGTCTCACTGGCTCCACCCGTTTGGGAGCAGTTGGGACTCTTGTGCGGTTTCACATAAAAAATTACCAATTTGAATGATGACTCAATTAAAATTTTCAAAGAACAATTTGGCATGGACACCCATAAATGTTCCCTCCAGAAATTATGCGGAATAAAACCTCATTTAATAATGTGATCAGAAAAAATGTGTCGTCGTAACTCAAAATTGACGTGCAACATAGTTGTCTGAAAAACTCATCATTTTCAGGAATAGACACAAATTTTACATTTGAAAGTTAATTTGATTAGTCTTACGGCATCAATCTCATTGAGCGCCTTCCAGCGCTCCTGGGGAGCGGGCACGGCCTGCACCGTCTGTATGCTCCTCCTTAGCCAGCTGGTCCACACGCGCAGGCCCTGGATGCGCTGCTGGGAGATGTACTGCGAGAGCGCCGCGCCGTAACGCCGACCCCTCGACGACAGGGACGAGTCCCCGCCTATCCGTCCCTCCAGGTTCTGCTCGCTCTCGCCGTGCTGGAACCAAAGTTATAGGTTATTATTATAATGCCGGTGTTATTCATCTTCATGAAGGACAGTTCCACCTCCTGATCTCAAGCAGCGGGTGTTTCGATATGCATACTAATTATTTTACCCTTTTATATGCCGTTAGGGTAATGGATACTAATTTTTATAGTAATAATATAAGTGTTAGTAATGGATGCATACAATAATGTACTCACATTACAATGGTGTACAACTTCATAAAAAGAGATATTGTAAAATTATTAGAAATAATTATTTGCGTGTTTTAAACATCGAATTAGTTAATGTTAAAAATGTCGATATATTATTTGTATATTCGTTTGCTATATAATCTAGATGAAAAATTAGCAAGTTTGCTTCGTAATTTGTTTATGAACGGTGACATTGAAATATGTCCTTATGCCTAGTAAGCGTGTCGAGTAAGTACTCATATGTTGACTAGATTTAGGGGTTCGCAAAAGTTGAGCTCCGAATCTACAACTTAAATAAAGAAGCAAATGTTGCTTATCCTTTTTTTTATTTTTTGTATATTTAAGTATAAAAAAAAAGTTAAGTGAAAAAACACTTTTGCTTAATTCTTTCGGTATTTTTAATGTGAATTTTATGGTGAATTAAAAACTGAATTATATTCAAATGGGCTAAGAATTAATTAATGATTCTTAGCAAAAAATCCCAATGTTTGTAATTTATTTACTAACGGACCAAGTCCAATTAACACATTAGATATTACACAAACACGGAGAAATGTTACAATAAAAGATGCTATGACAAAAATAGGACACAAAAACAATAGAGATAATGTCAAGTCAAGACAGAAACAAGGTTTTGATGGGGTTCATGACTTATGCCATATCAATACAAAATATTACTGACAAAAATCATTTAGGTTTACACCAAAAAATTCGAGGCCCTGACTTGAGTTGACAAGTCTGGCCATTCTGGACATTGGTGAATGGTATCCATAATTTTATTGGAGTGTGTTGATTGAGGAAAAGCAAATCATTATTTCTGAGTCTACGGGAAGGGATATTGAAAGGGATGAGTTGCAACAAAGTAGGTAAGTCAATCATATTTTAATAATTTTGAAAATGCAAATGTTTTTCTAAAGAAGAAAGATTTCATTTTACTTCAAGTTCATTGTATGAATAATAGCCTCTTTCTAGCCCTAACTTCCAAGCAATTTCCCTTAAGAAGCGATGCTGTACGGATTCGATAGGATTAATGTGAACATCATAGAATGTGATTTATGTAGGGTACAAATTGTAGTTTTTCGTCAAATATGACTCCGAGGTATTTTAGACAATATCTCGTCTATCGCATAATTGAATATTTTTTGAGATTTGTTTTGACAGAAAGTTATCGATTTACATTTTTAAAAATTTAGAAACAGATTGTTAGTTACAGTAGAACCTCGTTAATTCGAAATCCAGCGGACATCAAAAATCAAATTTCGAATTAACGAATTCCCACATAATTCGAAATTTTATGAAAAAAAAAAAATAAAATAACGGCGAAAATCGAGTTCCTCGGCCGCCCCTTCAAATTCGGGTGGTTTCTTTGGAGTAAACTCGTATTAATACCAATTATTCCTGTATAAATCGAATTTTTGTAGCCGATTTCCGTCGCGGTCGGCCCTTCGAGTTCAGTTATTCTAAGCAAATTCATAAAAATATCACACATTTCCGCGTAAATCAAATTTTCGCTGCCCATTAACGTCGCGGCCGGTCCTTTAAACTCGGATATTCGAAAAATGTGATTTATTTATGCGTAAGCCGAAATTTCGCGGCCAATTTCGGTAGCGGCCGATCCTTTAAATTCAGATATTTGAAGTAAATTTCGTAAAAATACGTCAAATTTCGCGTGAATAGAAATTTTGCGCCCGATTTCCGTAGCGTCGGATCTTTTAACTCAGATATTCTAAGTAAATTTAGTAAAAAATAAGATATTTTCCGCGGAAATTGAAATTTCGGAGCCGATTTCCGTCGCGCCGGATTTTTGAAATTCAGATATTCAAAACAAATTCGTAAAAATGCGATATATTTTTGCGTAAATTGAAATTTCGGGGCTGATTTCCATCGCGGCCGACCCTTTAAATTCAGATATTTTAAGTAAATTTCGTAAAAATACGTCATATTTCCGCTTGAATCGAAATTTTTGCGTCCGATTTCCATAGCGCCGGATCTTTTAACTCAGATATTCGAAGTAAATTTAGTAAAAATACGATATGTTTCCGCGTAAATTGAAATTTCGGAACCGATTTCCGTCGCGCCGCATCTTTGAAATTCAGATATTTGAAATAAACTCGTAAAAATGCGATATATTTACGCGTAAATCGAAATCTCGCGGTCTATTTCCGTCGCGGCCGACCTTTTAAATTCAGATATTTATAATAAATTCGTAAAAATACGATATTTTTCCGCTTAAATCGAATTTTCTCGGCAAATTTTCGTCGCGGCCGGCTTTTTAAATTCAGATATTTGAAGTATATTCGTAAAAATATGTCATATTTCCGCGTAAATTGAAATTTAGCGTTCGAATTCCGTCGCAGCCGACCCTTCGAATTCAGATATTTGGTGTAAATTCATAAAATTACGGCATATTTCCGCGTAAAACGAATTTTCTCGGCCCTTCAAACTCGGATATTCGGAATAAATTGGAAAAAATACGACATTCCAGTGTAAATCGATTCCGATTTACAAAATAATAATACTAATTAGGGCGATGTACAACCACATAAAAATACACTTTTCGGCATTTTACCGTTATGGCTGTCTTTTATATTCAGATTTACGAAATTTTATGATTTATTTTCGAAAAAATCAAAGTTTTTCGAATTACACGAACAAATTTTCGTGTGTGGACAAATATAAATTTCGAATTACGAATTAACGAATTTCGAATTAAAAATCATTTTGTATGAAAAAAATTTTCTGTGGATATTTTTTTGGCGAAAATTTCGAATTACGCGTTTTTTCGAATTATCGGGGTTCGAATTAACGGGGTTCTACTGTATACACCAATAATTATACAATTAATTTAAATTTGATTGAAGCTTTTGGTAATCATCAATGCGGGTAATTTCCTGGTAAATTTTTATGTCATCGGCAAAGAGCATAAATGTAACATTGTTGAAGCAGGCTGTTATGTCATTAGTCCAGTACTGGATCTACATGGCTTCCTTGAGGTAAGTATAAAGTTGTTTTGCTCACCCTGGTGAGGTATATAGTCCTGGGCACAATGTGTATGTTCATCAGGTAGTAGACGATGCGGGACTGAATGTGGCCCTCATGCTTGTGCACCACCACCTTCTCGCCGGTGTTGTAGATCTTCATGAAGGACAGCTCCGCCTCCTTGGTCTCGTCCAGCGGGTGGTACTTCTCGCGGTAGTGCTCGATACGCAGGAGGAAGTCGCTGAGCACCGTCTCCATGTTGACGTTCTCATAGTCGGGACTGCTCACCTTCACTTCCTGGTAGGTTATAAATAGACTCATGTAGAAATATTAATCTCATTTCATGACAGGAACGCGAGGCGACTGCTGAAGCAATAGCCTGACTGACTAGTAATTGGAGGTGAAGTTAAAACATACTGACAATAATAATCGACGGCTTAAAGTCAAACAACGTATTTTGTTAAAAACAAACCAATAATTCGAGGGGTTAAAGTCTTATTTCAAACTTATTTTAGTTTAACGTATTTTAAAAGGATTTTTTTTTATTAGAATGTGCCCCATCTTGGATTGGCATTAGGGAAATGTAGTTAGAACCTTACGCAATAAATTATTTAAATCAAACTTTGACCCCTCATATCTCGGAACAAGGTAAAGTGAAATTAGAACCCTGTCCAACTGAGGTGACGCAATATAAAATGTCATAAAGAAAGTCATACAAAGTAGTAACTTACCATAATATTTTGTTCAATGATTTGGGGGTCGTCACAGACGGACTCCACAAAAAATAATTTAAATCCCATTTTATTTACAACAATGTTCCTGATTAGTTCCCTCCTCTCCATCGTGGAGTTAGTGGCGTCAAATACCTGAAATGAAAGCAAATACAAATTATTTAGGTATTGAAAACTAGGCACAATGGTAGATTAGTAATTAACTGAATAAAAATATATATTTCTAAGAAGGAAAAATGTATGAACACTTCCGTGAAGGGTAACAGAGTAAGTCAACTATTACAACTCTCTTAATTATATTACAACTCTAAAAATGTGAACATATTTTTAAAAGTGTGATAAAACATTGTTAAAAAAACATCTTTAACTGGCTATTCAATTTGATTTGAACCCATTGAGCCGAGAATTAAAATACATTTTTGCTTGTAAAATACATCATTTAATAGTTCGAACATTTGTACTGACTGGACAGCAAAAACTAAAGATATTAATATTTCTATTTTTGATATGTACTGAAATTCGTGGTGGAATTATAATGATTAATTGAAATAATTTTAAACTTAACCCTTACCACTCCTTTGTCGAGTGTGGCTCGACATTATATTTCTTACACCAACTCCTATGTCGAGTCATACTCGACATTATAGTAACACAATTTCGAAAAATAATTTAAATTATCAAATGTATTTTTTTTTCTTTTAAACACTTTATATCTCATTCTGAATATTCCGAATACGCAAAACACATATATCTCGTCAAGTTTCGCCTTTTAGATAATTTTTAAAATCGTATTATTTTTAACCTTGTAAATGCACTGCGCAGTTAATTGGTTGCGACGCATGTAAGTAGGTAGGTACTTGCCTGTCTACCTGCGTAACAATAGGAAGCGCTGAGGGATTTCTCCCAACACATAACAAAGGATTCTTATACCTATTCACTTGTTATCACATCATATTTTGTTCTGTTTGTGTATTTACATTTGTTTTTACTGTCCTCCATCCAAGAAATACCACACACTGAAAAAGTTTAAGTGAATAAGGGCATATTAAGTTGTTAATTTTATATATTTCTATGTTTTTTGTACTCTATGTAAAGAAAGAGTAATAAAAATTACATATTTAAAAAATTTTTGTTTAACTTTTTATTGAGGCCACTTTTTATCCCTTTTTTGTAAATTAATTAAGGAGTTGGTAGTAGGTAATTAAAAAAAAAATTAGGAGTGCAAAAAGTTAAAAAAAAACCATATTAATTTATTTCTACCTGTTCCAGGTTTCGCGAACCTTACAAAGCTTAAATACATTAGCTTAGCTTAACATAAAAGCTTAGCTTACATTCCGCTATATTATGCGCGCATAAAGTGAGCGTGGCATGTACGTATTATATGTTGGGCTGACACACTACGCTATAATGTTCCTCATGAGATTGGGTCAGATAAATTGGGGGACTGCCACGGAATATCATTTCTTTGTATGGGAGCTGTCACTTTGACAGATGACAGCAGCGTAATTACGGCGCTTTTTAAATTGTTCTGACCCCTTCTCCTGCCGTAGGTAGGAGAGGGGGTCGCATAATTTTCAAATATAGCCTGGCTAGCAGATCTCAGAGCACATCGTCGCCACGACACTTTAGCACATCGTCTGTATGGGATTGTATGGTGAGCAATATGGAGTTATATAAAACGCTTTGAACTTATAGCATAATCTGTCACCTCCTTTACAGATAACGCAAAAAAGACATTTAATAAAAAAATAAACATCTAATACATAAATAGATTCGTAAACAAAAAAAAAAAAAGATTTAATTTTGAATCAGCGAAGAATGCAGAGTGTTGCATAATAGTAACGCGTGTTGTGTGTTGCGGGCAAAAACAAATAATGGTAGAGTCGGTTTACTGCGCAGAAAAACTGCATCAAACCAGTTCCCGCAAAACTATTTGCATAATGGCCCAGAGATATTTGACTGGGAAAATATACAACAGAAAAATAACAGACTGAAATAGATTTCGTGACATTGTCCACACGATGTAAACTGCTAACCAACCGACTCCAATTAATAAACTAAAATTCATTGTCGAAATTCGAATCTATTTTTTAAACGGACGGGTTACAATGGAACGGTATTGTGTTGATTGTCATTTGGGTTGGTGGCGTAATGTAATTGATTAACTTAGAAATTGCATATATTAATATGTAAATCAAAATTGATAGGTTAGGTCTGGAGCTAGGTAGAGGAGAATGTTATAGCGGTAAATCAATTGTAACGTGAATAATTAATTAGCCATTCAATTCATTGTATTGTTAGTCATCTGGGTGGTAATACTTGGTCAATTTCTATAGTGATATTTGTGATTTATTACCTCAACGGTACTCTCTACAGAACTTTAACCCCTCAGGGCTCTGGCTCTCATATTCTCTCAGAAGGTGGGAGTATTTCCGCTTTGCAATAAAATCCAAATAAATGGAATAATTCTGAATGTATTAGAAAGCAAAAAACTGCTTTTGAAAGGTGATGAAATACACTTTCAGATTATATTATTAGAAATAAACATTTTATTTTTTAAATATAAATTTTTTTAATGCAAACATAAGTTTTACAAATGGCTCACCAAGTTTCATAAATTTTTCTCAAATTGTGGTCGGAACCTTTGGTTTCATAGAGATGTACATTTTAATTCTTCCGTGGTTAACTTTTAGATTTGAATATAAAGCGTTACGTTTTCTCTTTCTAACATCGTTTAGATCATATTTATAACCATGACAGTAAGGGAGACACAACGATTTGACCACATGAGCTGTTTCCAAAGGCAAACAAATTAGCATGAAAGGTTAAAACTATACTTAAAAATGCAATTTTTCTTAGATCAGAAATCCATTGGACACAGACTGTAATTTGCACAAGAACGGAAAAAGAAAACACTATAGTGTAGAACTAGATGCCACAGGCTAGTTCTGAAATAAGGCTTCAAATGTCAGAATGGATATACTATATATATATATAACCTATACAGGTTCATTTTAAACACTAATTAGATGCAAACCGTGTAAGTCAAGTTGTTGAACTATTATCATTGCGTGAAAGTAAATGTCAACTAAATAAAAAATACATTCAGGAGACATTCTTGGCATTCGGTTCAGTTCAGCTGTCAGATGCTCCAGTGCCAAAAGGAGCAGCTATTTCAAGACCAGAGGACTTCAAAACAAAACACATTGTCACAATTGTATTTGCGTTGCCATGAATGAACACTGAACAGTACACAGGATGTGCGTCAGCTTGATTCATTGGCAGCATCTTTGGTAACTAATGACACAGAATGTTCTTAATGTGAATCCCGCACAAGAGTCCCAACTGCTCCCAAACGGGTGGAGCCAGTGAGACTATGGCATCCCCAATTGGCTGTTTTGTTGTTGTTCGCTGAAGGTTGGGGAGAGGGGAAGGAGATGGCGAAGAAAAAGGTGGAGAAGTACTTGGCTATTCTGATCTGGTCACCAAACACGGCCGAAGCCATTTCAAGCAACGTTTCAATTCTGAAAGGTGATCTTACACCAGGGCAATACTGAGGGTATCTTCCGCTCTGGAACGTGCCGCAAATATATTATATATTATTTTAAATGAATAAATTATGAAATAACACAAATTCATCAAATAAAATTCACTTGCGCACGCAGGGATTTGAACCCGTGACCTTCGAATTGATAGTCGAGAGCAGTGGCAACTCGTGACTTTTGTTTTTAATGGAGTGCTAATGTTACAAAAAATGGCATTATTGATGTTGTTGTAGCTGAATTAGTTTTTTTTTTTTTTATTTTTCGGAATAACTTTATTGAGTAAAACCTCAAATTGTAATATTTAAATATTGAAGACAATATTAGTGATTTCTAAACGAAAATCTGAAACAGAAAAATCAGAAAAGGAAACGGTCACATCTGGGACTCGAACCCAGGACCCCTGTCTTTCCGGGACAGTGCTCTACCAACTGCGCTAATGGGACCCTATTCCCCTCGGTCACTTTTAACTGTATCATACTTCGAATAAGAACTACTAACATTGTCTTCATTTTTTCACCGCACATTTTTATTGGCAACTATCTTTATGTATGATCGCAAGATTCAACCCGAACTAAATGCAATCCAGACAGCGTCTTTTTAGATAAACCTATCTTATTTTTTTATTTATTTAATTGGTTTTCTTTTTTTTTAGAAATTTCTGTTTTTTGCATGAAGACTTTCAGGAAATCAAACCAAACTGAAATTTTCATACAATAAATAGAATTTACAAAAAAAAAAAAATCGTTTTGGACTAAACAACATCAATAATTTAAATATACAAATACGAGCTGCCACTGGTCGAGAGCTTACCCCTTATTATGTACTAAGTTATATTGGTACTTGGTGGTTTTGATTGATTTCAAAGCATAGCCCTGATTGCCGAGCTGTTGAACTTAGGAAGGAGTAGTAGAAACGACCCGTTCTCATGTTTTCTGACCATGCACCAGTGCCGAAGGGATCAATGAAGCTAGTTCCTAGGAGCATCTTCCATAGAAATACCGGTAGAACAAGGACAGCATTCCAACCTGACGCCTGTGCTCTAAAGCTTGCAATCAGTTTGTTAAGATAGGGGAATATATTAAACAGACCACCCGATTCTGCCCGTTGATGCCAAATTTTGACCAAAAGATAAACCCCGAGAATTCAGAATTACAACCAATAAATATGATTTCACCATAGAAACGAGCATGGTGTAAATGAAGGGTTCCCAACTTTTCATCTTAATTTTCATGGTGATCTAATAAAATTTTTTATAATAATTCAATCTAATTTAACCTTCCTCTTTTCCTCCATCTCCTTCCCATCAACGATTCTGTTCTCAGAAACCTATTAGTTAAGGTAAGGACTCACCGCTACTTCGCCTCCGCCCTCGAGCCACTGGCAGACGTCATCCAGTGCGTCCATGGCGCACTGCGTCCGGATGGCCATGGCCTCCATGTTGTCGTGGCGGAAGAAGTCATGACTCTTGTATGCCGTGGTCACGTGCCGCCGGTACTCACCCAGGTTGAATACTGAAAATATAACAGCATTGTCATAAGTTTGGATGATTAAAAAATAATCTTGAATTGAGTCTATCAGAAATCGGACTAAAAACTGGATGTAACAGAAAGAAAGCCATTACACTGCATAAGTCATTTGAAATTTTGTTTAGGCTAGGTGGATATTATGGAAGAGTATGTAAGTTGCAGAGCAGTAAGAGTTTTTCCTCTGGACTCGTTCTATTGACTTTCTCTTGGGCATGCTCGGAATGAACCATCTACGAGTTAGACGGGATGTGCGCATTGCTACACATTTCTTCAATTTGATTCGTGGATGGCTTCAAAACTCGGCTATTTTGGTGAATTTTTATTCATATGTTCCCGATGGTTATCTCCGTCACCGACAGCATAGACTGTTTTATCTTCGAGCCTGCGCGACTAACTTGCCAATGGTCATTCCGTTGGGGAGAGAGATGACGGCCTCCGTGGTCGAGGGGTAATACTGTCGACTAGCAACCCAAATCGCAGGTTCAAATCCCGGCGTGCACCAGTAAATTGATTAATTTGTGTTATTTCACAATTTATTATATAGTATACTTGCGGCACGTTGCAGAGTGGTAGATACTCTCAGTATCGCCCTGGTGTAAGACCACCACTCAATATTGAAACGTTGCTTGAAATGTAAGTGTAAGGAACTCCCCCACTTTTCTCATCCCCATCTCTTTCCCCTCCCAACTTTCTTCAGCATCACAACATACCCCAATTGGGGATGCCATAGTATCACTGCCTCCAGACGACTGGTAGCAGTTGGGAATCTTTACAAACAGAATCATGGTTATCGACATACGAGTATTTAGCAGCAGTGAGGCTGCATTTAAGTGGAAAGTCTTGCTGTTTCTTGTATAGTTGGTACCTTTAGAAGCATTTCAAGTTTTTTCTACTTAAACTTCTGCATTATATAATTTATATTAGCATCTGTATCTCATAATTTTATATTTTAAATAAAATAAAGAATTATGAGATACAGATGCTAATTAAATAAATTACATAGTAAATTTGCAATTCGATTCAGGGGAAAGATGCTATCATTACCAAATGTTTTCTTTGAGATTGGTGGCTAGTTGGGAATAGTCAGACCTCGCAACTTTCGTTCATACCTTTCTCTGCTGGGTTATGGGAACGGGGACGAGGGCGCTACATGAGGAAGTGACTCACCCCGGGTATTGATGCCTATCCAGTTGAGGTAGCGGGAGAGCTTCTTGGAGATGTAGGTCTTCCCTCGCGCCGGCAGCCCCACCATGGCGATCACGTGAGGGATGTTCACATAATTGGCACGCTCTCCTGTAAACAACAAACACCACTCTTAATACATATTGCCACAGACAGATACATACAATCTTTCTTCATCGATAAACGATTAGATTTTCAGTATTTAAGAACAAGATAAAGGCGTACCGCTAAAACCTAAAACACTTTCTCGTAAATGACTTTCTTGTAAAAGAGAGGGCCCGATTAAGGGTTTATATATTTATTAAGTGTACTGATATAGCCCCTTACTTTTCATCACATTTCAAAGTTAAAATTCAAGTTCCGTGAAAGTCCTATCCATGTTATGTTAGTATCCAAGTACTATCAAACAATCGGCCCATGATGAAATAATAACAGAACTTGAATGGAACTTTTTAACTTTGAAATTTGATGAATTGTTCAAATTCCGTGAAACAACCCGTCCTTAATGACTAAAAACTGTGACGATACTATTTAAATGACACCGCATTTAAAATAAAATAATGAGATTCAATTTCGTTCAGTGTAGGTGGAAAAAAGTTAGTAACATTTATTTAATTTAATAGTAACTTTTTTTAATTATTGAAGACAATATTAGCGATTCTTAAGCGAAAATTTGAAACAGAAAAATCAGAAAAAGATACGGACGCATCTGGGAAATAAAACCAGGACCCTTGCCTTTCTGGGGCAAATTTTCGCATAAGATAATTAAATATTACAATATGACTTGATTACAAAAATCGACTTTTCTCTACTTTCTATAAATATGGTATGTATGTATTACATATATATATGTAAATCTTTCGAAAGAAATTCCCTAAATGACAGTGAAAACCCTATCACAATCCTTTTCGTAGTTTAGAAGAACTAAGCGCACAAACAGACAGACGCGGATAGCGACTTTGTTTTATAATGTTTAGAGATATTTTAACAGAAAATTTAATTATTCAATCAAAGTTTTTCTTATTTTTGTTAATCCGAGAAAAATATGTATATATCTTGAATTCCCATTTCAGCATCAACTTGGATATTTTTTTCGAATTTGAATAATTTTTTAATTAAGGCCCCGTAGTAAGTTTTCAAAGATGGTTTGAAAGTGAGATAATAAATACGAATGTTAGAGGGAGCGCGCCAATATTAAAAAATATTGAATAAAACACGACTCGTTTGAAATAGAGCAAAAATCTCTCGACAAATGCTTTAGTTGCATTTAAAGATACACTGCAAATTTTTTCATGACTATAACATATTAAATTACAGAACAAAAGTGTTTTAAATAATTTTCGGAGCTTTCTTCGCGATTTTTTTTCTATCGAGGTAATTTCATATAATTAACGTTTCGTAACAAATGTATCGATATTATCTTCAATAATAACATTATTTTTGGAACTAAAAAACTTATAACTTTTTGAGTTAACGAGAAACTTGTTATAAATCGGTAGAAATTGGGCTTGCATAGGCGATGCACTACGTCGTGTAATATTTTAAATTGAGCCGCTATCAATAACAACCCTTACGTAGATGGCGATAAGGTTTAAATTCCTGCTTAACACCATCCGCCTGTTTTGATTTATGCAAGAAAAAAACATGGCCAAAAAGTGCCTTTTATTTTATTTTGTGGATGTTCAGGCATAAATATTTAATTTTTTTTCGATCATTTTATAAATAACTCAATTTGCCACATTATACAATAAAATCATAACCGAAAATGGGTTCGTAAGTAGGAGATTTTGAACTTTAAAGCAGTTTTCATAGGCCTTATAAAAAGACTTATCTAAAATATAATCGATTATTTCAAAGGCCAAGATGTATTCTACTCGCAGTATTTAATTAAAGCATCTGAAACATTTCTAAGCGACCAAATTTTCAAACCAAAAACACATGATTTTGCATTACTACGTATGGCATCGCCTTAAAAAGCAATTACATTTTTTCTTAGGTTGGGGGGAAAGAGAGCTTTCCTAATTAGAATCTTTTACAACTAGTTTAAATAATGAACTTCCAAATTTAATACCTAATTCAATTAAAAACTTAAGTGGTTAGATATTTTCCCGCATGCAAGCAATTTAATACACGGTATCCGGAAATTCAAAATACAAGCAGGAAACTGAAGGATCTAACATCACATAGAGAACCAACAAAACCGTTTTTTTTCGATTTGAGCATTTTGATTTTTATACACTTTTTCACATTTTTTTCGGTAACATCAAGAGTTAGTATTTTAAACTTCCACGCATTTAGATTGCAGAAACCAGTGGCGGCTCGGGACTTTTTGGTGTACTAGAGTGCTAATATTAAAAAAAAATAGTTTTTTTGATGTAGCTGAAAACGATTTCTGAAAAAAAAACTTCATACAAAAAATTGAATTAAAAAAAATAAATAAATCTTTTTCAGTTACCTCCAATAATGCCATTTTTAATAATATTAGCACTCTAGTACATACAAAATTCACGAGCCGCCACTGGCAGAAACAGCTGATAATAAAAAATTATAACACAGAGAAAAAAGAGTATTGCTAATTTATTAAGAATCTCTTCAAATTATTGGTAATCCGGTTAAAAACGGGATTGCAGGCCTTACAAATGAATAAACAGGTTTCCTTGTAAACTTTCAGTAAATTATGAATATAATATACAATTCTGATGTCGGAACACGTGCATTTGCCTTAATAATATATCATGACGAAATGCGAAAATAATCCGTATTTTCATGAACACGTGTTCCGACATCATGATAATATATTAGTAATTTACTAAAAGTTAATCAAGAAACCTGTTAATTTATTCGTTAACGCCAGCAATTACGTTTTAACCGGAATACCTATAATTTAAAGAGATTCTCAATAAATTATCAATACTCATTTATCTGCATGAAGCCACCGACTTTTTTGAAATTTGTTCATAAATTTCCAACTTCTGACTCGATTAACTCGAAAACGAGGACTCAATTCAATAAAAGTTATACCACAAAATCGACTCCAAATGTGATGTAGATTAACTACGAGTTCCTGGACACCGTGTATAATTAATCTACATAATGTACTTACAAAGTGTGATATTAGGTGGTCACGACACACTCAGTACACGTGCCTCTGACGGAAAAGGAGAATAATAATATATTATGTAATGTCAAAGGTCATATGTCACGGCTATGGAATATACTGCCATTGTGAGTAGAGGGCGCAATCAATGGGTGTGTGGTTGGGAAAATAATATTAGTGATGGACAAAAATAATCAAAATTTAATTTGATAATCAAAATTCTAAAAAATATTTTTTGCACAAAAAGAGTACAAAGGGTATAGCTTATAGGTTACATCCTATTTCTTCCAGCTAACCCAACAAATACACATTATATTACATAAACCCAACAATTACATGTTAACAAATGTATGTAAATAAAAAACAAAAAAAACAGAGGTATTTAATTTATGTAAGGTATTCATAGGTGTAGTGACATTTGTTTAAAAGAAATGTTTTTAGTGATGATTTAAATTTAAATATGTCGGTTATTTGTTTGATGCTACGTGGAAGGTTGTTATATACTTTAATGGCCATGTAGTGTGGTCCTTTTGGAAATATAGTTTTGTTTACTTTTGGGATTAATAAGTTTTCTGTGAACCTTGTAGCGTGTTTATGTGTTGAGTTTTTTTGTGGGAACTTTTCTGGAGATGATCGTACTAACAGGCATAACTCCATTATATATATATGTTCGTCACTGTCAGAAGTTTGAGATTTTTAAAAATTGGTCTACATGAATCATTTTCGTAGGCACCTCTTTTGGATGATAAAAACATCTTTGGCGTTTACTGAGTTTCCCCAAAAAACTATTCCGTATTTTATCATTGAGTGTACGTATCCATAGTATGCGGTATAATCGAAACATAATAAATATCCAATTCCGTAATATTTGAATAATCGGACACGAAACATGTGGATTTAAATATCGAAAGAAAAAAATAATGAAAATAATTAGGCCCAGTTGTTTCGCAGAAATTCAAATGTATCATTGTCTCAAATGGCCATTCAGTGCCATTTTGTTTTTTTTACGATAATTTCTGCGAAACAACTGGGTTACTTAGTTTTCTTGCAAAAATAGTTGAAAACTATTACTTTATTTTGTTTCAAGCAACAACAAAAAAGGGTTGAAAACAGTTAAGTTTTTTGTAAATATTTTATGAAGTATACATATTAGGGTACGTATACATTTGCGAACCAAAACGCGAAACGTACCACGAATTACGGGAAAGGAACGAATCCCATAAGTTGAGGTTCAGTTCGGCTGTTCGGCTCGCGGATGTATACGTAGAATTAAATAGTTGATGCTTGTGATCATGGAACTAGGTAGTATCCATACTATTTGCTTGTGATAATAGATAATAGCTGGAGAACTTCAAAACAAAGTGGCGTGAACTTCAAGTGATTTTGTACATGGAATTCAAATTTTTTTATTTTATTAGAAAAAAATTAAAACCGTGAAATGAAATACAGTTTAAAATAATATTGGTGGAATTTAAAAATAATTTAATAATGGTTGAACGCAAACGACATCCTTTTTTTAAGCGAAAGCAAAAAGATGAGTAAGATGAGATACTTGAATTTAAATATTAATTAAAAACAATTATTTTTTAAATGTAAAATAAAATGTTTGTTTAATTTATTGACTTAATATTTTTCAGACGTTCCGATTAAATTTGATATATCTATGAATTATGTAATTCAAATTTAGAATTCAATAATTTTATTTAGTCTGCACGATATATTTTTTTTACTAAATTTAATTTAAATCGTTACACAATGGCAAATATTATTCAGCACTCTTCCTTCGGTTCAATGTGTTCTGTCAAACGTACACTTCGGAGCGGCGGTACCACGCGCCGCTACAGGCCACCGCGCAAATGCTACACATATCTGTCCTATTCACATTTATTTGCGCACACATTTTTTTAAATCATTTACACAAAACTGTAACGGACGTACTGCTCCGATATCAGCCGACGTCACCCCATATTAAAATCTGCCATTTGCCTTAACTTTGCCTGTCCTTAAACTGAATAAACTGTCCTCTATGTATGTGAAATTGTTATGTATAATGAAAGAAATGTATAAAATGTATGTCTGAACCTCTATGTAAACAATAAATGAAACGTCGGAGCTTGGCTAGGGGACACGGGCAGAGAAGTATACTATGAGAGCTGGCAAAATCATATTCATATTTAATTCGGGCACGATTGTTAGAACCGTGCCAAAACGTAGTGGGAAGCCTTGCCGTGCGCCATGCGCCGGCATAGCGTCACAAATGACCACGGCCCGAAATTACCGGCCGAGGGGCGGTAGCCAACCCGGCGGCGGGCCGCGGGCACGTAACAAACACGGGCCTCGATTCCAGGAATCAAAGAGAAAGCGGGCCCGTGTGAACGTCGCTCGGTCAGCGAAGGCCGCCGGGGTCCTATAAAACGGGCAACAGCCCCTTGGAACGTCAGTTAGCCAGCAACCTCCACCAGCTCAACACCTCTCTCTCTGCTCTGCCCTCTACCTCGCTCCGACTTCTGCCTCTGCTCGCCTTCTTTCACTCTGACCCCCGCTTCACCCTGGACCACGGACTTGCCTACCCCTTCGGACCAGACTCGGAATCAGCTCAAGAACAAGCGACAAGCAATCGGACCAGCTCTACAGCGGCTTCAGAGACGGCCCCGTTCTACCCCTCCACGCCACTGAAGGACGACATCTTACGCCTCCACAGATTGGGATCACCGGCCCTTTTACAGTCTTGTGTGTCACTCGATTACGTCTGATACATAAGTGGTCCTTCGCCGCCGGATCTTTCTGTGGAAATCATGTCACCTTCACTGCGCTCTGGGAAGAACAGCGCTGACGGGGATTCATCGCAGGGAAGCGATGATCCCACACCAACCGGGGCGGCCACAGCCGCGCCCCCCGGACTCCGGCCAACCGCCCCCCTGGCCCCCTCTGATCCCCGAGCGGACCTACTGCCTGGTCCCTCCGGCGCATCACCACCACAGACGCCCCCTGCCGCGGCCGACGTCTCGTCAAGAAGCGAGGCTTCTAGCGAGGACACGCTCCGGCAGGTGCAGCTCGAGCTAAGAGCTGAGAGGCGGCGCACCCAGAAGCTGCAGGACGACCACGCCCGACAGATTGCAGAGCTTGTCGCCACGCTGAAAGGCCTCACGCGGACCGCTTCACCTGCAGCCTGGCAACCCGACGGAGCCTATCCCGGATGCCAGCCATCTAGCGGCCCCGGGCAAAGCTGGGGCTACGCACCCGAGGCGCACACCACTGGCCCACGGGTGGGCCTTCCACAGACTGCGGCGCCCCCGAGCGGCCCCAGTCATAGCCTTGCTTACACAGTGGGGGGAGATCCCACTGTTCCGCAAGCTACAGCTCCACGGGCGGAGTACCAACCGATGGCGGCGCCATCTAGCGGCTTCGGGCGACATCCGGACTACGCAGCGGAGACGCACGCCTCAGCTCCACGGGCGGAGTACCCACCGACGGCGGCGCCATCTAGCGGCTTTGGTCGAAACCTGGGCTACGCAGCGGAGACACACACCACTGCTCCGCGGCTGGGTTACGGACCGACGCCGACGCCGGCGCCCCCGGGCACACCTAGTCAGGGGTACGCAGCGGAGGCGCAAACCACCGGCCCACGGGTGGGCCTGCTACAGACTGCAGCGCCCTCTAGCAGCCCCAGTCACAGCCTTGCCTACACAGTGGGGGGAGAGCCCACTGTTCCGCAAGCTACAGAACCACGAGCGGACTACCAACCGACGGCGGCGCCATCTAGCGGCCTCGAGCGAAACCTGGGCCACGCAGCGGAGACGCACACCACTGCGCCGCGGCTGGATTACCAACCGACGCCGGCGCCCCCGGCCGTACCTAGTCAGGGGTACGCAGCGGAGGCGCAAACCACTGGCCCACGGATGGGCCTGCCACAGACTGCGGCGCCCTCTAGCGGCCCCAGTCACAGCCTTGCCTACACAGTGGGGGGAGAGCCCACTGTGCCACCAACTACAGCCCAGCCTAGCGATGTTTTCGGGAGCTTGCGCCGCGCCGAGAGGGCTCACACCGGGACGGAGAGAAACCATGCTGCGGATCCACTCACGGACGGCGCTTCCCCAGGCGCCGCGACGCGGCGAGGTGGACCAGAGCCGCAGTACGGCTATCCCGGTGTGAACCGCGGGCCCGCCCAGTTCCCAGCATTTGCCCCGAGGGCAGACTCGCCATCGCAGCCCCACATGGACGGATACGGGGCCTTCAACCGCGCAGACGAGGCAGCGAGGCAGACGCGGGACTGGGTGAACCAGGGGAGTGTCCCTCTCGCCCAGGTGACGACCATGTTTGCCGACGCCCTCCGGCAGTCCCAGGCCGGCGGGACGCCCCGCTCCCACCCCGAAGATGTGCGGATGGCGTCGCTCATCGCCTGGCAGTCCAGCGCAGAGGACCTGCCGCCTTACGCTGGCGATGCCATAGAGTGGCAGGCCTGGAAGGCACAATTCCTGCAGTCGACGGCCACCTGCGGGATGACGGCGGCCGAGAATCTGATGCGGCTGCAGCGTGCCCTGAAGGGAAAGGCACGAGAAACCGTCAGCCCTCTCCTCCTGGACCCGGTGCAGATGCCGAAAAAGCCTGCCGCGTTCCTGAAGCGGCTGACCAACGCGGTGCCGCGGTCGGGCCTCACCGAAAATAGCCGAGCAGTGCGGCCGAGCAGCTCGGTCGAACATCAGCGGGCCGCCCGCCAGCCCACAGCCCTCGGCTGGATCACGCATGGGGGCACCACCCGGCGCGACGCCGACGCCGGGACAACACTGAGGATGGCTTGTCCGGACGCCGCCCCACCGTCCTCGCCCTGGACCATGCCGCCGGGGACCATGCCGCCGGGGACCATGCCGCCGGGGACCATGCCGCCGGGGACCATGCCGCCGGGGACCATACCGCCGGGGACCATACCGCCGGGGACCATGCCACCGGCAACAATGCCACCGGCAACAATGCCACCGGGGACCATGTCGCAGCACGCCGCTTGCGAAGAGTGTAGCCGAGCTCCACGGGGGGAGTGTAACGGACGTACTGCTCCGATATCAGCCGACGTCACCCCATATTAAAATCTGCCATTTGCCTTAACTTTGCCTGTCCTTAAACTGAATAAACTGTCCTCTATGTATGTGAAATTGTTATGTATAATGAAAGAAATGTATAAAATGTATGTCTGAACCTCTATGTAAACAATAAATGAAACGTCGGAGCTTGGCTAGGGGACACGGGCAGAGAAGTATACTATGAGAGCTGGCAAAATCATATTCATATTTAATTCGGGCACGATTGTTAGAACCGTGCCAAAACGTAGTGGGAAGCCTTGCCGTGCGCCATGCGCCGGCATAGCGTCACAAATGACCACGGCCCGAAATTACCGGCCGAGGGGCGGTAGCCAACCCGGCGGCGGGCCGCGGGCACGTAACAAACACGGGCCTCGATTCCAGGAATCAAAGAGAAAGCGGGCCCGTGTGAACGTCGCTCGGTCAGCGAAGGCCGCCGGGGTCCTATAAAACGGGCAACAGCCCCTTAAATCAAAAAAAACCAAGAGGAATGAACATTTGCTTGGAAGATTCATCTTCCCACTGTAAATTGTCCCCTTTTGCGCTCTCCGAGCCCACCGACTCGCTCTGCGAGCCAATACAGTCAACCTAATACTGTTACAGTCCACCCATCCTGGCTACACACACCACTGACCACCTGCGCTCCTTGACCTCGATATCCACCCTACTCTGCCCTACTACCTACCCGTGCCCGCCCTAGACATGGAAACATACCTCCTCGAACTGGAGAAGCTGGATCCTCCAATTGAGGCTCTCCAGACTTTCATCAAAAATATGCAGAGAACAGTCACAAAAACCCCCCAAAGAAAGGTTACCTTCTACCCAGATGGGGTAAACCCCTCGGCCACCACCTACCTCTCAGGCACCACACGCAGAACCCCGCCCATCGCCACACAACCGCCCACCACCTCCGCCTCCACCTCCACCGCCTCCACCTCCGCCGACCACTGCCTGGCAAGCTGCACTGCACTACCTCCATCACCAACCAAGGACTTCCCGCCTCTTTGGACCACCCCGAATAACCCGATAAAACAAAAACCACCCACGCCTCCCAAGACCCTCGCTACCACCAACCGCTTCCAGACCCTGGCCCCGCCCTCCTCAATTGACACAAACTCGGACACAATCACCACTGACGGAGCAGACACCACAGATCTGACAAACACCACCACCACCCCGACTCCCGCCCGACGTCCCATCAAAATCCCGCCCATCATCATTAAATCCGACACAAACTGGAATACCATCAGAAGGAAGCTGGAGAACGCCGGTGTGCGCATCTCTCACGCCAAAGCCATCCCGACGGGTGTGGTGGTCCACACCGCCGACTCCTCCAGCTTCCGACTAGCCACTAAAATGCTGGAAGAGATAAAAACAGACTTCCACACCTTCGAGCTGCACGAGGACAAAACCACCAAGGCAGTTCTGAGGGGTATCCCGACACAAATCTCGGAGGAGGAGATTCTCCTTGAACTGCAGGACCTCGGTCTCCCGGCCATCTCCGTCTCCAGGATGAGGTCGGGACCCGACCGCACAAACGTCCCGATGGTCCTCGTGCAGCTTACCCACGGCGAAGAGGGAAAAAAAATCTTTAACATTACTCACATATTCCACCTACGCATCAGAGCAGAATTCCTCGACCATAAATCAGCCCCTACCCAATGCCACCGATGTCAATCATTCGGCCACTCCGCCAAAGGCTGCCATCTCCCCCCCCGCTGCGTCAAATGCGCGGGGCCCCACTTCACCGCCACCTGCCTGAAGCAGAGAACTGACGGCCCGGCCACCTGTGCGAACTGCGCCGGCCCACACCCGGCCAACTATAAAGAATGCCCCAAACGCCCTGCACCCTCCACAGCCATGCCCCGTCGAACTGAGGTACCTCCCCAAATCACTTTCACCTCCCGCCCAGTCCAACCATCCACCTCCTATGCTCAGGCATTAAACCCCCCCCACCAAATCCCCCATCCCCCCCCCACCCCCTCTCCCCTTCCCCCCTCCAACCTCCCCCCCTCACCCTCAACCTCCCCCCCCACCCCCCAGCCCTCAGCTACCCCCTTTAGTCTCTCAGACATATTCAAAAGTAACTTCTTTACAAAGATCGGCGAACTCATCGCTGATCTACTCCCAAAATTTCAATCTGCCACCTCGCCGGCAGACTACCTCTCGATTCTCTTTGTAGCAGCCCCTCAAATCATTGCCCTCTTTACTAATTAAATGGCTAATTCTACCAAGCCCTCCGCGCTACGTTTGGCATTCTGGAATGCCAATGGTCTTGACAAAAACATGCAAGAATTACGAATTTTCACCAACACACATAATTTAGACATAATACTCATAAATGAAACACACCTAAATCCATCACACACACCAAAAATCGCTAACTACACACTGTACCGAAACGACCGATTACACTCGCGAGGCGGTGGCACAGCCGTCTTCGTAAAAACTAAAATCGCCCACAAACACAACATCACGCCCCCCCTGACTACCATTGAAAGTACCTCTATCACTGTATTTACAAAACATTCAGGTCCATTGAGAATTAATTCAATTTACAACCCACCTGTTCAGACTTTACAAAAGTCGGATCTTGAATTACTTCTCGATGGACAAACGCCTACTATTCTAGCGGGGGATTTTAACTCAAAACACCCCGCTTGGAATAGTAGGCTCACCAACAAAAACGGACGTATCCTACATGACTTTGCAAACTCTCACCCCGACATAAACATTGCAGGACCCATAGAGCCAACATTTTTCTCTAGCATCGGACACAGACCTGACGTACTCGACATTGCACTTTTTCACAAATCATCCTGGGCATACAGTATCGAAACCATCTGTGACCTTTCCTCCGACCATAACCCCGTGTTGCTAACTCTCAACGATTTCTCCTACCCCCCCCCTGCAAAAATTAACAAAAAAACTGATTGGACATATTTTTCGCACAGAGTCGGGGAAAAAATATCCATAAATCCCCACATTAAAAATCCCTCAGATTTAGATACAGCGGTTGACGAATTCGCGAAGACAATAATGTCCGCAATTGACGAGGCCTCAAAACCTCTCCCCCCACCCCCCCAAATAAATTTCAAGGAAAACCTCCCAAATTCAGTAAAAGACCTAATTAAAACAAAAAATATCTTACGCCGCCACTGGCAAAAATATCAAAATCCCACCTTGAAAACTTCTATAAACCGTATCCAAGCCCTCATCAGAAAAAAACTTCAAGAGCACGTTAATTTCACCTGGAATTTGAAAATTCAAGAGATAAATCCACAGGACGGCTCTCTGTGGAAATTATCCAAAACTCTAAAAGCCACCCCCACCCCTAACCACCCCATTCACGCCGAAAACGGCCTCGTCTTCGACGATCAGGACAAAGCGGAGGCGTTCGCTGACAGTCTTGAAAATCAATTCAGTCCCAGCTTCAAACACGCCGATCTAGATCACATTGCAAATGTCAACCGCAAAATCAATAATGTTTTAAATAATCTCCCCAATACAAACATACATTTCACTACCCCAGCCGAGGTTATCCGCGCTATAAAAAGCCGGAAAAATAAAAAAGCCCCCGGCCCCGACGGCGTAACAAACTTCGCTCTTAAAGCTCTCCCCCAAAAAGGAATACTAGCATTAGTAAATCTCATCAACACAGCCCTCAGACTGCGCTATTTCCCGAAAAACTGGAAACACGCGCACGTCATTCTCATCCCAAAACCGGGAAAAGACCCCCTCTTCTGCG
Organism: Hesperophylax magnus; assembly: GCA_026573805.1. NCBI lineage: Eukaryota > Metazoa > Arthropoda > Insecta > Trichoptera > Limnephilidae > Hesperophylax > Hesperophylax magnus. The sequence continues at coordinate 4,936,403 of JAIUSX010000088.1, forward strand.
AAAATCACCGTCCAATCAGCCTTCTATCAAACATCGGTAAAATTTACGAACAGATCCTTTTGACACGGCTCCTCAAGCACATTGACGAGGTTTCAACATTACCTGAAGAGCAACACGGTTTTAGATCAAATCACTCCACCCTCCACCAACTTCTCAGAGTCTCCGAAATCATCATCGGTGGCTTCAATACCAAGCGATCAACTGGCGCCATTTTCCTGGACATAGCCAAAGCTTTCGATAAAGTATGGATAAACGGCCTACTTCTCAAACTCCACGAAACAGGCATCGATCCCCAACTACTCGGTGCCTTCAAATCATTTCTACGCCAACGTACTTTTCAAGTAAAATACGGTGGCGCTCTCTCAAAAAAACGTTTCATGACAGCTGGGGTCCCGCAAGGGTCTCTGCTTTCTCCAATCCTTTTCAATGTCTACACTCACGACATCCCCCTCTCTGAAAACTCAAATTCTCACAAAGCTCTGTACGCAGATGACACCACAGTTATGGTTAGATACTGTTCACCCAGGATGATTACGTACCGACTACAAAAAAACATTGACTTACTCCAAGATTGGTACGATAAATGGCGTATAGACGTGAATCCCTCAAAGAGCGTGGCCGTCTTTTTCTCTCGTAGAAAAGGCAGCCGCGCCCCGCGAGAGGAAATAACAATGTACGGCCAATCTATACCGTGGGAAAAATCGGCCAAATATCTTGGAGTTACACTTGACAGACGACTCACATGGAAAAAACACATAAATATTACACTACAAAAAGCAAAAAACACATCCAACGCCCTTTACCCGTTGCTACACTCAAACTCAAAAACTTCCATACAAAACAAACTACTCATCTACAAAACACAAATACGCCCCATCATGTCATACGCCTCACCCATTTGGGGCACAGCAAACACAAAAAGTCTCGCCACATTCCAGAATGTCACACTTAGAAGATTCACCAAAAGCCCTTGGTTCGTCCGTAATAGTATAATTAATTCAGGCACGAAAATCCCCCCATTTAAAACTCATGTGGTAGAATTAGCCAAAACATTCTATGCGAAACTTCCTATGCACTCAAATCCCAGCATAGCATGTCTCGGGCGCTCAAGTCCCGACGACGAACCCACCTATCCATTCCCAGTCTCTATAACCTTCCCCCCTTGATGAGTGGACTTAAATAAAAAATTAAAATTGCAACCAAATATACAAAAAATATAGTATACATTTACAAACAATCAACTTTAAAAACGATTTTCTAATTAAAAAAACAAACACAAAATTTACAAAAAAATATATGTAAAAAAATTCCTATAATCAAAAAAAAAAATTAATAAATAAAATACAAAAAATATAGTATTTTAGTCCTATAAGTTGCTATAGGCAGCCCACTCATCGGGTAGAAAAAAACCATCCCCCAGGTACTTTACACCCTCAGTTCACGAGACATGGAGAAAATATTCCCCGACACTCGTATTTTGCACAATAGGATACCAGGAACGTCAGTTAGCCAGCAACCTCCACCAGCTCAACACCTCTCTCTCTGCTCTGCCCTCTACCTCGCTCCGACTTCTGCCTCTGCTCGCCTTCTTTCACTCTGACCCCCGCTTCACCCTGGACCACGGACTTGCCTACCCCTTCGGACCAGACTCGGAATCAGCTCAAGAACAAGCGACAAGCAATCGGACCAGCTCTACAGCGGCTTCAGAGACGGCCCCGTTCTACCCCTCCACGCCACTGAAGGACGACATCTTACGCCTCCACAGATTGGGATCACCGGCCCTTTTACAGTCTTGTGTGTCACTCGATTACGTCTGATACACAAAACATTAAAACATTGGGGTGTGGACGCAATGTTTTTGTAAATGTTTAAAATGGTTCCATGATAACTCAACATAATGACAATTCAACACACCTTTAAAGGGTGATATAGTCATTAAAATTAGTTCCCTACGTAACCTATTTAGGTAACCTAGTTTTTGTTTCATTACTTTTCATAAATTTACATCACTTTAAAGGTGTGTTGAATTGTCATTTGCGGAATGCTTTCATTAGCAAGTATCTTCCCCTTCGTGCCGCCAGAATTTCTATAATAGAAAAGCGATAAACCGTTCAAATAATAATAATAATAAAATTTCCCGGCATTGAAACACGAAATGACTTAATAGACCAAGTGCTTACATAATTAATGCAGAAAATCAATATGCCAAGTGGGTGTATTCAATGAGAGTGATGGATTGATTGTGTAAGGTCTTGTCATATTCCGCTAAGTCCAGTAGAGATGAGTCTTTCATGAACCGCAAGGCTCAATTGTGCGACTCTTTTTAATGAGTCGTATACGTACGACTCTCGATAAAACGGTACCAGGAGGGCGATTCTCGTTCTTTTAGCCTTAAGCTAAATGATAGCATTCGTCAACGACTGCTATCGTTTGCGAAAGATAGCTGTCCGTCGCTTGCAACATCTTTTCTTAACTATTAAGCGATTCTCGTTCTTTTGATATCCTTACAAGTTCGATTTTGGAGAGACCTAGTAAAAAATCCTAAAGAAGCGTGGTTAAGAAATTGTTAAGAGATTATTGAAAACACAAATTGGTGAAATATAATTAAGTGACGCAAGGTTTCTAACTAAAACTTAAAAAAACAAATACTTTGTATTATAATGCATTTTAATAACTGCTTATTTTATTTATGAATGACATAAATAAGCCATTTATCGAAGATTTACGTTTTGTGAAAAGGTACTTACCTCGCTGGATAGTAATGACTTTTTTACAGATTCACCACTTCTAAAGTGACGTTTGCTGTCAAACTAACGCTGCCGAATGGCGGTAACTGTCACCCAAGTTGATTTAAGAATGAAAGGGATTCTTATTTCGTTGTGGTTAACTTCAAAACCCACAATTTCGAGCGCCAGCCAGAAACTTATTATTATTTATGTAGAAATCCTCTATGGTATGTGTAGTTTATTGTAAATTAAATCACTTATCTGGCTTTCGACATGTTACGTACTTTACAAACATCGCAATTACCTGATTCAATTCATTTAATAGCATTATTGTGCCACAAACAAGTCACTAATCATGTTTACAGTCAATACTTACGATAATATTAAGTTTTCTCTTATTAAAACTACGCAAATATTGCTAATTGTCAAAACGTCACAATTAAATGAAGCAAATTCCCCGCGAACGCTAGCGTTCGGCCGCCGAATGACAGGTCTAGGGGTACCCTTCGCGTAAGGCTAAAAATTTTGGCGCGCAATCGAAAATCTAAGGATTCCATCTGTCAACGAGAGAACCGGAATCGCTTCATACGAATAAACCGAGAAAAATCGTTAATTTGAATGTAAGGACGATTTTAGTGTCGTTAAGTAGAACGAGAATCGCCCTCCAGGAATCGTGCTAACTCTGGGGAGCTGAGAGCCGTATCGGGCTAGCACACTGAGCGTACGCTCTGAGTTTATGGCTCCCGTTCAATGGAGACGTCGTTCAATTGAGCCGCATATTCAGTAAGGCCGCATTCGTATGTGATGGAAAAGTTCGGCACGGCGCACAGTGGGCTGAAAATCGCCTTTCATAGACATAGAGACTTGAATTTTCAAGGGTCTTTTTTTGGCTAGAAATGGATTCTGCTGATCATTACTATGCTATGAAATTTCGTGAGAGGCAATTGTGTTTACAAATGAAGGAGTTATCATTTTTTTAAGAAAAAATTGTATGGCACTGACATTAAAAATGAGGCTATTTCTGGAATCATAAGGTTGGCCATTATATCCTTACACACAGATATATTACTATTTATTTGTATTATTTTGACATTTTTCGTATTGTGGTGCAACTTTTTTTTTAAAATCCTCAAAGTTGAAAAAAAACTTTTTTATGTTGATGATTCATTCAAATGTTTAAATGCTTTACATATGAGTATGCTTTGTCTAATTGAGTCGATTCTTTGAGCTGTACGAAAATATTGAGCTGGTACCGTGGCTCCCACTCTTGCTCATGAGCCGTGATCCATCGGTAATCAAGGACAATCAATAATATACAAGGAAACGATAGTATAAATGATAAAATTAACAGGTATTAAAATATCCAGTCCTAGATGTGAACGTATTTCTGATTTTTCTGTTTCAAATATTCGTTTAGGAATTTCTAATATTGTCTTCAATAATGAAATGTTATAATATAATATATATAATACTTTTTCTACCAGAAAATTGTTTTAATTCTATTCTATATTTGCAACTTGTATTTCCTTTGTTTAAAGTTCCTAGAAAAGTCAGATTTCGTGATTTTTCAAAGTTTCTGCGCTAGTGTTTCGTATAATGTATTAATTTAAAAGTATTAACATACTGGAAAAGTCCGCATCTCATTTTTATTTGCCCATACCAGATTTTGAACCCACTACCTCTGGGTTCTAGTTTTTTTCGCATCAAGTTAGCATATTTATTAGAGAATAGGTGAAGAAAATGATTACTATAGAAAACATTTATTGTAAACAAGCGATTTTATGTACAGAACCTTGAACGTGAACATAATATAATAATCAGTAACGATTTTATTAACAGCGTCAGTTTTTTTCAATAAGCCTACATCAATGAAGTTTATCGATAAACACGACTGTTTACAACTTACAGACGAAACGAATTCCGACGAAAATAATTTGTATGGAAAACGTAGATACACAACGACTCATGTAGAACCCTATAGTAAAAATATACATAAATGCATTTACCCATACATTCAGTGAAAATGGACATGAGCAGAACGAAGTAGTCTTGCCAAGGAATGACGTCAGCGAAGAAATGGCGCGAAAATGAGATAGAACGTAAATGACCCGCGAAGAAAATCTATGAATTATACAAACATTATTTGATACGTAGAGTATCTAGTTATCTTATCAACTTAAGACAGGATTCTTTCATACTTGGAGTAAAACAAATAGGAATACTGCACACAAGTCCCTACCGTCTGGAGCCAGTGGAACTATGGCATCCCCAATTGGGTATGTCGAGGCTGAAGGTGGTGGGTAGGGGCAGGAGATAGTGAAGAGGATGGTGGGGTAGTGCCTGGGTATTCAGATTTGGTCTGGTATCAACCACTCTGGAAGTCGGCCGGCATTTGTTTGATTTTTATACATATCTACAGTTTTATTTAAAGGTTGATAAAATTCAGTACAAAACAAGATTAAAAAAAAACTCTGTGTGAAGCCCGGGCAACGGCAAACCAGGGTAGTAGTCAATATTCACCGGTTCTTAAAGTTCATGGGGTCTATCTAGTACAGTGAAATCGATAACTTTACTGGTTCTTCAAACAATAATCAGTTCAGGGGGTCTAGCACAGTGAAATCGACAACTTTACTGGTTCTTCAAACAATAATCAGTTCAGGGGGTCTAGCACAGTGAAATCGATAACTTAACTGGTTATTCAAACAATAATCAGTTCAGGGGGTCTAGCACAGTGAAATCGATAACTTAACTGGTTATTCAAACAATAATCAGTTCAGGGGGTCTAGCACAGTGAAATCGATAACTTAACTGGTTATTCAAACAATAATCAGTTCAGGGGGTCTAGTACAGTGAAATCGATAACTTTACAATATCGGATCGATAGGCGTAACTACCGATGATTTTATAGCTAAAAGAGTTAATTATCTTTTTTACTTGTACCATCGTGTAGAGCAGGGGTGCCCAACCCCGTGCCCGCGGGCGCCATGGTGCCCGCGGAACGATTCGTATGTGCCCGCCACTATTCGACATTGAAATAATTTTTTCATAAACATTAATTAAAAATTTGAATTATTTTTATTTATTTGTTAGAGTTTTAATTTTTTTGAGTGACTAGGTTTATTAAATACGTTCGTATGTTGGCGATATTGTATTTATGAGTGGTTCCTTTGTTGACAGTACTTGTCGCAACCTGTCTAGCGACGAGCCAGACTGCACTCTTCACGCTAGCCTGGAACGGAGAGTTCTATTTGCACATCACTCATTGTACACGCAGAAAACCCGAAGTGAACGAACGCCACGAACTGAGCCGATGAACGCCTAAGGCGCCAAAACACATGGCATATGACTCTGCCAGCTCTGTCTGTCAGTGAAAGCAATAAGCATGGCCCCGACAGCCAAACTGATAGTAGTTACGTGCTCGTACCGTCCCGATCGGTTCGGCGATCATCGGCTCACTTCGGGTTTTCGGCGTGTACAAGGAGTGATGTGCAAATAGCATTCCCCGCCTGGAACCGCGTTGTTGTCATTTTGATTGCGATTGCTGCCCCGAGTTTGTCGATTAAAAATAGGTGATGCCCGCCACCCTACCGATATTTAAGAATGTGCTCTAGAGTACAAAAAGGTTGGGAACCCCTGGTATTGAACAACCTCCTGAAGTTTGTGCACTTTAAACAATTTAAACACTGCGCATTTACCAATCCATACAAATTACAATCATCTCCCTTCTGAATTGCGCTGTATTATCAATAAATCAGAACAAATAAAAAGAAAATAAAAAAAGTTTATATTTTATTTTATGCATAACATATTATAATATACAGCCAAAGTAAGAATCGTGGCTCCGTTATCAGGTCAAGAATATTTCTAGATACGATATGACATTTTCATGGCCAAAAGTATATAGTGATTTATTTTTGGGGTATTATGCCGTGTTGCGCTACCTCCTTCTTTAGCCAACGTTTCGGACATCATGGCAGATGTGTAAGGACACTGTAATGCTGTCCGAAACGTTGGCTCGTGAAGGAGATAGCGCAACACGGCATAATAACCCAAAAATAAATTACTATGGCAATATTTGTACCTTATAGTATATTTTATAACTCACATTCTTTATATTACTATTTTGTAACTAACATTCTTTATATTCTATTTTGTAACTCACATTCTTTATATTCTATTTTGTAACTCACATTCTTTATATTACTATTTTGTAACTAACATTCTTTATATTCCATTTTGTAACTCACATTCTTTATATTCTATTTTGTAACTCACATTCTTTATATTACTATTTTGTGACTAACATTCTTCATATTCTATTTTTTAACTTACATTCTTTATATCTATTTTGTGACTAACATTCTTCATATTCTATTTTTTAACTTACATTCTTTATATTATACTATTTTGTAAATCACATTCTTTAAATTATTATTTTGTAACTCACATTCTTTATATTACTTTTTTTTTCAAGATTTAATTAGCGTTTCGGATTTGGTGCAATGCATGTTGATGTTAATGTATGTAATGTTGGTTGCATGTTCAAAAATATTATTTCTGGCGTGACTTCTCGTATCCAAAACGACTGCAATCAGTCAACCTGGTCTCATTTATGATTATTTCAAAGGGCTATCTACATATTTAACACTGTGCCTTATATATGTATTAACGTTTATAAGGTAGTTTAATGTACGCCCGTGGAACTATGAATATCCACACTATTTTTTTTTTATTTATTTTTTTATTTCTATATAATATTTACAGTGTTCACATAATTATTTATATTTTTACATGATATATTTCAAACTTATAACTATAATATGTTGTGTGTAAGGTAGGTTTGAGAAGGTGAAACTGTGGTGGGTAATGTTATATGTTTCGTGAACACCTCACTAGGAGAACCTGTGCTGAGGTGTTTACGTGGTTATGATTAAATGGTACATGTATTTATGTGTATTGGTTAAATTTTCTTATATAAATTGTGAATTGTGATTTTAAATTTTTTTTTTTTAATGGTTATTGTACATTGTTATTTAAAGAAAAAGGAAAAATATTTATTTATATGCACATATATACATACACCCATGTATATACATACATACATAAATAAACATATATGCATGCATACACACATATAAGTAAACACATGTATACATACATACATACACATTCATCCATGATTATGTTTGGTTTGGTGTTATAATGTTTTGTATAAAATGGACATCTTGTTTTTTGATCCAGGCTGTGATCAGTTTTTTGTGAATGTTTGTGTATGTATTTCCCATTAGTAGTAGTTTCAGAGTGGTGGGCATACAATTAAAAAGTTTTGTAGCGTAATACTGGAAGTGTCTTTGTCCGTGTGTGGTGTATGTTATCGGTATGTTCAGGGTATTGTTTGTTGTCGACCTTGTTTTTATTGTTGTTTGAGGTGGTATTAGAGTGTGTAGTTTCTGTTGGAGGAAATTAAGTAGTGCAGATTTGGCATAAAGTTGTCTTATTGACATGACGTCTAATGTTTAGTGTACACCATTGACTAGATACAACTAAATCAATGGTGCACACCCCTCCTTAAGACCCCGCATCCCGAATTTCTACCGATTAATAACACATTTCCTTAGAGCAAGTTTTTAAGCTCTTATTATCAATCTTATTTTTGAAGATAATCTCCATACATTTGCCGAATTGAAAAAAAAAATAATATGAAATTTACTAGATACAAAAAGATCGCAAACCATGCTACTAAAATTATAAAAAAAACACATCTGGTTCTGGTAATTAATATGTTATAGGTATGAAAAAAATCTGCGTTTCTTGAAATGCTACTTAAGACGAGACAATACCCTAAAATAAAGCCAGAATCTTAACGACGTAAGTGAAGCAGCCGTGCACAAAAATATGCGACGCGTGGCTCTGGAGTATTGAACAGAACTGCGGTTGAATTTGCCCTATCAAATCTTTAAAATAAAGTGGGAATCGTAACGACATAAGTAATGAAGTCGCGTAAAAATAATATTCAGCGTGCGGCCCGGCGTAATGGACGTACCTACGGTCGACTTTGCCATAGTTTCCGTGGGGTTTATTTTCATTATTTCTGATGAACTTATTACTAAAATCTCAAATGTTTCTAGAGGGATCCTTTGGGAAGTTACCAATTTATCGTCTAGAAAAATGAAATCTGGTGATTACCGCTAATTTTATAGTTGCAAAACGTTTTATAGAATTTTCAAACCGTTTTACATGTGATATTGTAACGGTAAGGTCCAGTTTTATTAATCTTAAATTTGAATAACTTACATCCGTAGAGATCCCTTTAGAAACATTTGAGATTTTAGTAATGCTTTCATCAGAAATAATTAAAATGTGATTCTCGAGCAAACCCCCGTTATTAGAGTCTTATGTCGCCTTAAGACATTCGTCGAGAGATATTTACTCTATTTCAAATAAGTCAGGCTTTATTAAATGTTAATTATAATAGTTTATTTTTTATATTAGCGCGCTTCTCTGACATTTACATTTCAATATACATAATATATCCCTTTCAAAACCATATTTTACTAAGGAGCTTTAACGGCACTGCGTATTTTCGTTATAATAATAATACTATTTGGCTAATTTATATAGCGCCGTTTTCGCGAGAAATTAACTCAAGGGCACTGTACAAATATATTTCTTAAATAGTTAATACTAGAACTACTGACTAAAAACTAGTGACTTACCTCTAAAACTTACGACTATGTTGGTACTACCGAGTATAGGCTTACGCCCACCAAACAAAAACGTTAACAATATTCGAATATTATGTATCTTATTTCAAATAATAAATTCGGACCATATTACTCATTAGATTCTTACACGCCGGTTCAACGTTGGAGTGGTAAAGCCGGCCTTGAACCTGCTTTCAGACCGTTTTAACCAAACAAACGCCATGGTAATAAGTGATTTTTTCAGTGTTCTGACATTAAAGTTCTGACGTCAAAGTAAAAATACATAGTTAAATTATGAATCAATTTATCCAGTCGCACGCATTGTTAAAGTACTGTGCATTCACAATCGTGACAAAATAGCGTAACAAAAATAATTTTACAATAACGCGATAACTACTAATATTAACAACTGTGCATCATTGTATTATTCGATTCGTCGCCTATTTATTGGCGGAATGCGATCATAAATTCTTTACTTATAAATAAATTGACCATACCTAATATTATTATGTTTACATATTTAGGTATGTAAAACAAAGGGAGTAAATTAAATTAAAAAATCGTAAATTTAAACTAGGGGAAGATTCGGGTCAACCTAATTTTTTATTTATTTTATAAATTTTAAAAGATTACAATTTCGGTGATTTTCTCAACTACCATACTAAGTTCATGCCCATATTATGGTAGTCGTACATGATTTATGAAAGAATAATAAAACAATATTAGAAATAAAAATAAATATCAAACTGATTGATAAAAAAGATGTTTTAGAAATAAAAATAGAAATAAAAATAATGCTGGAAATATTGAGGAAAAACATTTAGGTCAATCGTTAACTCACTGATTTATTTGCGTAAATAAAGAATAAGATTTAAAATAGGACGCGAAGATGGTTTAAACGAGTACAGCGAATAAACGAAGAAAAGAGCATCAGGAGAACACATCCAACAACGAATACACTCGAATAGCGCACATAGAATATTATTCGGGCCCCCGCGACATTGCAGCGCCTCCGCGAAGGTCGCATCCTCAGCCCAAGGAAGGGAAAATGCAATAACTCCATAGTTAAATCATAATTATGAATTAATGATCAATTGTGGCTGTTTCACGAATTTTTTATTATCTTTTATAGGCCCAAGGAAAGGAAAATGCAATAACTCCATAGTTAAATCATAAGTATGAATTAATTATCAATTATGGCTGTTTCACGGATGTTTTAGTATATTTTATAGGCTCAAGGAAAGGAAAATGCAATAACTACATAGTTAAATCATAAGTATGAATTAATGATCAACTGTAACTGTTTCACGAACGTTTTAGTATCTATTACAGGCCCAAAGAAAGGAAAATGTAATAACTCCATAGTTAAATCAAGCCAAGATGTATTCTACTCGCAGTATTTAATTAAAGCATCTGAAACATTTCTAGGCGACCAAATTATCAAACCAAAAACACATGATTTTGCATTACTACGTATGGCATAGCCTTAAGAACAATTTTCCTCGCCTGAATCCCCTTTTTGACGATCTTCACTATTTCACATCGCAGTTACTCCTATAAAATAACGAATTTTTTCTGCTTCTGTCTGTACCCTGATAAAAATCCAATCCAAAAATAATCATAGCGCTGTCATGTACCATCAACCAGCCACTTCCAAAGCCTTCCATAAAGGTATCAACATTGGCATCGAAGCTGTTCGTGGAAGTATCAGAAAAGTATACAATGGCTGTCACTCTGAAACCTGATCCGCCATGCACCTGCCCGTCCATCGCCCGAGGGCAGCGATCAACCATCAACGACCAACAATCAACAACCATCGATCAACGATCAACAATCATCGATCGATCATCCATCAATAATTTGATCCGACAAGCAACGAGACTGGAGAAGGCGGAATAATTGGATAAATATTATACAATGTTGTAGACAAGACGCTAAAACAAACTACGACAACAGCAATAATAGAACGTGTCAATATTTGGAAATTGAATAAATAGAAATTTCAGTTTCCGGGATGAAGATATATTTTTATGAGTCAGCGCCACATTTAACCCCTTCGGGTCTCTGACATATTGACCTTTATATCTCTTAAAGATGCTGTCAGAAAGTCGGAGTATTTGTGTGTTTATCCGCTTCTCAATAAAATCCGAAAAAATGGGATATTTCTAAACGTATTCGAAAACTAATTTAATTTTTGTCGTTTCATATAAAAATAATTAGTTAAAAAATTTCATAAATTCTTCTCAAATTGCGGTAGGAACCTTTGGTTTCATAGATGTGTGCATTTTAGTTGTTCTGTGGTTAACTTCTAGATTTGAATATAAAGCTTGGTGTTTTCTCTTTATAAAACCATTTATTTCATATTTCCAACTATGCTGGTAAGGGAGACACAACGATTTCTATGATACCTATATGAGCTGTTCTCAAAACCGAACAAATTAGCCCGAGGAGTTAATATTTATTATTAGGTAAGTACTTGTGTAAATATTATAAATTATTCCTATGCTGAATTGGTCAAACAGCGCAATGCAGACGGAGTACTTACAGTTTTTTTGTTACTTCTAAAGTAGAATGAGGTCACTTTGCCTCTTGAGAATATTTTTCAGGATTCCCGAAAATTTCATGGTAATTTTTAAATTTAAAGCAAGTTAACTTTGAGAACATAAAAAGTTATCATTTTAAATGTCCTAGTTATTAGTATAACTTCAATTAGAGAAATAGTCGTATACTGATAAAGAATTTAGGAACTTAATATCAGAACAATAACAATAGCGAGAAATACAAGCAACTGAAAATTATTTAGAAAAAAAATTCTTGTGTTATAATAAACCTCAAAAAATATCAATGCATTTTCAAAGACACGCTGTTCAAACAGATTACAATTATTTAGAAAATATTTAAATAGCCAAAATCATTACAAAAATGTAAGCCGCTAGGTCAGAAGCCAAAGAAACATACGAATTTCACGTCAAAATAACTAAAGATATTATTGTATAGGTTCATTGTGCAAAAATACTTCTGCTATAATAAAAAAAAAATCGAAATCTTAGTAGAAAGATCTATCCATACGATTTTATTCAAGTCATTATAAAATGCATAAGTCCTTGACCATTACAAGAGTTGTAATGATTATTAAAAATAGTATATCTTTTAAAATAATATCAAATGAAGTGTTTGATGAAAAAAATACATGGATACTGGCAGTACAAATAAGAAAAAACTTTATTAAAGGAACATACGCTGTATTATATCACTCACCAAACCAAAGCCATTCAAAATTCTTAGATTTTTTCGAAAGTTGGTGTAGTAAAAACATGAAAAATCAAGATATGTTTTATGTAACCGGTGACTTTAACATTTTTCAGTTTCAGTTCAGTTTCAGTGCCGGCAACCCGGGCGTTTATTTAATTTCAAGGTTGTTTACATTGTTTTCTTTTCTTTTACCCGCCTCACTAGACAAAGTCTGTTCTGAGGCGGGTAAATCACATATTATATTTGTTCCAAAAGAAATGTATGTATTTAAAAAAAATGTATATATGTATGTAAAAAGACAAAAAGATACAATTATATTACAATTATAATGGTGGTATATTAAATATTTACATACATACTTTTTTATTTATTTATTTTTTTATTAGTTACATTCCATGAGAAGATTGCCTATGTAACATAGATAAAAGTAAAATTAAATTTTGTGACAATTGAATATAGATATAGCGGTTACATGATAATAGGACGGGTTGTTTCGGAGACATTGACATGAAAGTCAAGAATACCTACAGTAATAGACTTCAGAGTTTAGTGAATTATCTAGGAATGAAACAACTTGTGACCAAACCAACTAGAATCTCAAATACATCAGCAAGCATTATTGATTTAGTCATAACAAATCATTTTTACTTGAATGTTAATGTTATGGATACTCCAAAAATATCTGACCACGAAAACATATTAACAATATTTGAAACGACCATAAGTCCGAAGCCACAGGGAATACGAAATATAACGTATAGAAAAAAAATAACTATAATAAGGATACATTGTGTACAGCATTACAAAACAAAAAATGGATCTGCGATACCCAAGGAAATTTAGACGGAAAAGCCGATGAACTAGTAGGACATCTGAAAACAGTAGTAAATGAGCTAATGCCTTTAACTAATATTATATTAAAAGATACAAATAAATGGTATACGAAATCCCTACATATTCTACAAAACAAAGGGATACAGCCTATAAAGCCTGTAAAATACAATTCACTGAAGAAAGGTGGGAAACTTATAAGAAACTTAGAAACATGTACAGTACAGAAATAAAACATACCAAAAATTCGTATATCAGGCAAAAAATAATTACCTCTCAAAGTGACTCAAGAAAAATGTGGACTACACTTAAAGAAATTATAAGCGGCAAACAGAGGGAAAACATTAAGGAAGTTCGGTTTCCAGATGGAGTTGAAGATGATACACTTAAAATAGCCCAAAAATTTAACACAAATTTTGTACTTAGTATCGAAAACATAAATAAGAGTATTCCATTAGTCGCAGATACCTCTTCTCAATCATCGGAAAAAAGAGAAAATAAAAATATTTTCAGGTTTAGTAAAATTGACAATGAGTATTTAATGAAAATCATTAAAACAATGAAACCAAAATCATCGCCGGATGGAATTACTATAAGCATAATCAAAGATGCACTGCCAGCTATAGGAGACAGATTAGTTGCACTAATAAATGAATCTCTGACTAAGGGAATTTTTCCGCAGTCATGGAAAACCTCCATAATAACACCAGTGCCCAAAATAATAAATGCTAAAAATTTCGAAGACTTCAGATCAATAAATGGTTTGCCTAAATATGAACAATTACTAGAATGCATTGTGAAAGAACAGATGAGTAAATTTATAGAAAAAAATAACATCCTAGTAAAAGAACAATCTGGGTTTAGAAATAAATATTCCTGTGAAACAGCAATAAATTATGTGATAAATGAATGGAAAACAGCTATGGATCAGAAGAAAATCACAACAGCAGTGTTCTTGGATTTTAGACGTGCTTTTGAAACGATAGACAGAGAAAGACTAATAATGAAATTGAAGGACATAGGAATCCGTGCTAATGAATTGCAGTGGTTTATTGATTACTTAAAAAATAGAAAACAAAAAACCAAAATTGGAGATACTATCTCTGAAGAACAAGAAATCAACATTGGAGTTCTTCAAGGATCTGTTTTGGGACCGCTCCTATTTATTTTATATATTAATGATATAGTGAAGTGCTTAAAGTACTGTTCCATCAAACTTTTTGCAGATGACACACTTTTATATATTATAGCAAATAATATTGAAGATGCGTTGTCAAAAATACAAAATGAACTTAATGAATTATCTAAGTGGTTAAACATAAATAAATTGAAATTAAATGTAACTAAAAGTAAATTCATGGTATTAGGGAAAAAACTAAACGTACATACTGTCCTAAATATAGACAATCAAAAAATGGAAGAAGTAAAAGAAATTAAATACCTGGGAATCATAATAGATAACAAGTTAAAATTTAACACTAACTTTGAAATTTTAAATAAAAAAAATGGCGAAAAGGGTTAATTTCTTAAGTAGGATAAAAGGAAAATTGGACATTAAAACAAGGATATTGGTCTACAATACCACTGTAGCATCCCATCTAAATTATTGTACAAGTGTAATATTTCTAAGTAACAAAACCCAAATTAAGAGAATGGAAGTAATCCAGAACAGAGGCATGAGGTCAATACTGTGTTGTAGCAGGTACACCAGAATAAAAACCATGCAACGTCAACTCAATATTTTAAGTGTGTGGCAACGATTAGTTTATAATACCTTAGTGTTTATTTATAAGCTAAAAAATAAAATGTTACCTGACTATATGTCAAAGAATGTTAGAATTAATAGTGCAGTTCATTTATATCCTACGAGAAACTGCAACGATTTTAGGCTTCCTAAAACACACTTATCAGAAACACAAAACAATATTTATTATAAAGGTTTTAAAATGTTCAATGAACTCCCGGTAATTGTTAAGGAAGCTAAAAGTCTTGCAGTTTTTCGTGGATTATGTCTCAATGTTGTGAAATCTAAATTTTAGTATGTAAGAAGTAAATAATATTGTAGTAGTCATAGAAAATAATATATTAGGTATAAGATGTAAAGTCTTATAACTAAATAAAATATACATTAAAAAAAAAAAAAAAAAAGTGTTACGATTATTTGTAACCCGGAATGTTTCTTCCTTATTTTTCCGACACAATTGTCGAAAGAAATTTTGATCAATATCGGACAGTATAGTTAGTTACTTTTGTATTAATTCATTATCTTATCAGCCATTTCTCCTCAGGGGTGGGCAGAGAGGATGGAATGCCCTACAACTCTTTTAGCACACATTCATGAAATGCATGAAGTCACCCCATTCTACAGTAAGCAAAAATTGGTAATGAATACTTAATTCGTCGTTGGTTTGAAAAGACTGAATAAAGTACCAAATATTGACGGAGTAATGTAAATATTATAGTAATGTAAATATTATAATGTAAATATTGGTACCAAAAAGCAACCCGAATATGACATCATTTTAGTAGAATATAATATTTTTAAATAAATATAGAAGTGTCATGAAATGACCACGACCCTTGACTCGTGTCTTAGATAATATGAATGTGTTCCAGGTGACAGATAAAACTGAAAAAAAAAACGTTAGAAATGTTATCAAAATTGGCGCAAAAGGTCATTTTGTATGATAAAGAAAGCAAAACGATATTACCAGGGAAATGGGAAGACTTTTAAAATGATTATGTATACAACGATGAGTAGGTATAATGTCCGTTAGCAACGTAGAATTTATAATACAATGTCAAATGTTATCTTCATACAACATGCTAGCAGTCAGTTCAAACGCATGATGGTTATTCATGATCAGTTTGTTTTTTTTTATCAGTCAATGGGAGAAAAAACCTTCATGACTTTAGTAAAATGGTAGTGACCTCTCTTAATGAGTTTAGTGTGAAATGCGATAATCTTATTGAAGTCATGTTGGGGAACACTGTTATCTTACGAGAGGTCATCATTGTTCTACCAAAGTCACGAGCAAGGTTTTCCGTTTGTTTGTTGTAGTTTCGTACAGGTAAACCTCAGGGGTTTCCCTCGGGGCCTATTTTATATTTAGAAGGAGTTCTGAATTTTGAAGATACTGATTTTGTAGGATGGGAAACACAGAAGCTGTGTATTTCGTAACTAAGACTAGGTCCAGTATGCAAAACTTTTTTACTAACATTAATGATTGGAGACTACTTTTGATAATACAAAATTTTATAATACGACATACTGGTAGTTACTAGCCAGCGTTTTCTTATTGAATAAAACGGCATCTTGTATGATGATTCGTCACTAAAATAGATATTCCAAACTTATTTAGTTCACAATGGAAATGAAATAATTGTGAGCTGAAAAAAATGTGCTGACCTACAAATTAGTACAAATTCCAGATATAAAAAAATCGTGCAATGGCATGGACACTATAGTTTTTCCTGTTTCCGCTTTTATATTATCTTCTGCTTTTAAGTTAATATACGATATTGAATTTAGGTCTGGTGGAACATTATCTCCTTTTGTGATAAGGTCTTCTTAATAAACCTTGGCTGACAGAAGATGTATTAGTATTTAAGACTTGAGAAATCTTCCGATTATACAAGCTGGTCGCAGTCAGTACTTATCATACAGGCTAGTAAGTACGTAAATACGTCAGTACCCGTATTAGACAACAATTCAAATGGAAATATTGGTTTACATGGCTACAGCTATGTTTAGTAAGTTAAAATACAAGATTTTCCACCCCACCCCTATTATTCATCCATCTATTAATTTCATTAGAAAAATCCCCAACAATCCCGTTTTCAACCGGATTACGAATGATTTGAAGAGATTCTCAGTACTCATTTTTCTCCGTGTTATATTTTAAAATACCGGCAATGTAGTATAACTTTGAGGAAAATATACAAAATTAAATGTCGTGCAAACCAACGTACGTGTGCGAAACATGGACATTCAATACGAGCGATTAAAAACTCATATTATTGAAACGTGGGGTACAAAAAAATATGCAAGCAAGTCGTCACGGAAGACATCGGAAATAAAGGAATGGAAAAGGAAGCAACCAAAGAACTCGATGTAATTGAACATGCAAAAAAAAACTAGTGGCAATGGGCATTACGCAGGTACACATCGCTCGGAGGATAGATGACCAATGAACCAATGATTAAATGTTGCACAAAGTGGGGCCCAAAAGGAGGCCCAATGCCAATTAAAACCCTGCTGGAATGACGAGAAACACGTTGGGCGGCAACAAGTAGCAGCTCAAAACAAGTAGGTAGAAAAGTGGAAACAGCTTGCAGATGCAGATACATCCAACAGAGGATAGACAGTAAATGGCTGATGATTAGCATATCACAACTAGCTGTTTGCATCGTGAGCTCCGCATTCATTTTTTAACCCTTCTTATGGGAGTTTGCCGCAAGGAATAGATGTGATAGATACGAGACCAGACGATGAAATCATCGGACAGCTTGGAATTCATCCCTCATCCCACAAAATAAGATGAAACATCTGACAGATACGGCATATAAAATAGGCGCACAATGGGAGGCAGGAACTCCACAACGATTATCTCTTCCCAGAAACCAAAGATGACCCATAAACTTGAATAAAACGGGATACCTATAGTGATTCAAACAAAATACTAGAGATTTTGTGAGAGCATAGACTAAAGGTGGACTGTCAACTCGTAACGGGGGCTAGAAAAGACCGTTTACAATAATCTTACCAAAGAATAATAAAGAATTATCTATATGTATAAACAGAAGATAATATTGTGGGACGGGAGCTCAAAGAAAAAATAACCTAGAGTCCCAGTTTGCGACTCGATCGCGTGAGGGGACTGAAATAGCTCCAGAATTAAAAGCTGGGAATAATCTATGGGTGGAAACTGCAAAGCACGAATTGGTCACGCATGACGCTGATGATATTACACCAATGAAACGGACTGCGTAATAAGTGATAAAAATAACGAAATACAAATTAACAACTGTATTAATACTGCATTTTGCAGCTGTTCTGCTCTACTTAACTAAAAAACAAACAAACTGAATTCAATCATTTTCCAGCGCTAAGCATATGGAAATGTCTGTCAATATGTTATTCCATTGTCAAGGTTTCTAGCTCAGTTCTGATAAGATTGTGGCATATCTAGCTAACTAACCTACCGGGGGTAAATAATAAAACTCACCCAGCGTACCAAAAGTTTCTCGATTCATAAATTTCCAGCCAAGTGACTTCTTCTCCATGTCGATAGTGGATGGGACAACACTGCTGATAACACCAAAACGTTCGCGGACACGTCACTATCGAAAGCAAGTCGATCGGACGAAACTATCCGAGTCAATTTGCTGAAGAGTGATCGGTAGAACAGGTATGTTGTCGGTGATCGAAACACGATACACAATACACAGTCTCACGCACTTGTGGCGTGTTGATAGGCAGCTGTCACGTGTGGCTTCGTGAAGGTATTCCGGCTGCATTAGACAAACGTCAAACGAGTGTACTGCTGTTAGCTGGCGACCTAACCTCACTCCGCCTTCGAGCCATGGCAAACTGGAGACAGATATAAAATACTGGCTGTGGGCGGAATGGGACGGCGACAATTTGCACCGCTCCGCGGAATTCTTCGCGGTTATTTCGCTAACTCCACGTGATAGTAAAAGATGAGGGTCAATCGGGTTTGTTTATTTTATAATAATATGTATAAATATTATATTTTGCCTATTATTTTCATATTTTAAATGTTTTGTATCAATTTTGATTGGTTTTATTCGTATACAGAGGCGAAGCGCATTGTCTAAAAATCACTACAATACATTTCTTTTAAAAAGTTATTTGAAATATTTTTTAGTTTGACGGACGATTGAACCGTCCTAAGCAGGAACCGGATTCGACAACTCTACCAACGTCGCCAAATGCCGATCGGTCAGAGAAATGCGTACATTTCCGCGTGCGTGTACTTGATTACCACTAAAGGTTGATATAATGCATTGTCACCGACAACGAGTCTATCTGTCGAGTTTCAGATCGATCGGACGTCGGGAAGTGTGTTAATTTCCGCTTCATTCATTAATTACCGAAACAAAAGTGAAATTCAAATATATGTATTACAAAACATATCTTATCTGATAAGGTGATCAATAAATGATCTGATAATAGATATTATTGATTTGGCACTATTAAAAAAATAACAGTCAATAGTTTTATTTATTGTTATCAAGTTTAAGTTGTAGAACTCCATTTTAATTTTAATTTTTTATATATTCAATAGTTATTAGATTTATAAAAAACAGTTTATTTTTAAACAAGTCCTGCTGTGTAATTATTATTACGCGTGACAGCTGTTTCGCCCTCTGAAGGCATTATCAAACTGACCGTAATAATAATTACACAGCAGGACTTGTTTAAAAATAAACTGTTTTTATAAATAACTGAAAGTATTACTGAAAGTATAACTGAAAGTATTCTAGAATATGAATATACATATGTATTATTTTAACAACAGAATAGTCAACACTATAATTTACTTAATTTACATGTAAAAACATTATCATATTGGAATGTCCTAAAACGGGCAATCGCCTAGTTGGACATTTTAAGTTCATTAATTGTATTATGTAATATTTACAAACAAACAATAAATAAATAAAATAAAATAAATAAATAAATCTAATAACAATATTATTGAATAAAATTTATTTTTTTAAAGTTAATAGTTTAGTTCCCAAATTTGATAATCGAAATTCCGAATTTATTGTCCAATCATAGTCAAATTATTGTAAACATTCACTATTGGTAGGTGTACCTAAATAAAACGTGTTTCTTCGCCAAATATAGTTTTAAGACGAAGCACTACGAAGTAATGCAAAATCATGTGTTTTTGGTTTTTAAATTTGTACACTTAGAAATATTTTAAATGCTTTAATTAAATGCTGCTAGTAGAACATATCTTGGACTTAATAATAATCGAGCATTTTTATCAGTCTTTTTATAAGCCCAGAAAAAGTATGAGGCCTATAAAACTGCTTTAAAATTCAAAATCTCCAACTTACGAACCCGTTTTCGGTTATAGTTTTATTGTAGGTACAATGTGGCAAAATAAGTTCTTTAGAAAATGATCGTAAAACAATGAAATATTTGTGCCTTTCGTGAAATAAAATAAAAAAAACTTTTTGGTGATGTTCTTTTGTTGCACAAATAACAGGCGGCAATTTAAACCTTATCGCCATCTCCATAAGGAGTGTTATTGTTAGCGACCCGATTCCAAATGTTACACAATGTGGTGCATCGCCTTAAAGCCTGTAATCGGGAAGGTTTGTCTAGAATGCACAGATTGCACAGAGGCATATTTCCCCACAACTTTTGGTCATAATAATTTCACAGGTTATGTCATTCATCAACACCTGGTTTTTTTTCCGCTGGCTCTTCGCCGTTTTCCATCGAAAAGGGAAAACTTTTCGTTCATATTATTTTCGGACATTCCTTCATATTGTTGTTAATATGTTATTCTATTAATCTCCAGAGATTCTGAAAAAAAAATTGATATTGAAAATAGCAATAATTGTGAAGAGATAAAGTAGCGATGAGTCGTTCATGAACGAGCCGCACAATTGAGCTCTTTTGATGAACCTTATTTGTACGACCCCCGGTAAACCGTACCACGGCCCAATTGAACGGTTACTCTTTTTATCAGGATATATTTTAGGAAAATAGCGCCATTAAATTATCCAAATATTTATTAATAGTTATAAAAATACTTGGAGACGTGAACGGCATGTGACAATCAGACATCCGGAGTTGGACATGTGTACCTACACCTACTAACTAGCATCTTATTTTTCTTGTGGTACGAGGCGATAGTCGTATGATCTTTTATACTTATACGCTGAGAGCTGTGAGCCGTATCGGGGGAGGCGTAGCGGGGGAGCAGTATCGGGGGAGCCGTATCGGGGGAGCCGTAGCAGCGGAGCCGTACGGTGGGAAGTCGTATCGAGGGAGCAGTATTGGGCGAACACAGTATTATCATTGCTCATACGCTCTGAGCTCACAGCTCCAATTCAAGTAAGCCGTCGTTCAACTGAGTCGACTCTTTGAGCCGTACGAAAATATCAAGCTGGTACCGTGCCTCCCGCTCTTAATAAAATAAGTAATGAACCATGGCTAGTTTAAAGAAAATGTAAACAAAATGGCGGAAATACGCGGGAGATTTAAGAAATACCTAAAATAATTAGCGTTATGATAAGAGTTGCCTGACAAGGCCCGACGACACACGTATCCGAAATGCTTATCTAAAACTTCATCAATATATAGGTATTACATAAGCTTTAAAATATAATTAATATAAAGTACATACCTTCTTCATTAACATCCATTATTAATGTTAATAAGTCCACTGAACACAAAATCAAAATGCGAATGGAAATTGTGTTGCAGACGAAAGAAGCCGATAACAAAAAAAAACTCCGCTATCTCTGTCACAGGGGGCAAGGCGGGGCGTTCCTAAAATGATCGTAAAGTGACGTATTGGTTAAATAAATGTAGAAAGAAAAAAAATGCTATGATTTTTAATAAGGTCAACGTTTTTGACTTTTGGTCCCTTGGATTCTTGGATAGTGCAATGTGTAGCAATCACTGCTTAAAATTCATTATATCTAGAGGTTAGTGCTAGAAGTGCCTACTTGATTAAGTACCAAAAAGTACTCTAAAACGTACCTTATTTGAACGCTATGAATACCTATATCCGGTGCTAGATCAGTGTTAAACTGAGCAAGAAGTATCAGATGTGCCGCGAAGCAAGAAGACTCAAAACTGTTCATTTAAAATAATTCTTATTCATTTAAAATTTCTTCAACTTTTAATAAATTCAACATCTACATATTAAAAAAATATTCATGTCACGTTTGTTCATAGTGGTCGACGTGACACGGGGATACAGTTTGACTGTTATATACGCAATGTAGCGAGTGTGAGTGAGTGAGCAAAAGACGCAGCGTAGGTTTTTTAATTCACATAACGACTAAGATTTTCCTACAATGAACCGCCAAAAAGTGAAAGTAAATAAAATTGCTTTGGATCTTTGCAACATAGTTTACAATGTATTTTTAACCCTTACAGTAACTAAATACCATTGTCGTTACTCTGAGATTTAACCGGAATTTATTCAGTAAGGCCGCATTCGTATGTGATGGAAAAGTTCGGCACGGCGCACAGTGGGTTGAAAATCGCCTTTCATAGACATAGAGACTAGAATTTTCAAGGGTATTTTTTTGGCTAGAAATGGATTCTGCTGATCATTACCATGCTATAAAATTTCGTATGAAGCAATTGCGTGTACAAATGAAGGAGTTATCATTTTTTTAAGAAAAAAATGTATGGCACTGACATTAAAAATGAGGTTATCTCTGGAATCATAAGGTTGGCCATTATATCCTTACACACAGATATACTAATATTTATTTGTATTTTTTTGACATACTTCGTATTGTTGCGCAACTTGCGATTTTTTTTTTAAATCCTCAAAGTTGAAAAAAAACTTTTTAATGTTGATGATTCATTTTAATGATTCTAATTGAAACAAAAAAATAAACTGTGCGGCGTCTTTTTGTAAGAAACAAAAATCAAATCCTCAAGTCAGTTCGCCCCTGGTGTTACACGCGAAACATTATTTTTATCAGTGAGCTGTGTTCTTTTTACAACGTAATCCACAAAATAATGAATTACGTCAGCGGGCGTTTGATTACTGGCGGTTTACGTAAAGTGGCAATAGAGACAATAAGCCTCGCCGAGATTAATGTCCACAGTAAGATAATACTTAATGATGTGCAAAGGTTTCCCGGAAGCCGGTGGTTAACTTTATAGATACTCTGCACATTTAACCGTGTTTTGCATAACGTAAAAAAAATATAATATCGCCTAAATTCTAAGTTCAGATAAAAACGCTGACGCAGAATCTAAAAATTCATCTAATGAATTCATAATAATCATCTGAATGTCTACCTTTCATGTATGCAATATAAACTGATGGTAAACAAAACTCGAGGTTATCAGGAGCTCATAGATCGCTCGGGATAACGGGTTAATTAGCATTTACTTTCGACACTCGGGTATTGGTTAAACTCAAGTGAAAAATCAATTCAAAAGCAATAATCAACTCTACTCCGATTTTCATTTATTATTTTTAGTGCATATTTTTTTCATAAGATGATTAGCGCCATTACCACCGTTTGTATAAATTATAAAATGACAGGTAAAGTGAAGACCCAGCATACATGCTTTGGATGCTGCGCTTCCCTTTCGGAAGTATGCATACGAGAGATGGAAAGGATGATGGAGATATCGAAAGAAGGAGAAATTCAGGAAACTCCACTGAACGCGGTTGGAGCTAACAGAAAATTGTGATTTTTCTTGGTGATTTTAGGATGAGAAATGATTACTATTTATAATTAAACGATTCAGTTGTTCTCACCTTCTAATGCCAATTAATTGCGAATATTTTTACGAAAAAGACCTTTATTAGTTACTAGCTGACGTGTACCCGGCGTTGCTCGACTTTTCTCTACTTTCAATAAATATAATATCCATGTATTATATACATGGTGTCCGGAAACTCGTAGTACAAGCGGGAAACTGGTGAATCTACATCACATTTGGAGTCGATTTTGTAGTATAATTTTTTTTGATTTGAGCTTTCGTTTTCGAGTAAATCGAGTGAGAAGTTGATTTTTTTTTTGATCAAATTCTTATAAATTATTACTGAAGATCAAAGTACCCAACTAATTAAAACTATTTAAAATTTAAAATTAAAACAAATAATGACGAAAAAATTTGAACCCTGAAATAGCCGAAAAATATATATATATATATATATTTTTTTTTTTATAAAAATGCTCAAATAAAAAAACTTTGTGTTTATTTGGGTTCCCCGTGTGGTATACATTCTCCAGTTTCCGGCTTGTACTACGAGTTTCCGCACACCATGTATATAAACATTCCGGAAGAAATTCGTTAAATGTTAGTCTAATCCCTATCAAACTTAACAGAATTAAACGCACAAACAGACAGACGCGGATAGTGACTTTGGTTTACCAATGTATTGTCACGATTACGAATTTACTAAAAGTTTATCAGGAAACGGCCTGTAATTCAGTTTTTAGTTCATTCAAAAATGTTCCAGGATGTTGTGGATTGCTCTCGACTAATCTCGAATGTTCTGGAATGTTCTAGAAATATCTAGAGGGCGAAATTTCCAACCCTTATATCTTCAAAAAACGGGAACTTTCTTTATGGATGGGGGATAGAGGGCTACCACACCACATAACTCCCTTGATCGTATCGGGACTCATTTTTTTAGTTTTAGCGGCACATAATTATATTTTATATTGATTATATATAAGTAACATCCATCAAATGCCGTTCTTATAAGCATCTAATGATTCAGTGACGTTATCTACCAATAACCTATTCGAACAACAGGATAAGCGCACCTTTTTTTAAGCAAAATGTATTTTTTATGATTAATTAGGAAGATAAAAATGTTATCTATTAATGTAGGAAAATGCATTAATAAACCATTCTACTTTTTCATTAAATCACGGTGATTGATTGTTAGGTTTTATCAGATATACTTTGTTCGTAGTAGGTATTGCTTGGAAATATTTTGTGTTTTCTTCGAAATATCTACATATTTAATGGGCTAAATCCATCGACCAATTAAGTCTACATTGATGGCTGTATCTCTGGGGACAAAGTAAAGTTTGACATTCAAAATTCATTTCCTCAATGTGTGGACAAGGGGTATTAAGTAGTTCAACTGAAAATTCATTCCCTCAATGTGTGGACAAGTGGTATTAAGTAGTTCAACTGAAAATTCATTCCTTCAATGTGTGGACAAGTGGTATTAAGTAGTTCAACTGAAAATTCATTCCTTCAATGTGTGGACAAGTGGTATTAAGTAGTTCAACTGAAAATTCATTCCTTCAATGTGTGGACAAGTGGTATTAAGTAGTTCAACTGAAAATTCATTCCCTCAATGTGTGGACTAGTGGTATTAAGTAGTTCAACTGAAAATTCATTCCTTCAATGTGTGGACAAGTGGTATTAAGTAGTTCAACTGAAAATTCATTCCTTCAATGTGTGGACAAGTGGTATTAAGTAGTTCAACTGAAAATTCATTCCCTCAATGTGTGGACAAGTGGTATTAAGTAGTTCAACTGAAAATTCATTCCTTCAATGTGTGGACAAGTGGTATTAAGTAGTTCAACTGAAAATTCATTCCTTCAATGTGTGGACAAGTGGTATTAAGTAGTTCAACTGAAAATTCATTCCTTCAATGTGTGGACAAGTGGTATTAAGTAGTTCAACTGAAAATTCATTCCTTCAATGTGTGGACAAGTGGTATTAAGTAGTTCAACTGAAAATTCATTCCTTCAATGTGTGGACAAGTGGTATTAAGTAGTTCAACTGAAAATTCATTCCTTCAATGTGTGGACAAGTGGTATTAAGTAGTTCAACTGAAAATTCATTCCTTCAATGTGTGGACAAGTGGTATTAAGTAGTTCAACTGAAAATTCATTCCCTCAATGTGTGGACTAGTGGTATTAAGTAGTTCAACTGAAAATTCATTCCTTCAATGTGTGGACAAGTGGTATTAAGTAGTTCAACTGAAAATTCATTCCCTCAATGTGTGGACAAGTGGTATTAAGTAGTTCAACTGAAAATTCATTCCTTCAATGTGTGGACAAGTGGTATTAAGTAGTTCAACTGAAAATTCATTCCTTCAATGTGTGGACAAGTGGTATTAAGTAGTTCAACTGAAAATTCATCAAGAAGATAAGAGTTATTAAAAAAGATGATTTGATAAGGGACGCTGGTAGCTTTGACTCAAAATTTGCTTATCCTAAAACAATATTGACATGATAAAAGTAAAGAGATATTGTAAAAATAATTAGTAAGCTGATGGATTCAGCGGCTTTAGTGAATTATAAGGGTATTAGTTTATTTATTTTTTTAAATTGTATTAATCTTGGAGAATGATTCATACGACATTGTACAGGTGTTTATGCAAAATAAACAATTATTTTTTATGGGTGGCAGAAAAACTTAATGAATATTAATTCATTCTCTTAGTGTTTAATGCAGCAATACGGCTCATAACCGGGGTTTCTAAATATTTGCACATTTCAGAACACCTTCGTAACCTTCACTGGCTCAAGTACCCTGAAAGAATCCAGTAGAAATTGTGCTGGATGGTGTTTAAATCCATTCATAAAATGGCCCCACCCTACATCTCTGAACTATGTGTCCCGGAAAACACTGGTCTGAGGCAGTCAACTTTTAGATCAGCAACATCAGCAGCTGTAGGCAGACTGATGGAACCTAAGCGCAAGCCAAATACTAAGTTTGGTGATCGCGCTTTCGGAGCATCTCAGCCGAAGGCTTGGAATAAACTCCCTCCGGAACTATGATCCATAACAAGTCCAACAGAATTCAGGTATAAACTAAAAACTTACCTTTTTAAGCTGTCATACCCTTAAATTAAATATACCATTCCTGAGAGAAAGTCCAATTATATCCAATTTTCCAATTATGTCCTAAATCCTGTATCTAAATTTCGCTAATAAACAATTAGTTAATGTTAATTAAGTGTTAATCTCAAGTGACCTACCAGGTAAGTATGGTACTGTATATTATCTCCATATATGATTAGTAGATCATTGTAAAAGTGTATTATATATTTGTACAGTGCCCGTGAGGTGCTTTTGCAGAAAAACGGCGCTATTTAAATCATCCAAATATTATTATTATTATTATTAAAATATAGCAGAATATTTATAATCCCGCTCCAGAGTGGAAGGAAGGTACTCTCAGTATCGCCCCGGTGAGAAACAGCAATATTAAAAATCGATACGTTTCAATGGCTTTAGATATGTTCAGTGACCTCACAAAATCTCACATCTCATCAAACTTAGTTCTACTGGCTCCGGGCAGATGTGCGATATCGGAGAGAGATAACCTCCAAGTGGCTTACCTTGGGTTCGAATCCCATCTCACACAATATTTAGTAAAATAAGTTCATTTCACATTAAATTCTTAATATAAACTAATATCTAGTACACTTTCGGTACGTTCTAGATTATAAGATGCTTTCAGTATCGCCCTGGTGAAAGACCACCATTCAGAATAGAAACATTGCTTGAAATGGCTTTGGCCATGTTTGGTGACCAGATCTGAATAGCCAGGTACTTCTCCTCCCTTTTCTTCACCATCTCCTTCCCCTTCTCGTACCCTTCAACCTCACAACACACACCGATTGGGGATGCCATAATCTCACTCAACGGTTAGCAGGGAGCAGTTGGGGCTCTTCTGCGGTGTTCAAATAACAACATAAAATGTTCTTTCATTCATGATAAAAATGTTATGTTCTTTAATTTATAATAAAAATGTTATCTTCTTTAATTCATAGTAAAAATGTTATGTTCTTTAATTTATAATAAAAAATGTTATCTTCTTTAATTCATAGTAAAAATGATATGTTCTTTAATTAATAGAAAAAAATTTATGTCTTCATATGAAGCGGTTACTTTGTGATGTGACATTATAATTTAAAATTAAACAATAACTTTGTAATGAAATTTGTAGTGAAACCCGGTCGACATTAAGTATTTACCTATAAGTGATGTTTACAAAGTTATTGTTTAATTTAAAAAAAAAAATTATGTTCTCGAATTCATAGTAAAATGTTATGTTCTTCAATTCACAGTTAAAATGTTATGTTCTTGAATTCGTAGTAAAAACATTATGTTATTTAATTCATAGTAAAAATGTTATGTACTTTAATTCATAGTAAATATGTTATGTTCTTTAATTCATAGTCAAAATGTTATGTTCTTGAATTCATGGTAAAATGTTATGTTCTTTAATTCATAGTAAAAATGTTATGTTCTTTAATTCGCAATAAAAATATTATGTTCTTTAATTCATAGTAAAAATAATTGTACACATTAAAAGAGCGATCATTCAATTAATTGGATTAAATCTATTTGAGACATCTGTTAATGGAAACCAGAAATAAATGAAGTGAGAACGTAGCTACTAACTGGTAGATCAGAATCGTCTGGTGGACGCAGAGATGGCTCTAAACCTGAACTAAATCTGTACTAAAGTGGGCTTCTCAAACGGTGGGTCCATGGGCTTATTTTAAATTATGTGTTCCAATCGCGTTTTTTTATACGTGGCAATATTTTTTTTTATAGGTGGTTGAATATTAACCCTTCAGGCATATCAACCGTTATATTTCTCGAAGATGCTGTCAGAAAGTCGGAGTATTTCCGCTGTTCAATAAAATCAAAATAAATGGAATATTTCTGAACGTACCGAAAACTAAAAACTATAAAGGTGGTGAAATAAGATTTCAAATTTTATTATTGGAAAGAAATATATAATTTTGAATATTAAAATTATGAAATCAAACATAAGAAAGTTTTAAAAATGGCTTACGTTTTTTCATGAACTTAACTAAAATTACTGATAACGAAAACAAAATTATCAGACAAATGTATTTTAAACGTTATTGCCACCTCGCTTTTTTGGGTTCATATAAAAATAATTAATGATAAAATCACAAAGTTTTTTTAATTGCAGTCGGAACCTTTGGTTTCATATAGGTATAAATTTTAATTATTCTGTGGTTAAATTATATTTTTGAATTTTTAATTAAGACGGTAAGGGAGATATAACGATTTCCATGAGACCATGTGAGCTGTTCCGAAAAGCTAACGAAATGACTCAACGGGTATTAGCTGTTTGTTCCCAAAACCCAACAAATTAGCCCGAGGAGTCAAAGTAAAAAGACCTTTTTTAATTCCACAAATCATCGATAGATTTTGCATTTTTTGTGGTTATCTCCTTCATTTAGATTCGATAAATCATCTGACTAAACGCATCTTAGGCGAAGCGATCAGAAAGTGGTCAATATCGACCCCCCGGGGGCGATTTCGACCTGCAGGGAGTTCATGTTAATTTACGAAAAAAATGAGGGTGTATTAGAGTTGATCCCATTTACGTCAATTTTAGGCCACATTCTTTAGGGAACGTCACTTTTTGTGGTTTCATATGGAATATATTTCAAAGTACAGCAAATTTTTGACGAAGAGGTCAAATGCTGGGAAAATCTCAAACATTTAAATCTTCTAGCGAAAATTTTGTCACACGAAAATATTGAAGGAATAAATTATTTCGAAATACATACAAATCCACTCTGAAATGTAGAGAAATATCGGTCTGAAAAAATTGATACTAGGAAAGCAAGGGGTCTGCACAAAACAGAAACAATCCGGAACGTGGTCTACGGGACAAAAAGTTTGGGGACCTCTAGATTTGATGAGTGGGTATTTTGTTATAAGGTCAAAATATAAATTTATCGAACTTAAACTAATGTAATAATTGAAGACAAGTGAGGGGAAGATGTTCTGTTAAAAAACCAAGACTTTGAATAGGGACCAAAGTTAGTTTACATTCAACTAGCTGACGTTTACCCGGCGTTGCTAGGAGTTACCCTTAGGAGATACTTTTTAAGATATACAATTCCATAGTACATTATGTTGATGTATTTCATAAGGGTTAACCGGCGTTAGCAATGTAAGCGCCATAATTTATTTTCTCTACTTTCTATAAATATAATATGCATGTATTATATACATAAACTTTCCAGAAGAAATCTCTAAATGATACTGAAAAACCTATCAAAATCAGGTGAATAGTTTAGAAGAACTAAGCGAACAAACAGAGAGACGCGGAAAGCGACTTTATTTTATACTATTTAGAGATGAGATAAAACTTATTTTAGAGTGAAAACCACAAGAAATTTTAAAATTGACGGCTAAAACAGAAAAATTGAATTAATATTTTATAATAATTTGTTGTCATATAGTTTTCTTTACAAGAATCCAGACAGTGTACTAGCCGAGCCCGTTTATTGGATTCAACCCACACAGTTACAAATGTCTGCCATTATAGTTCCTTTCAGCGTTGTATTCGGATCTACCCATCAATCATCGGAGGCGATGTCGGCCTTAATAAAACTACAATATACAAAACGCCAGCTCGCGATTCCGACTATCGATCGAAACAAATAATAATATCCAATTACTTGTAATGAAACACCATAAGTATTTTATTGTCTTCTGTGAAATCTATAAGAGACTTACCTTTTCAAATTGTATAGTGGAGTTAGCGTCATGACAAACTTCTTGGATTTGTGACAAGAACAAGTAAACAAGCCCTAAGCAATGACATCGATGTTCAACTGCATTATACGATCAAAAAACTAGAAAACGCTTCTGCAGTTGGGCCTATACTATACGGGATACTAGAACAAAAATCAAAAAAAGTTTCTAAGGTATCTTTATATGAAAATGCATGGTGAGTAGACACGCTTCATGCATCACTTGGATTTGCCCTCTTCTGAAACGCGCTACGAAAGTCTCTAATCTAAGAGAAATGGGGCCCTTACAGTAACAGCATTAAAAATAATATACTATTTGATCGACAGCCATACCTCCTGGAAAGCTATAAATTGTTCGCGCTGAACAACTACCGCCAGGGTCGGCACCACGATTTGCTATATATTCCACATTGCAGAAAGAACGTTCTGGCCCAGCAAAGCATGACAATAGGTAAGGTGCTGCCAAATGAAACCTGTAGGTCTCTTGACATTTGCAGAATTGGTCTTCATAAACGAAAAGCTACACCCCCCTCCCCCTTCGCCCCTTCAACAGTCTTGAAGGTTTCAAGAGTCATTTCAGACAAATAAATACTATGTATATTATGTCATTGTTAAATATATACTTAAAATTAACGTACATTACGTCATGTTACAGCGCCCTTGAGGCGATTTTGCACAAAAACGGCGCTATATAAATCATCCAAATATTATTATTATCGCAATAGGATCATATAAATATGTAATACACGTAATTAAAAAAAAAATGACGATTCTTTCTAACTGTAGAATGTTGTGGGGGAAAAATGCGTTAATTATCTAATTTGTTTTTGTGTGTTCGGTGGATATTGTTTACTTCTACCGCGGCGTTGGAATTCCGGAGAAATTAGTGGAATCTTCACCTCGAGGCAATATTTTATCGTTTCTTGTTAGCGCTTACAAAGGTATTCTGTACATTTTTAAGAGATAACTTTTGTGTTAATTTTTTTGAAAGGTTCTATAAGGCCGTGTAGTATGCTGTAAAGTAGTGTAAAGAAAGTAATTGTGTTTCATCGGAAATATTACTAATTCACAAAACATTTATTTTGCCAAAAGTTCTGCAGCCCCACGTTGGGCACCACTTAAATTCCGAGAATCCTTCCTTGATAACCTTGTCCCCTAAATCAGCACTCGGTGTGTGTCGTAGATATGTAATTAAAGACCATCCGTGCGGTATAGTGTAAACAAAGTCATTAACTTCCAACGGAAATATTACTAATTCACAAAACATTTAATTTGTCAAAAGTTCTGCAGCCCCACGTTGGGCGCCACTTACGTTCTGCGAATCCTTTCTCGATAACCTTGGCCCCTACATCTGCCGTAACTCTGTATCGGTGTGTGATGTGATTAGAGCCCGCCCGGTGTGAGTGTGCGGGTACAGAAATAGACAGGTGGTGGGGCGAGCACGTGGCCGCCTAGTGTCCGCGGACCAAACTCCGCCCGCGAGACTCCGACAGGGAACAAGTTCGTCTCGGCGAGTGACCTTGGCTTGGCTGACACATACCGCCCGGTCAACTTTACGCACGGAGACTTTGCAACAGACTTGACTTCCACAATCTGATAAGCTCAGAAAGAAGAAATATTCTTATTTATTTCTTCCCAGAGTCCAGAAATTAAGTATGACATGTTTAAAACTTGGACGTGAGATGTGAAGTGTAAAATGCTTCTTACGGGACACGGTCAAATATCCTTCACAAAACGGCTATTTGAATGCATTTATTTATATAATATGTGTCCATTCCTTTCTATTTTTAGTATATTTTGTACGTTTTTATTTTTACATTAAACCCACACAGGAGGCCATGAGGAAAATAACTTCCCTTGGAGCCTATGTCATATTTTAGGATGATGTGTGCAGGGTTTTTTTTTAGTGAAAGGAAGTAAGATGAAGTTCTGGGAATGTAAAAGGTATGAGGGTTGGTTAGGAATCTAGGGACTGTGTGTCGAGGATTGACGGACATGTGAATATATCCCTCCCACTGCGGCACAAGGCGATGGGTTGAAAGACCAGTTGGAGAGGTCAAAGGGTCTCCCCAAACCAGCCTTTAAATAAATATTTACATATCTATGTACGTTTTGTTATTTTGTCTATTTTTTGTTATTATCTATATAAATAAAAATGTTAATGTTAGTTTGTTCAAATCTTAAATTTCCGAGAGTTGTATTCGAATACGCGTGTTTTTTGTAACAGGTAACAGGTGACACTGTGACAGGTAATAAAATGCTTTTTTGAAAAACAGCGCCATCTGTTGGACAAACATGTTTTTTTAAAAGCAACACGCCCTAATGTTTCTCTATCTGCACAGACAGAATGAGCCACAGCAACGCGTGGCGGTGTACAGGTAGCTTCAAAATATTTATTTATTTATTAACGGACAACGTCCAAATTACAAAATAATAACACGAATACAGTAAAATGAAAAATACAGGAGTAGACAAAGGTACATGAAAGCAAAGACATAATATAAGAAAATAAAGTGACAAGTCGAATCAAGTCAAGACTACGCCGTGGGTCAGGACCACAGGACACTTATAATATTCCGTCACTTGTTTAGCGACTGGCAAAAATCATTCAGACTTATCCCAAAAAAGTTAAGGTTTTGACTTGAGTTGACTAGTCTACACATTCTGGACAATGGTGAATAATATCCATAATTTGTCGAATGATGGTTGAGGAAGAGCAGTTCATTATTTCTGAGTCTGTGCGAGGGGGTATTGAAGGGAATGAGTTGCAGTAGAGTAGGTGAATCAATAATACCATTTATAATTTTGAAGAAGCAAATGAGGTCATTTCTTTTCCGACGGACTTCCAAAGGAGAGAGGTTTAGAGTTAGTTCAATTTCATCATATGAGTATTTGCCTTTTTCTAATCCTAGCCTCCTAGCAATCCCTCTTAAGAACCGATGTTGAACAGATTCAATGCGTCGAATGTGGACAGCATAAAAAGGAGACCAGATAACACAAGCATATTCAAGATGGGGGCGAACCAAGGAGCAGTAAAGAGTTCTAAGGGTATTTACGTTTTTGAAGTCCGAAGTGATTCTAGTGATGAAACCAAGTAGTTTGAGGGATTTATTAACGATTGCAGTTATGTGAAGAAAGCTTGCTATCAAGAAAGACACCAAGGTCTTTAATAGATTTTTTTTTTATTATTATTTATTGAGTTAGTTTATACATTTGAATATAAACTAATATAAACAAGATCATATTTCATTTTGTAATTTTACATATTTTTACAATAAATATAACATTTCTTTTTAAATACATTCATTCTTCCTTCATTCTTCAGACTTTCAGGCATTTCATCATACATTTTTAGTCCTTTGTACATTAGGCAGTTCTGTGATTTTGTTTTTTTCATATGTGGCAATCTAATCCTATTTACATTTCTGGTTTCGTAATTATGAACATCTCTATTAAAAACAATTTCATCCTTAAAATATTTTGGCATTTGGTTGTTCATGATTTTATGTACAAAAATTAACACATTAAATAATAGTCTCTTTTTTATAGAAATCCAATTTAGCTGTTCTCTCATTTGATCTATGCTTGCGTATTTTCCTTTTCCTAGTATACACCTCATAGCTCTATTCTGTATAACATCTAGCTTGTTCAAGTTTCCTTCATTGGCCAAATACAACATAGTAGAGCAATAATCTAAATGTGGAGCAACTATAGTTTTATAAATCAGCTCTGTAGTGTTTCCATTTAGTTTATTTCTTAATCTTCTAAGAAAATTGACTTTTTTAGATACCTTCTTTAGCACATATTCAAAATTTGCTGCGAAAGTTAGTTTTGAATCTAGTATCACACCCAGGTACTTAATTTCATTTACTTTTTCAATTTTTTCGCCATTAATTGTCAATTTTAACTCTGTGTTATGCGTTTTGTTGCCTATTTCCATATATTTTGTTTTGTTGACATTCAGTTTTAAATTGTTTAATTTCAGCCATTTCGTTATATTTTGTAGGTCTTCATTTAATTTATTAATTGCATCTACGTACTCTTCACATGAAATATAGATTAATGTATCGTCTGCAAATAATCTAATTTTGCAATGTTTTATGGTTTTAATTATATCATTAATGTAAATAATGAATAGAATTTGACCTAATACCGACTCTTGTGGAACACCGAGGTTGTTTTCTATCGGTTCTGATTCTGAGCTTTCCACTTTTGTTACCTGTTTTCTTTCATGGAGATATTCTTTGAAAAGATTTAGAGCTACTTCAGAAAGACCTATATCTTCTAATTTTTCCAAAAGTTTTTTCCTTTCTATCGTTTCAAATGCTCTTTTAAAATCTAAAAATGTTGCAATGGTGATTTTTTTATTATCTGTTTCTTTCTTCCATGTATTAATCACAATGTTTATTGCAGCTTCACAAGAGTTATTATTACGGAATCCTGATTGTTCGTCACATAATATATGATGTTTTTCCAAATACTCAACGAGTTGTTTCTTTATTACAATTTCTAGTACCTGTTCGTATTTTGGTAACATATTTATAGGTCTAAATTCTTCACATTTTCTGGTATTAACAACTTTCGGAATCGGGATCACAATAGATGTTTTCCATGTGTTTGGAAATTTTCCACTTCTTAACGATTCATTTATTATGTTCAGTAGATGAGGTCCTATCACTGGCATTGCATCCCTTAAAACTGTAAAGCTTATTCCATCTGGACTCTCTTTTGATTTGGTGCTGTTTAGAATCTGTAAAAGATATGTTTCATCAATCTCTTTAAACACAAGTTTTTCTCGGTTTAGGGGAACATTTCTCACGCGGTTGTCTTCCTTCAGTATTGGTATACTCTGATGTAATTCCGTTATGCTGTTTACAAAATATTTGTTGAAGCAGTTCTGTATGCTACCCTGTATCTGATGTGGAAATTCAATGTCATGTTTCATCCCTTTATCTTCAGTTTGCATTAATCCTTTTATGGTTTTCCACATTTTTTTAGTGTCTCCTTTTTCACAGATAATTTTATTTTTGAAGTAATCGTTTTTACAAACTTTCAGTTGTTTTGAGTATTTATTTCTTGCATTCTTGATGTAACAGTTGTTAAGCAAATATTATTAAGTTTGTATTCGAAGACAATTGGTTTTTTTGATCTATAGAAGGACATAATTTTGCATTTATCGACATTTAGTTTCAAACAATTAATTTTACACCAATATAGAATGTATTGCATTGCACTACCCCTACATGCATTCCGGAATAAAATTTTACAATTATTATTAATGCTACGTAGCAGGGGCCTTTCAAAAGGTTATTACAAACTACAAAAAAACAGATATTTATTATTAAATAATAACATTCATATTAGATCCAGACGGTCAGAGGCAAAAACGTCCACCTTAAAACAACAAGATAATAAATAAGCTCCTCTTGTGATCATTATTATCTAAGGACGTAGCTATGATAGGTGACACCTTGTTATTCTTAGGTGACTTATTGTCTCGCAACTCAACGAATAATAATACACAAGAACCAAATAAAGACACTAATCCGGAGTAAGATTGTTTAGATATAAATATGGATATAAACAAATCCAAAGTCCAAAACAAATGAATTGCTATGTGGTTGCGAATGGCGTAGCAAGAATTCACCGTGTTACAGGAATTCACCGCAAAGTAAATAACCTTTTACAAATTATTATAAGCAATAATCAGTTGCCTGAAATATCAATACAAATTGAAAATATCTCCGGAATAAAAATAAATGCCGCCGACGGGAATTGAACCCGCACCTTCTGATGTCCGGTCAGGTGCTCTGGATCACTGAGCCACGTCGGCTTATTTCCAACACGCCAAATAATTCAATATGTACGAGTACTTCAATCAACAATTAGTGCTTATTATATTTTTTTTACGACTAATTATTGCTTATGATAATTTGTTATCCCTTGTGCTATGCATAAAACCTTGTTATATAAACATTTGTTTATCATTAAAAAAATAAGAACCTTTAACAATATTGAAATAAGAAGAAGGAATTAATAGTGGCATTAGAATTGACATAAAGACTCCTTAACAAAAGGAACCATAAGCGCTATGCAATATTATTGTCATCCTGAATTTTGGTATTATATACAGCCGAGCAACAAAATAACCAAGGCGTAAGTGTAGTATCCTTGATTTTAGTATATGAGCTCACCCTTAGATGGCACTAGATTAGTCTATTGGGTTACCCATAGATAGCTTAGCTGTCGAGAATATTAGGACAATAAATAAGATTAGAACCTCAAGGTCGAGGTCCAGATTATTCCAACCGCCTGCTAATTAAGGCGACGCACTACGTCGTGTAATATTTTGAATCGAGCCGCTATCGATAACACACCTTACGTAGATGGCGATAAGGCTTAAATTCCCGCTTAACACCATCCATCTGTTTTGATTTATGAAAGAAAAAAACATGGCCAAAAAGTGCCTTTTATTTTATTTTGTGGATGTTCAGGCACAAATATTTAAATGTTTTTCGACCATTTTATAAATAACTTAATTCGCCACATTATACAATAAAACCATAACCGAAAATGGGTTTGTAAGTAGGAGATTTTGAACTTTAAAGCAGTTTTCATAGGCATTATACATTAATTTTTTCTGGGCTTTTTTTAAAGGTCAAGATGTATTCTACTCGCAGTATTTAATTAAAGCATCTGAAACATTTCTAGGCGATCAAATTTTCAAACCAAAAACACATGATTTTGCATTACTACGTATCGCATCGCCTTAAGATTAGATCAGAGACATCAGACATCTATCACAATAAAAGTTCAAGTGTTTTGATGAAGCCGGTGTTTTTTGAATATGAGAGTTTGTGAGAAAAACCAATAAGTAAGAAAACACAATTAATCTCCACGCCGAACATTTGATTTACTCATTTGCGAATGGTGCTTAGCGTGGTTAACGTTAGAAACACACTGGGTCGACGTATGCTACATTAGCAACGCATTAAGATATCTAGACTAATTACAATCCATACATTTTCTATGAAAATATATGCTTGTAAAATATGTACTGTATTTTTTAAAATTTGTTTCCTTTACGCGTTCATACATTTCTATTTGAAAAAAATTTTTTTTAGTATGTTACGTTTATATTTTTTATTGAGTAATTTATTTTTTTATTTGTATTCTACTCAAGCGATAAGAAAACCTTCAATTTATCTAAAGCATATTTTTTGGTATTCATAATGTACACTAGTTCGTTATAAAGATTAATCAAAATAGTGATATGGCATTAAGCTTCGCCTTGAGAACTAGAGACCACTTGTCACACGCGTTGCGTGTGTAGAATCAGTGTGCACGTTGACCCGGGAACCCGGTGTGTTTCTACCTTAAACCTTGTACCGGCATAAGCAAACTACAATAATCACAAAAATAACAAATGTTTTTCAATACGCATTTTTATACTTTGAACAGCAGCAAGGGTTGTAGTGGTAGCAGTTGTTTGTCGGATAGGAAATAATACATCGTGAAGATAAACGTGTTATGAAAATAATGACAAATAACATCACATGACTACGATAGTATCTATTGAAAGATGGCACAAACAACTTAAACTCGAGGCTAATAACACAAAACTGTTCCTAGAACCCAACTTTGTGTACTACTAGGGAGAACCAGCTTATATTTATTTATTAATTATCTTCATAGAATTTAACATAGGTTATTGAAATACACCACAACATCTGAAATTTAGAGAAGGAATATTAATTCCAGTTGAACGTGAAATATTTATAATAATAATATATTTAGAGCCTACAATAGGGTATCTATAGAATAAAATTAAGCATGAACTGGGGAATCTAATTGGGCATGAAACCAGTTTGGCCTAGTATATACATTCCTCGCTCAAATTTAGACGGGCTAGATCGGCCGCTCAATCCTCGACAAGCCGCAAAAGAGTTCCTTTTTTAGACGCCGAGGCGTCAGCAGTAACACATGTCAAATTTGACATTTACGTAATTCTTCCAGTTAAAGGAAAGGAAGGTTGCAAAGGTTGGGTGGGGTTAATGTAAAAAAAAGAAGGTGCGGGTTCAATTCCCGTCGAATTTTCACTCAGAATACTGTCATTTGAGATTTATTAAAAATAATTCAAGCAAAAATAACGTTTTGAAAACTATTGAATATGCATTTGACAAGCTGTATTTTTGTAAAGTGCGAGGAGAATGTATGTTATATTTCTTAAAGATACGGTCAGAAAGTCAGAGAATTATTGTGTATCTCTGTTTCTCAATAAAATCTAATGAACTACGCTTTCTAATTGTATTATTTGAAATAAACGTGTAACTTTTTTTTTATATTTATTTAAATTTTGAAACCAAACTTTTTTTTGTCTGCTGGCCGTTTTACGTTTTTTCGTCTAAACTCTGAATTATTGATAGCCAAAATAAAATGTTCGTTTTTTAAAAATCTTAAATCTCCGAAAGTTCGATTATGCGTGTGTTTTTATATACCTATATTATATAGATGTCACCTGTGACAGTTAAAAACATGCTTGTTTTTTAAAACAGCGTAGTCATGCTTAAAAAAAAACAGCACCATCTACACAGACAGACCGCGCCACAGCAGCGCGTGGCGGGGTACAGTTAGTATAAAAATAAAAAGTAAAAAAAATCCTTAATTTTTCTCAAATTGCGATCGGAACCTTTGGTTACATAGAAGTGTACATTTTAATTATTCTATGGTCTATATTTGAATATTAAGCTTGGTGTTTTCTCTTTCTAACGCGGTAATATCCCGTGATATGTGCGTCTCCATGTGAGAGCACTAGCAAAATCTCGCGTATAAAATAAATAATAATAGTTTGCATAATAAAAAATTAATAAACCTAGAATTTCTATCATAGAAATTAGCAATGCAATGTTGCAGTTTGCAGTTTAGAGGAAGCATAAAGGTTATCGTAATCGCTGATTATGTTTCATATCATTATAAATGCGACCATGCAAAAAGTACATAAATATGTACAGGATTTTCCAATAAGAGGTGTTATTTTGATATTCAATCGTAAAAGATCAATGGTTTCGTTGCTTGTATGGCACGTAGCGCCGTCTTGTTGATAAACGTTTTCCAGATCAATACCATCCGATTCCGGCCATAAAAAATCATTAATCATCTCTCGATAGCGTAATCCATTCACCGTAACTGTTGCTCCAGCCTCATTTTCGAAAAAGTAAGGTCCAATGACTCCGCCGGACCATAAACCGCACCAAACAGTCACACGTTGAGGATAAAGAGGCTTTTCAAAAATAACTCTTGGGTTTTCCGAGCCCCAGATGCGACAATTTTGCTTGTTGACGAAGCCACCGAGGTGGAAATGACCCTAATCACTCAAGATGATTTGCATTTGATTCACTCAAGTGAATTTTAATAATTTCAATGCGTTGTTGAAGCGTGTATCGTTCCATTTTTATTAATGGCGTAGTTTCTACTTGTCAAATGTCAAAAAATGACAGCTTCAAAAGTAACATCTACCGAAATAGCGGGCTATTCAAAATAACACCTCTTATTGGAAACCCTGTATTATCGAAGTCAGAGTGTTAGCTTTTAATTTGCTCAATATTTCTGAATTTTCCAGGCGTGGTGGATCCGGTTTTCTTGTACTAAACCGCTTACTTGTTCAAATAAATCTACTTAAATTGCAATTTTGTTTTCGGTAATGAATTAACGCGGACATGCACGCATTTTTTCTGAAATCGGGTGATATCAAATGTCAAACGTACCCGATCGGCATTTGGCGAGGTTAGTAGAGTTTTCGGCTCCAGTTTCTGTGGTAGGAAGGTAGAATCCCCAGTAATTTTTTTAAGATTTAAAAAACATTTGAAAATAGATGTGTTATAGTTAAAACAATGTTTTTTACGGGTTGTTGCGGTTTCTTACTAAAATCGTGTAATACGAGGGTGGTCTGAAAAGTTTCCGACCTCAACGCAAAGATGGCGGTACTCGTCAATAAAAGCTAGTGAATATAGTTGTGCATCTTTTGACAGTTACTCACCAAAGTTTCGGCCATTTTGGACGCGCAGTTTTTAGATGACAGTCGTTTGAGTGAGTCGATGTGTGTGTTTTTGTGAAAATGGAAAAATTGAGTATCGAGCTGTTATTAAATTTTTGTTTTTGAAAGGCAATACGCCTACTGAAATCAGCTCCCTCTCTCTTATTAACGTAAGTATGATTGTATCAAGAAGAATTGTAGAAGATTGTATTCGACTACTGTGGCACATAATATTATAATTTTTTTTAATTGATACATTTAAAGTTTTTTTTTAAAATAAAATATTATTTGGTAAAGTAAGCCTCAAAAATATTATAACTTTGACCTATGACGCATTGATGCGTTGATAGTTGACATGTTTTTTTTATGAAATGTTTTCGACATAATTGTAATTCTAACTATGTATGTTATCATTTCCTACTTATAATTATTTACTTTCTATTTCTGGAAATCAATTTCGGAGAATCATTATTTTTATCATAGAAAACAAGTGATTAAACAAGATTAAGCAATACGCACTCTTATTTGAAAGAAACGTTGGAAATTATATTTTATAAATCAGTACTATGTAGACTATGTACTTGCTTTGCCATTGTTATTATGTACAACAAATAATGAACATAACCGTAAATATCATTAACCCTTCAGGTCTCGGAAGGACATTAATAGCCACAAACATTATATTCCATTATAGCCTCTGAAGGACAGATCTGACCGGGGCGTTAATACATTATAAAAGTATTTTTATATTTTTTTCTATAATGCGTATATATGTGATATGTTTGTCATTGGAAAGATAAATAATTATACTTCACAGTTTGAATCAAACATTCATTAATTATTAAGTTAAAAAAATATTTACATTTTTTCATTGTATGAACGGCATAAAAAGTGAAGTGACAGTTTTATTACCAATTACCTAAGGAATATGTTTTATAAATATCGAATTCTTTCAAAATTATGGACGTTCCGAGTCAAAATGTCCTGGTAACTTTTTTGTGTACATTTTCATTTTTGGTATTAAAAATTATTTTTGAGAGAGATTAATGTTTTTCCAAATTGAAATATTTCAAAGATAATTTAATTTAGTTTCTAAAATAGTCGACAACTTCAAAAGTAAGTAATAATAATAACAGTCAAAATCATAAAATGTAATCAATATTATATTATAAAAAAATAAACAAATAAGTATAATGTAGCACATTTTAGATACCTCGGGAGCACTTCGAAATTTTAAGAAAATACACCACGTCGTTGGGACTTGTTAGTAAAAATATTTAAAACAACCGAAGGGTTAAAATTTATTTCATGTAAAAGACGCGCAATTGGTAGAGCAACTGACCGGCATTCAGAAGTCTAATGATAAATAATGTTTAATGATAAACCAATGTTTCAGAGACTAGATTTTTTACGCATTTTATTTTTAAGCAATAATTATTAGCCTGAATTATGCCTTTACATCACTTT
The DNA here is from genome assembly GCA_026573805.1 of Hesperophylax magnus. Lineage (NCBI taxonomy): Eukaryota > Metazoa > Arthropoda > Insecta > Trichoptera > Limnephilidae > Hesperophylax > Hesperophylax magnus. The sequence continues at coordinate 4,978,677 of JAIUSX010000088.1, forward strand.
TTAAATGAGTGTTGAATTGTCATTGTAATCACCCCAATTTTGACACCAAACTTGCAAAAACAAGAAAAACTGATTATCGTATAACGGTCCGTGATAACTCATTAAAGTGATAATTCAACACACCTATAAAAAGTGCCATAAAGTTATAAAAATAGGTTACATATAGTTACTATTTAATCTAGTTTTTCTTTCATCACTTTTCATGACTTTATCGCACTTTTTATAGGTGTGTTGAATTGTCATTTTCATGAGTTATCCAGTAACCATAGGTTACATATGTAACTATTTAACCTAGTTTTTGTTTCATCACATTTACAAAGTGATATAAAATCATCAAAAGTGATGAAACAAAAAGAAAAACTAGGTTAAATAGTTTCTTATGCAACCTCTTTAACCTAGTTTTTGTTTTATCACTTTTTATGACTTTATATCACTTTTTAAAGATGTGTTGAATTGCCAATTTGATGAGTTATCCGGTCACCTCGTATAACAACGTTTCCAAGAAATTAAGAACAGTATGTTGTGTCAACAAGCAATGGAATTTCAACGATGGCAAATGAATGATAAGAATACTTTATTAACAGCAGCACAAAAATTCTATGAGGTGAATCATTGGGAATTAATTGTAGCCACACTGATCGCGATATGATCTCAGTTCCCAGGGAGTTAATGACTGGGTACGGTTGGGTTTATTGCTGTCCTTATGTCGGTTACTGGGTTCTGAATTTGGGTGATGTAACGTGCGTGCAACAGGTAGGTCCTGCCTGCGCTACTCGCATCTGAAGACATAATGAACGCGGGCAAAAGGAAAAAAAGGGTTCGTCAAATGGCCCCTGTGCAATCAACCTGTTGTCATTGCCGCGTTTACGTTTGACACCTAACAAGAGTGCCCCTGTCCGTACGGTGTACAGGCAGGCTAGCTATGTCGCCACCCGATTGGGCAGCGTTGGGAGGCGGGTTAAGGCAGGGGCTGTAGAAAGGGATTTATTCATGCGGGTCATGAAGAGGCTCGGATTATATCTTACACAAAAACAAGTCGGGAATGAGGCACGTTCTCATGAAGTCAACATCAACTGTGAACGGGTGTTCCGCTCGTGCACGTCGAGTTTCACGCAAGTGATCGATGCTGTTAGCTCTTTAGAGCAGTTTCTATTAAAATACCCGTAGAACAGACCCACATTGCGTCTGTGCATTAGAGGTGGCAATCGGTCTGTTGACAATGGATTGTCAATCAGACGGACCGCCCTCCTTTGCACAGAAACAAGTATTGTGGGGCTCCAGCCCAGAGGTGGCTCCCAAATTCAATTGTTTTAAATAATACTGGCTCATATTTCGATTAGTCTTTTTATTACTTGTAAGAAATGCTTAACTAAGTAACTAAGGAGGGAATTTTTTTAATAACTTTTGTAACAGAAAATACATTTTTGTTATTTGTTTTTGGGGTGCTATGCCGTGTTGCGCTAACTCCTTCTTTAGGAGCATAACACCCCAAAAACAAATAACAAAAATACTTTTGGCCGTGAAAATCTTAAATCATATTTCAGAAAATACATATTTTAAAATTAGATATATTATGTCTCTCTGTCTTCAATACGTAAATAATACCCAAAAATTAAGCCTCTTCGGAATAGTAATATTTAATTTGTTCCATGACAATTCTTTTGGCGTATAATTACGACGTGATTGACACTGACTTCTAAATACTTGTAAATATCTAAATACAGTCTCCCTAAAGGTAAAGGTACACAACTACCAAGTTTAAAGTCTATGTGTCACATTATTAATTAGAGAATGCTTAGATTGCCGAGGGCAGAACTTTTGATTTTTTGGAAAATACCGAGTAATACCCTTACCCATCAAAACTTTGATATGCTTTGCGTCCGGCCGAAAAGCTTGTGATATCACAGTACACGTGCGGAAGTAATGCAGCACTGCCATTCGAGTTACTAATTGTACTGGGAGTGACAATTGCATACATTTTACCAATGTTCACTTTGAAAGCTCAAACTTCGTCATTTTTGGAGAGTGGAAAAAATAATTTTAATGTGGTTATTAATTCTTAACTATAAAAAATAGGAGACCTCATTGTGGCAATCTTTGGCACATATCTATGTGTATCAGTATCTAAGTCAGTGGCGACATTGGTTTGCGTTCAAATTTACATGGAAGGTATTTTTGGTTAGTGGATCATTATTTATTTAGTGGGGTTGTCGTTAAATTTAAGTAAATATAAATTAACCTTTTTAATATTAGTTACAGAGTGGAAGAACCCTAGTGTAATACCACCATTCAGAATGCTTGAATTGACTTTAGCCGTGTTTGGTGATCTGAATAGCCAGGTACTCCCCCACCTTACTTTTTCCCGTATCCTTTGGTAATGCTGTAGTCTCACTGGCTCCAGACGGTTGGAAGCAGTTGGTACTCTTATGCGGTTTCACATTAAAAATAAAAACAGCCCACACTAAACTCTGATGTTAGATTGGATAGCTGATTAAATAATGAGCAATTCTTTCCTGAACACAAGCACCAACTTATATCAGAAAATCTGTTAAGGCGATGCACTACGTAGTAATGCAAACTCATGTGTTTTTGGTTTGAAAATTTGGTCGCCTAGAAAAGTTTCAGATGCTTTAATTAAATACTACGAGTAGAATACATCTTGGTCTTTGAAATAATCGAGAATTTTTTATATAAGTCTTTTTATAAGCCCAGAAAAAAATAGTGTATAAGGCCTATGAAAACTGCTTTGAAGTTCAAAATCTCCTACTTACGAACCCATTTTCGGTTATGATTGTATTGTATAATGTGGCAAATTAAGTTATTTATAAAATGATCGGAAAAAAATTAAATATTTATGCCTGAACATCCACAAAATAAAATAAAATCAAATCTTGTATAAACTTATCGCCATCTACGTAAGGGGTGTTATTGATAGCAGCTCGGTTTAAAATAAGAGTGATCACATTTTGATTTATGTAGAATCGTCAGCTGCGTGGGTCTGATCTTGTCCAATGAACATTTATTTTATTTTATATCTTTAACTAATTTAAGAAGTCTCTAGAACAGGGAAGGGAAAACATTAATACTTAATGTAACATAATATGTATCATTATAATATATACTATGTTGCGTCATTTTGAAGTAACCTTTCCAAGTCCACAAACACCTTACGAAATAAAATCAGTTATTACAAAGGCGAAGGCAAAACTCTTGGACCCAAATTCCAAACTAATTGAACATAATTCATAAGCAGAATATAAAGCGATTTTATTCGTAAAATTTGAATGTTATATAGTGATGTAAAATAGATTGCGTAGGAAAAACAGATTACTTTTGAAGGTACGTACTGGAAGGACAAGATTCTGAGATACCTAGTAGTAGAAAAATAAATTATTAAACATACAAATTTCAGCAGTGAGACTGTCTGTGAGTGATTGTAACTCTGGTTCAATGAACTCGGATTTTTTTGGAATTTAAATGTCATTTTCATAATTTATTTATTTATTAACGCCATTTTGCGGGGCTTATTAAGAAATATATATTATTTATTGTACATAACTGAATTGCTTCATTAACAACATTTTATATTTGTTTAAACATAAATTGAAGATGTCCACTGACTTGGTACAATTGTTTACCTAGCAATACCGGACTATCAACTAAATCATTTAGAATTTTATATAGAAATACCAAGTCAGTGAAAATTGGAACTGATTGTAAGAAAGCGTTAGTATTTAGGAACTAATTTATTATATTAATATTATATTCTGTGATTTTACATGGGTCTGGCTAACGGCTGGTGGTTTTAATTTTTGATCACAGTCAATTTGCAGTTTGCACAGACGACATGGGTTGCTGTTATCTGTTGTACCGGTATTTCTTGCGGTTCTACCTTCGTTGATCCCTTCAGCACTGTACAGAGTCAGGATACATGGCCATTTGATACTTCGGCATATATTAATCATTAAATTATCAACAACATGGATCTGGACGGATCAAGGTTCATTATTCTCCTAAGTTACTTAGTAAGTTACCTATATTTCTTCAATTGCATCATGAGTCATCATGTTACTCAAATACTGGTACAAGATAAGCGGAACCTATTGTGTACAATCTATTAGTGTATTACCGTGCAACATGAACGAACAGTGATTAATTCTGAGAATCATACTCTGGGTTTAGGGCACTCGAGGTCCAAGGCATGCGTGCAAGTGCTCACATAGCGCCTAAAGCAAATTCGGTCAAACAAGCACGTATCACTTTGTCGCTTCGCAACAGCAAAAGGGACTTTAAAAGTATAAATAGTTAACAAATCAATCACACAGCTGATGTGAGAAGAGATATCAAACAGGTCAGTGGTTGAGTTGGCATCGCGTTTGGGTCCCACCAGGCGTAATGTGTTCAATTCTTTAGCTGGCTAAGTCCCCTATTACAACCCAAGCAACATTTTCCGCTTACCGTGGTGGTAGTAGGAGATTTTCAAATAATTTCAGGTTGGTTAAGTTTTTAGATTCTCACGGCCAAAAGCATTGTTGTTGTTTGTTTTTGGGGTGTTATGCCGTGTTGCGCTAACTCCTTATTTAGCCGACGTTTCGGACAGCGTTGCAGTGTCCATCATCAGGGCAGATCCGGTAGATCCAAAGATACCCTGATCTACCGGATCTGCCCTGATGATGGACACTGCAACGCTGTCCGAAACGTCGGCTAAATAAGGAGTTAGCGCAACACGGCATAACACCCCAAAAACAAACAACAATAATTTCAGGTTATTCGTAACCCGGGAATGTTTGTCTTTCTTAAAAAAAAAAGAATCTATTGTACTGTAATGCAACATAATAATAATAATGATTTATTGTCTTCTTTCTTGGTAACATATAGAGATAATTATATCCTCACTGGGATCTCCAGTGCTGAGGATTTCATTTACATATTATAATTTAATTATAAACATATATCATGTAGTATAATTTATTTTTTTTAAATAATTTTAAAATAAGTAAGATAGTGTTTTTTGTATAGTTCAGTTTAGTAGATTCGGTTTTAGTCTGTGTTTGATTTGATATCAGTATATTTTTTTATTTCAGATCTCCCGATATTAAGTATCCAGCTTTTTATTTGAGATTTAAATATTATAATGTTTAGGTTTTTGAGTGGTATTTTATTGTAGAGTTTAATACTATGATATAGGAAGCTTTTTTGCCCAAAAGTTGTATTAGTAGTTATTTGTTGGATAAGTTTTTGACAATGAGATCTAGTGTTTCTATTGTACGTGTTTGTTGTTATTTGTTGGGTTTTGTACTTATGAATGTAAATGAGTATAGTTTTAGAATATAGTTGTTTAATTGACGTGATGTTAAAATTGGTGAAGATTTCGTCAGTGCTAGTTCTTACAGGAACTTTCAGTATAATTTTCATTGTGGCTTTTTGAGTTTTAATTATTTTAATTTTTGGTAAACATGTATAATCGAATTGCAAATGAACGCAGAATATTACATATTCGGTTTCCACACTATTTTAACAATTGTTAATTTGGATGATTCATTTACCTTTATTAGTAGCTAATTCAACATGAATGAATACTTGACTAATGAGAATCAAGGCTTAGACGCTAGGGCACTCGTGCAGCTGACCACGTCTTGTCTATGTAAATCAAATTCTGTTCTAGAAACACGTTTCACTTTCTCGCCTTACAGCAGGGATCTTTAGAGGTATAAATAGTAGACAAATCAATCATACAGCTCATATCAGAAGTGTGGTCACTACATCGTATTGAGATGAAACAACTAAACTCTAAGCTTATAATCAATAAAAATAAAAACAATCGTAAAAACAAGGCGCCATCACAGTGGGCTGAAAATCGCCTTTCATAGACATAGAGACTTGAATTTTGAAGGGTATTTTTTTTGGCTAGAAATGGATTCTGCTGATCATAAGCATTAAAATGTATCATCAACATTAAAGTGTTTTTTTCAACTTTGAGGATTTAAAAAAAAAAAAATCGCACTTTGCGCCACTATACGAAGTATGTCAAAAAATTACAAAAAAATAGTAATATATCTGTGTGTAAGGATAAAATGGCCAACCTTATGATTCCAGAGATAGCCTCATTTTTAATTTCAGTGCCATACATTTTTTTCTTAAAAAAATTGATAACTCCTTCATTTGTACACGCAATTGCTTCGTACGAAATTTTATAGCATAGTAATGATCAGCAGAATCCATTTCCAGCCAAAAAATATACCCTTGAAAATTCAAGTCTCTATGTCTATGAAAGGCGATTTTCAGCCCACTGTGCGCCAGACCGCGATGTGGTAATGGTCTATGAAGCTTTAAGCGATCTTGGTCTCGATCTTTTCAGTGGCTTTATAATTCAAGTCATTTCATTGAGAGATGTTATAGACGTTCGATTTTTAGAACTGTATTTGTAACTGACAGAGGAAGGACAGGCATGTAAACTGAATGCAGTAGGATTAAATCCCTGAGGCATACGTGTGGTAAACATGTATAATCGAATTGCAAATGAACGCAGAATATTACATATTCGGTTTCCACACTATTTTAACAATTGTTAATTTGGATGATTCATTTACCTTTATTAGTAGCTAATTCAATATTAATGAATCCTTAGGGGCGTGCTTACTAATTGCAATTGAAGAAATTCGAAGAGAATGTAAGGCCAACGTTGTTATAATGTTTTTATATGAAACCGCACAGACCCAATAATTGGAGAATGTTGTGAGTCTGAAGGTAGTGCGGAGGGGAAGGAGATGGGATAGAAGAAGGTGGGGGAATACCTGGATATTCAGATCTGGTCACCAAACACGGCCAAAGCCAAGCAACGTTTCAATTCTGAATGGTGATCTGACACTAGGGCGATACTGAGAGTATCTTCCACTCTGGAGCGTGCGACAAATATTTAATTAAATAGTATTAAATAGCGTCTTTCTGTTTGTGCACTTAGTTCTTCTAAACTACGCAACGGATGGTTTGGTATGATGGATATAAGAGTGTCTTGATGATATACATATTATTACGACGTGGAAGTGGGACGTCCCAGGAAAATATAAGACGATCAAGTAAGTCAAAAACTTAATTAGTTAGTTTAGAGTCGGAATAATATATTATTATAATGCAATGTATGAGATGTCGTAGAAATAGTGCGTTAGTTAGTTGATTAGTTTTAAAGTTTATTTCATCATCATTTAAGTAGGCAATTATTGCAAAATGATTTCAAATAACATATTTCAAGCAGCACGTACACATTGATACGTGCTCTAGGTATATCCATAAGGCATGCTTTTCTTAGAAAATGACACACGCATCATATCAGGAAATCATGCAACAATATATATAAGAAGACAAGAATTACAACACGTTGTGATACTTGAACTTGGCTGTGAGTTAAATTCAAGGAATGTCTGTCATAACCACATACCCAATTTTTTACTCTTAAAACAATCATAACCGAAAAACGATGATACACGAAGAAAACTTACTGATATAAAATACTAGTAAACACCGCAATGCTTCGCTATTACTAATATCTTTCTCTGACGTCTCTGACTTCTTCCACCATTCACTACTGTATACCACAATGTTATTGTTAAAAAACTACACGATTTTAATTCGACTCCGTATATCATTTCGGTGCGTTACGTATTCCTCGGGCGTCCCCGACCTTTTCTACCATCCATATTCTCTCTAAACACTCCTGGTACTTATAAGAACAAACTGTGAAATTTTCAGCGATATCGGTTGGCTACTTTTCGAGTTTTGCGATCACAAACATACACAGGAATTTTTATTTAATTTTTATTTGTTAAGATTGCTAATTTATTAAAAATCTCTTCAAATTGTTCGTCATCCAGTTAAAAACGAATGAATTGATTGATAGGTTTCCTAATAAACTTTCAGTAAAACACGAATGTATTATTGCGATGGCGGAACACGTATTCATAAAAAATCGAATATTTTCGCATTTCGTAATTGTATATTATCAGGACAAACGCAGGAGCGTGAACAGGCGTTCCGATATATGTACATAATATAAATGTACTAAAAGTTTATTAGGAAACGGCAATACTAATTACTCTCCCTGTTTATATAACAATAACTTGCCGGCAGCCTAATTTAGGTAAGAGGTATGAGTGATAAGTAGAAGCAGGCCTTTTCTATCAATGAAATCTACTAAAATCATGCATCACAAAATGATGGTATTGATCAACAGCAAACTGTTTCAAACGTTCCGGCCGCCAAATATGAAATTCGAAAGTTCATACTCTTTGTCAACAAAAAAGATTAAGGCATTGTAGACTAGTTTCTTAACAGAACTGAAAGAATAACAGAACTTGAAAAAAATCTTTCATAAAACTTAAGGACGGGTTGTTTCGGAGAATTTGAATAATTCTTCAAATGTCAAAGTTAATTTTAAAGTTCTGTGAAAGATTTTTTCAGTTTTGTTATTATTTCAATTATTTCAAGCAACTAGCCAATAATGATATAATAACAGAACTTGAATAGGACTTTTACAGAATCCGAAAATGAACGTTGAAATTTGATGAATTGTTCAAATTCTCCGAAACGGTAAATAATTACAGCGCAATTTTTTTAAACATTGTCTCCACTCCGAGGAAAATAATTTTCCTCAGGTCCAATTTCATCTTTGGGGATGCTGTGTGGAGGGTATTTTTAAGGAATGGAAGAAGATAAAGTTTTTGGAAGGAAAATGTATGAGGGGTGGGTCCAGTGCGTCCAGGAGTGATAGACGTATAAATCCATCCCCACTGGAATTGGTGGGCAGGGCATACGCAATACGCATCCGCTGCCAAGACGTGGACAAACCTCACCGCATATACCCGGCCACCCCTGCTAAGCCACTAAACCTATTTTTGCAAAAGCATTGGTTATCCAACGAATGGTTTCTGGGGCGACGGTATACATACCCGCCCACCAGATTATTGTGCCCCTCTCAGCCTAACCTAACCTAGCCAGAGCATGTGCGGAGCGGCCAAATGGGGAAATAAATAGAAGAACGCTGTTGGGTTAGGTTAGGTTAAGACGGGCATCCATAACTTGATCGTGAACTCGTCGATACAGTAACGACCCACCAAAATAATGCTTTATTATAAAACTAAGATAAAATGAACTAATTTTAAAATAGGGTCTAAAGAAAATCTTTCGAGAATAAACACAAGGCAGAAGGGACGTACCTCACCCCAAGGCCGCCTGAAAAATGGGTCCACTGAACTGAAATCTGGGTGATGTAATGCGGTGGTTAGTAATACAATAATGTTACGAGTTCGTTACTCTGCACGTGTTTCCTTCTCCACCTATGATTAATTTCCATTAACCCTTTCAGTACCAGCGTTCCTAAAGAGTAACATTAACAAAAAAAATAATATCTCTTGATTTTGTCAAACAAATTGCCCCGTATTTTGCGTATCGCTCATAAAGGATATTCCTCATGGTGTACATTTTTTATGCTATATTGCAAAACTTTATTCCAGCAATAAATACTGAAAATAAAATAATGTTTTGGCTGTTTTGCGTGGATTGTTATTATCTTTATATTTATGCATGTTACACAGTAAATTAATATTTTTTAAATTAAATAACCCTTTGAGACAAAAATCTAAATTTTAGTGAGCAAAAAAATATTATAACCAAAATTTAAAAAAAAACGTTTTTAGGTGTTGTTATCAAGCTTAAAATATGGTCTATATGTGGAAATAAAAGTCAGTGCTGAAAGGGTTAAAGCGTAAACCTGGCAGGGTGCCGGGATGCCAGATCTAGCCCCAGTGTCCACAGCATAAAACTGACAGATGGATCAACAACGGATGTCAATTATGATCGTATATATGTACTGATTCATTTTAAATTCGCCATTTATATATACACATGTCCAAAGAAAATCATTGTTTACTACAGATATAGAGTACAGGCTTGTGAAAACATAAGAAAAAAAGAAAGAAAAACACTAAACAGTATGATATTGTAGTTATGTAATCCAAATTAGTAACTGATGATCACTTTTTCCTCTTCGGTCACACCCACTAAAAGTCGTTGGAATTGTAAACACATTCCATTGGGTTATATATATATTATCTCTGTCTGAGCATTCATGCTGCGAGCGATGATATAGCTCTAGATATAAACATGCTACTCGTGCATACAACAAATCAAAAGATAAATAATAATATTTGGCTGATTTAAATAACGCATACATATAGCACAATAAATTTAACTAAGTACAAAACTGCATTTGAAGATATTTGCCGAATGCCGTATAGACAGACTCAAAAAGTGCTACAACTGCGTAGTTCGATAATAGTATGCACGAGAGACGGGCAGTAAAAGCTGTGCATAAAGTTGACTGTCGATAAGCCCAAGCTTTGGACAAAGACACTTCAAATACAAGTCAGTAAAAGCATTTAACAATCTTACGCTCGACACAAACAATGAGGAAAACAAAATTAATATAGGGATTAAAGAACAAAAACATATTGCTTAGTTTTTATAACTATCTTAATTATTTTTATTTTATGTCTTAATATTTCATATAAATTGTTTAATTTAACATAATTTCAATACGGTCCATTTTATTTACGTACAATTGTCTCATAAAATTGTAAAAACGACTCTTGTATCAGAAATAGGTTATAAAGGAGGTCTCAACGGCAGGACTTTGGGTACACCGGCAGAACATGCGAAAGAACACACATATTATATATATTTAGAGTTCTGGATTAGATTCCCGGTAGACTAAAGACTCAAGTGTATAAACTTTGACCTGGTTTACAAAAGCGTTTAATCTTATCACTGCTTTAACTTTATCATTATTATTATACCTTGATGGCCTACGTCGTCGAGGGGTAAGGCTCTCGACTAGCAAGTTGAAGGTCGCGGGTTCAAATCGGGGCGTTCGCAAGTAAATTTTATTTGATTAATTTGTGTTATTTCAAAAATTACTCATTTAAAATAATACATAGTTCAGAGTGGAAGATACTCTCAGTATCGCCCAGGTGTAAGACTACCATTGAGAATTGAAACGTAGCTTCAAATGGCTTTGGTCGTGTTTGGTGACCAGAACATTCCTCTTCCCCAGCTCCTTCCCCTCCTCAGCACATTACATACCCCAATTGGGGATGCCATAATCTCACTGGCTCCAGATGATTTTCCACTTGGGATACTTGTGCGGTATCCATGTAAAAAAAACACCATTAGATGTTCAAAATAATGCTTGAACATTGAAGATGAGTCTATCGAACAAAGTGGAAATGGAAAATTAAAGAAAACTTTGGGAATTACTGGTAAAATGAAATAAGACGATAATAAACAAGCTGTTACCTCTGCCTAAATAAATTCAAGATCAAGGAACGCGTGTGCCGAATTCAGGATGACGTCAGTTTTAAGGTCGGGTGCATTTCATTAACGGGCAGATGCGCTGCAACACTCGGCAAGGTTTGCTACCGGCACTAATACTCGTACATGTTCCTCGGTGCAACAAACAAACAAACTTACTTCCGTGGTTTCTATGCTTCTAGTTGATACCTTGTGTTTTTATTCTTCTTGCTAGCCATGATATCATTTCAATCCTATTAATGTTTTCCGAAATATTGTAAATGTATTTGTGATTCATCTCTAATAAATAGTATGAAATAAAGTCGCTATCCGCGTCTGTCTGTTTCTGCGCTTAGTTCTTCTAGAATGCGTAACGAATTTTGATAAGGTTTTCATCTTCATATAGAGAATTTCTGCCGGAAGGTTTTTATGTATATATTTATAGAATGTAGAGAAAAGTCGATGATTTGTAATCAAGTCGTAAAAAATATTACATTGCTAACGCTGGCTAAACCTTACGAGATACATAAAAATAATGTACTACGGAATTGTATATTTATTTATTTATTTTATTTATTACACGCCCTGGTGGGCTTTTCTTTTAAAAAAATACAAGCATTTTGTATCAGAGTAAACACTTAAAAATTAATACAATAAAGAAGAATGTAAACATAATGGCAAAAATGAATCCTCACGCATATAATTGAATTTAAAAGATTCAACAAAACAAAATAGTAGAAGCGGAGAAGTTATATGGGTACATAGGTCTATTTGTGTCTAGAAGAATAAAAGTGATTGTTCGAAAAACGAACAGGGGTTGGAATAGTCGACTCAAGGGCTATTCCACACAGATAACAAATAAATTAATTATATGGTTTTGACAGGCGAATGCGGAAACACAATTCGTAACGTTACTTCACAAGCAACTTACCGGTGAAATGATGGTGAAATCTGCATCAGCCTCATCTGTCAGCACTGGAACTGAACTGGTGGTTCTTTAGCACTTGTTGTTTTAAAGTAAATTGCGATAAAATACGTCTTAGGATTATTCCGATTTGACAACCGGCGATCGAGATTTGGCGGGGCGAACGGTCATTTTTCAACTGGCTCGGCTCACGGCTTACCGTCGTTTTAGCTGACTTGTGCGAACTTAAACGACACAGTTCAAATTCTGACGATACGATTGGTTAGTACATGGCCTGTCAAAGCAATTGGCGTTACGGAACATTCCGCCCACCAAAATACAACGTGTATTTTAAACAAAATTTAGAAACCAAAAACGGGCAATGCTGTGAAACGTTGCGTGAATGAAGAACAGTGAAAAGAGAGAAGAAAGGAAAAAAAAAATGTATTAATAATAATAATGAAAATGATAAGAAAAGAAAATAATGAAAATAAGACTAACGAAAATCGATAAGAGAGAATGCGCCGCGGAAGCGAAGATGATTAGTCACATTGACTAGGCAATGGACATAATTTGGTTAATGGTCTCGTGAGAAGAGAACCATTCGATGTACGAACCGTAGCGATACGCACAACGCCGTCGGGACCTGGGTGCAATTTGTCGACTCGCGCGAGAGGCCAGTGCAAAGGGACAGTATTTTCGAGTCGGATTATTACTACATCATTCACAGACAGTGAGTTGCAATCCTTGGTCCACTTGGCGCGCTGAGTTAGCGATTGGAGATATTCAAACTTCCAACGTTTCCAAAAATCCCGTTGGAAACGTTGAATGAGTTGCCAGCGATTCAGACGGTTGATTTTTAGATTAGTATAATCCTCGTCCGGCACGGAAGTCAAGGGTTCCAAAGTCAAAAAATGACCTGGAGTCAACACGCGTAAATCGTTTGGGTCAGAACTCATCGGGTAAAGAGGCCGAGAGTTTAGCATGGCCTCAATCTGCACGAATAGTGTCGTCAGCTCCTCGAAAGTTAGCGTTTGGTTACCGATTAAGCGATAGAGATGAGTTTTAACCGATTTAACCTGAATCTCCCATACGCCACCGAAATGGGGACTCGATGGTGGATTGAAACGGAACTCAATTTGTTCTGACTGTGAAGCAGTCTGCATAAAGGAATTGAGCTGAGTCTTAGCTCCAACGAAATTCGTGCCGCAATCTGAGTGTATGACGTTTACACGACCTCGTCGACCTACAAATCGACGTAGCGCTGCAATAAAAGCTTCGGAAGACAGGTCAGAAGCGACTTCAAGATGTAGAGCCTTGGTGGTAAAACAGGCGAATAAGCAAAGATAAGCCTTGTTTATCTTAGCGCCGCGATGGTTGCCGGCCTTTATACGAAACGGACCACCGTAATCAATGCCCACAATCGAGAATGGTTTGACCTGATTAACGCGAGCGGCGGGTAGGTCACTCATGAAAGGTTCTAGAGGTGCTGGATTTATGCGATAACATTGTATACACCTTGACAGACAATGTCTGATGGCGCGCTTGGGGGACAGAATCCAGAACTGCTGTGTCAAGAAATATTGCATTGTGTTAATGCCTGGGTGACAATGTTCTCTATGTACAGCGTCTATCACAAGATAAGTAAGCTTAGATTCGCGAGGAAGTAGGGCAGGATGTTTATGCTCGAATTCAAGCCCAGATCGTGATAACCTGCCACCCACCCTGAGCACACCGTGGTCGTCAATGAAGGGATTAAGCTTCCGCATTTGTTTCGACATAAGGTTCCCCTTTTTCAAGCGCGTGATATCATCATTAAAATGTACATGTTGAGTGCGTTTAACTACTGTCAAAAGTGAAGTGTGAATTTCGGCACGGTTTAATGGAAGATACAAACGACGAGATTCTTTATTCTGTAGGTTGTAGATGAATCTAAGACAGTAACCGAGAATGCGTTGGATTTTCCGAATCGAAGAAAATTTAACTAGTAATAGGTCCACCAGATTTTCGTCCTGTTGGACAAATAACGATCGAACTCGTTCCTCAGAGTGAAGTTCGATTTCGTCGACATTGCCATCGAAAGACGGCCAAGAATCGGATGACTGGATCAGCCACGAAGGCCCCGCCCACCATAACGTGTTATCGATCAGATCGGCTGGAGATTGACCACGAGAAGCGACATCCGCTGGATTATCTCCAGATGACACGTGATGCCAAGAAGTCCCTTCGAGGGTATCTTGAATGTGACTGACACGGTTAGCTACGAAAGTCTTCCAGCGACACGAAGGAGAACGTAACCAAGCGAGCACGATGGTTGAATCCGACCACGCAAAGGTATTGGAGATCGGAAGCAATGGTACGTATAAATCTTTGACGAATTTTAATAGATCTGCTAGAAGAACTGCCGCACACAGTTCAAGGCGAGGCAACGAAATCTTTTTTGTTGGGGCGACTCGAGATTTGGCGCAAACCAAATATATTTGGACTTTATCGTCAACATCCGTGATTCGCAAGTAAACTACCGCGCCATATCCAAGTTCCGAACTATCTGAGAAGCCATGAAGTTGACACGACTCCATGTGAGGGAATGACACCCATCGAGGGATTTTGAACGACTTCAAGAGCGGTAATTGTTTAGTATAACGATCCCATTGACGAACAATGTCAACAGGGGGGGTGTCATCCCACCCAACCTTTAGAATCCACAACTTTTGTACTAGGGATTTGGCGAAAAACGTCAAAGGGCATAGAAAACCGAGAGGGTCAAAAACCCGAGCGACTTCACTGAGGATAGTGCGTTTAGTACACTCGCGATCGAGGCACAGGACTTCGAATGAAAATGTATCATGTCGTGGCTCCCACTTTAATCCCAATACCTTGAGAATGTGAGAGTTATCAACATCCATGGACACCAAGTCATTGAGGCAATATTCCGGAGGCAGATCGGCGAGTAATTCTGGTTTGTTACTAGCCCACTTCCGCAATTCGAATTGACCTCGTTTGAACAGCTCGATGTCATCTATGTAAATATCCGAACCGGTGACGATGTCATCTATGTAAATATCCGAAGTTAGCACACGACGCGCTAGCGGTAAATCATAACCTTCATCTTTGGTCAACTGTTTGACAGTACGACAAGCCAAAAATGGGGCAGAGGAGACACCATAGGTTACAGTGTTTAGTTGGTACTCTTGGATGGGTTCCGACGAATGAAAACGCCAAAATATTCTTTGGAAAGCGCGATCTGGTTCTTGAACCAATATTTGGCGATACATTTGTCGTACATCAGCAGTAAACACTACCGATGGTATACGGAATTTCAGCAAAAGCTCCAGCAGGTTCTTTTGAAGCTTTGGACCGATAAGCAAGGTATCATTTAACGAGGATCCGTTCACATCTGTCGCTGAGGCGTCGAAAACCACTCTTAACTTAGTGCTAGCGCTGCCTGGACGAAGAATGCAATGATGAGGTATGTGATACTTTCCCTTGTGCAAATCTTTTCCAGGAACACGAGTCATGTGACCACTGTGTAAATAATCAGTCATGAAAGCAGAATATTGTTCACGTAAGGTTGGATTTGCTATGAGTTTGCGCTCGAGTGAATGGAATCTGCGTAAAGCGATCTCACGCGACCCTGGGAAAGAGATATCCCTTCCCCTTTCTCGGAAAGGCAAGGATACGATGTATCTTCCCGAAGATCCGTCCCGTGAGTGGTCAGTGCAGTACATTTGTTCACAAAGTTGTTCCTCAGGAGTAAGGTGTGAAGACTGGGGAATGGTGTCTAACTCCCACAGTCGCTGGACCTCTTCGTGAAGCCGGTCCTCGTTAGTAACGATGAAAGATTTCGTTTCGTGAGCAGTGTCCGAACCAACTGAACCTAGAAGAAGCCAACCAAATGCAGAATTGAAAGCTGATGGCTGACGTGGACCACCATTCACATTACCAGGTCTCAGAAGAGAAGAGAAAACCTCAGCACCCAGAAGAAGATCAATCGGTCCCGGTTTGTGACAGTCAGGATCGGCAAGAGGCAAGTTTCTCAACTGATGCCACGATGACTTATCTAGACGAACAGTTGGCATGTTGCCGCAGATACTAGGCAGCGTAAGTGCCTTGATGTTGAAGAGAACCCGTCCCTTAACACCGATCTCTAATTGAATGACTCCCGACGTGGTTGCGGAAGATTGGCCTAAGCCGCTAACTCTCTGAGAACTGGCTTGACGAGGGATGCCTACGAGCTCCGCAGCGCGATCGGTGATGAAGTGAGCTTGACTGCCCGAATCGATCAATGCGCGAAAGGTTTGGAAACGGCCGGATGAATCGCGAATGCCAACATTGGCTGTTGACAATAGTACTATGGACTTGTCTCCTAAATTGGTGAGGACCTGAATTTTAGAGTCGGAAGAAGAAGTCTCCGGGTCCGTAGACGTCGTGGGGTGTTGATGCTGATCTTCCAAAGAAGCATTTTCGTCTCGATGGAGCAAAGTATGGTGTTTTTGCTGACATTTTTGACATGTAAACAAAGATTTACAATCTTTGAGATAATGAGAAGAATGAAGACAATTGAAACACCAACGGTGTGATTGAGCAAACTGTAGGCGATCCTGAACTGACTTGAGTGCAAATACCTTGCACTTGGAAATGGAGTGGTCTTCCCCGCAACAGGAGCACTTCAGGTAAGTGGTGGAGGTCGAGGACCTATTTGTTTCAGACTGTCCTTTCTTAAGATCGCAAAGAAGCGCTGAAGTGCGTTTTTTGGCAGCCTGATTAAAGTTCCGTGCAAGAGGTTTGTCAATAGTACTGCTATCGCGAGTCGAAAAATGTAAGTCTCGTACAAGAGCTTCGCATTTGTTGTAAAGAAACTCTTTGAGTTTCAAATATGAAGGCAGCTCGGTAGGAGATTGTAGTTGTTCGAATGCGCATCTTGTAGGTGAATCTAATTTCGATAGAATTAAATAACAAAGAACGAAGTCCCAATTGTCCGTTGGGAGATCCAATTCCTTTAAAATTGTTAAATCCTCGTTAAATATATCGAACACGCGACGGAATTCAAAAGGATCGTTGGGCGGAAAATTTAAATGTAGCATTTCCCGCCAACACGTAAAGGCGAGTTCACGCGCGTTACGATAGCGCGCGATTAATCTTTGATATGCTTCAACGTAGTGAGCTCCTTGTACTGGAAATGTCCGAATTAACCCTAAAGCTTCTCCAGATAAACATGAGAACAAATACTGCATGCGTTCGATGTTGGATAAAGATTTGTTTTCATGAATCAGAGCGTTAAACATGTCGTAAAATTCGGGCCATTGCTTGACATTTCCAGAAAATATTGGAATGTTTATTTTTGGTAATTTAACGTTTGTGCACGCATTCGCGGTCTTACAATCGAGAGGCTGACTGGTTAACTCCTGGTAAATTTCGACAATTTGATAATACATCTCGTCAAAGGTTTCACGAATTTTATCCTCATCAATTTTGTTTGTGTCATCTAAAGCTAATATTTCCGCGTGAGACGTTTCAAATTCAAGAACTATCTTTTCCAGAGTAGTATAATGCGCTAACAATAAGTTGCACTTAGTTGCATCGTGCAAAGCGCTTTTTGCTATTTCATGTGTCTTGACTAACCTATTATTCGCTAATGTCCGTTTCCGGCGCAATGTTTGAATGGCTGGGGCCATGTTGAATAAACGCGATTGGAAACGTACCTAAAAACGAAACGAAATAAATGATAATAATTTAATCTATTATAATTATATGCGCGGTAGGTCGTAAATACTCAAGAGCTAGGTACCTACCTAATTACTGTTCGAATTGATTATTATTCAAAATTTAAGAAACATTCCACAGCACTATCCGTTTTAGCATAGATAGATTATAATCTTAAAGTTCCCTGGTTTCGGCACCAAAAATGTTCGAAAAACGAACAGGGGTTGGAATAGTCGACTCAAGGGCTATTCCACACAGATAACAAATAAATTAATTATATGGTTTTGACAGGCGAATGCGGAAACACAATTCGTAACGTTACTTCACAAGCAACTTACCGGTGAAATGATGGTGAAATCTGCATCAGCCTCATCTGTCAGCACTGGAACTGAACTGGTGGTTCTTTAGCACTTGTTGTTTTAAAGTAAATTGCGATAAAATACGTCTTAGGATTATTCCGATTTGACAACCGGCGATCGAGATTTGGCGGGGCGAACGGTCATTTTTCAACTGGCTCGGCTCACGGCTTACCGTCGTTTTAGCTGACTTGTGCGAACTTAAACGACACAGTTCAAATTCTGACGATACGATTGGTTAGTACATGGCCTGTCAAAGCAATTGGCGTTACGGAACAGTGATAGAATATTCAACATTAATACTGATTAGTTTTAAGATGGAATATATCACCCAGATCAGAATGTTTGTTTACGAGATTGTGAAGTCTCGGAATCGGAGAATTTTGGTAAGCTAGTGTCCTGGTGTTATTCAAGTAAAAAGGTAAGAAATGTCGGCATGATTTTTTGGGAACATGGATTGAAGTAATTCGGGACAGTCAATTTTAAAATGTAGTATTCTTTGTAACAGTATTAAATCTGTGCTTATTATATATCTTTATATTATTATATCTTAAAAAGGCCTACAGAAAAGTCCGCGATGATATATGTATATCTCCTATGGATAACGCCGGGTACACTTCACCTAGTAAATAGTATAAAATAAAGTCGCTATCCGTATTTGTCTGTTTGTGCGCTTAGTTGTTCTAGACTACGCAACGGATTTTGATAAGGAAAATAGAGAAAGGTCTCCGAGCAAAGCCGGGTACACGTCAGCTAGTAATTTATAATTATTATTTTATTCCGGGCAACATGCAGGAACTGTAGTAAGGTATGAGGGGTGAGTAGGAATCTGGGGGTCAGTGTGTCTCGGGGTGACAGACGTATGAATTTATCACTCCCACTGCGGTGCAAGCCAATGTTCCAAGAAAGACCTGTTGGAGAGGTCAAAAGATCTCCCTCAACCAGCATTTCTCGATCTGGCCCGACATGCAGCTGGTAAGCAGATGCATCCGCCGTCAGGACCCGGACAAACCTCACCCCGTGAACCCGGGCACCCCTGCTAAGCCAGCAAACGTAGCGAACCCCTTGGGTGAACCTATGGCAAAGGTGTTGGTTAATCAATACATGATTTTTTTTAAATGAAGCAAACACATAGTGACTTGACATTTTAAATAAATTAAACGAAGATACTAGGTTTTACTGTCCCTTTCTTTTTTTGATAATATATTTACTTCTGTATTTGATAGCATTATTTTTATAACAGTCCTGATGATGGTACGGTGGTACCGAAACCGGTAGATAATACAGTGACTATTCAACACACCTTTTGATGGAAAAATTTTTAACCTAACCTACTTAACCCAGTTAATAAATTTTTTGTTTCATTACTTTCCATGTCTTTATATAACTTTTTAAAGATGTGATGAATTATCATTTTGATGATTTATCCGGTGACCGTCGCGAACACGAGCTAATACGATTGATTGTAACCTTAGTAATAATAATATTTGCATGATTTGTATAGCGCCGTTTTTGTGCATACTCACCTCAGACAACATTCGCACATACGTTATTTTAACATGTTAAGTAGATGTAAAAAGAATACATATAATAAAAAAGATATTTGACGATTTTTTTTTACACGAAAAATTCTTGCATTTATTTATTTGCGTAAAACACGTGTAACTACATCATTTAATATTATTTACAATCAATCTTCTTGATGGGCAAAGTTACCCAGTCAAGAAAACGAGCACGCATTCTGAGCGGATTACAATTTATATTGAAGCGATTGATTACAAAGTCTTCCGACTAATTCTTCGACTATCTTTGTGGTATAACAGGTACTCTGAACAGCGCAAATACCCTATTATCATTGACGTCATAAATCATTAAAATAATTATCTCTAGAAACCAGTAGAGGTCTGCGGCTATCGCCAACACTTGTATAGGTCAAAGGCAAATGATTAACAGTAATCACTAATCAGTAATCCCTGCAGAGTATAAACAAGAAACATTTATAAATGCACAAATCTACCGTAGGATTTGTATCGATAACGCGTGATCGAACAAAGGTGATTTGCGATAATGGACCGTAAAACCCAGCTATCAAGATTGCAATAAAAGTAATGAGGAAAATATCGCTAATCTATATGTATAATAAAAGAATGTTTCTTTTTTATTTTATTTTTGAAATAACTTAGTTAGTAAAACCTCAAATTTTAATATTTCAATATCGAATATTTGAACAGTGCGATGGTCCTTGACATAGGACTTGAACCCTAGACGAGAAGTAGTATCTTTTTCTGATTTTTCTGTTTCATATTTTCGTTTAAGAATAGTTAATATTGTCTTCAATAATTGAATGTTTCTTAGTTTATCCCGCAAGCGTTCCTATACCTTTCATCCGATTTAGCTGAAATTTAAATGTTTCTTTGTTTATCCCGTACGCGTTCCTATACCATTTATCCGATTTAGCTGAAATTTGAATGTTTCTTTGTTTATCCCGTACGCGTTCCTATACCATTCATCCGATTTAGCTGAAATTTGAATGTTTCTTTGTTTATCCCGTACGCGTTCCTATACCATTTATCCGATTTAGCTGAAATTTGAATGTTTCTTTGTTTATCCCATACGCGTTCCTATACCTTGTCCCGTCGGCGTTTGTTTAAAATGAATCATCAACATAAAAAAGTTTTTTTTTCAACTTTGAGGATTTAAAAAAAAAAAATCACAAGTTGCGCCATAATTCGAAGTATGTCAAAAAAATACAAATAAATGTAGTATATCTGTGTGTAAGGATATAATGGTCAACCTTATTATTCCAGAGATATCCTCATTTTTAATGTCAGTGCCATACAAATTTTTCTTAAAAAAATGATGACTCCTTCATTTGTACACGCAATTGCTTCATACAAAATTTTATAGCATAGTAATGATCAGCAGAATCCATTTCTAGCCAAAAAAAAAATCCCTTGAAAATTCAAGTCTCTATGTCTATGAAAGGCGATTTTCAGCCCACTGTGCGTCGGAACAACTATGCGAGGAAGTGGGCCGTATACTGCTCGGGTTAAAATCGGTACTCATAATAACATTCATGACAATTTTTTTAGACTGGCATCACCAAACCTCAAAAACAGGGTCATTTTCGTATTTCGCGTTTTGTTGCCGAATTCATGTTTCTTCAAATGACATTTGTAATGTCATTGACCCGGTCTGTTTTTATTTGCATCGAAATCCAGCCAAGTCGATTACGCGTCCCGTATTTACTTTGGTAAATCGAGGTTTCGATTTAAAATATCCCTCCGCTAGTACTGCAAATGGGTATTACGGCTTTTTACATATTCCTTTTTTACATACACAAATCTGACAGCTAGAAATACGGCCAGTATACGCATCCGCAGCTATTATTAGTAACGTTTTCCAATATCTCGACCTTATATGCTCATATAATATGTATAACACGATTGTAAGTAAGGCAGAATCTAGATAATAGATATATAGCTAATGGTGCGGCATAACAGCGAGTTGTTTTGTTGGGATCACCGTCGTCACGTGGGGGCAACATTCTTGGACGTGGGCCATCTACTTCCTACAGTTAATTATAGTTTCGGCGGACAATCATCACACTGTTATCAAAACGGGGGAGTTAACCGCACCGAGAATTCAGACAGAGCTATCGCCAAGACTTGGACACAAGCCATTCTGATCTCTCCGCCCAGATACCGTAAGTTCCATTCAAGACTTCCAAGCAGGCCAGGTTCGTCTTCAATGTATTTATGATGAAGCATAATACGAATTTTTATTATTTTGACTTAGCTGACCTCTCTGCATGCGAGTTAATTTTGGGTGTCTCATTGTCAAACATTGAAGTGGATTCATGTAAACAAGTCGGAAGACCGACCAATGAAGTGAAAAACCGATAAAAGTGTGTTGTTGTGGGTGTGTCCGTTTGTCCAAAATAGGCTTACTTCTGGCGAAATTGATCAAAGATTTTCTTTCTTTAACAGATTATCAATTTCGGCGGCTAGCGTACGAGGCAGTTCGCAACAGCAAAATAGTAATTATGCTTCAATAATTAAATATTACAATTTGAGAATTACTCATTAAGTTATTCCAAAAAAATAAATAATAATTATGCTTCAATAATTAAATATTACAATTTGAGAATTACTCATTAAGTTATTCCAAAAAAGTTAATAATAATTATGCAGTCAAGTGCAACACAACACAAGCATCATCTTAGAATACAGCATATCTCATCAAATCTAGCACAACAATGCATGACATGAGGAATGGTGCTGTTGCATGAAATTTCTGAAACAGTGGATGTTTTTAATTCCTCTTTAAATAACCTTAAAAGTATTTTTTATAATTTTCTTCCCAGATGTGTGGTGAATGAGAAGATTGTACTGTAATTGGATGAATAATCTATCGTACAATAAAATAATAAACAAAATAAAACTATAATAATATATTCGGGCCTTCCCATTAATGTTCAGCTTAATACTTGTCTTATTCCCGCTCATCTAGCTATATTGGACAAATTATAAAATAAACAAGAAAACTATAAGAGCCTTCCATACAAGTTCGAATGGAAAAAAATGTTTGTCTGAAATCGTACATCTCCATTCCATTAGAATTTGGTAAACACGGTTTTTTATTGTAAATTTAACCCTTGATTATGCAAATATTTGAATCGCGAAATACGCCCACAAGGCACTTCTCGTTTTATTCTTTATTCTGTTGGAAAAAATATATTGTCTGAAGCGCCCCGGAGACGATCAGTACCATTTGTCAATTGTTATGTAAATTTATGTCATTGACGCGATTGAAAATTATTGCTTATTGGTCGATTGAAGCGATTGACATTTGCGACATACCATTGTTAGGCGAATGAAGGGTATTTTGATTGATCACCGCTATTGACGCAGGGGAATCATCGTTTCACTGTACGATTGACAATCGTTTGTTCAATTGCTCTATTTACCGAGCCCTTTGAGTTTCAGTTTTATCTCATATATCTCGATTGTCGAGCGATGTGGATAGTACATAAAATCGAAAGTTTATCACAGTACTATTTTAGCAGACTGGGTCGGATATATTGACGGGTCACTTGGTTCCGTCAATCGTACTTCAATTGCAAAAATGAACGTCTTGACAATTATTGACAATGATCGTCTCCGGGGTGCGACGAAGTCATTGTGGCTTGTCTGGGGCCTAGAAGTCGTAAGATCTTAAGTAAACTGGCGACATCAGTTTTCTTTCAAATCGGTACGTATACATCACATTTCTTTTATCTGTTCAATGAGAGCGATGCTTTAAAATCGGAATTATTATCTTGAATCTGTTTGTATGGAGATGCAAAGAAAAGAAAGATAAATGGAAGAGAGGAGGATAATATGAGGACCTTGAACTGGCCGTGACCGAGAACCTACACGTGTCGGGTGGTGGGTTAGGGCAGGTAGGGAATGACAACGCGGTGGGAGCATGAAGCTGAAGTGGACGTTGTTAGCCCGAATGTGAATAGATTGAGACTCCTTTCATATTTATGCCACATTAGCCGATTTTGATACTTAAATACATTTTAACACAAGAAAATTATAAATACAGCTGTTAAGGGACGTACTTGACTTACTTTAACCAGTGACTCCTGACATTATTTGAAGTGAAACATGTAAATTAAATTTTAGTCTCTGATGACTTTTTTGATGATTTTTTTTAAAAATAATTTTAAAAAAAGCCTCCCCCATGTCGCACTGATCATTCAGCCGAGTAGCTGCCCAACCCCTTACATCTACCCTAGCTGTCTAATTCCTAATGATTTTCTATTAGAAAACAAAAAAAAAAAACATAAAAAAGTCACCAGAGACCAAAATTTCATTTACATTTTTTACTCCAAATAATGTTTTGAATCGCTGGTTAAAGTAAGTCCCTTCACCATGTATACAGAATTAAGCCAAATAATGTAGCATACCGTTGAGGTCATTTTTTGGTATGTGTATATGTACACAAGTTTGTCTTTTTATAGTCCAATAATTAGCCTTGAAATGTAATCGGTTATTTCTGTTTCAAGTTCACGATCCTCAATTCTCTTGGGTTTGATAACAAATCCTCTCAGTATCTATCTATCGATCTTCAAGACTATGAAAGTATTTGAAGACTGCGAAAGTTATTTTGTTTTGAGTGTTGAAAGTGATTAATGAACGCCTACATTGCTCATCCTTCGAAAAAATGTCAGTCAGTTGACAAATTGCCCGCAGAATGTGCGAACTTTTGCGCGGCCTCCAAGATGTCGGATAAGCTGTAAATATGCACAAAATTTTAGATAATGCCGTGCGTTATGCAAGATAATTGGGTTATTAATGTATGAGGTGAACTAACTAAGCTCTTAGAACTGAAAGAAATCATATACACATCAAATATAAGACGCGATCAATTGATTCCGTTCCAACTTGAATAAACAAAAGTTGTTATGGGTTATGAGTTAAGTGTCAAAAATTATATGCGGACGGCCAATGTATATGCGAACTGCCAATGCATAAAAAGTATATGCGGACTGCCAATGTATATAAAAGTATATGCGGATTGCGGACTGCCAATGTATATAAAAGTATATGCGGACTGCCAATGTATATAAAAGTATATGCGGACTGCTAATGTATATAAAAGTTAATATTTCAATTCGACATTCTCAATTTATTAGTATTTAAGTTTTACGTAGCCGTCTGAAGTTTAGGAATATCAATTCAGACCAATGTTGCCAGCGTATATCAATATTGGTCTGGGTATTGACAGTATAACCGTGGTCGGGAAACCGGTATAAAATCATCGGTAGTTATAGCTATCACTCTGATATTGCAAAGTTATAGATTTGTCTGTGTTAAACCCCCAGATAAGGTATAGCTGACTATGCACTCGGTGGCGTCAAGTAAATACTTTGTTGATACAAAATATGTATGGATTTGAAAAATAGTTCCTCATATGGCCGCTTTGAAATATGCACTATAATTAAATGTGAGCTTTGAAATATGCACTATAATTAAATGTGAGCTTTGAAATATGCACTATAATTAAATGCGAGCTCTGAAATATGCACTATAATGAAATGCGAGCTCTGAAATATGCACTATAATGAAATGTGAGCTTTGAAAAATGCACTATAATCAAATGTAAGCTTTGAAATATGAACTATAATGAAATGTGAGCTTTGGAATATGCACTATAATGAAATGTGAGCTTTGGAATATGCACTATAATGAAATGTGAGCTTTGGAATATGCACTATAATGAAATGTGAGTTTTAAATATGCACTATCAAAACATAAGACAAGACGACATTTTGTTTGTTCAATGTAATAATTATTGTTCAATAAGAAAAGGATTTAGATTTATAAGTGTTGGAATCTCGGGTGGAGTTGGATATTCAAACTTTTAGATAAATATAAATAATGCTTTTGACACTTAGGATTGGTTGTTTCATAGAATTTGAACAATTCAATAAAATTTCAACGTTAATACGCGAGTTCTGTGAATGTCCTATTATTATATCATTATAGGACGGTTACTTGACAAAACCGAAATAATAACAGAACTCGAAAATAACTTTCACAGAATTTAAAAATAAACTTGGAAATTTGAATAATTCTTAAAAATTCTCAAAACAACCCGTTCTAAGAGTTTGATAAAATCGATTAAATTTTTCCGAAAAACGAATGTCGAAACTGGCAATTTCAGGTGGTAACTAGCAATAAGTAACTATGTACCTAATATAGAAATGATGGTGTTAGTAAACTCTAATGGTTCGTGTGATTAGTATACACAATGTTTATGTGCTCTATTAATCTCCGAAAGGTGAATGAAAATACGTACCTGCCTGTAAACACCTACCTATATATATTCTAAGTATACAGTGGGTGGTCAAATTACTAGTCACGCATGCAAAAATTAAAATTACAAAAATTACATTATCGCATGGAGAAAACTTACTGATATGAAATATTATTAATTTATTAAAAATCTGATTAAATTATTTGTTTACTTGTCAAAAAAGGACTGGAGGACTATAACGAATGATTTGACAAATTTCATAACAAAATATCAGTAAAGCGCGAATATTTCATGAGGAAGTCGGAATACGTGTTCAGAAAAATAATAGAACTTTCGCATCTCGTCCATTATATCTATTCGAACAAGGCTACCTGCGTGACCACACGTTTAGATATATTGGGAACGATTAATATTCTATTAATAAATGACCACGCAATCACATTTTAAACAGTATCTTGATAAAAAAAATCTATACTCATTTTTCGCCGTGCATCAGTTTGAAGCCGCCGTATTAAAATAGTTGGAATGTATACATTTATTTGATTTTTTTAGTTAAATTGGATATTTCTGGTACAATTAAAAAAATATTATTTTATTTTATATAATACTACTTTGAGGAAAAAAAAACATTTATTTTTAGAATATTCTTTAATATTTACTAGAACTTTTTCGTGTGCTCTGAATGCATTCTGTCATTTTCTGTCTTATTATAGGTATTTTTCTATCCAGTTTATTAATAAAATCTTCAATAAACTTTGTTAACTAACTAACTAACTATAACTCTTAAATAATAAGAAAAAATTCTAGCATAAGTAATAATTTGGCCACCCACTGTATCAAACAGGTGTCTCATAAAAATCTGCCCAAATAGGGAACAATTTTACAAGTCTACCAACTAAGCGTTAACAAATCCAAGCAACATTATCATAATTATTGAGTTCATTGACTAGCAAAAATCGACGCGAAAATTTATCAAAATGTTGAATAAAATGAACTCCCAAATAAACGAGAGTCAAAAATAGATCTAATGTAATAATAATAGATAATATCAATTGAAGATAAGATGACAAATGACGTAGCCTTGTGAAATATTGGAGTTAAGTAAGTATTGTGCCATGAGAGTTGCATAATACGTAAAATGATGACAGGGTGTGTCATCAAAATGACAGTTGAACACACCTACAAAAAGTGATAGTCATTAAAAGTGATGAAACAAAAACTAGGTTAAATAGTTACTTATGTAACCTATTTTTTTTTCATCACTTTTAATGACTATATCACTTTTTAAAGGTGTGTTTTATTGTCATTTTGATGAAATATCACGGAACTATTTTGTCTGTCCAACTAGGAGGAATTCCCGTTTTAGGGCAGGCAAAATTTAAATAAATTGACATACATATTTTGTGCAACTAACGATAAAAAATGAGAAGAAAAGAAGAGAAATGGAGGAAAAGAATATATATTTTTTTAAATAGATTAAAACATAAGGAGATGATGTTTGATTACCAAACTTATTTATATAATAATAACAATAAAATAAAAAAAATAAAAATTATATTCTTAAATGTAGATAAATAGAATGAATGACACAGACCAAATATTAACTTTTATGATTTTTGAAACCAGTTAGACAAACGTAAAAATGCATAAAAACTCCGACGGTAAGCACAAGCTTTGGACAACTACCAGGCAATAATTCAACTATGTGCATAATGTGTTGCATTGGATAAGGCATTGGTTAGAATACTATACAATCGAATGGTATTAATTTAGAGCAATGATTTACCAATAGAGTCCGATATTACAATTTTTATTATAATTGCCTCTTCAGAGGAGACTCTAAGGTTTCTCCAAGGGTCTATGTTAATAATAATAATGATAAATTGATAATTTATATAGCGCTGAAAAATAACCTCAAGGGCACTATACAATTTATTACGAGTTCCTAGGCTCTGTCTGATTTTACTATTTACGAACAGATACAGAAAACATTTTCATTAAAAAGTTTACGACTTTGCACGCAGAGGACACTATAGTATAAACACTGGACAGTGATTTTACATTTGCTATTTTACCCTAAATTACTATTGATATTACATTTAGATTCATGTCTGGGATTTTGATTAATTTGATAAACATGCCAACATGTTCAAATCAACACCTTGACAAAAGGATAATACATGTTGCCAAAAACTAACGACAATGCGAGGCGGTATATTTGTTTATAGATTTGAGGTTTTCTTGGGTAACTTTGAATTTGATAAACTGCAAATAATATTCAGACGCCTATATTATCCGGCTGTTTTCATGCTTATGTTTTAGGATTAAGTCATCTTTGGGGATGTATCTTTTCAAGGAGAGGAAGGATTGAACATGGGTCTTGAAGATATCCATGTTGTAGGAGGGAGAAAACACAGAGGCAGGCAAATCACTCTACAGCCGATCTTTTGAACTCAAAAACGAGTCGTAGAAGCAACCCGTTTTCATGTGACAAATTTCAACATTGTTCTAAGTTTGGCACGCGTTTGACGTGTTTCCTGACTGCACCGGTACCGAAGGGATAAATTACGCTAGTTCTTCGAAGTATCTTCCATTGTAATACCGGTAGAACAAGGACAGCATACCTACTGTTAAGAGAGGGGGATCTATCAAACGGTCCGATGCTGGATCATTGGAGAACACAGACCAAACAGTACGACGTTTTGTCTTTTATTGAGAGCATGATGGATATTGGAAAGCTGCACATCTCACGATGGAAATAATTTTACCAGCAGAAATTGTGTCAGAAAAACACCCAAGGCCCTAGGCCAACACAACCAGAGTTTTTAGTGGAACACAAAAACATATATGTAACTAATTCGTATTATTACAGTTAAGTTAGGCGGAGTATAACATTAAACCAAGTTGCTGTTCGTATTCTCTTTCAAAATGTAAATATAAACATCAGCTGTTTATAAAACAGGGACCCAGTCATCTGATGCAGAAATTGGCGTAGTACAGGGTTTTCCAATAATATGTGTTATTTTTTGACATTTGACAAGTAGAAACTACGCCATTAATAAAAATAGAACGATACACGCTTCAACAACGCTTTGAAATTATTAAAATTCACTTGAGTGAATCAAATGCAAATCATCTTGAGTGATGAGGCCCATTTCCACCTCGGTGGCTTCGTCAACAAGCAAAATTGTCGCATCTGGGGCTCGGAAAACCCAAGAGTTATTGTTGAAAAGCCTCTCTATCCTCAACGTGTGACTGTTTGGTGCGGTTTATGGTCCGGCGGAGTCATTGGACCTTACTTTTTCGAAAATGAGGCTGGAGCAACAGTTACGGTGAATGGATTGCGCTATCGAGAGATAATTAATGATTTTTAATGGCCGGAATTGGATGGTATTGATCTGGACAACGTTTACTTTCAACAAGATGGCGCTACGTGCCACGCAAGCAACGAAACCATTGATCTTTTACGATTGAATATCAAAATAACACCTCTTATTGGAAAACCCTGTATAACTCTATTTACTTGTCAATTTAGTGGGGGGTGTGCGCCGTATGTGCATCGTTTAAAACTTAGTATGGTTGGGAGATATGACGTAGGACCAAAGAAGAGAAGATCTCAATTCTGCGTGCATCCGGTGGCTGTGACAGAGGAGAATAAATTGGACCACGTTCAAATTAATTAAGTAATCTCTCCAATAGCATCTTATAATCAGATACATTAACAATGCTGCATATTAATTTACTTGCACGAGTATGATAATAGATCGGGAAGTAGCCAAAAGTCTATTCATCGAAAATCGAACAAAGAAAGATTATTTCAATTATATCAAGTTGTTGGTGTGACCTAATAGCAGAACGTGGAAAATATTATGTAGTTGAACAATATTGTGCTTTACGTGGTTATTTTAGAGTCCATACGTTGAATCATCGTGGAGGAACCAGGTCAATGTCTTATCAATAATCAAAACACTAGCAACTTCGAAATAATGTAGGAAATGAGACCAAGCAGGCCTGGATTAAGCAAAGAGCTAAAAAAGTAAAACGATGTACCGCTGACAGATCAGTTGTAATTTTTCCACCTATTTTCTTACCGTGCCTGAAATACAGTTTGCAGTGAAGCCCCCATGATTCCAGTGTAAATCGCGGCTTGATTAATACCAGTTGCTTTGTTGGCACAGTGATATTTAATGAAACAATATACCTAATAGAGATAATTAATTGTAAGATAAACCATCACATGATTACGGAAAAGATTGGAAAGGAACGTAAGCGATAAAACATACGCATCCAGAACAAACTGGTTTTTATCACGGAGTTGCCGAGCATACTTTCAGCAATTAGGCAAATAGGAATCCACGTGTTCGGTGTCTTGAATTACTTGGGGTTCAGTGATATAAATAAATACAATGTCGGATGACATCCTGCGCTCAATGCATACTATGTTAATATGGAGCGACGTCATCCACAACACTCGGAACTGGAGGACACTGGTATCCAAGGGTCAGGGGTTATCTAAACATGGAGTAGATACTGAACTGGTGCATGCTCAACGTCAAAATCGACGATTTTTTTAAAGCTACCATCAGACAATTCAACGAATATAATTATCTTTTCAGAAAATAGCTGCTCAACTCTCCATCCTTAAAAATCTAGACATAGACCTAGGACTTAGATTAAACTGATTAGCTGTATTTCGGGTGGCCTACCATCGCCACTAGTATATTTTTTAAATATTGAGGACAATATTAGTGATTTCTAAACGAAAATCTGAAACAGAAAAATCAGAAAAGGAAACGGTCACATCTGGGACTCGAACCCAGGACCCTTGTCTTTCCGGGACAGTGCTCTCTCCCCCTTGTCTTTCCGGGACAGAGCACTATCCCGGAAAGACAAGGGTCCTGGGTTCGAGTCCCAGATGTGACCGTTTCCTTTTCTGATTTTTCTGTTTCAGATTTTCGTTTAGAAATCACTAATATTGTCTTCAATATTTAAATATTACAATTTGAGGTTTTACTCAATAAAGTTATTCCGAAAAATAAGTATATTTTTTAGTTAAAATTTAAAATTATTGATGGAATGAAAAAAAGGTTTGAGTATTGAAATTCTTGGGTCACATGCATAATGGAAAGCATGAGAAGTTGACGAAATTTGATGAACTGAATTGAGTCTCGCAAGAGTTTCGGGACATTGCACAGCTTTATACAGGGTGTATCGGCAAGTACCCGACAAACTTTAACCAGCTATTCCTCAGCACATTTGGAGTAAAAAATGTTATGGGCGCTTTGCTGTCCGGTAACATTTTTTTTCCATTAAAATCAAAAAGTACCTACGTGACGATACACCCTGTATTATACAGCACAGAACAGTGAGGATTGGAGAAGGCTGGTTCATCGGGACAATTCAACAGGGAACAAAAGTCAAGTCAAGCCACAAGAGTTTCAAAACATTGCACATCTTTATATGCAGCACAGAATCTTGAGGATCGGAGAAGAAAAGAAAAAAAAAACATTTAAAGACCGCTAAGGGTTGGCGACGACTTCTTTTGAAAATGCAGTATAGAACCAAAACCACCTGGATCACTAATCTACGTGATTTTGAAAAAAAGTACAGCTAGATCACTGATTGATCAGTGATCTACGTGATTTTGATAGAACATACAGCTAGGTCAGCTAGATCACTGATTGATCCGTGATATATGTGATTTTGATAGAACATACAGCTAGGTCAGCTAGATAACTGATCTATGTGATTTTGATAGAACTTAAAGCTAGATCACTGATTGATCAGTGATCTATGTGATTTTGATAGAGCATACAGTAAAATAGTTGGCATAACCTTGGCAAACCAGCCGATAACATCGAACTGAATAAATGATAGCTTATAAATATATAGATCGTTAAAATTCCATGATTGCAGACGGGGAGTGTTGAACTTGTATAGCCAAAGGCATCCTCACTGTGCGTGACAATGATAGACAGTGTTATTGTTATTATTAAGACGTTGTTATTTTAATACAGAACTTATGATTGATTACGCACGAATGACCTTCATAATTTGTAACGCTTCAGACGGAAGTGATATTTTGGCAACAGAATTTGTTTTAATTCATAGTATTTAATTTGCATCGCCATTTGGCCGAAAACAGATAACACTTGCGTATTTCGTTTATAAGGCAAGGGGTAACTCGAGCATGTGAAGAGATGGGAAATGATTGATGTGGGTCAAATGTCACAAACTTACATTCAAGTCAACACAATTCAGAAAGATTTTAGTAAGTATAAAAAAGGTTACAAATATTCAAAATACAGCCACCCGGTCAAAGCATTGGGAAATCCAAAGTTCCGAACGAATCCTCCGGATGAATCGGCCCCTGCAAACTTTGCAGTGATTTAGTAATTGTCTGTGCGTCATTCTGGTTCAATGAACTCATGAAATTTGCTTTTAATATAAGTGTATCAGTTCTTCGATCTCGATTTTTTTACATTAGCTCCACACAGGAGACCCCGAGTCCCTAAGGGCCTATGTCATCTTTAGGGATGCTGTGTGGAGGGTCTTTTTAAGGAAAGAGAGGAGAAAAAGTTGTGGGAAGGAAAAAGGTATGAGGGGTGGGTAGGAATCTGGTTGTCAATGTATCCAGGAGTGACGGACGTATACGGCGCAAGGTGATGGGTCAAGAGAGTCCAGCTGGAGAGGTCAGGTTCTCCCTCAACTAGTCTCTCCGGATCCGACCTGCCACGCAGTGGGTGAGCAAACGCATCCGCCGCCAAGACCTAGACAAACTTCACCCGGACACCCCCGCTAAGTCACGAAACGTAACGAACCACTTGGCAGGGGTGTTGGTTATCCAATAAATGGTTCCCGGGACGGCGGGACCCATACCCGCCTCCCAAATTGCAAAAATACTTTCTCACTCCCGCATGGCTTCGTCTGTTGAGTCCGTCTAATGAGGACGTGCGATGCTATTGGTTAGTTTTCAGCCCGCCACTCTGGCTTACAGATGTGATTCCTGCAAGTGATGTCGATATTAAGTCATGTTTTTGCTCTAGAAAGTAAAGTAACCTAACTTCGGTTACCTCTGGCAGGTCTGGCCCAAGACATGCTTCGTAAACCGTTTGCTACGGAGATCAACTAACCCAGAGGGAGAAAATACTCTTTGAAACCCTTTTTGTAAAACAACATATTACGTTCCTTTGGGAGGAACGATACAGGACTAACATGTTCTTCAGTGAACCTATAAAGTGGTTGTAAAGGTTAACTATAATGTCTTATTATTGTTGACCTGCCATAAATACGCGTCATAATTACAAATTGATTTTACCCAAAATAAAGACTAATTGTGCTCACCGTTAAAATTGTGCATTTATTTAATAATCTTTGGCATTTTCAAAATTGGAACTGTTTTATTAAGAATTCAGACTATTCCGTGATATTTCTAAAACCATAAATTCAAACTCAGTACTCTGTAGTCATTTTTATCAAAAAGTAGTTAAATAGCAAATAATAAAAAGCCAATAATGTTATTATTCTTTTAAACATTTTGCTTGACGTATTACATATTTCTGCTAATGGAAATACGTTTTTAATGAGGCTGAAATAAGTTTCTATACTTGGTATATGGCTATAAATGTGGTTACTTGAAGTTGGTTGAACTGTGCCGTCTTTAATATTATAAAACAAAAGGGACATTTAAACTGAACTTTATAACGAACAAGCCGACCATAATAATTGTATAAGGGAACCTGTAATAGAATTTGAATTGGATTATCTTGCCCGAAGTGCCAGAAAATAAATATTTATGGCGGGATTATTAAGTAAATGCATAATTTTAACGGTGAACACAATACAATAAGTCTCTATTTTGGGTACAATCAATTTGGAAGTATGACACGTATTTATAGCAGGTCAACAATAGTAAGACAGTGTAGTCAACTTTTACAACCACGTTAGGAAACAGATTACACCTGTATCGTTTCTTCAAAAGGAACGTAATATGGATAAATAAAAACTCACTACATCGATATCTTCAGGCTTTTTGTATGAAACAGATTGGTTCTAAAAAACCAGAGATATGCCAATATATAGACAGCAAAATTCTCATTCGGAGCCTACTTATTATACTTTACACCAATGAAAAACTCTGAAAGTTTATTCCATAGACTTTCAGAGTTTTTCATTGGCGGATATAGTTAGGAAATCATATGACGTCACAATATTTCGGTCCCAACTTTCGATCGGAGTTATACCCCCCTGGTTATGTCATTTTAACAAATTAATTAATAAATTTTTTTGACATTAGAAAGAGAAATAATAATTCTTTCCAGTTTGCCTCAAATATTTATACTGGAATCCATTAATTAAATCCCAAAAACAGCCAAAATGAATAATTCATATTTCGCGCCGCTATCGTAACAAACGGTTTAACATTAAAATATTTTTTTATTGTATGAACGCGTTAAAGGTGAAGCTACAGTTTTCTTTCTAATAAGCTAATGTTTTTTCGAAATATCCTCTTAATTTTTCAATGATTGGAGTAAAAAATGAAGTAAAAATGTAGTTAGCGTTTTTGACAACATTTTTAACGTTTGATATTAAAATTTTATTATTTGGAAATATGTAGTAATGTTTATTTTAAATGCATACACCGGTAAGATAATTTTATCTAGTTTCTAAAATAGTATTTGTGTTTACGGAAATGTAAAAAAAGATGTATAGGGCATTTGAAATACTATACATACAAAAAACATTGCAAACAGAACAAATGTAATGAAAGTACTGAAGGATTGTTTTACAAAAGCTTTGATTGTTTTTTATAGTGGTAAAATCTGACCTGATCGGGAAGATGCGTGTTGGTTTTTTAATTATTTAATTTTTTTAACATAATTGTATTTCATAATATTTTCCCCACTGGGATTTCCCGTGCTGAAGATGTTTCATTGTGTACTTTACGATTTACCTTATGGCCTTCTATCTTCTATATATATCTACTAGCTGTACCCCGCCACGCGTTGCTGTGGCTCAGTCTGTCTGTGCAGTTAAACAAACAATAGCGCGTGTTGCTTTTAAGACAACAAATGGCGCTGTTATTAAAAAAACTGTCATAATAGACAAAAAGCATGTTTTTACATGTCACATGTGACATCTATATAATATAGGTATTTAAAAACACACGTTGTGTCAAATTTTTAAAGCAATCGGTGAAGAGCTTTCGGAGATTTAAGATTTTGAACAAACTAGCATTAACATTTTTATTTATATATGGATACAACTGAGTTTTTTTCAAGTTCAATGAACTTAATAAAAACAGTATTGTAAAGGGTCTGTGTAATGAAAATCGTTTATTCTAAGTGGCCATTACTCCAAGGTTTATTCATTAGGGCTCCGATTAGAAATTAATGTTCCCTGCCAAATCACTACTAGCATTATATCGCATGTCTCCATTGGTCATTAAATAACAGTTAAATTAATCGGCACTTAAATAAATAGTTATTCCTTGATTAGAACACATATCGTAAAATTTTGACTTCTGGAGACATTTCTAGAATTTTATTTGATTTCGGTGATTTATGACAAATAAAAACAAATAAATTTATAACTTTGGAGGACATTAAATCACAGAATAACCAAATAGTTGAGAAATCTTATTAAAATTATTACTTATTATGTAATTCATATTCTCAGTATCGCCCTGATGAAAGGCCACCATTAAAAATCGAAATTTTGCTTGAAATTTCTTTAGCCATATTTGGTGACCAGATTTGAAGAGTAAGGTACTCCTACCCCCTTTCCCCTTAGCGTGCGCTAAAAGAGTGGGAGAGCACGGAATATAATATATTTTCAAATGGATCTTTCACATTGACAGCTGACAGTCGCATGACCACGGCAGCTCCCTAATTGATGTGACACCCCTAAGATCACAACATATCATCTAGGTGACGCCTACAGTACACACGGAGAAAAATTACTAATATTGAATATTGCTAATTTATTTAGAATCTCTTTAAATTGTTCGTAATTGGGTTAAAAACGGAATTGCAGGCCCTTAAAGAATGACATGATAGGTTTCCTAATAAACTTTTAGTAAAATACGAACGTATTATCACGATGTGGGAAGTTGGTTGGTGTTCATAAAAATCCTAATGCTACATATACATACGCGAGCCGAACTGCCGAACTTATGGGAAAGGAATGAAGCAAACGTAAATGGAGCGAAACGCGGCTTGCGGTTGCTTCGTTCCTTTCTCGTAATTCGTGGCTCGGTTCGCGTTTCGGTTTGCAATACGTACCATAACATTTCCACATTTCGTCACTGTATTTTATTAACAAAAATGCAGGTGCATGAAAACGTGTTCAGATATGTTAGGAATTCACTAATAGTTTATTAGGAAACGGCCTGCAATCCCGTTTTTAACCGGATTACCAATAATTTGAATAGATTTTTAAGAAAATTAGCATTATTCATTTAGCTCCGTGCATCATCTGGTGTGACATGTATATATGCGATTGTATGATGAGCGATATGGTGATTTAAGCTACCCAAAATATGCTTGATGCGTACAGCGTAGTCTGACAGTAACATAAAGCTCCATGTTTAAAGTTGCGACTATTATTAGACCAGTTACTGCAGCTGCAGGTGCAGTGTAGACTGTTCAGTACCTTAGTACTAGAAGCATTTCAGCCCGGCTCGGTGGAAAATTCCAGTTGAAACCCGGACGGATCGATAGTGCAACCTTCGGGGGAGTGGGTGGAAAGGAGGCTCGTGGGCGGTGGGTGGTGGACGGCTGGGGGTGGTACTGAACACTCTGAACAGGCGCGCCGAGTTGCCGACCCACTGACCCGCGTGCAATTGCCAATTTCCAACTTACAGCCAACCACAATATGTGTACAGTGGTGACCGGATAACTCATCAAAATGACAATTCGACACACATATAAAAAGTGTTGTAAATTTATGAAAAGTGATGCAAAAAAAACTAGGTTAAATAGGTTACGGTTCCACCTACGGTAACTCCTCAAAACGACAATTCAACACACATATAAAAAGTGTTGTAAATTTATGAAAAGTGATGAAAAAAAACTAGGTTAAATAGGTTACGGTTCCATGATAACTCCTCAAAATGACAATTCAACACACCTATAAAAAGTGCTATAAAGTTCTTAAAATAGGTTACATATCTAACTATTTAACCTAGTTTTTGTTTCATCACTTTTCATAACTTTATAGCACTTTTTATAGATGTGTTGAATTGTCATTTTGAGGAGTTTTCATGGAACCGTGTACAGTGTACACTCCACGGTCTGCAACGAATCCAATATTTTTTATATCCTCTGCAGAATGCTTTTTAAAAAAAATTAAATTTCATTAATCGATTAATCAACCATTTGAGTAACTACAAGATTTTTGATGTTTTACGTTCTAAGAAGATAGATATACAATTTTTTAAGATTATTTAAAGTGTAATTAAATATATATACTGCAACATCCGTCTTGAACATCTGTTCTGCCGTGTGATATCTTGATCAAATCGTGGTGTCGACTACAGACGAAGGCACGTATATTGAGATAAATGAGTATTGCTAATCTATTCAAATTATTGGTAATCCCGTTAAAAACGAGATTGCAGGCCGTTTCCTGATAAACTTTTAGTAAACTCCTAATATATCAAAACACGTGTTCATGCACCTACATTTGCCTTTATAATAAATATATAATGACGAAATGCGAAAATATTAGGATTCTAATGAACACGTGTTCCGACATCGCGATACACAAATACACATTAGTGTTTTACTGAAAGTTTATTAGGAAACCTATGAATTAGGAATGATGATCAATTCATTCGTTACAGGCCATTTTGTATCAGTAAGTTTTCTCCATGAGAATCTTTAATCATACCGAATATGAAGCTTCATTCAGATGGGAGAAAAACGTTCGGCTCGGAGACTTTTATGACGTGGGAGTTGGCGAACGGCCATTTACAAGAGCGCCAGGCGCTTTTTGGAACAAATTGCTGAAAAATGAATTTTAAACGTAAACAATTTAAAAATACTAACCGTTGATGAAAGATAGATATGTAATTAGGATACTGGTTAATACATACAGTCGTTAATACATTATTGTTGTTT
Source organism: Hesperophylax magnus (assembly GCA_026573805.1). Classification (NCBI taxonomy): domain Eukaryota; kingdom Metazoa; phylum Arthropoda; class Insecta; order Trichoptera; family Limnephilidae; genus Hesperophylax; species Hesperophylax magnus. Next base: position 5,016,911 of record JAIUSX010000088.1, read on the forward strand.
ATTCGGTCTGTAGCTAATGCAGGCCTAATTTTTAGAACTCCAGCTAAATGGAATACAAAATTGTAAGGTGACTATTCTAAATGAGGCTTCACGCTTTCACGGGAAAGGGATTAAAATATATATATTCTATGGACTGAATGTGAAGCCAGGGCCGGCCGTATGCGGGCGCAATCGGAGCAGTCCGCTCCGGGCGCCATTACTTTTAAATATAATTGATTACAGTGATCACCTACAGAGGCGTCCACTGGTTTATTGGTTACAGTGATCACTTACAGAGGCCTCAACTGTTTTATTGATTACAATGATCACCTACAGTGGCGTCCACTGATTTATTGGTTACAGTGATCACTTACAGAGGCCTCCACTGGTTTATTGATTACAGTGATCACCTACAGAGGCGTCCACTGATTTATTAATTACAGTGATCCTTACAGAGGCGTCCACTGGTTTATTGACTACAGTGATAATACAGAGGTGTCCACTGGTTTATTGACTACAGTGATAATACAGAGGTGTCCACTGGTTTATTGACTACAGTGATCCTACAGAGGCGTTCACTGGTTTATTGATTACAGTGATCACCTACAGAGGCCACCACTGGTTTTGGCAAGGGGCGCAAACATTTTACTCGCGCCAGGTGTCGTCTGGCTAAGGGCCGGCCCTGTGTGAAGTATCATTACTTGAAAAAACTACATTAAATCCCAATTCCCAAAGTTCAAATGCCATTAGTTGAGGAATGAAGGACTCATCCATCACGTTTAATATCGACGGCCTGCATTGAACCACGTAATATAGGCAGACTTCTCAACTCGTTGAAGTTGAAGGATTGAAAGCAATCATTTTCAAATTGGGACTTCAGAACTAACTGTTTAAACTGAAAATTCATGAGAAACAAATTACTTCTACGACGGTACTTCAACTATTCAAGAACTATCAAAGAAAAAATATTTAAACCAGCCAGTCCCGTGAAAAATCGCGGGATATTATAATTATTGTAGTATTTGACGGCATCCGTGGTCGAGGGTTAAGGCTCTCGACTAGCAATTCGAAGGTGACGGGTTCAAATCTTGGCGTGCGCAAGTAAATTTTATTTGATGAATTGTGTTATTTTACAATTCATTCATTTAAAATAATATATTTCATACTTACGGCACGTTCCAGAGTGGAACTCTCAGTATCGTCCTGGTGTAAGAGCACCATTCAGTATTGAAACGTTACTTGAAATGGCTTTAGCCGTGTTTTGTGACTATATCTAAATAGCCAGGTACTCCCACACCTACCTCTTCCCCATCTACTTTCCATCCCCACTGCCTTCAGCCTAACAACATACCCCATTTGGGGATGCCATAGTCTCACTGGCTCCAGACGGTTGGGAGCAGTTGGGACTATTGTGCGGTATTCACATAAAAAAAAGGATTTGTTAAGCTGAAAGTAGTACCTAATAATGAATACCTTCAGTAAATCGAGTTAGCTATCGTAGTGACCTAGTAATTAACGCTTTCTTGAAAATGGAAGATGCGCAGAACCTTAAAAACTTTGACTTTACTAAGACATTTAAACAAAAGAAATACACATTTCAAATAAAAAATAAACAATAATTTTCTAGTAAAAAAATACTAAATTAAAGGCAAGATACATCTTGTCTTTAATTCTGAATTCTTCGAACAATCAGTTCCAATTTGAAAATGACAATTTTTTTAAAAAATTAATTCACTGAACCAGACTTCACGTAGGACTAACGCACAGATATTAGTATTGTTGATGATATGTTTACCTATATATTTGACACGTATATATCTATACATTTAGAAAAGATAACGGGTTTTCCAATAAGAGGTGTTATTTTGAATAGCTCGCTATTTCGGTAGATGTTACTTTTGAAGCTGTCATTTTTTGACATTTGACAAGTAGAAACTACGCCATTAATAAAAATGGAACGATACACGCTTCAACAACGCATTGAAATTATTAAAATTCACTTGAGTGAATCAAATGCAAATCATCTTGAGTGATGAGGCCCATTTCCACCTCGGTGGCTTCGTCAACAAGCAAAATTGTCGCATCTGGGGCTCGGAAAACCCAAGAGTTATTGTTGAAAAGCCTCTCTATCCTCAACGTGCGACTGTTTGGTGCGGTTTATGGTCCGGCGGAGTCATTGGACCTTACTTTTTCGAAAATGAGGCTGGAGCAACAGTTACGGTGAATGGATTGCGCTATCGAGAGATGATTAATGATTTTTTATGGCCGGAATTGGATGGTATTGATCTGGACAACGTTTACTTTCAACAAGACGGCGCTACGTGCCACACAAGCAACGAAACCATTGATCTTTTACGATTGAATATCAAAATAACACCTCTTATTGGAAAATCCTGTATAAGGTTTCTTCTTTTACTGCAATTTATTTTTATTAACCAATCAATAGGCTTTGTTTGGCTTCCAATTGACGGCGATGACAATCGATGTTTTTTTTTTAATTTAGACCATGTATTGTTGTGATAAAACAATATAGTTTGTAAACATCGTCTCCTTATTTTATTAAATAACCGTGGCAAATATCTATAATATGTTATCTCTAGTTTGATTTTTGAGGTAATACAGTGTTGATTCTTCCTCCTTGAGTCAACGTTTCGGACAGCTTTGTAGTGCCTACCATCAGAGTGTTTGAAAAGTCACGAGGTTTGAAAGAGAGTACGAACACAGCTTGCAATATAGTTATGAATGATGAATTGGAGCACGTGGAAGAGTTTGTGTATTTGAGAAGTATGTTTACAAGAGATGGAAAGGCTGACAGAGATATTAAAAGAAGGGTAAATGCAGGTAACTACATTACTGAGAGAATGCAGTTGGCGCTAACAAAAAACCGTCCAAAGAAGCGAAGTTGGCAGTCAACAATGGAGTGGTGGTACCTACCCTGATGTATGGAAGTGAGGCATGGAACTGGCAGAGGAAGAATGAGAGTAGACTGAATTCTGTAGAAATGATATATGTATGTGGTAAAACCATGTGTGATCGTGTGATAAATGTGGAGATCCGCTAAAGTAATGACGTAAGATTAAGAAAGGGAAGTTCAGATGGTTTGGACATGTAAAGCGAATGAACGAAGAAAAGAGTGTAAGGAGAATAATGAGGCAAATGTGAATAGTAGAAGTCGGGACGTTTGAGGAAGTCATAGATATTGGAGTCGAGCCATGTCAAGAATCAGAATAATAGAAGAGTATGAATGAGGCAAGGAGTGTGTACCAAGACAGAGTTCTCTGGGGGAAACGGCGTGCTGGTTAGTTAGTTAGTTACCATCAGGGCACATGTCCTAATCTAATGCTATTGGCCATTTTCTCGAAGCACCCGTGCTTACCAACGTCCATATTTTCCACCGTAGAAAAATATTACAATACTGAAGTCTAATCCAACGGGTCTAAGTGAATAACACCGGAGAAAAATAATGATCAAGTGTTAACGTCTGAAGGGACAATAATAAACGCAATGTGAACCGTGGATGTTATCTTCGCATTTAATTACATGCTAAAACAATTAGCAGAGGTGTGATACATTTCATTACATAGACAGGACAGGTATGAAAAAACTATCACATTCTAAACGCAATTATTTGTTTATTGTTTTGTGATTATTTTATGAAACTTTACTTTTTGTTTTATTATTGTTGTTTAATTAATATCAATTTATCAATGAATCCACATAGATTTCGCCGTTTATCCCATATGTTTAGGCTATTTAAATTTGTCACATTATGACAAGTGACGGCTCAAAACTTTTTTTTAAATATCTCAAGTTATTATTGTTATTCCAATCAGATACGATTGCAGCTAGCTACCGTCATTTACAGGCGTGTTGGCTGTTTCGCCTTCAAGAAGTGACAATAATAAATCTTACGTAATTAATTTTAATAATAATTTATGTATTTATATTATAATCGTTTGTTTATAATCTCAGGCAATCTTCCAAAGAAAGACCTGCTTAATATTGTTAATTGATTTAACAACGTTGGTCCTTACATTTCAATAGTGCATTGCATTTGAATCACAAACAAATGACCTTGGGGGTCTTCGATAGAAATCAACCCCTCGAAAATTGCAGGCATTATGGAAAATCAAAATGAGGGTGAAAAGAAAAAAGTACAGTTACTCCTAACATCGAATTAGAATCAGCTATCGAATGTAAAACAGGTGATATACGTAAAAAAGCATCAGACAAATTAATTACCCTTTTTACATCTACATTAAAATGAGTGCAGATAATTTATTTTCAGCTTCAGTTTTCGTTTTAATAAGGGGAAACTTTTGCAATAATTACTTCATGCAATTATACTATCAGTGGTATTTTTTTAACTGTCATTTTCAACCTCCCATTACAGGATGCGCAAAGTATGCACAATATTAATACCATGATAAAAAGAGACATTATCGATTGTCGCTTCGTTCCCGTCAAGATCAGACGCAGAAAATATATATCAAAACAAACGACCGACACTGACGTGTAAATTACACATCCTTGGATGACACCCATTAATTATACAATTGACTGCTGAGAAACTGAAAATTTACGCTTTTCCAACTAATGTACGTATTTGTTTACTGTCTCGTGAAAATCGTAAAGTTCAAAAGTTATAACTTATTACTAAATACCTTTACACTCAATATCTCAAGTGTCAAAGTACCTAAATTATGGCGAAAAACACACATATTTCGAAAGTTCGATTTTGGAAGAAGTAGGTACCACGCATTGATGTATTATATTTTCTATGGTACAACAATGATATGAAATATTAAAAAAATATTAGTCATCAGAAAACCAGGATTAAAAATAAAAAAGAAAAACATTCCTGGATTACAAAAAAACCATACAATATTGAAATTATTCCTCCTACAATAATTATAAGCGAAAAACGATGGAGGACTTAGCTAGCAGAATATTGAAACAGTGACTAAACTTTGGATCGTTCGCTAATTATAAAGTAAATACAATAATAATTCAGTTATAACTACAAAAAACGTAAGATTAAGATCAGTAAAGATATTGAACAGTTCGGCCAATCTCATGATCTAAATTTCGCATAATTTTGTTCTCGTCTTTCTACTTTGATATTTTACCTATCTTCATCACGTTGTAAAATGCCGACAGATCGTATTATTGTATGACTTGTTACTTATTATAACATAATGATGCCTCCATTGTCATATTTAATGGTACCCATAATTAAGATAAATAATTTTCAGACCAGTAGTGATATTGATAGACGTGAAGCTAATGTGATTATTTTATCACCAGGCAACACGCATCGTGCATCATTCGAATTAGCGCATCGAAACGGAAATAAAAAATGATTAGCACAATCAGATATGGTTTCTACCTGTGACATTGCTAGACCAAAGGTTACCCCAAGGTCCCTAAGTTAGCCCGTGTTTATTTTACGATTGTTTATCATCTACCTATGAGATACCAACCCACGAGAGAATGGATTAATTGAGGGTTTCAAATTACTGTGATGACTTGGAGTTTGGTCTCACTGATTTGTTGTCGAAACATTAGATGATGTCAGGGCTATTATGTTTTTTGATATTACTTTTTATGATGTTGTTGCGGTCATATTGACAGAAAATAGTCATTTTGTCGAGCAGCATTAAAGCTCCGCGTCATCAAAAAATGATTAATGTTTTTTATGTGTCGATATTTTGCACACTTATCAGAGGAAATGATTTATGAAACTGTTAAAATGATCATAAATACAGTTAATCACATTTTAAAAGTGGACTATTTAAAGATGACACAAGAACGTGCATGGGATGAAACTAATGTGAGATAAATCATGGGACTAGATAGGAGAACACTTGTTGATTGGACACTGTACACTGTACAGAAATGTATATAATATGGCTGGAGTCATCTTCCTCTACACGATATTCAAACTTCGGAGAGTCATAAATTCGGATTATGGTAAGGTTGGCTGTCATCCAACAACGTCCCAATCGAATTCGATTAATGATGTTCATTACTTTTATAATTTATACCGCACTGTAATCCCAATTGCTCGGAACCAGTGGGATTATGACTAGCCCAATGTTGAGGCTGAAGTAAGTGGAAATGAGGAAGAGAAAGCGGAGAGGAAGGTTGTGATGTACACACATTGCTATTCAGGTATTCGTGGTCGAGGGCAAATTTATTATAATTATTATTTTAAAATAATACATGGTAATACATTGAGGCACATTGATACTCTCAGTATCGCCCTGGTGTAAGACCACCATTTAGAATTGAAACGTTGCTTGAAATGCCTTTGGCTGTGTTTGGTGTCCAGATCTGAATATCTAGGTACACCTTCCTTTCCCCATATCCTCCCCTCCCCACTTCCTTTAGCCTCACAACATACCCCAATTAGGGATGTCATAGTCTCACTGGCTCCAGAAGCTTAGGATTCACATTATTCTTGTTTGATTTCACATTAAAAAAAGGTCTCGGAAAATATCACACTAGACACGGTTAATACGTACAAATTATTTAAAAACACTTCGTATCAGTTTAATAACAACGAGAAACGGTCGTTAAAGTCAGCGGAAATGGAAAATAGTGCATTTTAATAAATGTAGTAGTGATTTCATTCATATTAAAATTGATTGTTGACTTGGCTTTTAGTTTGGGTTTAATAATTGCTGCCTCACGATAATTTAAATTTAAAAATGTTTTATCGAATTACCTTGATAATATATTATTATGACGATACAAAGAAATTTCGTAGTAATGCAAAAATATTCTGATTTTCATGAACACGTGTTCTGACATCATGATAATATATTCATAATTTACTAAAAGTTTATCGGGAAACCTGTTAATTAATACGTAACGCCTGCAATCCCGTTTAGTAAAAAAAAAAAAAAAATATTTTCATATTATTATGGCAAAACATGGCGTGAATTGTATTATCCGTATTTTGAACGAAACCACTGTTAAAAAGGTGATTGAAATAGTTGTTTCTCATAGTTATAAAAATTGATACAAAGTGTTGTAATATTTTTAATTCTACATGTTAAAAAAACAGGAGTTGAACACATGTACTCTGGGCCTACAACTAAAACTTTACTACTTTGCCACGAAGTTCGTCCCGTCAAGGAGGTTCTTTTAGGTTGAATTACACCGAGGCCCGACTCACAATAACAACTGGGCTTCGATTCTCGACGAAGTCATTCCACTCGAACAACGAGTGGTTCGACCCACTAATCGAGTGGAATGACTCTTAAAGTTTGACGTATGTATGTATCTACCGTCGACGAAACTCAAGAATAAGAACGTCGACCAATGTATGTACTTTCGACGGCGATTGCGAGCGGCCAGGATTGGAGAATCGATACCCAGGTCGTAAAACAATCGAGGACAAAGTCAGTTCAAAATCAAAATTTACATATTGTAATCAAGTATGCTGTAATAATAACAGTACATTACTCCAAATAGATAAAATCAAACTAATGATATTTCAAATACAAGTAAGTATCTTCACGTAGGCGATACAGATCTAATCGTGTGCTTACAATCACACAGTATATCAACAAGATCGGGACAGGTGGTCCGGCGGTAAAAGTGAACAGATGTTGTCCAAACTCGTTCGGCTCCAGAATGGTTGAATTAATGATTGCAAATTAAAAACGGACAACTGGTTTCCATTCGCATATAATATTTTAGATGAATTAAAATAGAAGATATGTTACTGAGACAACGCGCGTGGTTTCACTGGGTCCAGTTGTCATACTTGAGATTTACTGCGTTTAGTATCGCACATAAGTTCGTTGGTCAGACAAGCTGTCACCAGATGCCATAAACACGTCGCTATAATATAGCTGTTTCATCCGGACACACATATTCTTTGAATTACTATCCTTTTCTAATGCGTTCCGTTCCATGCTAGGCAGACTGTTATATGTAGCTATTTCATCTATTTAAATGTCGTTAATGGATATTCTTTTCTTATGCATTTCGTTATTCGCTTTGAATCTAGAAAATGGAACGTGCTCATAGACATATGAATATTAGTAGACCTGCCCTAAGTGATTAAAAGCGTATTATCCCCACTCCCCATACCGGTTCCATTGAGCCGGCTGGGCTCGCGTATGGCCTCAAATGAAATTTGAAAACGTGACGTCATCATTCTTGTGCGAACTATGGTCGAGGCATCATCGGTTCATTTTACTAAATAACACGGCAAAATTTTGACTTGTACTATGAAAACTGGTAAAAATAGATGTGAAAAAAGAGAATAAACCCAATTGTCGTATTACATTCCATATATAAGCATTATTTTACTTTATTTTAAGCATATTCACATCGTATAATATGAATCAGTTGTTACTATCACATCGAGAAACGTCTGGACGCGAAACACAAAGCTGGTTGGTTGCTGGGAAGTAAATTATGAACATTTATAAAAGTGTCTTAACTAAATACTCTGAAACTAACTACGACTCTGAAAATAGAAGCTGCCTTACTTTGCCGAATTTGGACTTCGCAAATTTGTTCATAACGTGGCGAGTAATTTGCGCTCCCATGTAAAAATGTCTATTCATTCAAAGCAGATTTTACTTTTAAGAAGTAAATGGTGATATTATAATGCGAGATGCCTATTTACTGTCAGATTGATTTATTGACGAATCACAGTCAGCTTCACTCCCTTCGTTCTTCAACAGTTGATTTTACCCCTCGCCCATATCTTCTCGTCTATTAATTCCTATGTCTGTGAACGTGCTTAATTTTTTGTTCGATTTGTATGAACATAACGCGTCTTTGTATTTAAGACATTAATGACAGACTAGGTTAAAACGACGCCCAATATCAATAATATATCAATTTTTTGAATGATTGATTATTTTATGAACCATTTCAAGTTTAAAATTATCAATTCAAATTTATTCTAATGGAGTATATGTAAATCATTTTAAAGAGACTCTTGCTTTTGTAGCGGTGTAATGGACAGATCAAAAAGTAACTTTTTAACACTTGACGTTTGTAGCCGCACAAAACAAATCTTTTTTTACTATGTATTTTTACATCTATTTAAAAATGTCTTTTAAGACTTAAAAAAATTGGTTTGACTGAGTATTGAACCATCCAACCCAGGAACTGCAGTCGACAAGTATACCAACATCACCAAATGCCGAACGGATAGGACCAATATTTATTTTGTGTGTAAACTGCTGTAATGTTATCCGATTTCAGAGAAATGCATATACGTGCGCGTGGTGTAGGTGATTTCCACCAAACGTTAGAATGCATTGTCATCGACAACATCAAACATCCGAGATTTGCGTTAATTTATTACCGAAAACATAAGTGAGATTCGAATAGATGTATTTAAAAATGGTCGATAAAAATAATGTGGACATTAAAGTGTAAATATACCTGCACCCCTGGTGTAAATGTAAACGGTTTACTTCTAAAAGTACTGGAGTACCATTGCCAGTAATGATTATGGAATGAATTTATCAAGCAGGTAAATATTGTAGCAGTTAGAACTGTTCCTAAATCCTAGCTATCTTGAAGGACAGTGTGACAAAGTTGATGGTAGGCTTGAAAGAAGGAAACGATGCAGTCACATGCAGTGATCCTCATAGTTTAATACTTTGAAGGACGTTATAACAATGTTGATAGTAGGCTTAAAAAGACACGATGCAGTCACGTGCAGTGATCCTCATGGTTTGATACTTTGAAGGACGGTATAACAATGTTGATGGTAGTCTTAAAAAGACACGATGCAGTCACGTGCAGTGATCCTCATGGTTTGATACTTTGAAGGACGGTATAACAATGTTGATGGTAGTCTTAAAAATACACGATGCAGTCACTTGCAGTGATCCTCATGGTTTGATACTTTGAAGGACGGTATAACAATGTTGATGGTAGTCTTAAAAAGACACGATGCAGTCACGTGCAGTGATCCTCATGGTTTGATACTTTGAAGGACGGTATAACAATGTTGATGGTAGTCTTAAAAAGACACGATGCAGTCACGTGCAGTGATCCTCATGGTTTGATACTTTGAAGGACGGTATAACAATGTTGATGGTAGTCTTAAAAAGACACGATGCAGTCACGTGCAGTGATCCTCATGGTTTAATACTTTGAAGGACGGTATAACAATGTTGATGGTAGGCTTAAAAATACACGATGCAGTCACGTGCAGTGATCCTCATGGTTTGATCATTTGAAGGACGGTATAACAATGTTGATGGTAGTCTTAAAAAGACACGATGCAGTCACGTGCAGTGATTCACATGGTTGCTACTTTGAATGACAAGGTAAAACTATATTGATGATAGTCTTGAACGAAGGAAACGATGCAGTCACGTGCAGTTAGTGACTCAACCTTCATTACAGTCCACTATTGGTTCGTGGTTATCCTTATCAACCAACACATAACAGTTGTTATCCGACCAGCTATCCGGCAGTTGCAATGCCTGCAAATGCTGCGTGCAATTGTGCATGATACATGCAGAGAACCCCCGTATTATCACTTCAGAAGACCACGGCAATGCGGAATGTTAAATACTTGATAATTTGGTATATATTTAAGCGTGGGTCCACGAAAAACGACAATCAGCTACTATTGAATTTCTTTCTTCTTATACATAGTCCAAATAATCTACTTTCTTTCGAATTAACCCAGTCGAAAAGTTCAACAAACAAATAGTGATTATAATAACCAACGCTAATAAATTACAACATTTTCCTTACATTCATACTGACTTTCGATTATTTCCAGAAAGATATGCGAATTTAATTTACTTCGTGTTTTCATAAAGTACTACTAGATACACGGAAGTTCAATAAACCTCAAAAAATGAAAATATTTTTATAAATAATTATTGCATGAATTACATACATTATAGTTAATTTTAAAATATTATTATTATCGTTAATAATAATAATACGTAATAAATTATAACTATACGTAATAATTAATTATATTATAACGTTTTTCTTTGATGTAGTTCTAATTTGGTTTTGCTCTTGATATAAACATGTGTGTAATATTATTTATGTTTTCCAAACTCGGTGTATAATATTCGATAGTTTACTAGGTATATTCTGTTCTTAAAATCCACGTAAAAGCCCGGCTGGGCGTAAAACCAAATAAAATAAAATAAACAAAGTACCTAAGCATATATGTCCAGTCTGCGAAACTGAATATCACAATAGAATAAAATAATTTTCAAATAAAAATATGTAAAAAGAAAACACATCACTAAAACCATAGAAAAAAAGTTTATTTTTTAATTTTTTTATGGATTTTCACCACAAAGGAGTGTTCTAGCCAGTGTCATTGAGGTGATTGTGGAATATTTGTTAGTGTAGGACGTAAGTTAAAATTTTGTAGTAATTACAAGTACCTACATTACATGGTATATCTAAAATTCGCTAAACACACAAAATTCAAGATGTCATTTGTTTTTAATCCAGAGGTAAAATTACACTTGCTTTGTTAATATCACGATTGTAGTTATTTGTAAGTTGAAGCAAAACGTTGATAAAATTTATTGTACATATAAAATATACAAACAAATAAAATAAATACATGAAACAAAACATATGTACTAAGTAAATACTAGATGAAAAATTAATGCCTATGCACAAATACAATGATAAATTTATGCCGTTAACTACACGGAGAAAACTTACTTATGTAAACTATTGCTAATTTATTATAAATCTGGTAAAATTATTCGTATTCCTGTTATAAACGGGACTGCAGGCCTTCAATAAAACACGAATGTGTTGCGAGGACGTTGAAACGAGCGTTCATAAAAATTCTAATATTGTCGCATTTCGTCATTATATTTATCAGGATAAGCGCAGCTGCATGATCACGTGTTCCGATATATTCTGAATGGACTAATATTTTATCAGGAAATGGCTTGCCATCACGTTTTTAACAGAATTTTAATAAATAGGCCATACTCATTTTTCTCCGTTTAGATATGACTTTATATACGCGTTTGTCGACAGAGGACAAAAGAGATGCCATATTATAGGGGGCAAATGATCCATAGGTCAGGGATGAAATTTTTATATGAATTTTTTATAGGGCAACTGGAAAAATATGCTTGGCGAGCTGTTATAACCGACTGAATCCCGTGGTATTTCACTGCTGACAGCGGACAATTAACCGATGTTTGTGACCCATTCTTTGAACGCCATGTTAGCTCTATCTATATACCTCAATGTTCTTTTCTGCTTTAAAACATACCAAGGCGATGCACTACGTCGTGTTAAATTGAGCTGCTATCAATAACAACCCTTACGTAGATGGCGATAAGGTTTAAATTCCCGCTTAACACCATCCGCCTGTTTTGATTTATGCAAGAAAAAAACACGGTCACAAAGTGCCTTTTATTTTATTTTGTTGATGTTCAGGCATAAATATTATTTTTTTTTTCGATCATTTTATAAATAACTTAATTTGCCACATTATACAATAAAATCATAACCGAAAATGGGTTCGTAAGTAGGAGATTTTGAAATTTAAAGCAGTTTTCATAGGCCTATACATTATTTTTTTCTGGGTTTATAAAAAGACTTATATAAAAAATACTCGATTATTTCAAAGGCCAAGATGTATTCTACTCGCAGTATTTAATTAAAGCATATGAATCATTTCTAAGCGACCAAATTTTCAAACCAAAAACACATGATTTTGCATTAATTACTACGTAGTGCATCGCCTTAAGTGAGGTTAAAGTAGATTTATTACCACTGTAACTAACTTTTGGTTGCATTTTTTATTGGTTTATCCATAGACTATCAATGGGCTTATCCAACTGATCTCTTACGTGATTTAACAAATAAATAATATGTAATATGTACACGAAATTTAATTATGCACTGTGATCACCCCATAATTATTAAGATTCAGTTCATAGATTGTTGGGATCAGGAGATCAGGAATCAGAAGTAGTGTTTAATCGCCTTGAACCAAGTCAGACGCAGCCGACGCAGCACAGAGCGATAAACCAAGCGGACCACGTGATCATCTGGCTATTTACGTCAAACTCTGTTTACCAACTTAAAACAATATTAAGTACCTACCTACTACTTACGCAAAGATTAAAGAGCTATTTTAGAATATATGACATAATAATGTCATTTTTGTTGGCAGTTCCTAACGAAATTGATAAAAATTATAATCGATTTCATGTACAGATTAAGGCGATGCCATTACGTAGTAATGCAAAATCATGTGTTTTTGGTTTGAAAATTTGGTCGCCTAGAAATGTTTCAGATGCTTTAATTAAATACTGCGAGTAGAATACATCTTGGCCTTTGAAATAATCAAGTATTTTTTAGATAAGTCTTTTTATAAGCCCAGAAAAAATAATGTATAAGGCCTATGAAAACTGCTTTAAAGTTCAAAATCTCCTACTTACGAAACCATTTTCGGTTATTATTTTATTGTATAATGTGGCAAATTAATTATTATTTTTTTGGTAAACTAATGTTTTTAAGACAAGATTTTTTATGCATAGCACAAAGGGTAACAATTATTTTACAAGCAATAATTGTTCGCCTGAAACACTCATCCACATTGAAAAATCTCCTGATAAAAGATACATGACGCCAACGGGACTCGAACCCGTGTCCCTTCGATTTCCGGTCGACAGCTCTGACCACTGAGCTATGGCGGCTTATCTCTTACCCGCGAAATTATTCAATATATACTAGTGTTTCATTCAACAATTACTGCTTGTTACATTTTTCACCTGAAAACAACCAACTTTATTTTATATGAGAAAGGCATTGTAAGTGCTAACTCTCTCACTAGATGGCGTCGAGACAAATTGTCTACATTTTTAGGCGAAATACTTGAACTTGTCAAATATTAATTATTATTTTTTTGGTAAACTAATGTTTTTAAGACAAGATTTTTTATGCATAGCACAAAGGGTAACAATTATTTTACAAGCAATAATTGTTCGCCTGAAACACTCATCCACATTGAAAAATCTCCTGATAAAAGATACATGACGCCAACGGGACTCGAACCCGTGTCCCTTCGATTTCCGGTCGACAGCTCTGACCACTGAGCTATGGCGGCTTATCTCTTACCCGCGAAATTATTCAATATATACTAGTGTTTCATTCAACAATTACTGCTTGTTACATTTTTCACCTGAAAACAACCAACTTTATTTTATATGAGAAAGGCATTGTAAGTGCTAACTCTCTCACTAGATGGCGTCGAGACAAATTGTCTACATTTTTAGGCGAAATACTTGAACTTGTCAAATATTAATTATTATTTTTTTGGTAAACTAATGTTTTTAAGACAAGATTTTTTATGCATAGCACAAAGGGTAACAATTATTTTACAAGCAATAATTGTTCGCCTGAAACACTCATCCACATTGAAAAATCTCCTGATAAAAGATACATGACGCCAACGGGACTCAAACCCGTGTCCCTTCGATTTCCGGTCGACAGCTCTGACCACTGAGCTATGGCGGCTTATCTCTTACCCGCGAAATTATTCAATATATACTAGTGTTTCATTCAACAATTACTGCTTGTTACATTTTTCACCTGAAAACAACCAACTTTATTTTATATGAGAAAGGCATTGTAAGTGCTAACTCTCTCACTAGATGGCGTCGAGACAAATTGTCTACATTTTTAGGCGAAATACTTGAACTTGTCAAATATTAATTATTATTTTTTGGTAAACTAATGTTTTTAAGACAAGATTTTTTATGCATAGCACAAAGGGTAACAATTATTTTACAAGCAATAATTGTTCGCCTGAAACACTCATCCACATTGAAAAATCTCCTGATAAAAGATACATGACGCCAACGGGACTCGAACCCGTGTCCCTTCGATTTCCGGTCGACAGCTCTGACCACTGAGCTATGGCGGCTTATCTCTTACCCGCGAAATTATTCAATATATACTAGTGTTTCATTCAACAATTACTGCTTGTTACATTTTTCACCTGAAAACAACCAACTTTATTTTATATGAGAAAGGCATTGTAAGTGCTAACTCTCTCACTAGATGGCGTCGAGACAAATTGTCTACATTTTTAGGCGAAATACTTGAACTTGTCAAATATTAATTATTATTTTTTTGGTAAACTAATGTTTTTAAGACAAGATTTTTTATGCATAGCACAAAGGGTAACAATTATTTTACAAGCAATAATTGTTCGCCTGAAACACTCATCCACATTGAAAAATCTCCTGATAAAAGATAAAGATACACTTACAATGCCTTTCTCATATAAAATAAAGTTGGTTGTTTTCAGGTGAAAAATGTAACAAGCAGTAATTGTTGAATGAAACACTAGTATATATTGAATAATTTCGCGGGTAAGAGATAAGCCGCCATAGCTCAGTGGTCAGAGCTGTCGACCGGAAATCGAAGGGACACGGGTTCGAGTCCCGTTGGCGTCATGTATCTTTTATCAGGAGATTTTTCAATGTGGATGAGTGTTTCAGGCGAACAATTATTGCTTGTAAAATAATTGTTACCCTTTGTGCTATGCATAAAAAATCTTGTCTTAAAAACATTAGTTTACCAAAAAAATAATAATTAATATTTGACAAGTTCAAGTATTTCGCCTAAAAATGTAGACAATTTGTCTCGACGCCATCTAGTGAGAGAGTTAGCACTTACAATGCCTTTCTCATATAAAATAAAGTTGGTTGTTTTCAGGTGAAAAATGTAACAAGCAGTAATTGTTGAATGAAACACTAGTATATATTGAATAATTTCGCGGGTAAGAGATAAGCCGCCATAGCTCAGTGGTCAGAGCTGTCGACCGGAAATCGAAGGGACACGGGTTCGAGTCCCGTTGGCGTCATGTATCTTTTATCAGGAGATTTTTCAATGTGGATGAGTGTTTCAGGCGAACAATTATTGCTTGTAAAATAATTGTTACCCTTTGTGCTATGCATAAAAAATCTTGTCTTAAAAACATTAGTTTACCAAAAAAATAATAATTAATATTTGACAAGTTCAAGTATTTCGCCTAAAAATGTAGACAATTTGTCTCGACGCCATCTAGTGAGAGAGTTAGCACTTACAATGCCTTTCTCATATAAAATAAAGTTGGTTGTTTTCAGGTGAAAAATGTAACAAGCAGTAATTGTTGAATGAAACACTAGTATATATTGAATAATTTCGCGGGTAAGAGATAAGCCGCCATAGCTCAGTGGTCAGAGCTGTCGACCGGAAATCGAAGGGACACGGGTTCGAGTCCCGTTGGCGTCATGTATCTTTTATCAGGAGATTTTTCAATGTGGATGAGTGTTTCAGGCGAACAATTATTGCTTGTAAAATAATTGTTACCCTTTGTGCTATGCATAAAAAATCTTGTCTTAAAAACATTAGTTTACCAAAAAAATAATAATTAATATTTGACAAGTTCAAGTATTTCGCCTAAAAATGTAGACAATTTGTCTCGACGCCATCTAGTGAGAGAGTTAGCACTTACAATGCCTTTCTCATATAAAATAAAGTTGGTTGTTTTCAGGTGAAAAATGTAACAAGCAGTAATTGTTGAATGAAACACTAGTATATATTGAATAATTTCGCGGGTAAGAGATAAGCCGCCATAGCTCAGTGGTCAGAGCTGTCGACCGGAAATCGAAGGGACACGGGTTCGAGTCCCGTTGGCGTCATGTATCTTTTATCAGGAGATTTTTCAATGTGGATGAGTGTTTCAGGCGAACAATTATTGCTTGTAAAATAATTGTTACCCTTTGTGCTATGCATAAAAAATCTTGTCTTAAAAACATTAGTTTACCAAAAAAATAATAATTAATATTTGACAAGTTCAAGTATTTCGCCTAAAAATGTAGACAATTTGTCTCGACGCCATCTAGTGAGAGAGTTAGCACTTACAATGCCTTTCTCATATAAAATAAAGTTGGTTGTTTTCAGGTGAAAAATGTAACAAGCAGTAATTGTTGAATGAAACACTAGTATATATTGAATAATTTCGCGGGTAAGAGATAAGCCGCCATAGCTCAGTGGTCAGAGCTGTCGACCGGAAATCGAAGGGACACGGGTTCGAGTCCCGTTGGCGTCATGTATCTTTTATCAGGAGATTTTTCAATGTGGATGAGTGTTTCAGGCGAACAATTATTGCTTGTAAAATAATTGTGGCAAATTAAGTTATTTATAAAATGATCGAAAAAAAATTAAATATTTATGCCTGAACATCGACAAAATAAAATAAAAGGCACTTTGTGACCGTGTTTTTTTCTTGCATAAATCAAAACAGGCGGATGGTGTTAAGCGGGAATTTAAACCTTATCGCCATCTACGTAAAGGTCGTTATTGATAGCGGCTCAATTTAAAACATTACACGACGTAGTGCATCGCCTTAATGATGTATCAATTTTGGAACTAGGTTAGAATATAAACCAAACCGAATTCAAATAATAATGTTTTTTTTTTAATCCAGCGGTGAGTCCAATACTCTGCCTGCAATATAAGAGCATACATATAAAAGAATTACATGATTTAAAATTGAATATAGGATATAAAATAAAATAGTCAACAGCACACTACATAAGGAAAATTCTTCATGTATGAGTTGAGGAAAGTCCCAGTTGAGGGCGCTCCTCTACACCCCTTCTCAGTCTCAAAGACTGCAATGGGCTGGCCATGTAGAAAGAATGCAAGATTATAGGACACAAAATAATAGTGGACAGAATTATTATTATCATTTCGGAAATAAGTTCGAAAATAGATCCTACAGTATTAAAATAAAACAAGGTTTCGAGAATCTAATAGAGTGTGAAGGCTTCGCATGTACCAAACAACTACTGCCAGGGGCGGCACCACGATCCGCTGTGCATACCACACGACATAACAGACATATGGGTTAACTTTCATGTTGAAAGTAGCGCAGACCCGTGAAAATCACGGGATATTTTGTTAGTAATTTAGTTACTTAGTAAATATAGCTTTTTAGAAATTAGAAAAGCACAGATCCTTGAAAAATCACGAAATCTGACTTTACTTGTCAAGATTAACGTAAGAAATTTAAACAAAAGAAATACACATTTCAAATGTAGAATTAAAATAATTTTCTGGTGAAAAAACATCACATTATATTTAGGTCCGAATTCTTGACACAATCAGTTCCAATTTTAAAAATGACAATTAAATTCAAAACAAATCAGAGTGACAATCACAGACCCGCGACCGAAATTAAGATGATTATTGTATTTTGTGTGAAGTTACACGGGAAAGACGAGAAGGAAGTAAGAGTTTGAGAAGTACCTCTATTTAGATGTAATAATTATTATTACGTAGCAAACTATAAAATTTTATTGGAATAACTTTTTAAGGTTATTCCCATCAATGTAATATATCATTAAAAAGAAGATAATACTAATAAACGAAAAATGAAACAGAACAAGTAAGACAGTGTGGTAAGATAAATATCGTGTTCGATTCCCAGTTGAGACCGTTGCCTTTTATTTTACTGCGTCTTGTTCTGTTTCGTGTTTCATTTAGATTTATTAGTATTATTTTCTTCTTCAATGATCTATCTATAAAATGTTACATTATGTAAGTGTTTTGAATTTTGGTCTCCAGCAAGATGATTCTAACACTAGCTCGTCGTTGAGGTAGCAACTAACTTAACTAGCAGATGGCTTGACCATTGAGATGCCATTGAGGCTTAACACACTGTACACCTCAAAGTAAGTACCCTATAATCTGGATTGAAGTGCATAGATATAATTTTTAATCAATACATTTTTTTCGTGCATTAATTCAATAGATTTTTGTTAGTACTTCGCAGAGTTTTGAATTTATGATATCCTCACGGTCCCTGTCGCTGAGGCAGCGAAAATGATAACCTATCATATACAAAATATACAAAATCAAATTTGTCTTTCATTTATCGATAATGGTTTGGGTTGAAGACGTTAGAAAACTCTGTAGTGATTAGTGGTAAATTGATAAATAAACCATAGAATGCTAGTATTTTAATATACATTCCTAATGTAATTACTATATATCATAATTTAATACGTTGGCACCGTTACAAGCTTTGGAAAAATCATACATCGAGTCTGTAAAATTATGTCAGATTTTCTGGAATTGCCTTCTTATCAGCTGACTTTATGGTTATTAGTTATATGAATAAAATACAAATTCCCTAAACTAGTAATCATTTATTTATGATAGTAATAGTTCTCATAATTTGTAGACGAAGGCTTGTACAAATTTGCAAATTTTTCTGACTTTTCATTCTTGCAATTTGGAACTGTTCTTTGAACGACAATTTAATTACTGTTTGTCATCACAAAACAATAGATATTTATATAATGCAAATACGTTGTATAGAGGAGTGATTATTTTCATCCTTGCAGTCGCATAATATAAACAATTGTCACGAAAAACTAATAATTTGCACCGTTTAAATTTGGAGGTTAGTTTGTCTAACGGGGAATGTTAGCAGGAAATTCAGGGAACATAGTATGCTGACTTACCTCTGATGGGGAACGGCTTCGTCATGATGGTCTCCGTAGTCGGAGGAAGTAATCTTTTAGTCTCCGGAGACATGGCACTTGTACACAAACTCAACTCATTGGTCCTGTGAAGTTCACTTTTCTTCCCTCCGCTGGACTTGCCACTGATGGTGCGCAGCCGCAGGGATGGAGAACTGCTCAACACATCCATCTGACTTCTGTCAGGACAGGATCACGGCATGACTCTACCAACACACAGGTTTAAAATCCACCCTTCCCTTTGACAGGTAATAAACTGACGTTTATCAGCTGATGCACTGTTAGTTGTTTATGTCAAAAACTTAAAAAAAATTATGAGAAAATATTAACGAATAATCACGAAATGATCGAGATTACAGCGCATAAATGACGAGCAGTATTGAATGATCACGCGGCAGAGCTCGCGGAATGAACTGACGCAAAATTATTATTGTATGTAATGTCGTTCTCGTCAGAGCGCCGCAGTCTGTGTCATCGGAGCTAGCGACCTTGCTGCCGGAGCCGGAGTCATGCGAAGCATTCGTCGATTTTGCCAAAATGCCAAACGGATAATGTGATGTGAACCTCAGAAAACATCTCATTTACGAGCCGCAACGCCATCTATGATTCATTTTCAGGAAATAAAACTGCGCATTTTTGGTTGAGTTCTTGGATAAACTCAGAATGATGTTGGGATGCTTCGTCATCAAAAAATTATAATCAATATATTTTTTGGTAGGGATATTGGGGAATAAATTATTCCAGAAAATCATCGTTTAATATATGGTTTAGTATAATAGAGACTGGTTAACTTAATGGTTTTTTCTTCATTTTGATACCAATTTTCCTCTTTTTTTAGAATGTGTCTACCATTTTTACTGTACCAATCTATTCTAAAAATATATTTTATAAAATAAAAGACTATTTTAAAAATACATTACAACAAGCTTTATTCAGTTTCTGCATGTTCAAGTAGGTTAGTATTTTTATTATTTTATAGCAAAAAAAAACTGCCATCATTATTAAAAAATATATTTGTTTGCTCAATGCAAACATAATATTATGCGGAGACTAGGTAAGTACCTAATATTGATTTAACAGTCAGCCACCAAAACTAGACTCATAGTGGAGGATAATCTTGTGTCTTGTGTATGTCTGTAACTCTGGTTTAATGAACTGTAGAAGTCGAATTTGATTTAAATTTAGGTGCCATTTTCAAAAGTGTCTGTTTAAAAAATTGATAAAGTACCTACCTATGATATAATATTTTGAACAAAAACATATTATTGCAATATTGGGCCTGCGCTAGTTATTAATAATATTAAAAACCATGAAACTAAGCAGGGAGCATATTGTAACAAATTTAATACCCAAAGACCAATTAATTAGCGAGGTCCCCTTGGCCTTTGCGAGTGTTATGGAAAAATTCAATAAAGCGTTTGATAAACAAGTTAAGTTTGAAGCGTGCCCAGATGATACCAGCGGTGAGTTGATGGTGGACCCGTTTGAAGAGCTACGGGAGCCAGATAATACTGCAGACACCAAGAAGAAGGGAGGCAACAGGAATATTAGGAACAAATGGGGTTTAATAGATCTTACAACGTTTTCTCCAAAGTACATGATGACTCTAGATGGGATTCAACAGGAAGCTTCTACCGATTCTAACAATACTGAAAACAGTAGTGAAGAAAATTCTTCAGTACCCGTTGGATTGTCTTTGGTTGATGATGAATGGAAGACCTCCATTAGGAATTATATTGATGAGGAGTGTAAAGTGGATATTACGTGGCCAGATGGATTCTTCGATGGAGAGAAAACTGGAGATTTTCAACATTTTGTTCATAAAGTGAAGGTAATAAACATACATCAGATTATTTGCATTTGCCAATGATGATACAATATATCTAGACTTGCTATTCTCTCACAAACTTAAGATAAAATCAGGGGTTTAGGATCACAGGGGCCTATGCAAGTTACCAAAACATAGTTTAGAGATAAACGCTAATAAAGGTTGGAGTGCTCATATGACCACCTATATGCCCAACTGATAAGCCAAACTGTAGTTCTTAAACGGCTGTATGTACGAGATAGAGTTTTGTGTCACCAATAAACATGATACCGAAACCAAGCCTAACTCAAAACACCAGTTTTTGTTGCCTATGTGATCGCCCCCGAAATGTGGCAAGTAAGAAATAAAGTAAATTCTTAATTCAAACGTTGTTCATGTATGACAACGATAGACATTAAAATAATATGTGCATATGAACAAAGTAAACCATAGCAGGCGGCGATTTCGTATTTGTGTTGAATACTGCATTCTTTACTTAGTGTGACTGAGATAACAAGATACGGTTACACTATTTGACGAGCACGGTGTATACTGTAACACATAAGTATAAGAAGGACAACTTAATAGCAGTAGGTTGTCTCATACAGTATTGTATGAGACAGTAGACAACTTAATACTGTTATACTTATGTGTTGCAGCATTCGCTATCTCACTTTCTCTAATGGCGCTAAAAATCTTTAGGAAACAATTGAAATAATTGTATTTTTTTTAATAATTAAATAATTTGTGAATATTTATGACTGAATTCTTATTTCTTGGCTTTTAATAGTGTTTGCCTAGTAATGAAAACATAATTGAATAACACACAGGACATTTTGGCACTTTTTTTAATGCTATTTACTTAGAGGTAGCACACGACCTTACGCGATACGTGGCAGTTTAGTGCTAAAACTACGAAATCAAAAGCACTACAATTGACTTGCTTTTGCCTAGCCACTTTGCGATTTCTACAGCGCGTGTATATATAATGCCATGTTATTGACATGTGCATTATATTATGCATAATGCACATTTGAGCCATTTTGGTTGAAGCTATTTTTGGTCGTTAGTGCATGACATTTTCAGACATTAATGCCAATTTTAGCCATAAATTTCTTCAAATTATGAGCTGTTTAATTATATATTCTCGTTTTTTCTTAGGAATTTGTTTTTTAGGAACAGGAAAAATTGTATCAAAAGGGAGATATATTCCTACGCAATTTCACTTGCCGCGCCCTCACCCCAAATTTAATTTGTTTTGAAAATTTTCTCGAAGAACATATTCTAAATTCTAAAAGAAAATCCTGTTTTTACCATTTAATTTTAACATAATATATAGTTCTGACTTGAAATTTGCTAGTTTTCAGTCTGGGCAACACAATATTTTCATTTCTTAAGGTTAAATGCAAAGTTTGTTTTAATTTATTTTAATTACTTTATTAAAATATGCTTTTTGCAAGTTATGCTTTTCAATATTAGGTTGAATTATTTGTGTTCACGGGCATACATATGCAATTCTTTCAAGGCATACAAATACAATATTTTTTTTTTTTTTTTTTTTTTTATTAATATCAATAGCAAAATTTGTACAATATGTAGGTTTAAAGTATAATATAAGTATATTTTTTGTATTTTTTTCACAGTCCTCCTCACTAGGGTTTCCTGTTCTGAGGCGGCCTGTAGTTTTTCTTAAATTTTTGTATTTAGTTTTGAATTGTCTTTACATTGTCTTCATAATGTTTGTAAGTTGATTATTACTTTGATCTCTAAGCCATGTTTTGACTTTTGTTTTAAATATATTCATTTCGTTTATTTTTTTGGTTTCATTTGGTAGAGCATTGAACAATTTTATAGCATGGAATTTATTATTTCTCTGTCCAAAGGATGTGTTCAAACTGGGAGTAATCAGGATATTTTCGCTTTTTGCCCTGGTTGTGTATTTATGTTGGGCAGTGGAGTATTCGGATATGTTTTTTTTCAGTTTAAATAAAATATTTTTTGAATATAGTTTCTGTACATTGTAAACATTGAAGTTTTTGAATATTTCTTCTGTCGGAGTTCTAAGCGGAACTTTCAGTATAGTCTTTAATACTCCTTTTTGTGCTATATTGAGCCGCTCTGTGTGAGTGCTCAAGGCAGACCCCCATCCAGTTATTCCGTACTCTATTTGTGATTGACACAAAGCATAGTATACTTTTTTAATATCGTTTATATTGAGGATATTGCGAATGTTTCTAAAGAAGTATATGTACCTGGTTAGTTTTTTTGTAATTACATCTATATGTGAGTTCCAACGGAGATTATCATCAATTTCAATTCCAAGATATTTGATGCTTTTGGAGTGTGCTATAGTGGGACATGGGCATGATAAGGATTGATTTTTTTGATAAATTCCTTGGCATGAATGTAATTTGAGATTAAGGTCCTCTGACGGCTGCCCTCTGGCTGTTTTAGAAAATGTCAGATATTTTGTTTTATTGACATTAAGCGTCAGGGAGTTTCTTTTAAGCCAGTTTTGCAGGAGACCAAGTCCGTGTTCAGCTTCTTTGTAGGTATTTATCCAATCTTTTTCTTTAAATAAAATTACTGTGTCATCAGCAAAACTAATGATTTTTCCTCTTGTTTCTAGGTTACAGATATCATTAATGTATATTAAAAATAATATCGGACCTAGTACGCTTCCTTGTGGTACTCCATGGTTGATTAGGAGAGGTTTGCTTTTTCTCTTATTAATTTGGACGCTCTGTGTACGCTCCGTCATATAGCTTTTTAGTAAGTTTAGTGTTGTACATGACATACCAATTTTTGAAAGTTTTGAAAAAAGTATTTTGTGATCTATTGTGTCAAAAGCCTTTTGTAAGTCTATGAAGATTGCCAAAGTTTTTTCTCCACTGTCTAAACTTTTAGTGATCATATCGGTAATTTTTTCTATGGCGTCACTAGTACTTAAGTTCTCCCTAAATCCATACTGAGTTTTTGATAATTTTTTATTGTCTTCTAAGTAGGATAAGAGTTGTTTTTTTAGTATTCTTTCCAATATTTTTGAAAATGTATTTAGTAGGCTTATTGGTCGGTAATTGTTTATGTCATTTTTACATCCTTGTTTAAATATTGGTATAACAATCGCTTTTTTGAGGGCTGTAGGGAATATGCTATTCGTTATAGACATGTTGACTAAGTATGTAAGTGGTTCGATAAGTTCTTTACAGAGATATTTTATTGCGTTGGTTGAGATTGTGTCCTCCCCTGAAGAAATATTTGATTTTAAAGAAGAAATTGTGTTTTTGATATCGTCAGCTGTAATTTGTTTAAAATTGAGCTGATTTCCTTGCTCAGGTGGTTCGTTTATTTGTACATCTTCATTACATTTTGTAACTTGCTTTGCTAGATTTGATCCTATATTTATGAAAAAATTATTGACGTATTCAAGTATTTGGTCAGGATTATCAGCGTATGTCCTGGGAACATTGTTTATATTCAGCACGTCAATTGATGTAACGTTGGCAGATTTAGAACTGGTTATTTCATTTATTATTTGCCACATTTTCCTGGGATTTTGTTTACAATCTGCAATTTTTTTCTTATAGTAGGTTTCTTTTGTACACATAATAACTTTTTTGCAAATGTTTCTGTATCTTTTGTAGTATCTTAACATGTGTATATCGTATGGAATTTTTTTAAGTTTCTTGTGTAACTCGTCTCTTTTTCTTATGCAGTTTATAACATTCTGTGTAATCCATGGTTTAATATGTACATTTTTGTGTGAGATTTTCTTATTAATTTTTGTGGTATTAGCTAGTATGTTATTCTGAAGAAGTTCTATGAAATAATTCCATGCATCATTTGTATTGTTCATACTTTGCAGTTTTTTCCAATCGGTACATTGTAGATTATGTTTAATGATGTTCCAGTTGATTTCTGTTTTTTCTGTTGTTAATGGTTTTTTCTTCATTTTATTTGACTTGTTTATTTTTATTGAAAGCATAGTTGTATAATGATCGGTTATAGTTGAATTAAATACAACAGTTTGAGTAATGTCTTTTGTTTTACTCATTATATGGTCTATGCAACTTTCACTGTTGTCCACTTTTCGAGTAGGAACATTTATTAAGCTTTCCAGTCCATGGGATGCTAGCATCTGCAGATATTGAATTCGCTTAGGGTGTCCATTTTCTAAAATATTTATATTTACATCTCCAATAATAAATATGTTTTTCGTTTCTTTAAGAAGGCAGAGTTCCTTGTCTACGGATTTAAGGAATGGGTCGATGTTTCTTGTTGAGGGCGATCGATAGATTGCTAATATAGCTTTTTCTTTACTGATTTTAATTTTTAAACAATTGGCATTTGTGATAATAATTTCTTCAACTTCGGCTTTTATTTCGTTTTTAATGTATATAATTACACCGTCGTTTTGTTTTTTGTTATTCAAACTTGAGTAGGTTGTATATCCAGCAATTTCCAATTTCATGTATTTATGATTTATCCAACATTCAGTAAGTATTATTATTTGAAAATTAACTTTTAAATATTTCAATAAAATTTGAAATTCATCAAAATTTTTTCTTATGCTTCTTATGTTTTTGTGTAGTATATTGAAAGAGTTGTTATTTAAATTCAATAGATCATTTGGTTCCGAGGTTAATATAATGTCAGCCATTTTTATATTTTTTTCGTAATCGTTTTTGTGCCCTTTTGTTATACAATATTTTTTATATCATCTACATGTTTTATATAAATTATTTTTTCGGTTGGCATTCTTCGCGTCATTATTTTTCCATCTTTGAACCAAACGTAGGAGTACATTTTTTCATTGGCAGATTTTTTCGTTTTCCAGAGTAGTTCCCTTTGATATGGGCTCAATTCCTCTGCAATATAGATTGGTTCGGTGGAGATATCTTTTATAGCTGCATAATTAATATTTTTCCTTTTAGAAAGAAGATTGTCTCTTGTCTTTTTTTCCGCAAATTCCACTAGCAGTTTCGGTGGCGCATTGTTCCTTCTATCATGTGTCCTTTTTATATCAATTATATCATTGTGCTGGATTTCCATTCCTGCCGCCGCCGCAACTCTTTTTACTATCTCCATCTGCTGCTCTCCATTTTTTTGGGGAATGCCCGCTATTTCTAAGAAATTAGACCGAGATTTGTATTCGAGGTCTGAAATTTTTATTTCAAGTTGTTTAATAATGATATTCTTTTCCTGGTGTTCCTTTTTTATGTTTTCAAAATCATTTTCAATTTTTTTATTTTGTAGAATTGTTATTTCTAGTTTTTTTATAAGTTCATCGTACTGACTACTCATAAAATCAATGCTTTTTTGAGTGTCCTGGGTTTGTTTTTCAATTTTTGATATAATTTCTTTTTTCATGGATTCAAATTTTTTTTCAATAATCTGTATAATTTTATCAATGTTAAATTTTTCTTCGGTTTCCGTTATAACTCCCTTTCCTCTTGTATTTGCCATTTTCTATTTTTTTTTTTTTTTTTTGGTTTATTAATTATATTTTTATTAATGTTGGAGCAAAAATGCCCCTAAGTATGTATTAATTTATGTAAATTGTCTATGGCGAAATAGTTTTGTATTGTCTATGGTTATTGTATGTTTTCACCATAGTTGATTTTGGGTTACAATGACAATACTCTTTTTGCACTTCAATTTACAAATGTTTAATTTCACTGCCACCGTCACAAATACTGCCACTTTGTCTAGCGTATCACTATATATTGTTTTTTTTAAGCGGGTTATGTTATTAGGTTGTTTTATTGACACTATATTGATATTATTTACGGAGCTGTCAAAAACGGCTATTGAGTCAAATCATAGACAATTATTGATACTGTATTGGTGATTCAATCCAATTTAAAAAAATATATTGTCCTAGTATTTTAAAGCACATCTTGCAAAAAGGGTATTTTTTAAATAATTAAAATCATGCTATTTATGAACCGGTAGATTATAACGAACCTTATGTTCACCCTTAACGTAATTTTCTTCATGAGCTATGCAATTTTAAAATACCTATCGATCTATTAAAATAATTGACAGTCACCTTAATGTTGAATAATTAATTTTTTATGTAGTTTCGTTTCATGTATGTATACATGGTGTCCGGAAACTCGTAGTACAAGCGGGAAACTGGTGAATCTACATCACATTTGGAGTCGATTTTGTAGTATAATATTTTTGATTTGAGCTTTCGTTTTCGAGTAAATCGAGTCAGAAGTTGATTTTTTTTTGATCAAATTCTTATAAATTATTACTGAAGATCAAAGTACCCAACTAATTAAAACTATTTAACAATTTAAAAGTAAAACAAATAATGACGAAAAAATTTGAACCCTGAAATAGCCGAAAAATATATTTTTTTGTTTTTTATAAAAATGCTCAAATCAAAAAACTTTATGTTTATTTGGGTTCCCCGTGTGGTATACATTCTCCAGTTTCCGGCTTGTACTACGAGTTTCTGGACACCATGTATATATATATTTT
Source organism: Hesperophylax magnus (assembly GCA_026573805.1). Lineage (NCBI taxonomy): Eukaryota > Metazoa > Arthropoda > Insecta > Trichoptera > Limnephilidae > Hesperophylax > Hesperophylax magnus. Next base: position 5,044,733 of record JAIUSX010000088.1, read on the forward strand.
TTTAGCTGAAGCGGTTATTGGAAACTAAGCCCCAACTAACCGAAGCCAGGAAACTCCAGGATACGAAAATAGCAAAGGTCCTAAAGAAGAAGCAGAGTGAAGTCCTGATAGTCCCCCCGGAGTACCAGGTGCTGGTGGACACCATTAATGGAAAACTGCTGGTGTCTGAGAGCGATGAGGTTTTAGAACCTCCCACATGGAAGGAAAGTGAGGTTATGAGAATTAAATGTGAAGATTGGCTGACGCATAATTGTGACCAATATCAACCAATGAAAAAAAACAAGGATAAACATAAGAAATAATTATTTACTAATAATCTAATTATGCCATACACATGGAGGGGTTTGATTTTTAGTGGGGAGAAGGGTTCGACCCTGTTGAGGGGGAAAGGGAGAAGTGGGGGTGGGGGGAGAAGTTGAAAAATTCACTATGTTTTTTGAGACTTCTACTAACTACAACTTATTTTGTTTATTTTTTTTTATTTATTTATTTTTTTAATTATATTTTTATTTTTTATTTAACGGCAATATAAAGTAAAGTAAAAAATATACAATATTAAGTAAAATTAAAATATAAAGTGATGTAGTTTGTTCTCAGTCCTCCTCACTAGGTATTTCTGTTCCGAGGCGGACTGTAGGTTGTTGTATGTGTGTTGATCATGATTTCCTCATCTTCTAATTTGTTGGTTCTCACAAAATATAAAATAAATTAAGCAAAAAGTATTTATGTTTGTTGTCTGTAGGTTGCGTTGGGGTTACTTCATAAATTTAATGATTTCCTCATCTTCATGTTTAGTTAGCGATAATTTGATGTCTTTTTTAAACTTTTCTATATCCATGGTGTTTTTAATTTCAATAGGAAGGGCATTATATAATTTTATAGCATGGAAATAGTGGTTTTTCTGGCCGAAAGATGTATTTAATTTTGGAATGTTTAGTAGATTTGAGGATTTTGTCCTTGTGGTGTAGGTGTGTTGTTCAGCAAGGTACTCATATTTTTCTTTAAAATTGAGTAGTGCATTTTTTGAGTACAGTTTTATAATGCTGTACACGTTAAATTTAAAAAAAAATTCTTTTGGTGGAGTACTTATGGGTACTTTCAGGATTATTTTTATTATTATTATTTGTGTTTTAACGAGCTGCTTCATGTGAAGGTTTGAGGCAGATCCCCATCCAATAATCCCATATTCTATGCGTGATTGGCAAAGAGCATAGTAGACTTTTTATAGACCATTTTTATTTAGTATATTGCGTACGTTTCTAAAGTAGTACATGAGCTTTGTAAGTTTCTTTGTAATGCTATTTATGTGAGTGTCCCATCGAAGATTTTCATCGATTTCAACATTGAGATATTTTATGTTTCTGGAGTGTGGTGGGGCAGTGACATGATTGCGGTTTTTTCCTTGACAATCATGTATTTTGAGAACATAATTCTCAGCTGGTTGTCCTCTGGCCGTTATAGAAAATGTTAAGTATTTCGTTTTGTTGACATTTAGTGTAAGTGAGTTTTGTTTAAGCCATTTTTGCAGAAGTACAAGCCCATGTTCAGCTTCTTTGTAATTGGTTACCCAATCACTTTCATTAAATAAAATAACGGTGTCGTCGGCAAAACAAATTATTTTTCTTTTTGTGTGTAAGTTGCAGATATCGTTAATATAAATCACAAATAATAAAGGTCCTAAGACACTTCCTTGCGGTACACCATATTTTATTGGGAGAGGTTTACTTTTATGCTTTTCAATTTTAACACACTGTGTACGTTCTGACGTTCTTTACATCATATTGATAAAAGAGATGGAGCAAATAATATTTCTCTATTTTCCAGGAATGCAATCTGCAAGTACTATTCTCTTCTTTCCTATACAATACTGAGGCCGATGGGAGGGGGGTTTTAATACCTTAATCTCCACCCCCCTTTATATAAGCCCTCCATCAAGAGGTATCACCTCCAACTAGTAGACAAATTGAACCAGGTGGTTTTAATTGAACCCACGATGCCTGGGTGATAAATCCAACACATAATTGTTATGTATTTTTCTGTTATGGTTTGTTTTGTCGTTATTTTATTGGTCAATGACATAAATACTCTTATCACTGTCATCTATGCATGTATAAAGACTGTTTATAACGCTAATAAATAAATAAATAATATCCAAAAATTTAATTATGTATTGATAGTATTAAAATATTGTTTAATAGGCAAGAGTGTAGGAAATATCTATTTTTATGATTTATTTTGTAATTTGTTATGTTTTGTAAATTCAAGTTATCATATAAAAAAAAACTTTTATTAACTTTAAATAGTTTAGGTTTATGTACTATAATATACTTGCTATGTTTCAATTATTTAATGTTAGTGTTGTATCTGTCTTTATGTTATATATGTATTTCAAAAGATTATAATTATAGGTGCAAATAAACGATATAGCGTATAATTTTTTTTATTTAGAACTAATCATCTTAATCCACATTCTTAAATTTAATATACACCTACATATTCTTACAAATTTTGTGAATAATTAATAGACAATTATCAGAGAAAATTTGTTCCAGTAAAGTGAACGATTTCGAGACGAACTATTTCACGTAGAATTCATCATTAATAATAATATTGTTACGACGGTCGAGTCGTGATTGGACGGTGGGTCTCTGGAAAGTTCTTGAAAGATCAATCGGGAGGCTTCCGGAAGCGTTGCTATTATAGTTCAAGAATTTTCCACGCGCGCTATGGCGGCGGCTGCGAGGTTATATACGGCTCACATCGGCTGAGAAAGAGTTTTCAATACTATTCGAAAATTTATCCGAACCATAGCTCTTATCAATATTGTTACATAGGTATACTGTAACGCATTGTTTATACTAATACATTTATTAGAACTGGTTTATTTGTCTTAGGATAAACTTTTTTTAAAAATATATCATTTGGGTTCAACACCTAAGAATTACAGATACAATATAATTACAAACTATCAACATGAATGGATTACATGTCTGGAAATCACTTTGCACAAGTCCTTTACTAAACAACGTCCTTTTCTCCGGCAACTTAACACTCGGAGATTTTTTAAAGAATGCGGAGTTGGGGGATTGCAGATGTGGCCTCTTGAAGGCCTCTACTGCGGAGGGAGCGCAGGTGTCCTTGAAGGGGCCCATGCAAGCTGCCCGAGCTATGGCGTGGGGGATATAGGTCTGATCCACTGTGCCACTGAAGAGCTGGTTTGCCATGGGACCTAAAACAGATTATTAGTTCAGAAAAAGTATTGTCATAATTATTCCATATTATTGATACAAAATAATCTCAGTTATTTGATGCCCAAATGGCATTTAAAATGGACTATATGTAAATGAATTATTTATTTATCTAAACGCCATAAAATGGCTTGTACAATAGAGTGATTACAGAACAAGTAATGTGTACACAAAAATATTATTGCAAGTGATACAGTTGTTAATAGAAGTGCAGTTAAACAATACATAATTAAAAGAAATATCTACTAGTGTAGTAATAGTTGAATGAATACTAGGTTTGTATAAGACGAGGTATGAGGTGTTTATGATAATGAATAGTAATTAATATAAATTAAATTCTATTAAGGCCTGGATTGTTATAATTACAGAGAATATTTTATTTGAACAGAATATTAATATGTATAAAAAAAGTTACTTTTTAACATGTACATATAATCTAGCAAAAAATTATAATAGAGTATTTAGTAGTGAGTTTATTGTTGCCTTCAAAATTAATTGTACTTGGAATAGCTGGGCAAGTATCGCAATTTGGCTTTAGTAAAACAGGGCTGTCAACGATTTTATGATACTTTCGGATGAGAAATAATATTTTTTAATAAAATTGTTTTATTATTATTGTTTATTTAATTATGTTATTATCTCAACGAAAAACGAGGAGAGAGGAAAGGAAGCTTTTATCTTGTGGTGATGTTGGTTTCTTTTGAGTCCTGCTGGTTTCTTATACACCTTATACAATCACCATTAATGTTAGATTTTCACAATACAAACTCTATTATCATTCACCACAAGACAATATTGAACATTGGGGATGATATTTGCATTATTTAATGGACTTTACACGAGATCGATCAATTTCGAAATAACATGCAGTCTCAACCACGACAAAAATTCGAATCATAAAACAAATGATACAAGTGTGTTAACAACAAATGAATAACACTGGCGTTGATCTCCTTTTTTCAATTCTTGTTTCCTCCTAGGTAAGACTTTTAGGAAAGGAACAGAGGGAAATGACAATTTGAATAGGACATTGGAATGTAGAATCACAAAACTGTTTCAATACTAAACGACAGTCATGTATGAATTCCATAGCTTCTGTAAGCACTCAGGCCATTTGCCCATAGCTCCTGTAAGCACTCGGGCCATTTGGCCATAGCTCCTGTAAGCACTCAGGCCATTTTCCCATAGCTCCTGCAAGCACTCAGGCCATTTGCCTATAGCTCCTGTAAGCACTCGGGCCATTTGCCCATAGCTCCTGCAAGCACTCAGGCCATTTGCCCATAGCTCCTGTAAGCACTCGGGCCATTTGCCTATAGCTCCTGTAAGCACTCAGGCCATTTGCACATTATGCCTTCTCTAAAGATCACCCGGTTTGTCATTTAAAACTAAGCAATTGTTTATTTTGAATAACAATTTCTTTATCTAAAATTTAAAGTCTCAGTAATCCAAATTTAAGATATACACTGTGTCCGGAAACTGATAGTACAAGCGGGAAACTGGTGAATCCATATCACACGTGGAGTCGATTTTGTGTCTTTTTGATTATGCTTTCGTTTTCGAGTAAATCATATTTCTACAGCATTCAGTCTACTTTCATCCTTTTTCTGCCAGTTCCATGATTCACAGTTGCAAGATGATATTGTCAAATCTGAATTTGAAATATTAGAGTTACAAATATGAAGTTTAATACATTGGTCCCAATGGTCGAGTAGTCAAGACGCATGTCCTGGATAAGACAACAGATCTTGGGTTCGATTCCTAGTAGTGATCGTTATCTTTTTATTTTCTGTGTCTTGTTCTGTTCCACATTTTGTTTAGATTTATTACTACTATCTTCTTTTTCAATGATATATTATTTATTGATGTTGCGACCCCCACTTTCATTGCTCTATGTGATGTAGAATCGCCAGTTTTCAGCTTGTACTACGAATTTCCAGTCACAGTGTACAGTGAAACTCTCTTAAGAAGTTTTCCAAAGGACAAAAAACGTTTCAAATGGAAAAATTCTTAAGTGGATTCAAATTTAGCCATTGAATAATAGTATTTTACACATTATGGTAATTAGTATTACAGTAGAACCTCGTTAATTCGAAATCCAGCGGACATCAAAAATCAAATTTCGAATTAACGAATTCCCACGTAATTCGAAATTTTATGAAAAAAAAAAAAAAAAAAATACGCCGAAAATCGATTTTCTTGGCCGCCTCTTCAAATCCGGGTGGTATTTTAGTTGTAAATTCGTATTAATACCAATTATTTCTTTATTTTCGCGGTCGATTACCGTAGCGGCCGGCCCTGTAAATTCAGATATTCGCAATAAATTCGTAAAAATGCTATATATTTACGCGTAAATCGAGATTTTGCTGCCGATTTCGGTCGCGCCCTACCCTTTAAATTGAGATATTCGTAAAAATACGATATATTTTCGCGTAAATCGAGATTTCGCGGTAATTTTCCGTCGCGGCCGGCCCTTTATTTCAAATATCTGAATTTGAATTAGTAAAAATACGATATATTTCCGCGTAAAACGAAGATTCGCGGCCGGCTCTTCAAATTCAGATATTCGAAATAAATTCATAAAAATGCTATATATTTACGCGTAAATCGAGATTTCGCGGTAATTTTCCGTCGCGGCCGGCCCTTTATTTCAAATATCTGAATTTGAATTAGTAAAAATACGATATATTTCCGCGTAAAACGAAGATTCGCGGCCGGCTCTTCAAATTCAGATATTCGAAATAAATTCATAAAAATGCTATATATTTACGCGTAAATCGAGATTTCGCGGTAATTTTCCGTCGCGGCCGGCCCTTTATTTCAAATATCTGAATTTGAATTAGTAAAAATACGATATATTTCCGCGTAAAACGAAGATTCGCGGCCGGCTCTTCAAATTCAGATATTCGAAATAAATTCATAAAAATGCTATATATTTACGCGTAAATCGAGATTTCGCTGCCGATTTCGGTCGCGCCCTACCCTTTAAATTGAGATATTCGTAAAAATACGATATATTTTCGCGTAAATCGAGATTTCGCGGTAATTTTCCGTCGCGGCCGGCCCTTTATTTCAAATATCTGAATTTGAATTAGTAAAAATACGATATATTTCCGCGTAAAACGAAGATTCGCGGCCGGCTCTTCAAATTCAGATATTCGAAATAAATTCATAAAAATGCTATATATTTACGCGTAAATCGAGATTTCGCGGTAATTTTCCGTCGCGGCCGGCCCTTTATTTCAAATATCTGAATTTGAATTAGTAAAAATACGATATATTTCCGCGTAAAACGAAGATTCGCGGCCGGCTCTTCAAATTCAGATATTCGAAATAAATTCATAAAAATGCTATATATTTACGCGTAAATCGAGATTTCGCGGTAATTTTCCGTCGCGGCCGGCCCTTTATTTCAAATATCTGAATTTGAATTAGTAAAAATACGATATATTTCCGCGTAAAACGAAGATTCGCGGCCGGCTCTTCAAATTCAGATATTCGAAATAAATTCATAAAAATGCTATATATTTACGCGTAAATCGAGATTTCGCTGCCGATTTCGGTCGCGGCCACAGACATAGGAATTAATAGACGAGAAGATATGGGCGAGGGGTAAAATCAACTGTTGAAGAACGAGGGAACGAGGGAACGAGTGAAGCTGACTGTGATTCGTCAATAAATCAATCTGACAGTAAATAGGCATCTCGCATTATAATATCACCATTTACTTCTTTAAAGTAAAATCTGCTTTGAATGAATAGACATTTTTACATGGGAGCGCAAATTACTCGCCACGTTATGAACAAATTTGCGAAGTCCAAATTCGGCAAAGTAAGGCAGCTTTTATTTTCAGAGTCGTAGTTAGTTTCAGAGTATTTAGTTAAGACACTTTTATAAATGTTCATAATTTACTTCCCAGCAACCAACCAGCTTTGTGTTTCGCGTCCAGACGTTTCTCTATGTGATAGTAACAACTGATTCATATTATACGATGTGAATATGCTTAAAATAAAGTAAAATAATGCTTATATATGGAATGTAATACGACAATTGGGTTTATTCTCTTTTTTCACATCTATTTTTACCAGTTTTCATAGTACAAGTCAAAATTTTGCCGTGTTATTTAGTAAAATGAACCGATGATGCCTCGACCATAGTTCGCACAAGAATGATGACGTCACGTTTTCAAATTTCATTTGAGGCCAAACGCGAGCCCAGCCGGCTCAATGGAACCGGTATGGGGAGTGGGGATAATACGCTTTTAATCACTTAGGGCAGGTCTACTAATATTCATATGTCTATGGTCGCGGCCTACCCTTTAAATTGAGATATTCGTAAAAATACGATATATTTCCGCGTAAATCGAGATTTCGCGGCCGATTTCGGTCGCGGCCTACCCTTTAAATTGAGATATTCGTAAAAATACGATATATTTCCGCGTAAATCGAGATTTCGCGGTAATTTTCTGTCGCGGCCGGCCCTTTATTTCAAATATCTGAATTTGAATTCGTAAAAATACGATATATTTCCGCGTAAAACGAGAATTCGCGGCCGTATTCCGTCGCGGCCGGCTCTTCTAATTCAGATATTCAAAATAAATTCGTAAAAACATGATATATTTCCGCGTAAATCGAATTTGGTCGGCAGTTTTTCGTCACGGCCGGCCTTTTAAGTTCAGATATTTGAAGTAAATTCGTAAAAATATGTCATATTTCGGCATGGATCGAAAATTTTCGGCCGATTTCCGTCGCGCCGTATTTTTTCAACGCGGATATTCGAAGTAAAGTTAGTAAAAATACGATATATTTACGCGTAAATCTAAATTACGCGGCCGACCCTTTAAATGCAGATATTTGGCGTAAACTCGTAAAACTACGACATATATCCGCGTAAAATGTATTTTCTCGGCCCTTTAAACTCGGATATTCGAAATAAATTTGAAAAAATACGACATTCCAGTGTAAATCGATTCAGATTTACAAAATAATAATACTAATTAGGACGATGTATCCACGTAAAAATACATTTCTCGGCGTTTTACCGCCACGGCTGACTTTTAGATTCAGATTTACGAAATATTATGATTTATTTTCGCAAAAATCAAATTTTTTCGAATTACACGAACAAATTTTCGTGCGCGGACAAAAATAAATTTCGAATTACGAATTAACGAATTTCGAATTAAAAAAAATTTTGTATGAAAAAAATTTTCAGCGGAATTTTTTTTTGCGAAAATTTCGAATTACGCGTTTTTTCGAATTATCGGGGTTCGAATTAACGGGGTTCTACTGTATTTAGAAATAGTATTTTACACATTTTGGTAATTAGTATTATTTAGAAATAGTATTTTAATAAAGTATTTTACACATTATGATAATTAGTATTATTTAGAAATAGTATTTTAATAAAGTATTTTACACATTATGGTAATTAGTATTATTTAGAAATAGTATTTTACACATTATGGTAATTAGTAATAGAAATGGGTAGGAATGTGAAATAGGATTTGACATTCTGCTTTACATAAATCCTGTACTTATATGAATAACATCTTCACAATCAATATCACATAATCGATATAAACAAACTCCGAAAATTAAATGTGAACCTACCAATGGCATAGACCGGCACATCCTCCCCGCCATGTGTGGCCCACCCCCGAGCTACCGCCGCCCTCTGAATGGTGTCCTTATATTTCTCCGGAAGCCCCCCTCTAGCCCTCCTCTCACTACGGGGGTTCGGGATGCCCCCGGGCCCGTTAGAGTACAGTAGGGTGGTGTAGGAGCGCTGATCTATATCTGATGGATTTCTGTCGTAACCTGCAAAATATCTTATAAAATATATTCAACTGGTCAGTGGCTGAGTTGGCAAATCCTCCATAACGACAAAAGCAACATTTTCTGCTTGCTTTGATGGTAATAAGAGATTTTAAAATATTGTCAGGTTATTCGTAACCCGGGAAAGTGTGTTTTTGTTTAAAAAAATAACCTTGAATCATTATTTATTTATTTATTTATACTGGGTTTTTACAGACGATCTCACTTATGTGAGAACAATCCAGTTATAAAAACTCAGTTAACAAACAAATACACATACAAAGAACATTAATTCTCATATACCTAAATAAAGATTAAAATATAAAACAAATAAAAATAAAAATTCAAAATTAAAAATAAATATGAAATACAAATATTACAGAAAAGTAAGAGACGCAAGTAATACATAATATAATCAGTGCAACATATTATTTAACAATAGCAGAATTTTTTTTCTTAATATAATTATGTCAAAGGCTTGTAAAAAAAGTTTTTAAATTAAAGAAAATTATATGTATATGAAAATTAATTTCTTATGTCTTCAACCCCTTACCTTAATGGCACAGATACATTTTTAATAGCACATGGATTTAAAAATTTGTTCGTTTGGTCTTTTTAGGGTATCTCCAAAGATATTAGAAGAACGAGATATCCTATGTTGGCCGCCGGACCGTAGGCGGAGTACTACCTAATTAGGGTACTTTGAATACTGTCGGGACGTGTACGCACAGAAATCTGTTATATGTATTAGTGCGGATACCTTAGCGTAAGCGAAGGTGTGCAGTAGTATTGGTGAACAAAACCGGCGACACTAGGCAAAACAATTCCACACAATATGAACTGCTCATAGCACATCTCGTTCTTAACGTTACTCATGCTTAATGATTATCGATTATTTTTGTGTAATTAATTTGATTCAACAATAAATCTGTTAAATTTTCTGCTGAGTTTCCTGACTATTCTCTTTGGCGTAGAGAAGCATCCAACTTCTTACAGATCGTTATAATAATGAGTGTTTTATTATATATTTTTTTAACAAATATATATAATGATATCCTCACTGGGATCTCGTTAGTTCCTCCTTTAGATTATGTTTATAATTATGTCAAGCTATGTATAATATTTATGAAATGTTATACATGTATAAGTTAGGGTAAGGATATGTGACATCTCATTTCAATTGCTTATATGTGCAAAAAAGTAATGGAGTTTTTCCAATGTCTAGTGATTTTCTCCGTGGCTTAAGATTTTTAGGATGTATACCCACCGAATATAGAGTTTCCCCTTTGCGTGGCATAGCCCCCGAGCATCATGACGTGGGAGTGATCAGCTGTGACCAACAGCAGCGTGTTGGACAGGTTGACCTTGGCCATACTGGTAGCCACAGCCCGCTCCAGAGAGAGGGTCTCATCGAGCGCGCGGAACGCATTGTTGAAGTGGTGAGCGTGGTCTATTCTGCCGCCTGGACAGAAAAGAAAATTGATGGTCAATTTTTTAGTCATAGCAATGTATATTATTTGCTGATGGATGCAATAATTAATTGTATGAGCGAGAGCTTTCATAGAATAAAGAACAATAAAAATGCAATGTAGGCATTTTTCGTGATGAAAAATTCAGTTTATTCTTTGCTTAAATTTTCAATAAGTTTTGTTAAAAACTGTGTTTCATAATTTTATTTTAGTTTATTAGGGAAAGAAACAATTCAATACCCATACATATTTTTATAAAAAAATACATGTTTACTGAGTTTTTTTTTTTTTTTTTTTTTTTTTTTTACTTTATTTATTTTCATTTCTTTACATATATTATACATATTAATAGATAGTATATAATAACATAATATATAATACAAAATAGTATACACAAGAAATGAAAACCCACTAAGGCACTGCCTGAGTGTGGGTAATATAAAATGATTACTATATTTCAAGTACCTAAAGTATAATATACATTAGAAGAAAAAGTTTTTTTTTTATTATAGTTATTATAAAAAGTAAAGAGAAAACATTATGTACAATAGTTTATAAAGTTTCAGCAAGTGAGTTGTAGAAAGGATCAATAAATTTATAATAAAAGCGTTTCAATATCTGCCATAATTTTACCTCTTTAATATATTCTATCTTTTTATTTATCATTTGAGTTTGTAGTGGTAGAAGGTTAAATGTACGAGGACCAATGAAACTGCTATGTGTCTGCATTAATTTAGTATTGGTTTGGGGGGGGTAAAATATATTATTTGTTCTTATACTCATTCTGTTTTCATTTATTTTGAAATTATTTTTGTTTTTAAATAAATATTTCATAGTTTGTAATATAAATAATTTACGAATGTTAAATAATTTAGATTCCTTGCATAATAGGTCGGTCGAGAATGTTTTATTTTTGTTATATATGACTTTAATTATGTGTTTTTGAATTATTTGTAGAGGCTTAATAAATGTATCAGGTGCACCACCCCATCCTATTATGCCATAAGTGATTGCAGATTGCACCAGGGAGAAGTAGATCATTTTCAATTTTTCAGCGTTTAAAATTTCCTTGAGTCTATAAAATATGTAGGTAAGATATCTTAGTTTAGAAGTGGTTTGATTAATATGTGATTTCCAATTAAGATTAATATCTATTGATACTCCTAAATATTTTATATTTTTGACATTAGCGAGTTCGTTGCACAGGAAGCACATTTCTTGATTGCAAGTTGTATTATGGATTCTAATTTTAAGGTTTTCTTTTGGTTTGTTTCTTATGTTTTTATAAAAAGGCAAGTAAAATGTTTTGCTGTAGTTTAAGACAAGTTTGTTGTATTTTAACCATTTTGAAACAAGTGAAATACATACAGTTGCTTTCGAAAAAGTTTCTGTCCAATTATTACCATCCACTATTATTGCCGTGTCGTCGGCGTAAGAAACAATTTTACCAGGGATTACAAAATTACATAAATCATTAATATAAATTAAGAATAAAATCGGGCCAAGAACAGTTCCCTGCGGAACTCCGTTTTTTATCTGTTTCTCTGAACTATAATTATTCCCAATTTTTGTTTTTTGTGTTCTGTCTTTAAGATAGTTTGATAGAAATTTTACTGTGTCTTTTTTGAAGCCCAGTCGAGTTATTTTTTTAATGAGTAAATTATGATTAACGGTGTCGAAAGCTTTTCTTAAATCTAGGAATATGGCAAGACATTTCTTTTTTTTATCGATAGATGTATAAATATTTTTTGTCAATTCATATATGGCATCCTCAGTGCTTAGATTTTTACGAAAGCCGTATTGGTTTTTCGATAGAATTTTATATTTTTCTAAGTGTTCAATGACTCTAAATTTGATGCATTTTTCGAATATTTTCGATAGGTTTGAAACAAGGGATATTGGTCTGTAATTGTCTAATTTATGCGTATCCCCAGATTTATGAATAGGTATTATAGTGGAGATTTTAAATTGTTCTGGAAAATGACCATCTTTGAGGCATATATTAAAAATATGTTGTAATGGCGTTAATACATGTTGTTTTATTTTTTTTAATCTATCACATGATAGTCCATCATTTCCCTTAGAGTTGGATGGTTTAAGGCTATCAATATATTTTTCAATTTCATTAAATGTAATGGGAGAAAAATATTCTATAAAGTTAATTGAATCGTTATTAGAATCCAATTGAGAGGATGTCTCCATATAATCATCATTAACATTAATGCCGGAAGATTCAAGTACCTCGTCTACTATATTTGTAAAAAAGTTATTAAAACATTCTGCAATGGTCGATTTGTTAGTTATTCCATAAACCAGTAATGTTTCCGAATAAGATCATATCATATACGACACCAAATACTTAAAACATTAAGTTGAATTGATAGAAAAGAAAAACTTTAAAGGCACATAAATTGAAAGTATTAGATAGATAGGGATAGATTCATCCATAATATGATATGTATATCATAAAATAATGTTAACAAAATGAATAAAGATAAACAAAATAAAGAAAGAAAAAAGATAATGAAAATCATCATTGAAATTCAAATGGGACGGAGATATATAATGTCAGGCAAGTGTAAGAGAGACAGAGCGTGTGCTAAATGGGATAAAACCAAAAGGTATTAAGTCAGTGGTGTTGTTTCGTTTCTATTCAAATCCACATGGAAGGTATTTCCAGTATTTCTTTATTCTATGTTTTTATACAATTTTTGTCCATTGTCTAATATCTTTATCGCTTAGCAGAGTTTGGAAAGTGACCGGTTAGTGGCAAAGTTGACACATGAGTCTGGTTCCCACTCGGTATCATGGGTTCAATTCCTGTGCTAACCATGTCCACCATCACAACACAAGCAATATCTTCCACAATAATGTTAGTAGGAGTTTTTCAAATATTGTCACGTTATTCATACCTGGGAATGCTTACACTGAGAGCAAGTGTTTCCTGTCATGCTTTTTAATTATTTATTATTTTTACTAATGTATTTACCCTCCACCATCAGGAAGTATCCGTCTTCTGACTTCATGAGGAGGTCCAGGGCTTTCGAGGTCATCTCCGATAGAGAAGGATCTCCGTTGGGGCCACCGTCACGCTCAGAATCAAACTCCATGTGGGAACTAGCAAACAGACCTGCCAAAAAATAATAAAAGTGATTTTGTGGTGTTAAAACGTGTATGTTTTGACTGAACGTACTGTAGCAGCACCTTTTCTCAATAACTCTGGCCCCTGCGTCTGCTGGTTCTATAATATATTCAGCTGGTGCTGTGATTAGTTAGACAAATCGCGTGAAAAATCACGGTATTGTATGAATAATTGTAACAAATCAGTTCTATAATGTTAAACATGTCAAAATTAATTTTCTGCTAAAACTATTATATTTTAGGTAGGTACTTACACAATCAGTTCCAATTTAGAAAATGACACTTAAATTCGAAGCAAATTTAACTCCTTCAAACAGAGTTACACAGAACGCACAGATGATTGAAATTATAATACACACTAGATATTATGATTTCATCTTATGTAGATTTGAATGGAAGCCAACTAAGCAACTGACTTTTTGGTTCCAGTTCATATAGCTTGCGCTCCATCTCTCTTACACTGCCTGACATTGTATATCGCCGTTACATTTGATGGAAATAAAAATTTCATAATTCGTGATGAGTCGAATTTTTGTGGTCGTGAACATCGCATTTCTTGTGTTCCTCTTTATTAAGGGCAATTAGAAATACTGGTCGGTGGCCGAGTTGACATCGCACATGGATCTCACTCGGGCGTAGTGTGTTCAATTCCTCGGCTGGCTAAGTCCTCCATCACAACACAAGCAAAATTTTCAGCTTACTGTTGTGGTAGTAGGAGATTTTAAAATATTGTCAGGTTATTCGTAACCCGGGAATGTTTGTCTTTCTTTTAAAAAAAAAAAAAAAATGTCCTTTATATGTCCAGGATATTTAGCACGGTCGATCGATAAAGGATTTATCGATGATGTCGACAACTTGACTGCAGATCGCTAATGCACAAACCTCAGTTCACGTCAAATAAATTAAGAACCCTTAAGTCGCTGTGTATATTATCGATAAAACTTTTATCGATCTACCGGGCTAGATCACTCAATTATCTTTCATGAATTGTGCCGTTTCTTGAATAAACTTACCTAACAAATATTCAGTATTAATAGTGTCCACAGATTGCAGTTCCTCGCTTGTGGTGACATAACTGGCGACCCGCCCGCTGCGGTGCTTCTCCCGCAGCCAGTCCTCGATCAGGTTCCGCCCGTCCAGCCGGCGTCCCTCCTTGTGCGGGGGCTCGGGGTCCGTTGTCGCCATGGACGTGAAGTGGCGACGACCCCCGCCTAGAATTACCTGCGACAAAGAGTAGGTTAGGATAGGCTAGGATTATTTTCATTACTTGTTACAAATGATAGAGGAATCTAAATGACACATCATTACTTGTAACTGAAAAGAAATAGCAGACCATCAAGATTGGAGGCATTTGCTTTTTTTGCCTTTATCTTAAAGATCTTCAACAAATAACAATCTTTAGAGCACAGACGTCAGGTGGGAATGCTGTTCTTGTTCTACCGGTATTTCAATGGAAGATGCACCGAGAAACTAGGGTAATTGATTCCTTCGACACCTATGCATACTCGGGCATATTCACCCCTTAGCCTCATCAAAAAGACCCTCCACACAGTATCCCCAAAGATGACATAGGTTCCATGTTTTAAAAAAAGGTCTGATAAGGTCCAATGGCTCCTGGAATTTTGGCGGTAAAAGATCGGAAGTCAAAGAATTACCTTTATATTCCTGCCCGGCTCATCCTCCATCAACTGGCGGGCGATGTCCTTGCACGAGGGACGGGCCAGCACCTCCACCTTGGAATCGTCTTCCCAGAATCTGCTGGAGGAGTGCGCGTACAGCGCCGCAGGCGTGGCGTGCGTCACTCGCGTGTTGGTCACGATACCGGTAGCTTTACCTGGAACCATAAGCGGCCGCTACACTACTCGCTTCGACGCTTCGATGAAGTCCTCGACGAAGTTAGCCGAAGTTCGAAGTGCGTGCCCACACACTCGTGCAACTTCGCGAGTAACTCAGTCCAACTCAGTCGTGATTGGTTTATTTATGTGTTCGAACTTCGGGACGCTTCGAGTCCTTTGACTCGGGCGCATTTACCGACAACAATCGGAAGTCGGGCGAAGCGAAGCGAAGTTGCCCGAAGCGAAGTGAAGTTCGTGCCCACACTATCGTATTCGGTCAACTTCGATCAACTTCGCGAGTAGTGTAGCTGGGCTAATACACTTATTTACATACATACATACCCAAACTACTAAACATACTGTTCAACGCAATACTTAAACACAACCATATACCGGGTGCAATGACGAAAACGATTATAACTCCTATCCTGAAATCGGGACAGCCTGACATGACTAACTCCAACAATTACCGGACAATATCTTTAGCAACTATAACTGCAAGATTATTTGAAAGGGTAATATTAAATGAGATACATGATAAACTAATGTCTAAAGATAACCAGATGGGATTTAAATGTAGATTATCCACTAATATGGCAATATATACTGCAAAGCAAATAATAGAATTCTACCAGAAACGAAAAACTACCGTATACGGGTGCATCTTAGACCTAAGTAAAGCCTTCGACAGGGTCTGTCATAAGACATTATGGGATAAATTGAAAGCTAGGAATATATCTACCTTATTTATAAACATACTATCCCGATGGCACTCCCAGCAGGAAAATGTTGTACGGTGGGCAAGTACATACTCCCAGCCGATATATTTGCGGTCAGGAGTAAGGCAAGGAGGGTGTATGTCCCCCATTCTATTTAATGTATACATGGACGAGTTATCAAGTCGCCTGGATATCAGAGCGGGCTGTCGTGTTAACAGTATATGTATGAATCATATAAGCTACGCGGACGACATGATACTCCTAGCTCCGTCGATCAAGGGATTAAGATTACTCCTAAACATTTGTGAAGAATATGGAAAACAGCATAATATGATGTACAACCCGAAGAAGACGGAATTGATTGCGTTCCACCACGGAAAAAGTCAAGATACAAGTAAGATGCTCCCCGTATACCTTAACGAGGCAAAAATAAATACATGTTCGAACGTGAAATACTTGGGGCACATTATTAATGAAGACCTATCGGACGATGGCGATATCGAACGACAAAGAAGAAGCCTAAGCATAGTGTCTAACATGATTGCCCGCAGATTTTTCAAATGCAGCAATACCGTTAAAAAAATACTGTTCAACGCATTCTGTACTGGCCTGTATACGTGTGAGACATGGTGTCACTACCGAACTTGCTCGATGGAACGACTCCGAATTCAATATAATGACGCCTGTGGAATCATATTTGGATACCGAAGATACAGCAGCGCATCGACAATGTTCACGGAACTAGGACTGAATGGATTTGCCGGCCTGATGAGACACCGGGTCACTGGAGCCAGGATGCGGCTAATGGCCTCCGCCAATACGTTGGTGACCGCAGCCTACCAGCATCAAGCGCCACTACTGAGTGAGCGCTGGGCCCAAGCTCACTCAAGATCGCGCCCTGCATAGTTGTTATTTACTTTGTTGTTAATTTATTCTCTGTCATATATTTTTTTCAATTTCACATACCTACTGTACAAAAAATATGTATACATATATAGGACGTGTGGGATTGCACTAACCTCCCCACATCCTGGAATAAAAATTATTATTATTATTATTTATATTGCAGCCTTTTCCATACAAAACATAAATTTAGATTTGGGGCCATAATGCCCAAGGAAACTGAAAAATTATTTTTATAAATCAAAGGTTTAGCTAATTTCTAGTAGTAGAAACATGGGCCAATTTCAATTATGCGTGATTTTAGAGAAAAATTTGGAATTTTGTTGTGAGTTAATTGTAATAATTTTAAAAAATCTTGTCCTACTTACAGAGTTAACGTAATTCTGAATAAATTAAAACGTTGTAAAAAATGGCGTTTTTTAAGTAGAAATTTTAATTTATATCCAACAAATTTTTGTTCCAACGTAAATTGGTCGTTTGTGATTTAAATTTACGCCCATTAAAATGTTTTTTTAAAATTCATCTTTATTTTTTTAAAATTTATATTTCATCATATTAGTAGAGTAAACAGAGCAATATTATTTTTTATAAATAATCATCATTAGCTCACAAATAATTGTCAAAGTATTATAGCAAATAATACAAATATATAATTCTTTAATGTCCTATATGTTATAATTTAAATCACAATTAAATAAAGTAGCACTTATCCGTTCTAGATATTTGCTGTACCTTTGGATTTAAAGAAAAATATTTTCAGTTTAGTTGGGTATTTTGGCCTCAATTCCAAATTTAAGTTTTGTATGAAAAGGGCCGCGCAGCCGTTGCCCTTATCAAGAGGAAAATATTTTCCCTCAGGGCCTCTGTCATCTTAGGGACTATGTATGGACGGTATTTTTAAGGAAGGAAGAAGAGTACATTTTCTGAAGGAAAAGGGTGTGAGAGGTGGGAGCGACTGACGTATGAATCCTTTCCTCCCACTCCTCAACCAGTCTCGCGATCAGGCCCGTCAGTCAGTACAAATTAAAATCCTAAGAAATACTTATTTACACTTAGAGCTAAAAATTCACACTGCAAAGATGCGGTTAATTTGCAGTTGATACGAGCACAGTATACAGTATATAGCTGGTTGCATTTCTGCCGATTGTTAAGAGTGCAAGCTGCAAGAGTAACGACTAAACAATGGAACCGTTGAAGAGAGCTTGTGAAGTTGAACTAGCAAAACATCCCTCTTTGGTTGCCCTGTTTCGCAGACTTTGTAGCGGAGAATGACCATAAATAAACCACTCACTAGATCGATAAATTCGGGATTTTTGTATGAAAAAATTGGTCCTAAAAAACCATAGATATATAGACAGTAAAAATTCTCATTTTGGGGCTACTTATTATACACCAATGAAAAACTCTGAAAGTTTATTCCATAGACGTTCAAAGTTTTTCATTGGTGGATATAGTTAGGCAATCATATAACGTCACAATATTTAGGATCAAATTTTAGATCGGAGTTATACCTCCCTGAGAATGACTACTTACGCCCAACCCCAGACATTTTGCTTGACTTGTAAAAATCTTAGAATAAATATGAATGGAGTGAAGTATCTTCGATATGATCAGATAAGGTCGAAACATAGTCCAAGTATTTCCGCATTTGTGAGTAAAATTGCAGTGATGTTGTAATAAGTTGGTTTGGTTCCTACCTTCCTCCTGAGCCCACGTCAGCAGAGAAGGCACCCTACTTTGGAAGCTCTTGCTACACTCCCCAAATTTGACGCTGGAGTCCATCCCTACCGTCTCGTAGTTGGCTTTCACGCCGCACATCAGGGCTGTGGCGCAGGCAGACGACTCGCCGATTTGGGCATCAGCATTGTAGGTCTGTACAAAATGGATGACTGTTAACTAACGGATTATCAACAAATAATATCTCCCCTTTCCACATATTTCGTTAGAGAAATTTTCCAATGAGATTGTTCTACAACCCACTTAAAACCAGTGAAGCAGAAATTCATCAGACATTTCTGAAAGAAATCGTAAGGGAATTAAGACAATTTAATGGAGTTTCAGGAACGCCGCTGTCATAATTTAAAGCGCAATTAATATTAATAATGAATAGTTTCGCGAGTTTTCAGTTTTCAGAAGTTTGGTGAAGTTAAAAGAGATCGTTTTTTTTGTGTCGTGAATTTGTCTTATACATTACGGCAATATTGCAGGGACACGACTATTGACGGCCATTACAATAAATTGTTCGGCAATAGTCAATAATAAGCCATTTATCTTGCTAGCTTACAGGCAACTTAGTGAGTTTTCTTATTGCGTGTAGATGTGGGATTATGTTAGAGGGGGAGTGGGGGACGAGGTCATCAAAACTAAATACGGCGAGTAAAGTGTTTTTTTGATAAATGTTTTTATAAGCCCAGAAAAAATAAAGTATCAGGCCTATTAAAATTCCTTTAAAGTTCAAAATCTCCTATTTGCGATTATGGCTTTATTGTATAATGTGGTATATTAAATTCTTTAGAAAATTATGGTAAAACATTTAAATATTTGTGACTTTTTGGCAATGTTTTTTTCTTGAATAAATCAAAACAAGCGGCTAGTGTTAAGAGGGAATTTAAGCCTTATCGCCTTTTCCATAATGAGTATTATTATTATATTATTACACGACCTAGGGCATCGCCTAAAATACCTACAAATTTGATGACTGTTTGTCATCAGTTCTAGGAACTCTGTTCCGGTACTTTCCGGTTGAAAACTAGCACAGTTTAGGTAGGTACTGTGTTGATCAGACATAAAAATTAATTCGCCGGTAGATAAGTTTGAAAATCCACTTAGCTGATTTACCTTGGACAGTGCCGTAGCGGGGAAAGTATCCCACAGCAAGTCGGCCTCCTCCCCGAGCCCCCCGGCCCTCTGCCCCTTGAGGATGCGCGCCGCAGTGAGGGTGGAGAGCCCCATGCCGTCCCCTACGAACAGCACCACGCTGCGAGCGCCGGGGCCCCTGAGACCTGCGGCCTGGAGTCGCTTCTCTATGGCGGAGCGGGCTGACTTGTACCAGTAGTGTTGATCTGAAATATTTTAAAATATTGAAATTTTTCGTAAAAATGAAAAAAAGATCATTGACGTGCGCCCAGAATTTGTGGATTAGCAATATGCATAGCATGTGGGTATGTGTATTGCGTAATATGTTCTGACAGGCGTACATTTTAGAAAAACTTTTACTAACGTAAAGATTATCAGAAGAGTACAGATTGATCCACCTTTCTGTGTAGGTGGCCAAACTGGGAGGACAATAATATTGTTCACCCTCTTAAGAGAAAAAAGAGAAAAATATTTGTAAATTTGAGAAATACATTCGACTGAATGAATTAGTAGTTGAGAGATGAGACAGTATTTAGAAATTTAAGAAGTTCATTCGAATGAATCAGCATAAGTATTTAAAGTGTTTTGTGCCGATTCTGTTGTCAATTCGTTTGAAATCTGTCTATTTTATATTCTATCTATATAAAAGAGAATGATTGATTGATTTGTATACAAATCTATACTTTTATTCCGAGATTGATGGAATTTTGCACACTTGACTTTCAAAACAAGAAGAAGGTCACTGTCTACACTGATTTATAAAAATCATCCCCACTCCTCTTCTCACCCTCTAAAACAAAATGTTGATACATCTTGATGCAATTTTTCACATACTTGTCTACATCTGATTTCTAAAAACCCTGTGTAAAGCCCGGGCAACGCCCGGGACTTCAGCGAGTCAATCAAAAAAATGTGTGACACGGTTCTTTTCCATTCCATGTACCTACTCATAGTCCTAAATCTTGTATCGCCTCTTTACAATAACATAAATTAATTAATAACTACGAACGCAGTTGAAAAACTTGTAAACCTTTCTTATTAAATATCAATCGCGCTGTAAACATGACAAGTCGGACTGCCGCGTGGACTAAATGATGGCGAACTTTATTTATAAAAGTCTTTGGCGTCGAGTGATTTACAGCGATCCTTCCTGCCGAGGAGTTGGTGACGGCACAAAATATTAACCTCCAGCGAATGACACCACCGTTCGCTAAATAATGTATTTTTACATGCAAAATCAGATTGTTTCTAGAGCGTGCTCTGCTCTTAGATCGCTATAACTACGTTAAAATAAAGGCCTCATTTCAATAAACGTACAATCTAATTAATACCAGTCTCAGACCCAGGGGGTTTAACTCCGATCGAAAATTGGAACCGAAATATTGTGACGTCATGTTTGCCTATTTATATCCACCAATGAAAAACTCTGAAAATCTATGGAATAAACTTTCAAAGTTTTTCATTGGTGCATAGTATATATAAGTAGGCTACGAAAGAGAATCTATATATTGCCATATCTATGATTTTTTAGGTCCAATTTGTTTCATAAAAAAAAACCCGAAGTTATCAATCTATAGAAGTTGATTTATGCTCAGAATTATCGTCTGGTGAGGCGGATAACGTGCATGCACAGTTATCGAAATGATAGACAATAAAATTCCTGGGTAGCCGGCATTTTATTAATCGATGAAATATATATATAAAATGTTTGTTTGTTTATACCTTATAGACTCAAAAACTACTGGACCGATATCGCTGATTTTTTGTTCTTATTATTGCCAGAGATGTTAAGCGGTTTGAATGGCAGAAGAATTCGGGAACGCCCGGGAAAGAGTTCGCATTATCTCTGCACTGGAATGAGATACGCAGTCGTATAAAACTCGACATAATGTAGTTTTTTAGTAGTACCAATGTGGTATACGGTAGTTAATGATGAAAGTCAGGCACTACACAATATTATCTCCACCGTAAAGATAGACTCAGTTTTCAGGTACAATGGAATTCACAACCTCAAAACTTTACTCCAAACCACTCATAACCCCGAGCAACGCCGGGTACATTTCAGCTAGTAACATGAAATTATTTTTTATTTATCTATGCAGCATGTACTCAATTACTGGTGTCATATTATATGTTTTAACCTGCTTTATTAATATGTTCGAGTCTTAATTTAAGTTAGTGGTTCAGACAAGGTGGACGTTCTTTTAATGTTACGTGTCAAACCCTGAAGCAGTTTTTTTACACCAAAAAAATTGATTTTGAAATAAATTTTGAGTTACAGGTAAGTTATACCACCGCCATCTTTTTTACAGGCCGTCCTGTAGAAAATGAACTGACAGTTAAATATACCTGTTTTCGGACTTTTGCACTGGATTTTGCAGGGTTTGGTACTAATCCCTGCTACTAAGTTTTCTCGCTTGAAATCTCTTGAAGAATATTCTTTTTTATTAGATACAATAACTGTCTGTGTAGACAAAGAAACAATAGCGAGTGTTTCTTTTACGTCCAACAGATGGCGCTGTTTTTAAAAAAGCCTGCTTTTACCTGTCACATGTGACATCCATATAATATAAGTATATAAAAACACATTATGCGTATTCGAATCCAACGTTATGTCGAAATTTCAAAGCAATCGGTAGAATTTATTGCCTTGTATTTGTGGTGTCTTTGTCCAAAGCTTGTGGTTACCGTCGGAGTTTTATGTTTTTTTTGTACGTCTGTCTCACTGGTCTATTAATGATAGTTTGTATTTGTTGATATTTGTTTTTTTTTGTCATCAAAAATGTAGTTTATTTGTGTATTATGTATAATTGTCGTATATCTAGTACGTCAATCATGTATTTGGTCTGTGTCAGTCATTATAAAAAATGTTGTTTATTTGTGTATTATGTATAATTGTCGTATATCTAGTGCGTCAAACATTTATTTGGTCTGTCAGTCACTCTATGTTTTTTTAAGTATTACCTTTGAGATTGTTTTCTATGCGATTTCGTTTTTCCCTTTCGATTTTCGTTTTTCGATTTCGATTCTATTGCGTTTTTATATGTTTGTTGCTCCTCCCCAAACAATGATTCCAAATTCTATTATGGATTTACAAAGTTTAAAGTACAATGTTTTCATTTGTGTTTATTGTTGTTAATTAGGTATTTCACCAAGAGTACTTTGTCTCATTTGGTTTAGTTTATTTATGTTTAGGAAAATATGTATTGTTTTAGAGAAGTTTATTTGTGATTCTGTATGATGTGTCCATTTGAGGTTATGGTCAAATATGATTCCTGGTTATTTTATTTGGTATGTATTGTTTTCTAGAGTAGAGCAATCGCAGATGTTGGTGTTTATACATTTGTGTATTTTTTGGCTGTAATTGGCTGTTAATTGCTATTTATACTGTATGGTGTGAATTTTGTTTTCGATATGTTTGTTGTATGTTATGGTATGTATAGAAGAGCCGATTTTCGAAGTGGGATATCTGCAAATTCGGTTCCCATTGATTTTCCCACATATTCCTTAGATTTTTAACGTAGTTACAGCAAGATGAAGATTTATTTAGTTTTTTGTTTACCCATTAGTCCAATAAGTAGATACATACAGAATGCGGGTTTATGTACATATTTGTTAAACTTTTACCCTTACGAAGGAAGGATTCTTAATAAAATAAACATGGATTTTTTACTTTAATTTAATTATAAATTAACCAACTAACTAACAGACCATCACGCAAATTCCCCGCAGGAGTAGGCAAAGAGGACGGACCGCCAAACAACTCGTTCTTGGAATACACTTCTTGCCTCATTCACATTCATTAACTACTAAAAAGTAGTTTAATGGGACTTTCATCTTTTGTTCCACTCTTTGCTTTATTTCTTAGAATGAAATAAATGGTTGAATAGTATAAAACAAAGACGATAATGGCGTCTGTTGGTTTGTGCGCTTAGCTCTTTTAAACTACGCAACGGATTTTGTTTTGGAGTTTTCACTATCATTTTGAGAATTTATTCCGGGATGTTTATTTAAACATTCTTATATATTTATATAAAACATGCAAAATTTTATTTTCAAGAAGTAGAGAAAAGTTGAAGGCTTTGTAATCAAGTCGTAAAACAAATATTTTCGGCAACGCCGGGTACATGTCTGCTAGTATATAAATAAAATAAAATTGTTCTTACCTTGACTTTGTCTTTCCACATTTCCCTCCAAATAGGGTAAAAATAGCAGAATGATGCACGCAAAAAACTGACAGCACACTAGAGCCATAATTTCAACAAAAGCTAATAACGAACACATAAATAATAATCACAACACATTTTTAATTAGGTGTCTACGCACTTTCCATTTCCGCTTAGCTTCACTTGTCCCTCATTTTTTATTAACGTTACTCACTCTTTTTATTAACGCATTGCTTGCATATGTATTATTTTTACTATCCGTTCAAGCACTTGTTAACAGCGTGATAATTATTATTTGAGTCCATCGTTAACCAAAGAGACGTCCAAAGTAGTTTGGGCCAACACCAAACACCACTGAAGAACTTGAGAGTGGGTAAACAGTTTGGCATGTTCCGTGTTATGTTGTGTGTTTGAATGGTTTGTTTTGAAACTGGAGAAGATATGCGAGTGACCACCGTCATGTACCGCGCTGCACTGCGGCGTTGCTGAGTCTGTGCCATGTTCATCTCTTAAGTTGGGCTCAGCGGGACTCCAGGCTCTAGCATCATCGCCCAAGTTCTATCATGCAGGAAAAGAGGACTCTGAACCCGGCATTTTCCGGGTAAACAGACAAACCATAGTTCATTAGTGTAGGTATACATATATGGATCATGGAACCGGTGTTGGTACCTACTATATTTATGTGTAATAATACAATTATACTAGTAGTTCTGTTAACAGTATACCGTAATGTGGTTTTGATTTATTAAATCATAAGATTTGTAAGTAGGTACACTTGAATGCCTACCTACTTAATTATAAACCAGATATTTTTGTAACATGGTTTTTATTTTAAACGAGATGAACCCCGCCACGCGTTACAGTGGCTCAGTCTGTCTGTGCAGATAGAGAAACAATAGCGCGTGTTGTTTTTACGTCCAACAGATGGCTCTGTTTAAAAAAAACATGTTTTTACCTCCCGAAGGTGACATCTACATAATATAGGTATTAACAAACACGCGTATTCGAATTTAACGTTGTGTCAAAATTTCAAAGTAATCGGTGAAAAACTTTCGGAGATTTACGATTTTGAACAAACAAACATTTACATTGTAATTTATATCGATAAATAAATAATGAATTATACTATATTATCATCTCATTGCCAATTCCTTTTTCAAATATTCTTCAGGCAGATAAGTACTAGAGCTTTAAAACCCGTGATCTCGAGAACTGGGATCCCGGGAATCCCGGATTTTTGTCGGCACTGTAATCCCGGTGCTGCGCTTTTCCTAATGCTGGGATTACGGGATTTTGTGGGTACATTTTAACCATGAGAATATTTTATTTTTTATTGACTGAATGTCGTTTATTACGCAATTTTCTTGAGATCTTGGGGTACGGGATACAGGTCATAAAGATAAAAGGGTGGGTAAATTATTTATTGCGCTGTTTTTGAGGAGTAAGAAAAGTTTTATTAAAGCCAGAATAACATTCAGTATTTAATCTTGTGACATCACCGCTCACCGCACTAAACAGAATGGTTGATTTATTGCAGGATTGTTCAGGCAGACGAGCTTTCACTTCTCACTTTTGAATTTTGTTTGCATAAAAAAATATGGTTCCTACGGTACGATTTATTCATGAATTAATATTATTTATTCTATGTTTATGTGCTTACTTGTCACCGAATTATTTCTAATTTCCATAAGGGTTATTCAATCTGTAGTGCTAAAGAGAACTTTTCTCACTTGATTTCAGAAGAACCAACAACCTAGGAGATAACAGCAAAAATAATATCATCTCAGCTGCAGTCGAAGGGCTTTGGTTTGATGAAAGATCTAAAGTGATAATTTAAATGGAAATAAGAAAAGTATTAACATTTTTTTTCTGCATTTTTGCCGTTTGATGATTTTTAAATTTTTGTAGCTATACTATCGTGAAATTAATGTTTTTCTATTTTGTTTTACAGAAAAAAATCTAAGATATCAAGCAATGCGGAATTTCCACGAATACAGTGAAAGTTTAATTGCAAAAACACTATTCTGAAAGTTTTTTTTCGAGAATCATTGGAAGTGTTCGAACACGTGTTCCGACTTACTAAATATACTAAAAGTTTATCAGAAAACCTGTTAATCCATTCAAGGCCTGCAATCCCGTTTTTGACCGGATTACCAATGATTTGAAGAGATTCTTAATAAATTAGCAACACTCATTTTTATCTGTGTGCGAGCAGCAACTTTGTTTCGCACATCGACAGTTTTAAATGTTCTCGAAAAGAAACCTAAGCCTAAATGTTTACCAGAAGAAGATAAAGACGACACTGGCAGTAATGTTGATGATGAAAATGAAATCAATCAGTTTTAAATTATCGGTGAAACAGTTCAGCCGGTGGAAATTTCGGATTGTTTGCATCCATTGATCCAAAAAGTAAGAATTATCGTTATACTGCATCGCAAATCTCCGACAAGCGACGATATTCTCCATAAATATATACAGGATCAATTTGGCAAAGAACTTCAATTGATGCTAGGCGTAAATACTCGGTGGAACAACATATTGCAAACATTTTATCACGTTAAAACCTGCTTTAAAATCGTTGATTGATGTGTTTCGTTTGAAGAGGGTGAATTTGAATTAATTCACAATTTGGTGGAAACACGTGAACCTGTAAATATATCAATAGAAACATTTTGTTTTTTTGACGCAACGAGTCTGTCAGCTGATACAACAATTTCTTTCATGATTAAAAATTTGGGAAATGCTGGTGGTTTTGCTATTCGATGGAATTAGTCCCTTGGTCGTTGAGTAAATGAACGTCGGACTCGTGTATATTCTTTCAGTTTTTGCACAAAGGCAATCAAGATTATGCAGATATGAATTTAGACCCAATGTTTAAATTTTGGGCGTTTGAACAAAACGACAATAATCTCAATTGTTGGAAATAAATTATTATAAGCAATGATTAGTCGCCTGAAATATCCATACAAATTGAAAATATCTCACGAGTAAAAATAAATGGCGCCGACGGGAATTAAACCCGCACCTTCTGATGTCCGGTCACTGGACCACTGAGCTACGTCGGCTTATTTCCAACATACTAAATAATTCAATATTTACTTGTACTTCAATCAACAATTACTGCTTGTTATATTTTTTCACCCAGGATATTTCAGGCGACTAAGTATTACTTATAATAAATTGTTATCCTTTGTGCTATGCATAAAAAATCCTTTTCTTATAAACATTAGTTTATCATTTAAAAAAAAAATCAATGGTTGAAATCAATCGAAGAAAATGTCTGAATTCATTGAGAATGTAGGGGAATCCAATTTAACTCTTTTGATACCAGAGTTACTCCTGAAGAACATGAACAAAAAAATACTATCTCTTAATTTTGTCAAACAAATCGTCTATTTTTTAGGCTAGGTTGCAACAAATACTGTAAATATAATCACAGATCCCGTTTCGGCTGGTTTGATTGGACTGGGATCCATTATTCTTTTTAGGTTTTTTTATGTAACTTTATTTTTATGCATGTTGCAGTGTAAAGTAATATTTTGTTAATTAATAAATTGTTCGTGTGATTTGCTTGTTTCTCCTTACTGATAAAAAATAACCCTTCGAGAATTAAAAATAATAAAAATTAAATTTTAAAAAAATCTTATA
The DNA here is from genome assembly GCA_026573805.1 of Hesperophylax magnus. Taxonomy (NCBI): domain Eukaryota; kingdom Metazoa; phylum Arthropoda; class Insecta; order Trichoptera; family Limnephilidae; genus Hesperophylax; species Hesperophylax magnus. Next base: position 5,072,531 of record JAIUSX010000088.1, read on the forward strand.
AGTGAGCAAAAGAAATAAAAAATAATATCATCACAAAATGATGGAACCTTTGACACTTTAATATTATTGAGGTCGCATTTTAAGTGTTAAAATATTTCATTTCTTATTTTATTATGTATTTTTTTAAACTTATTTTGACTTTTGTAAAAGTCAAAATAAGTAAAAATAGGCAAAATACATTATTAACAAAATTTCAATAGTGTACAATAGTGTGGTTAATAGTGTATTTTGCCTAATCTATGTATAATACCTAAAAAATATAAATAAATATTTGTTACAACTCCTTATTTTTTAATAGTTTAAAAATTTATTATTATATATCGATTCCGGAATTTAAAATAGCACGCACCGTAATGCCGGTTCTGAAAAAAATTCCCGGGATTGAAAGCCTTAATAGGTGCCATACACAGACATATGAATATAATGTCTATGGTGCCATACTATTTGAGACTTCCGATCATTTTGCTTACGACCATTATTTGCGACCAAGATAATTTGATTATGATCATTTGATTACGATCATTAGATTACTATCATTTGATTACGTTCATTTTATTATATCATTAGATTACTATCGTTTGATTACGATCATTTTATTCTATCATTAGATTACCATCATTTGATTACGATAATTTGATTACAATAATTTGATTACGATAATTTGACTACGATCATTTTGTATACGATCGTTTTAGAGTTACTATCATTTGATTACAATCATTTTGTATACGATCATTTTGCTTACGATAATTTGATTACGATTATACCTATAACCAATTATATTAGTTTGGTGGTACCAAATATCTACATATAATTTCATACTTTTTGGTTTAAATTTAGAAAAATATATAAATAGAACACCTAAGCATTAATTTTTCTAGATTTGTAGTAAACATTTACGCCATTGTGATATGACTTATATGACTATGACTTCAACATTTCCGATGTTAGTTAACTTTTATGAAAATGACACCTCTTTTTCCAGAACGCTACTAATTTAAGGCATCCATGTATAATGTATATAGGTACCTTTATGGCGTGACTGAAACGCGTTAAACTCGTTTCGCATTGTGATTTTCTTAGGTTCGTAATTTTCCCTATAACACCATTTTATTGGTTTGTGTGAAAGTTAACAGTCAATAATTTTAGATCTATTTTCCTCTGGGAGGGTATTTGGGGATGACGAGGTGGCTAGAAGTGTAAGGGGGGAGGGAGAGGTGTTGAGGGAGAGAGACAGCAGCACAGCGCACATCTGTCGTTATGTGGGAAATGTCAGCTTTAGTTTATTTTGGAACACATTAAAAACTGATTCACCTAAATCATAAGCTTGCAGGGCTTGTCAACACACCTTGTGTATTTTCTATTTTGTTTTCCAATCTAGTTCGCATTTGTACGACTGGCCGGATGGAAAATTTACTGATTTTACTGCATGACGGGCGGATAGGTCTAAATAGCCCACTTCTCCACTCCCTTCAGCCTCACAACATACCCCGATCGGGGATGCCATAGTCTCACTGGCTCCAGACGGTTGGAAGCAGTTGCAACGCTTTATCAATTCATAGTTTTATATTTAAAAAAAACTGGATAAAAATGCGGGAATCAGAAAAAGGGCTGTTCGAGGAACGAACAAGGGTTGGGATAACCGTATTTTAAAGGGCTATTCCACACAGATAAAGCATGGATGAAGCCTATGGCTTATGACAGGCGAGTGCGAAAACACAATTTGTAAGAGAATCATCTGTCAGCACTGGAACGGTGATCGTTGTACGGTAGCACTCGTTATTTTGAATTGGATTGCGATAACATACGTTTAAGGGATTATTCCGATAAATAACCGGCGATAGTAAACACATTGGTTTTGACAGGACGAACGTTTTTGTGCGATTGTGCGGCTCACGGCACTCCGTGGTTATAGCTGACGTGTGTGAATTTAAACTGTACAGTTCAAATTCTGACCATACTATTGGTTAGCACACGGCCTGTCAAAAGCAATTGGCGTGACGGAACAAGGGCATTATCACATATTATTCAAACTTAATTATTGATTATATTTGTCGTCCTCGCCCGACGAATAAGATGTTGTTGCCTCCACCTCGTTCCGGTCTGTCAAGCATCCCAAAAATAGATGAAAATTTGGAACACAGCTGGTACCTACCTACATTTTAATCCTTATGCACCTAAATCCGAGCTTTCCAATATTCCTGTTTCTCATCAGAGTAGGTACCAAGATGAAATGAACCACCATCATCATTGATAATTCCTACCTTATCAATTCTATTGTTTATTTCAAAGAACTAAAGTTGATGTCCATTCAACTTTGGGTTTCTATAGCGTAGAAAGTCTGTTCTCACTGATCTATTTCATAAATTCTATGAAATAGATCATAAAATAGAAAATTCTCGATTGGCAAGGACGAATTTAAACAACGAAACAATCTAGACCTAGATTCATTCCCAAGACGAGGCCCGAGAGTTACACCCGTATTGTGTAGTTGTTGCTTGGTTAATGTGTGTAGTTAAATAACTAATTAATTATATACGTTGACCGCAGATTGCAGTTGAGTGACCCTGCCACAGGCCGCGGGGCCATAATGCGAGCCCGTGACATCTCTAGCTAAGGTGTTATGTCTTCCATTCGCACTTATGATTGAGTTCCCACTTCCCGGAGCCGAGGAAACGGTTAGCACTAAATAAAAAGATATGAAAATATTATAAATTGGGATGCCTTTAATGCCGAGCTAAATATTTTCTTGGCACGACTTCAGACACGATATTAAAAGTGGTTCTCTGGAATATTACACCGTTTTTGCTTTCAATCATAATATTTTTGTGGGTTTCAATAAAAAAAAGTGTTTATAAACCTCTGGATCTCTACTAAAAAATCACAAATGATACAAAGCAGGAAGTGCTTCCATGTAGGTTATTTATTGCTGTAAACTGGTTTTTATTTACCTTTTACCCTCTAAAAATATTTGCCAGGGTTCTCTTGCCCTCAAAAATAATGGACAACATTTTCGGTGCAGTCACAGTAGTTGTGCGTATTCGTATAAAATATATGCAGTAGGTAGTCGAAAGGTTCCCAAATCTGTAGCTACCTATATATATATTTATAATATAGTTCCACACAGGAGGCCTCGAGGAAAATAATCCACTGAGGGTCTATGTAAACTTTGGGATTGCTGTGTGGAGGGTCTTTTTAGAAAAGGAAGTTCTGAGAAGGAAAAATGTACGAGGGGTGGGTGAGAACCTGGGGTTCAGTGTGTCCAGGAGTGACGGACGTATGAATTCATCCATTGTGGTCCGAGAGAGGTCAAAGAGTCTCCCTCATAACCAGTTTCTCTTGATCCGGCCTGCCACACGGTTCGTGGACAGACGCATCCACCACCAAGACCCGGATAAACCTCACCCCGTGATTATATTAATATGAGTAAAAACCACGTAATACATAGTTGAAGAATGTCCATAATGTTCCTCGTGGACACATCTATGAAATAGGTACGAAGCAAGGGTGGATGCTATCGAATGGTTAGTAACAATAATCTCAGCACCCCTTTTATTTTCATCACTATAATTCAAGAAGAAGAAAAACCTAACTACTATTTCTTGGGAGAAAGTTCACCCCCTGGGTAAGTACCGTAAAAAACAAATCAAATGTCATCTTTTCGGGATACATAAGCCAAGTTACGTAAAATAAGATAAAAAGACGGTAATTTACAGTTTGCCTAACTGCAGCAGATGTTATTCTGATTTTACGCGGACGTTTCCAACACGACAGTCGTTTCATATTGCTGATGAATGAGTTTCGGTTCCAGCGATCCATGTTCCGCTCATTACGACCGACACCGCGACCAATGGCAGATACTGGACCAGTGAGGGTGATTAATGTCCCTACTTCCTCCCACCGCGGTCTTCCCGGAAATCAAAACACTTCTCCTTTTTCTATGGATTCCAGAGTTATTAGCTGGCGGGAATATTATTGTAATTTATTTCATGCGGCGGAATTTGTGAATTTTAATAAATTTCGATGATGAAGGAGAAGTTGTTTGTATTTATGAATCTAGGGCAGGTATCGACAGAAATATATTTAATATTAGAAGTTAAATGACTTACTTCAATTTTATAAATCCGTTACGTGGCAAAAGTGCCTACCAGCTACATCTGGATTAATACCATTGTAATCATTGACCATTTTGTAAATATATCTATTAGAATTCCAATTTTGTTTTCGTGAATGAATTAATTAATTAATGACATCCGATAGTGCTGAAACTCGGCAGATAGACTCGTTGCCGATGACATTTTTGTTTATGTTTAATGTGAAACCGCACAAGAGTCCCAACTGCTACCAACCGTCTGGAGCCAGTGAGACTATGGCATCCCCAACTGGGGTATGTTCCGAGGCTCAAGGGTGGTGGGGAAGGGAAGGAGATGGGAAAGAGGAAGGTGGGATTCTGATCTGGTCACCAAACACTGCTAAAGCCATGTCAAGCAACGTTTCAATTCTGAATGGTGGTCTTACACCAGGGCGATACTGAGAGTATCTTCCACACCCGAACGTGCCGCAAATATATATTATTTTTAATGAGTAATTTGTGAAGTAACACGCATTAATCAAATAAAATTTACTTGCGCACGCCTGGATTTGAACTCGCGACCTCCAGCTTGCTAGTCAAAATCCTTACCCGATTATTATGTCGGAAATTTGCTTAGTTGTTAGCGCGGTTGACTACAGTCCCTGGGGAGGAAGGTTGTTAGCGCGGTTGACTACAGTCCCTGGGGAGGAAGGTTGTTAGCGCGGTTGACTACAGTCCCTGGGGAGGAAGGTTGTTAGCGCGGTTGACTACAGTCCCTGGGGAGGAAGGTTGTTAGCGCGGTTGACTACGGTCCCTGGGGAGGAAGGTTGTTAGCGCGGTTGACTACAGTCCCTGGGGAGGAAGGTTGTTAGCGCGGTTGACTACAGTCCCTGGGGAGGAAGGTTGTTAGCGCGGTTGACTACAGTCCCTGGGGAGGAAGGTTGTTAGCGCGGTTGACTACAGTCCCTGGGGAGGAAGGTTGTTAGCGCGGTTGACTACGGTCCCTGGGGAGGAAGGTTGTTAGCGCGGTTGACTACAGTCCCTGGGGAGGAAGGTTGTTAGCGCGGTTGACTACGGTCCCTGGGGAGGAAGGTTGTTAGCGCGGTTGACTACAGTCCCTGGGGAGGAAGGTTGTTAGCGCGGTTGACTACGGTCCCTGGGGAGGAAGGTTGTTAGCGCGGTTGACGACAGTCCCTGGGGAGGAAGGTTGTTAGCGCGGTTGACTACAGTCCCTGGGGAGGAAGGTTGTTAGCGCGGTTGACTACAGTCCCTGGGGAGGAAGGTTCTATCCTCAGTCAAAGAAATAAAAAGTTATACATTTTTAAACATGTCTAAATAAAAATAATTTGTTTTTAAGAGTTGATTTTTTTTTACTATTGTCAAGTTCAAATATGATTTAAGATTTTCACGGCCAAAAGTATTTTTGTTATTTGTTTTTGGGGTGTTATGCCGTGTTGCGCTAACTCTTTCTTTAGCCAACGTTTCGGACAGCATTGCAGTGTCCATCATCAAGGCAGATGTATTATCTGATAACACATCTGCCCTGATGGTTTCAATTTTTTTTAAATTCCACGTCTGTGGAAAAAATACACCACTGATAAATATTATAAAATTTTTTAACTTGTCTGTGCAGTCTGGGGCGTGCTACTGAAGATATCTGCTAGGTAGGTTACAATAAATTTTCTAAAATGGGTTTTTTTTCCTATTTATTTAGTATATTTTGGTACTATTTTATCGTTGCAGGTACTAAGTATAAGTACAAAACAAAGAGATGGAATACCTCTCTAGGGGTTAACCCTTGTTAGTTTCCTTACTAAAACCATGTCCTGACTCGCCAAATATTGATTGACTTGGGAGTGGTCTCCTCCGATTCAGCATGAATCAAAACATAGCAAATGATACCTCACTCTACCTAGTTTGTAAACATGTATTTTACATAAATGCCTACTCAGCTATTCCAAGTACAATTAATTTTGTGGCTAACAATAAACTCACTACTGACTATTATCATAGACACCTCATACTTCGATTTATGACAGGTCTTATACAAACCTAGTATAAAGTAGTTCAACTGTTCTTACACTGGTATGAGACGGCCGGCGTGGTCTAGTGGTATACGCTTTTGTCTACAGATCCGAAGGTCGCGGGTTCGAGACCCGGCGTGCGCAAATAAATTTTATTTGATTAATTTGTGTTATTTCACAATTAATTAATTTAAATAATATATAGTATATTTGCGGCACGTTCCAGAGTGGAAGATACTCTCAGTATCGCCCTGGTGTAAGACCACCATTCAGAATTGAAACGTTGCTTGAAATGGCTTTAGCCGTGTTTGGTGACCAGATCTGAATAGCCAGGTACTTCCCCACCTTCCTCTTCCCCATCTCCCTCCCCTCCCCAATACCCTCAGCCTCACAACATACCCCAATTGGGGATGCCATAGTCTCACTGGCTCCAGACGGGAGCAGTTGGGACTCTTGTGCGGTATTACTGTAAAAAAAAAATATATATATATTTATTTTGAATTGTGCATTATCTTACTGCACTTATATTAATAACTGCATCACTTGCAATAGTGTTTTTGTTTACACATTAGTTTACCACTGTACCCTTGTAATTCGATTATCACTGTATTGTAAAAGCCATTATATGGCGTTTGAATAGATAAATAAATAAATTCCACCCATCCCCCTCTCCCTAGAGGCGTGTTCCGCCACTTTTATTGGACGTCCATGCAGATCTTCATTTATACTGCCAAGTTTACACACAATTCTACGTTAAAAATGCATGAATTTTGTCAGTTATCAAACCTTATTGTACCTGTAATACTTACCGGCTTATTCCACTTCCCGGTATTAATAACCAGTGGAATGCCGGTGGGATTCTGGATAACATTCGAGCATTCTAATATTTACCTTTTTAGAATAAAAGGTTAGAAAAAAACTGACAATATTTCAATTATTCCTACTTCCCTCAGTATAAGCGGAAAAGGTGTTTGTGCAATGATAAAAGACTTAGGACGGGTTGTTTCGGAGAATTTGAACAATTCTTCAAATTTCAAAGTTAATTTTCAAGTTCTGTTTTTATTTCAGTCCTGTCAAGCAACTAGCCTATACTGATATAATAACAGAACTTGTATAGGACATTCACAGAACCCGTCAATGAACGTTGAAATTTGATGAATTGTTCAAATTCTCCGAAACAACTCATCCTTAGCATAGGTTTGAACTCGATGTATTTGTCCACTCGCCTACTAGGCGGTAGTTCCTCTGTTTGCTGTGTTCAGTCCATTGACATTTTATCTGTATGTTGGAACACAAAATATTTGAGTAGGGAACACAAACCAATCATGAAATAAAAGCCACAAATATAAAAGACAAGTATATTTCAATGTGATAAAAATAAAAGAAGTGTACTGACTAGACAACTATGAATCCATCACCAGTGTAAGTGGCTTCAGTTGGTGTGTACGACCTTCAATAATACAAGATAATAACAACAAACTGAAGATTTAATAAACAAACAATAATACATAATATACACTGGCGTACGCACAACACAACACACAAACTGAACAGAAAAAACTACATTTCAGCAAACTAATTTTGGTACATATGTATGTATACATATTCGGGAATAGTTTCATTTGCGCATTTAAAAAAGATGTTTTCAGACTTATGTGCAAGATTTCTCTATTTAATTTATACTATGTTCTTATACAAGTGTCGAAAAATCCTGGTACAGCAATCAAAAGTGGTAGTCTGTAGCAAATGGAGAACACAAATAAATATAAGTTTTCTCGATGAATATTTTAAATTTAAATCTTTGTAAATCTTTTAATTTAAGTGATGTTTACAAAGTTATTGTTTAATTTTAAATTAAATCTTTCATTTTCTTCAGCAACTTTAAGGATAAGAAAGTATTAGAGTCAGATCTACACTTCTGACTCATTTTAAAAAGACAATAAACAAAGCAAATAAATTTACAACATCAGACTCAATTTACTTGAAAATACTCAAATTAAACAACTTATACCACAAAATCTACTCCAAATGTTATGTAGATTCATCAGATTTACGATTTTCCAGATACTGTGTATAAACTAAAAAAAAAATATAAATGTAGAAATGTTATTTTTGGAATCTAAATTTAACAAAGTAACGTTATTTAATAAAATCTTGATTTTATTGATTAAATAATGTACCACAATTATATACCGTGAATAAATAATTCAAAGGTTAATATTTTCCTATTCCCAAATAATGCACATAATGCACAAATCAAAATGACAAATAATTTTGGAAAAATGTCAGCCTCTTAATCTCTAAACTGTGTGAACAACTGTCTATGGTTAAAATTTCTATAAAAATGGTGAACTCTAGATGAAGATATCGTAATGTATTCCCTACGAACATGACGCAGGAACCTAGTGAACCTTCTGAGGCACATAGCACATGGCAGGGGGCACCTAAAACAACCATTGAAGAGGAAAATCCTCACGTTACTTCTTGTAATTCAATATTTATGCAAACATTGTCATTGTGTAGGTATGTTTGAAGCAGACACGGGTATGTTGTGGGGATTAAGGGAGTGGAAGGAGATGGGGAAGTAGCATTCAAATCTGGTCACCAAACACAGCTAAAGAATTTCAACAGTGTAATTTCATCAGGGCGATACTGAAGTATCCACACGTCATAGAAGATACGTGTTAAAGTAGGTATGTTTGAAATAGGTACATAAAAAAATGTTTATTTTTATTATACTTTATTTGTAACTAGCTAAGTTAGCCAGGATTCACGCAGAGAATTTTGAAAACATGTAGACAGTGATCTTGGTCTTGTTTTGAAGGTCAGGTGTGTAAATTTTCATCAACCTCAGAATAAAACTATAGATTTGTATGAAAAAAACAAAGCCAGGTCGCTTTCCACAGACACTCTTCTTTATATATAGAGAATTGCGTTGAGTGAAAGGAATAGGGGAGAGGAGGATTGGATTGATGATTGGAAATTGAACTTGTTTTATGTAGAATAAGTAACCTGAGAATTTTCCACCGCAATGTGGTCTATCGGGAGACTGTAACCAGTGCGATGCGATCAATACTGCTCGCTAATTCTAATCATTTAACATTAATGCCAGAAATTTATCATGAAAGGCACATTCAGCTAGAGTTAAATCAAAACCTCTTCGATGTCCTCGAGCGGGACTCACAAAGGCAAATATAATATTACCAACGCCCTGGTAACGAGGAAGCATACCCTTCACTGTATGCTGTGCTGCATCTCTCATTCAGTTCAATTATTCTTGATAATATATATGCTTCACTGATCATTATATTATTGAGCTTCACTAAACATAATATTGTTGTGCTTCACTAATCATATTATAATGCTTCATCGTCATGTATTGTATGGTCGAGCTTCAACCAAGATAACATTATGCTTCAGTAAACATAATATTATGTTTTATCCATCATATGCTTGAGCTTCAAACTACATAATATTATGCTTTATCCATCATATGTGTGACCTTCAAACAACATAATATTATGCTTTATCCGTCATAATATGTTTGAGCTTCAAACAACATAATATTATTCTTCAGTAAACATAATATTACATTTTATACGTCATATGTTTGACCTTCAAACAAAATAATATTATGCTTTATCCGTCATATGTTTGAGCTTCAAACAACATAATATTACGTTTCAGTAAACATAATATTACGTTTTATACGTCATATGTTTGACCTTCAAACAAAATAATATTATGCTTTATCCATCATATGTTTGAGCTTCAAACAACATAATATTACGCTTCAGTAAACATAATATTACGTTTTATACGTCATATGTTTGACCTTCAAACAAAATAATATTATGCTTTATCCATCATATGTTTGAGCTTCAAACAACATAATATTATGTTTTATCTGTCATATGTTTAAGCTTCAAACAAAATAATAATATTATGCTTCATGGAACATAATATCGAGTCCAATTCATCATTAAATTATTATGCTTCACTAAACTTAATATTATGTTTTATCCGTCATATGTTAAGCTTCAAACAATATAATAATAAAACTTCACTAAACATAATATTATGTCCAATCCATAAAAAAATTATTGTGCTTCACTAAATATAATATTATGCTTTATTATCTGTCATTTAATTGAGTAACAAAAAAAACATAATATTATGCTTCAGTAAACATAAGATGGTTTTGCTTTATACATAATAACATGGTTGAGCTTCAAGCAACATAATATTATGCTTCATTCAATATTATCCGACGTTGAAGTACTCAAAACAATATATGTAATAATAATATTAGGATGATTTGTATTACGCCATTTTAAGGAAAAATCACCTCAGGGGCGCGTGCTCAATTATGCTCCATTAAACATAATATGATTATGCTTCATTAGTCATAATAATATATTACATATTGAGTTTCAAACATAATACATATTATGCTTCATTCATCATATTATTTTGCTTCACTCAATACAATATTATGCTTCATCCATCATAATGTGCTTGATTTCCTGTTTGGATGCTTTAAGATGTATTGTTTTGCTCTTCAATAATGAACTGAATTTAAATCTTAGAGAAATGCCACAATTATTATTAAAACTTAAACATTATTCTTACAAACTAATTCTCGTTATGTTACGTTAGTGCAAAGTTGAGGCGCCTACCAATCAACCATTATTTAAAATCTTGTTAATAATTACGTATGTATATATTTTTATAATGAATGTATTTATATAAGTAACTCAATCTTACGATAGTAAAAATAATATAGAAACAGAAACAATATAAATTAATATAATACATCTTCCAAGAGAATCACAGACTCTTAGTAGCGTTTTAATTCTGAAGAATCTCAAAACAAAACATAATAATCTGTATTACATTTTGTATCAAAACGAAACAATAATCTGTATTAGATTTTGTATCAAAACAAAACATAATAATCTGTATTATATTTTGTACTAAAATTAAACATAATAATCTGTATTAGATTGTGTATCAAAACAAATCATAATAATCTGTACTAGATTTTGTATCAAAACATATCATAATAATCTGTATTAGATTTTGTATCAAAACAAAACATAATAATCTGTATTAGATTTTGTATCAAAACATAACATAATAATCTGTATTAGATTTTGTATCAAAACGAAATATAATTACCTGTATAATTTTTTTTTATCAAAACAACACAGTAATAAAAGAAATGCTCAACATTTCAGGTGGTCAAAATAGTAGTTAAAATTAAAATACTGCAATACAAGGTACATTGTTAATCTATAATACATGTTCTTAACCTATAAACATGAGAACTTATCAGGGTTTACGACACACTATCAATTTAATGCAGTTTTCAACAAATTACCAGTAGAAATAACCTGGCGTACCGAATCACGTGTAAAAATTACACGTTTCTAAATACTGATTATTTCATAGCTGATAAGAATACAATTAGGCTTTTATTTGCTCGGGAATAACTTCACTAAATATACTTCCCCTCGCCAAATCAAGGGTCACCAATTTTAGAACTGTTTTGAGAAAATATAACTTTTGAAAACAAAGCTAAAAAATAACCTTGTTTTTAATATTTTTGTACTAAGTTTTTTTTCTATCTACTGTTATTATATCCTTTGAAACACGGTGTTTTTTTATATGAAAATATCATTATATTATATACCTTTTTATATAATATTCCAATTCAGAATTTTTTGAACAATCTAGATATGTCAAACTGCAAACATTCTACACAATCCTCAAAGAAATTTGTATGCAAGAATTCTAGTAGAAGAATTATTAGAGAAATACATAAATGTAAAATATGAATTATTGAATAAATTAAAGAAAACGTCAACAGTATTGGTTGAGTTGAACAAAATTATAATAGAAATGCATACTATTAACAGGATTCGGTTACAGAAAGTAAATTTATTATGATCAGATTTATTTTTCACACAACTAATTATAATATTTCAACATTTGTATAAAACTTAAAAATTAAACTTCTTCGACCATTTCACATTATTTAGAATTGCAAAACAAATCATAAAATGCATCTAAAATCAACCACAAAGGTCTTAAAATCTCTACAAATAATAATACTTGTACGTACTGTCTATGATTAACGAAAGAAAGGGAAAGGTAAAAAGTGAATAAGGCAGTAATAATAAGAGAGAGTGAGAAAGAGAGACAACCGCAAGCACCTGTTGTGTTAGTAGGATCACAGAAGCATTTCGTTAATATACATAAATAAAGTTAATTAGCAAACAGATTAATTGACGTGTGTTCGTTATAAGCTTAGATTAGTGGCTATTGGCTATGAGCAAACTCGGGTAGGCCGTCACTATGTACAATCAATTCAGATGTACAGAACTATCATTAGGTTATGTTAGGTTACTGTATACTGTAGAGCTACCCGCAACACTCACTCACTACACATAGGAACATAAAACTTCAAGTGTTATCCAAGACAAGTACAATGAACGCTTTACGCTAGGCTACGGCAAACACGCGCGTCTTCAAGTGTTCACAAAACAAACAAGAGACGGACAGAATTAGGCGCTAGCTTATTTCTTCAGTTGCTTGAGATATTTGTGCTAGTTAAGTGGCAACCAACAATAATATGCATTTCCTTTGATTGTGGAAACAATTGGAAACTAGCAATGCATAGCTCATATAGACTACTCCGAATTGAACTGTGCTAGCTTACGTCAAAGTTTAAAAAAGAGGCAAAAATCAGCTGCCTGAACATTTGACTTGAGTTAGAATAGTACGATTCAGAGCGGTCGATGTAACGGGTGTAGGGAAAAAACGTGCGTTGTCACTCAAAGTTTGTTAGAAGCACTTAGTGTATAAATAAATATAACTTCTATATAAGTGCAATAGCGCAAACTAATCACAAGTGTAAATTCTTTACAAAATAAATCTGTTTCATGTAATATCCTTCAGTCTAAAGAAAATTAGTTATGTAATCCGCGAGTGATTTCAAAATTTGAATACACTCCAATGATGCACAAACTGGCAAAAAAACACTGCGCTTGAAAATACATCTAATGGAATCATGTAATTGCTAAGTCTTCCGTTATGATTGAACTCTAAAATAACTTAGCATTAAGCCAGTTGTTAATGGTGAAAGCGACGGTTAATACTGAAGAACAAGTTAGCATAATATTCAATTGTAACAACGTAAGTTTATCCCTTGCATCCTTCATATGTCATAAAATGCCAAATCGCTCGACACTTTCCAATCTTATTCGACAATCAACTTCCTATTCTAATCAATATTAATAAACAATGGTCATGTCTCCTTTGTGACAAGCTTGTTGGGAGAGATTTCTTCTCGAGATACTGCGTGAATTATTTGGTATTAGTGGTTAGCAACGAAGACGCATTGGAAGCAATGAGAATCACAACAGCTTCGTTAGTTTAGTTAGGCCTTCATACAAATCAAATGATGAAGATGAGGAATTTATACAGAGAAACCAGAAATATCACTTCACCAAATTGTTTTGGAAATGCAAAAGTCTACCTCAAAAATATATACGGCAAATATTTTAACTACAAACATCCAATATTGGAGATTTCTCCGCAATGTCAAAAAATATTGCTCTCGAATCTTGACAACAATCAGTCGTTGAGTGAAGGAGTCGATGTCTGGGCGCCGCTAACGCAGGCGGGGACGCGTGTATCTAATTTCCTACACAAATTGCATCTATCACTAGTCGGCCGTACAAATTTCTCGTGTACCGCGTGTCTTATGGCAAAAATATATCCATTAAAGGCACAAATTAATACATATTCACAATGACAGCCGTCGTGTAGGAGAGTTCCGGCGCTTCCAGTGGCCCGGCCTGTGGGACCCGGCCTACGCGGCCCGGCCTATAAGACCCGGCGGGCTGATATGTCAAACTAGTCCGCCACCCCAGATACTCGCTAACTCGGTGGAACACTTAAAAGTAAGTTATCTTTTTATGAAGGCAATAATGTGAATGGCAAAACACTCGGGGCTCGATGATCTACTTCGCTGGCACGTCGGGCGAGGTCCGCATATGTTTACACGCTCCATTATAAAAAAAAGGTTGCATTTTTTTTCATCGGAGATATGTCGTAATAAAAATATTGTTTGGAAAAAAATACAATTCCATCCGGTCTGAAGATCAGAGGGGGCTTCAGATGGGAATCAGACCTTGCGGGGCGCGGCCGTGCCGTTGGTGTTGGCGTACTTGGTGCCCCGGACCAGCACGGCACACGGCGCTGTACCGATGATGGTCTGGCTCTCCACGAATCCTGGGTTCAGGATGATGTTGGGCACGAGCTCCATCACGTCGTCCGCCTCCTCCCCGTCTGGTGCGAGCGAGGTAGCGTGCAGAGAAGAGGAAGATAGAAAACTCCAGTCAAACAGAGCCGTGCAGCAGACAAACAACACACCACACGCGCCACTCAGATGGCCTTATGCAAAAGTCTAGCAACTGATAGAGTGGATATGAATGCGTATATCATATGTAAAATGTTTAATTTTAGGGGGTATATCATTCAATGAATTTTTCTTAACTCTAATAATATATTTAATAATGTCTTAACCAAATTTTAGCAACAAGTCCAAAATTCATTTAAAAAACGAGTCCGTAATATTACCGTATTATATATGGTGTCTGGGGGTAAAGTGCACTAACTTTGGGAGGTGATTCTACATGATACTACAAGTAAAAAAAGATTACAAAACTTTTTTGAAAATCCAAAACTTCTAGGGGTACTTCTTAGGTAAAAAGGTAAAATTGGTCCGCCGTGTGCGGCCAGTATTAGTGTATTGCTTTGCTCTTTTTGTTTAAAACATACGATTTTGTAGCACATTATAAATGTCAAACTATCGGTCTTATGTTATTGTTTACATGCGGTTTCCATGGATGGATGCAAGCTCTATGCGTGAATTTATAGGGTAAGTTTGTACTTCACACACTCTCATTTTTAATAGGTATGTCTATTTGTATTGAAAAAAAAGGTGGAATTACGAAAAAAAAATTTTTTTGTTTACTCCTAGAATTATGTAGAATCACCTCACGAAGTTAGTGCACTTTACATGCGGACACCCTGTATAATAGAACTTCAACGAAACAAAATGATAACCAGCAATAAAAATTATGTTAAAATGGACATTATAAATTGAACATTCAAAATTTCTGCTTAACACGTCTGAGTTCAGTTAGTGACTTTTGCATAACACCATCCTAAT
Source organism: Hesperophylax magnus (assembly GCA_026573805.1). Taxonomy (NCBI): domain Eukaryota; kingdom Metazoa; phylum Arthropoda; class Insecta; order Trichoptera; family Limnephilidae; genus Hesperophylax; species Hesperophylax magnus. The sequence continues at coordinate 5,087,871 of JAIUSX010000088.1, forward strand.
GAGTGAATCACAATTTGTGACATGTTTAAATGTAATGGACATGTAGCGCCCTGTTCATATTGGCAATGAAAAAACTCTCGACAAATTTTTCAAGCCAGGATGAGTATAGGAGACACTTCTTTGAAGTTGACATAGGCTAGAAAAAGATCCCGGAAGCTTCCAAATATGAAGCAGGGCACGTGGATGAAATGAAACTGTTCCATGATAAATCAGCACAGTGACAAATCAGAATACTTTTGACCCGTTGACTGTGATGACGTCCGTGACCTTTAGAAAAAATGACACCCCGAAAAGTCGCAGATAATTAATTTATTTCAAAACCATCAGAGAAGCTGCTTACATCGAATAAAAAACTATTTTATAAAGCAATATTTAGCGCAAGCGATTTTGTAATTATTCTTCATACAGTTCCTTTGTACATAAGGGTTAAATTCGCCTAAAATTTTTTATCAATTTTTGTATGGAGGACACTGGTGTCCCATCCATAGTAGACAGGTTGAAAGGTTAAAAATGATTTTAAAAAAACTAGCCAAAAAACCAAACTTAACCTAGTTTCTTTTTTATCACTTATCAAGTGTTCTGATTTGTCACTGTATGATGTGTCAGGTTACCAAAATGGACATGTTCCCCAGTATCCCAGTGTAAGATGCTACCGATTAAGACCAACACAAAAACAGTTTGATTCAAAAGAATTGATGACAAGCGTTCACTCCCCATTCCGTCCCAACATGTATTTTAATAAAATGTGTAATTTTACCAAAGTTACTCTAAACAACAGGCTGGTCACCGACGTAAAATTAATTTAAAATTAGTATTGGAAGATTGACATGGCCAACAGAGTATTATGTTGTTTGACTTTTGGGGTATCGGGCTATGTTCCGCTACTTCTTCTACTTTCTCGATTCATCGTTTCGGATAGCCTTGCAGTGTTCATCTTCAGAGCAGATGTGACCACATTTACACAGATTATGATCACAAGTGCAAAAATAGCGCAAAAGTCAAAGTTTAACATAAAATTATGCAGTACCATTGTAATCAGGTGCTGAGGAAATAAAATCCCCACTGACGATATATGTAATTAGTTGCTGAGGAAATAAAATCCCCGCTGACAACAGATGTAATACGTCGCAGACTTTTGTCAATCACGACATTGGACACGCTATTTATTATATCTTTCATCAGCGGCAAAGAAAAATTACCAAATTCATAAGAGAGCAAAAAAGAAAACACATTCCTAAAAGAATTTGTGTTCGTTAATACATACTTAAGACTACAAAAAGCAAAACTACCCTATTTTTTAATATTAAAAATGGATGTAAATGATCTACCATCCCTATTTGTTACTTGGTAAGACTATTGTAGCGCTAGCATGCACCTTGTGGAGTTATATAGTAATGGTCACAATAGAAGCAGACTCTCCCAAATTCTGAACTCCCGATACATCATTTGTATTTTAAAGCAAGTGTTATCTGGTTTTTGAGCAATTTGGTTCTAATTTACTAATAAATATGGAAGTACCCATTTTAAAAATATTACAATTTAAATTTAACAGATAATATTTACTAGATGATTAAAAATTGCTTTTAAATTATTTATATGTAGGATAAAATTATGTGCTTTTAATAAATGATTCTACTAAAAATAGTATTTTTTTTAAATTGTGCCCTAAAGTCACTATGTATTAATTAAAATTACATACTATGTAATTATTGAAATGGAAGATATTAAAATATTTTTTTTGTTATTTCTTGTTATTATTAATAATAAAATATCTACTGACCTAAGATAATATCATAATAAAATGGTAACCATTTGAAAAAACATGGTCTTTTTAGGTTAAGTAGGTACTTAAAAGTAATAATACTAATGATAAATATTACTTTATAATTTGAATAAATTGTTATAATATATTATGTGATTTGTATTAGCAAAATTTAGAAAACTATCTTAGCGAGAATTAAAATATTTAATTTTTATATAAATATCTTGCACCTAGAATCTAATTAAAGATCAAAAATGTGCAGATCCAATCTAGATATGCCTCAAAATTTAGGCAATCTGATACTATTATTATCTTATTGACTGTACAGTATAGGATTGTTGAAAGCAGAAGTGGCGCCCTCTGTTATTTTAATAAACAACCGTTGAAGTTTTCAAACTGCGGCAGGTTAAATTTATTGCTTATTATCTGATTTCGATTCTAATACTGACGGAAATATGGTACTGGCTGAAAATATTTTCCATGTAGAAATGTCGTCTAACAGGTAAATAAATCAATATATATCACAGTGTCATTGATTGGCCCCTTTAAATTACGACACAAAGGGGGAATATAGAAAATATCATCGGAAGAATAACATTATAGGTTTGCCAATAAAAGATCTGCTATGACTCGTCCATTTACTTTATTTTATTCCATTGATTTGAAATCTCTCGGGATTATATTGCCACTCCAATATTGGACAATGCCGTATGGTGTATTAAATAACTAAATCTAAACAGTCGAGTTATAAACCAAACTGTTAAAACGAATGCCCTTTTTACAAAAGAACTTTTTCTATGGAAAAAAAAGTTATTTTCCAGTCCTCGTAAAACTCCCAATTAAAGTGAATTGTTTTTATATATACATATTATGAATATGATAACATCAGTGTACGCCCATGCAAAAACCATTTAGATTTAGACTGAATGGAAGTTTTTTCACCATTTCCACCAAACTCAAAATCATTAGAAAGAGAATATATAGTACTGAACAATAAATTTTAGCAGATAGTGAGTCTGACGAATCATAACATATCTTTAGGCGGCCGAACCATGCACAATATACTGTGAGATTCTGCATCAAATGCTTCAAAGAATAATTGGTTATTAACACATATTGGAGGAGGTGTTATAATTGTATTGGTGTATTGTTGTGGTTGGTTCCTAAGAGAATGAGGTCTCACCATGGCCGGAGCGGCACTCGCGGTACAGCAGCAGACACGTGCCCACCGTGAGCACGCAGAGCGTCCCCATTACGACCGCCACGGCTGCCACCCACACGCGCGTGTCAAACTCCTCGGCGCCCAGCAGCAGGTGGCGACGCAGTTCTGCAACACGCGCATTCAAACACTACCTCTTCCAAGCAATCCCACTGGATATTACACTAATCATGGGATCCAGTAGCCTTAAGAGAGCGCCGTTTATTTGGCGTTCACACTTTGACTCTGTGCAGAAACAGGCTGTCCGTTTGATAGGTTCCCCTACCTTAACAAATGAATTGCAATCTTTTGGGTACAGGTGCCAGGTGGGAACGCTACCCTTGTTCTACCGATACTTCAATGGAAGATGTTCTGAAGAACTAGCGTCATTGATCACTACGGCACCTGTGCATATTCGGGAAACACGCTAAACGCTCGCCGAATATTTGCACACAGTTGACATTTGTAACATGAGAATGGGTTATTTCTACGACCCGTTTTTGAGTTCAACAGCTCGGCTGTAGAACGATTTGCCGGCCTCCTACGTTTCCTCCCTCCTACAGCATGGGCTACTTCAAGACCCGTGTTCACTCCTTCCTCTCCTCTAAAAGACACTCCACACAGCAGCCCCAAAGATGACATTGGTCCTGAGGAAAACTATTTTCATCAGGGCTTCCTGTGTGGAGTTAACATAAAAATATGTAATAAAAAAAACACAAGGAAAAACAAATATGTACTTTCATATTAACGAAAACAATTGTTCTTCTTAATATTATCTCTTCCTGACGAAGGATGGTTACTACCCGTGGCTCTATCATACTGGCTTCCTCCTAGTTACGGTCAGTACAAACTGTCTACAAGGGATCTGTACATTGTTACACATCTTTAGTTACCGATAAATATCTTGGTCACCGATAGTTGTTTAATGTTTTATATCCCAACTTACAAGACTAACTAGCCAATGGTCATATTGATAGGGAGAGTATAGTCAACACTCATTATCAGCGATCAAAGTTTTAATCACCGTCAAAAAGAATCCTTATGTTCATTACGGGAGGGCGATGAAAAGGGTTAGCAACCAAAATTGAGATTTGTCTCCCTGGGCAAGTACTTAAAAGGCGTATGGAAGAGAGAGAGATACACTTTAGCGGTCTCACCAGCTTGAGTGTCACTGTAGAGCGTGTGCCCCAGCACCTCCACGGGGTCAGACACTCCCAGGGTATTCGCTGCCCACACGCGGAACAGGTAGCTGCTGTTGGGTTCCAGGTGGTACACGTCTATCTGCCTCTGGAAATGGAAAAAACAAACTATGACCAAATATGAATAAACTATTGGAGAATTTTTTTTTATTTTTGAAATAACTTGAATAATTGTATGATTTAAGATAATATTAGCGATTTTTAAATGAAAAGTTAAAACAGAAAAAGATACAGTTGCAACTGGAACTTCAACCCGGCACCTTCGCCTTGCCGGGGCGCTGCTCTACAAACTGCTCTAATGGGACCCTATTTCCCGTGGTCATATGTAACTGTTTCGTACTTCGAATAAGAACTACCAACATTATCTTAATTTTTCTCACTGCACATTTTTATTGGCTGCTATCTTTATTTATGATTGCAAGATTCAACTCAAATGCAATCTAGATTGTGTCTTTATCCAAGATGTAAATATGGTAGTTCATATTTGAAGTATGATACAGTTAAATATATATGTTTTTTTTATTGTAAAATAAGGAATATAGATACATAAATATTTAACAATATTACATTTTAGATCATCATTGGTTATGTATACCTTATCAGAAAAGAGGAGTTCTTGTACCTGATAAGGGAGCCACGATTCTTACATAAATAAGTTTTATGCTATAATAATATTTTTGTATGGAATGTAATGTTTAATTTAAGTTTTTTTTTTAATTTTATTTAATTTATTTGTTCTGATTGGTTGACAATACAGCACAGTTCAGAAGGGAGATTATTGTAGTTTTTTATGGCTTGGTAAATATGATGGTCTTGCATTTATGTTGTTTTAAAATTAGGTGTAATAAATTGATTTTCATTTCTCATTAGTTTGTAAAATTCTTGGTATTTGTTATTTTTTCTTTGCACATTTTTATAATGGAAGCTTGCTTAAATATGTCGTTGCAATTGGGACTGGAAACAATTTAAATAGTGAGTCTGTTGAGAAGGTAGAATTTATTTTTAGTATTACTTTTATGATGATTCTTTGTGAAACTTTTACAGAGTTTAGATTGTTTTTATGGGATCCTCCCCAGCCTATGATTCCATAGATAAGCAAAGAGTGGACAAGGGCATAGTACACATTTTTGATTGTTTTCATATTTAAAATATTTCTTAACCTAACAAATATATGTATACATTTCCTTATTCTCTTTACTAGCTCTGTAATGTGGCTGTTCCACTTCAGGTTTTGATCAATGATCACACTGAGATATTTAACTTCAGAAGAAGAGTTGATTACAATACAAATAGGATCGTGTTGTTTACAGTTTACATTATCACATTTTTCGTCGTGGATTATAATACTAACTTTCTGATTAGGTATTTTCTTTAAGGAGAATAAGACATATGAGGTTTTATTTTGCATTTAGTGTGAGCAGGTTATTATCAAACCATGATTTTAAAGCATTAATATCTTAATTATATGACTGAAGGAAATATGGTCTCTTTAGTGGAGTAGGTAGAGCAGTGCCCCGGCAAGGCGCAGGTCCTGGGTCCTGGGTTCAAGTTCTAGATGCGACCGTAACTTTTTCTGATTGTTCTTTTTCATTTAAAAATCATCAATATTATCATATATATTATCGGTTTTGTGTTGCCACCTAGCGAGGATTTCGTGATTCATTTACGGTAGTGGTATTTGAATTTGAAAGATTCAATATTATTTTTTATTTAATTTTACTGGTTTGTGGGATGGTCAGATCCTAAATCCTCCATTATAGAACAAACTAAAATTATGGATTTTAATAATGGTAGAAATATGAAGAATTCAACTATTGCAAGAACATCTGCAAGTCGGGAGCGAGTCTTTTTAACACATTGTAATCGGATCACGTATTAATACGTTTTTAGCAAATTAATGCTAGAGAGCGAATCACGTATTTATAAGTTTTTGATAGATTGTTAGTGGAGCGCGGGTCACGTTAAAATACGGGTTCCAATATACTTGAGTTTTCGCTATATAGCGTCTGTAGGGTTGTAGCCATGCAGGTAAAAACCTTTTGAGAACAATAGATGGGGTGTACGGTGGGTACCGAGGTAGTGTTATTCATCACAAAAATAGTCGAGGATATCAGTACATATAACGGTCTACATGCAACACTAAGGTCACTAAGACGAAGAATAATAATTTTATTTAGTTTATTTCACTACTCTTTGGTGGTCAGACGTTGCTAAAAGCTAAATATCGAGTACATAGATATTATATATATATTTAACTTACATATTTACATTTTATTTTAGTGTTTAAAAGTTAAAATACTTTTGATAAATTTTCGATCAAACAGACATTTTTACCACGATTGTGATTGAAAGTTTGTTATTTTTTTTAGTTAGTTATATTATTATATTGTGTTTTATCCCATAAGAAAAATGTCTCACCACAATGAAGAAAGTGACCAAGAAATATACGCCGACAATTTATCCGACATATCGTGTGAAAGTGATTTTTATAGTGATGATAGCGATCTAGTTGATGATGAAGATATTATTCCACTGCCTACAACATTTACCCGCAGAACCATTTCGTCCAGTTCTGACGAAGAAGAGGTTGATGGTTGGTCTATAAATGATAATCCCCCAGTTCTTGAAGATTTTTTGGGTATTCCTGGAATTACCTTGAATAATCCTCCAAAAACGCAGATGCATGTGTTGAAATTGTTCATAGACGACGATTTTTTTAAGTTTTTGGTTATCTTCTAAATATAATAAAATAAAATGAAATAAAATAAATAATTTGCAAAAAGAATTATTGAAATCAAACAAATATTTTTGAAGTTATCGCAATTTTTGTAGAGGTCTACGTTAGCGCGAAATTACGTGAAAAATCACCCGTTACCAGCACTACTACGCGGCCGAAAACTGCCCGATCATAATGTGTTAATAAACAAAAAATAAAAATGGAAGTGCCTAACTGATTCCGACGATACATTCGTGAATAGTTTGTGAAACCTTCCCAATAGATAATACTTAACCCTTACAGTGCCGAAAAGCGCCGTGGCGCTCATAGGCAGGTGTGCGAAAAATGCCAGCGTCGCGGTAGCGCTCGTTTCGACAGTTCACTTTTGGCGCGCGTCAGTGACGATCGTGTTCCCGCGTTCTTATTTTTATTCATTAAAATGCGTTCTAACTTTCTTCAATCACACTTTTTTCTATAAACACCGTTATTATTTTTTTTTTTATATTCCTAATTTTGATTTCAGAATGCCGAACACGAGTGAAAGTTAAGATATAGATATTGAAATGACGGAACAATTTGAAAACTGCGTTAATGATTATGAGAGCGATAGCGGAAGTGATATTGTGGTTCCTGTCAATCGGAGGTTGCGTGTTATTAGTGACAGCAACGATAGTGAGGACGACCTTGAAAATGTGACACAATCAAATAAGCAATTCTTGGAACTACCGCCAAATTCTACGTTTGCAATACATTTTCTGTAATTTCCTTGTTAATAAATATGCAGTATTCAATTTCTGTGCTTTTATTATCATAGTTTGAAATCTTCTGAAGTGTTTTTCGTTTTTATATAAATTATCTATAAAAATGAACTTATTTAGAAAAAATATTTATGGCACTAAAAGGGTTAACATTAGTAATTGAACTCCCAACAACTGCTCAAAAATTATACAATAATTTTTTTCATTCATCGCGGAGAATCAACATTTTCTTCAGCTTCAAAAAAAGATCCCACATACAAATTGTATTAATTGAAATGAATGAATCTATTTATGCTACTTCACACTACACATCTTAGTAGATTTCAGTCTGTGTTGAAATAATGTTATGATAATATGTCTCACAGCGTTGGGGCTGATCCGGTTGGGCGAGATAGGGCGCCAGGGCTCCAGCACATCCCCGGGCAGCAGCAGCGTGGAGCGGTACTCGGCCGTGAAGTACTGCAGCGGCACGCCCCCATCGCCCCCCACGTCCCACAGCACCAGGCCCAGGATAGTGGACAGGTGCACCGTCACATTCACGAGGGGAGGCGGCCGAGCTAAACAAGGAGAAAATACATTTTTTATATTTCTAATTAAAAAGGAAGCAAGGCAGTACCCGGTGCAGGATACGAATTTCACGAATAAGGCCCTTCTCCCACAGGGATATGCAAGTATCGAATATTCGATGATTCAAGTATCTTAGTGACTATCGCCGTATATCTGCGTGGAGGTTCATACGCAGGCACAAGTTGCCTACATTTATTAAACTCGTCGGGTGATGTCACAATGTAACAATGCTAGTGCTTTAGATCAATTCTAGGAACAAAACAGTCAACAGAAAATGACAGGATATAATAATAAATGTTTTATTATCTTCCTTTTTTGTTAAAAGTAGAGACAATGATATCCTCACTGGGATCTCCCGTGCTGAGGATTTTACTTGCATATCAACCACTTAATGCTAGGGTTTTTTTATAAAAAGTGTTAAAAAAAAAATCAGGTTTAATAAAGCGATGCATTTATACATACACGAAAATGTGAAAACAATATAGTAAAAACGAAATAAGCAGCAAAAACACGACCGATCTCTGAGGCAAACTGCAGGCAAATTCAAACTGCGTAAAATACATCGCTAACTTTTGACAAGCCTTACTCGTGTTAGCTAAAAATAGAACGCTGCGAGTCGAAACCGGCGAGCGTCACTCGGGCTAGCAGAAATTGGAACGCATTTAGCGCGCGAGCGAGACTCGTTCAAAAGCATTAAGCGGTTAAAATTTAACCTCTTAAAAGCCCGCATATCCTTAAACACTTCTCTCAATATAATTAGCTATAACGGAGAAACCACATATCGTCAGCTTAATTCATAGACTGCGTAACTCCGTTTTTCTCTAAAATAAGATTTTAATGCCATTTGGTGTTAAACTTAGTCCAGCTTCGAATAGTAATAGTCATAAATTCGTTAAAAAATTCACTTTGTTTTTAAACCCAAATTAGTGAAATGTTCACAGTGCCATTTTGCAGAATTAAATAAACTTCTTAACTCCGTTTTAAAATAGAAAGCCTAAACTTACAAATATTTAATGATCGAAAATAAACACAGAAAAATATGGTATATTCCGAACATAAATAAAAATAATAATCTGTCTGGTTTTATGTGCCTCCTGTAAAATTTGTCAAATGGTTGTTACGCATTTTATGAATTAAGCCAACGGTATGGTAGATTATATATTATTTTTATAAATATATATATTTACACAATATCTGGTGAGACAATAAATTTTATAAAAACATATTTTTTCTAAAAACAAGTAAGTTATGATGAAAATAGAATCAGATGGCGCACAGCGAAAATTTTGTGGCGACACACCAAGAGTTGGCGACACACCAAGAGTTGGCGACCAGCAGACGAGTTAGACGCAAGAGTAGAACGCATAGTTCATCTCTGAACTATGCGTCCCGGAAAACACTGGTCTGAGGCAGTCAACTCTTAGTTCAGCAACATCAGCAGCTGTAGGCAGACTGATGGAACCTAAGCGCAAGCCAAATACTAAGTTTGGTGATCGCGCTTTCGGAGATCTGGGCCGAAGGCTTGGAATAAACTCCCTCCGGAACTAAGATCCATAAAAAGTCCAACAGAATTCAGGTCTAAACTAAAAACTTACCTTTTTAAGCTGCCCTTAAATTAAATATACCATTCCTAAGAGAAAGTCAAATTATATCCAATTGTGTCCTAAATCCTGTATCTAAATTTCGCTAATAAACAATTAGTTAATGTTAATTAAGTGTTAATCTCAAGTGACCTACCAGGTAAGAATTGTACTGTATATTATCTCCATATATAGTTAGTAATAACATAGATCATTGTAGAAATGTATTATATATTTGTAAAGTGCCCTTGAGGTGATTTTGCACAAAAAAGGCGCTATACAAACCATCCAAATATTATTATTATTATTATTATTAATCATATGAATGATATGAGGTTACCGGAAGAATTATGAATACATATTATATGAGTTTTTTAGTGCAGTTGGGTGGTTTCAGTCTGTATTTGGTGTCAGTATGTTCGCATATATAGCAGTGGCGGTCGGTGATTTTTTGTAGAAGGGATGCTGGACATCAAATGTTTATACTCGTACTTACTATGTACTCGATATCAAATATGCACATCTAGACGCTAACCCACAAACAAGATACAATTATCGTCTAAAATTATCTACATAAATCCATTAAGCTCCATAACTCAATAATTCCAGTATCCAGAATAAGTTTTTTTCCGCAAATGGCCGAGACACAAAACTTTTTCACATCAATGATTCAATTATACAACCCCACACAATTCACTATTATCATTTAACACGTTGGCGAAGTATCCATCTTATTTTGGGTATTCATTGTTATTTATTTAAATTATGATTAAAAAGTAAATTGCAGATTAATAATATTCAATAAGAATTCGACTTCAGTATTCTAACTCAAAGCAAACTGTCAAAGCAGCGCGCCCATACAATCCAATGGATTAGTAATAGAGTATACGATTCTGTGCATTATGCATATTAGCATTAAAGACGGTTTTTGTACATTGGATGCTGTCATTAATATCGTATAAAGTTGAGGAAGATATTGGCTTGCGGGTCTCTGTGCTCATGCGCGGAAAGAATGTACGTTCTAGCATTTTGGGTACGGTTTACAGATTGCTTTCACACCACAGTGTATACGTGTGTTTTACGCATTTCAAAGTATTTGAGAATGTATGTATATTTAGACTCGACCGCGCATTTGTATCGTGTCGTTCGTTGTGCGTACACAGAAAAGGGATAATAATATGCACAATGTCTTATAATAAAATATATGTATGATTTTTTACAGCTTCGTTTTTGAAAAAAAAAAAATCACATTAAGGTCGCTGTAGAAATATCAAAATATTTAAATTGCAGTATTACTGTTTACGACTAGAAGTACAAATCTTTTTACTCTAAAATGCAAGGGATGCAGGGCATCCACAGCATGTACGGACGGACCGCGCCTGATACAAAAATGACAGCTACAGCAACTGTTTGCTTGTGAGTTATGAGAATTCAATGATTGGTGGTGATGCGGGTCTCGTGATATCCGTAACAACGTGTACGGACTGTGCGCGACAAGTTGTTTACAACGTGAATCCACAACATGTGTATCGGATACTCGCGTATCCCTGTGGAATAAGGGCCTAAGATTATTATTATAATTTTATTGACACTAAACCTAAAAAGATGGTTATTTTTTGGAGCGTTTCCTTCCGCATTTAGGGCGAACGCCAGGACGGCCTCGCAGTGCTCATCATAAAAGGAAATGTGACTTATGTCAATCTAACTATCAGTCATACTCAATAATCTACTGGATGAAGGCCTTCTCATGTTTATTTCTCTTTCCTTACCGCCTGCACACGGTACGTGTTCAGAAACTCGTAGTACAAACAGGAAACTAATATACATTACGATTGCATTTAGATTTTTTTTAACTTTTTTCGGAAACTAAAAGATTAAAAATTTTTTTTGAACCCAGTCTACACTTTGACGCATTTTAAAAGACATTAAACAGCTGATATTCACCTCTAGCGACCGATTTTTTCAAATTTAACCTAAAACTAAATTCGGACTCGATATACTCAAAAAAGAAAAGAAAGTTCTATTCAAAAAAGTTATACATACGAAAAAAACGAAGGTGTGTAACAATTTAGTCCAGTGGTAACGCATTGGACTGCCATTCCGAAGGTCGCGGGTTCGAACCCGGCGTGCGCAAATAAATTTTATTTGATTAATTTGTGTTATTTCACAATTAATTAATTAAAATAATATATAGTATATTTGCGGCACGTTCCAGAGTGGAAGATACTACCAGTATCGCCCTGGTGTAAGACCACCATTCAGAATTGAAACGTTGCTCCAAATGGCTTTAGCCGTGTTTAGTGACTAGATCTGAATAGCCAGATACTTCCCCACCTTCCTCTTTCCCTTCCCCACTTACCTTCAGCCTCACAACATCCCCCAATTGGGGATGCCATAGTCTCACTGGCTCCAGACGGGAGCAGTTGGGACTCTTGTGAGGTATTCACTATGAAAAAAAAAAAAAAAAATTACATCAGAGAGATGTTATTAATTTATGTGATAGCCCATTCTTATACATTAATGTTCAATGTGGCCCCCTAGTTAAAATGCTTGTGGGCCCGGGTTTAATACATACCTTATTATTGAATGTCATCAAGAATAGAATCATAATTTTAATCATACCATTAACGGCAGTAATCATAAAATGAAACAATACACGGATGGATTATAAAAGGCATTCAAATTAACTTTATGCATCTTACAATCTCTAACCATAATATGCTAAATGAAACCCAGGCAAGAAGAATAGAGAATAATGAACGCTATGGAATTGATTAGTAATGCAGGCGCACTTTACCCAGTCAGGGTGAGCTTGCACAAAAGTAAGCCCGTGATATGTCTGTTGTAGCACGGGAACTAGAGCAAAAGGTCAATAATCTCCGTTACATTGGACTATCCAGTGATAAAGAAAGAGCTAGATGAACTATTGGGCTCATTTTTGGTTTTTGTTTATGATGTCGTAGACACGAATGAATTATTTCTTCAAACACAGGAAACTTATTTTGTGGCACCATTTTAATTAAAAAATAATCAACTCTTACTTTTAACAAATACCCTATAATATTAATAACTAGCTGACGCGTACCCGGCGTTTCAGGGGATCCTTAGGAGATAGACATATACAACTGCGGACTTTTCTGTAGGCCTTTTTAAGATATACAATTCTATATTACATCATTTTGATGTATCTCGTAAAGTTTAGCCAGCGTTAACAATGTAGTGCCCGAAAACATATTTTTACGACTTGATTATAAAACATCGACTTTTCTCTACTTTCTATAAACACAATACGCATGAATTATATATGTAAACCTTCTGGAAGAAATTCTATAAACGATAGTGAAAACCTTATCAAAATCCGTTGCGTGGTTTAGAAGAACTAAGTGCACAAACAGACAGACACAGATAGCAATACATTCTGATGGCAACATGCTACACTAGCATATCCTAGCGTCTCCTGTCGGGTTGATTTTTTTTTTAGTGTTACTTTTTCTCCCCGATTCGTACATCGGTTTGATTGTGACATGTTACATCACAGACGCACTTATAAATTTCCACCTAGTGAATTGATGAACATAAACACATTGCACAATGGTGTGTTTATAACAACCAGTTGACGTCAGAATTGCAGTTGGCAACAATCCAAGCAATTTGAATAAGATTGCGGGTGCGATTACCACTGAAGTGCATAAACATATTATATAGTCAGATTGTTGCTAATTATTACATTAGATTTTGATCAACAACCAATAAAGCATTGGGTAATCGGTATACAGATAAATTCTCCAGATTATTAACATTGACGGACTTATTAACATCGGTGTGTACAATTGTACTAATGATCCAACTTGAATAAGTGTGTCAATATGCAAAAGGTAGAAGAGTGAATAACTCCCGGCTATTTTTAAATAAGTATATCTATTTGAATTTCACTTTTGTTTTCAGTGATACATACATGAATAAGTACAATGATACGACATTCTTATATCATTGTGCGTATGCATTATATATATATTTTTTTTACTTATTTGGTACAATATTTTTTACATTTTAAGTTTTCCAGTAATGTAGGCCTCACTGGGTGGCTTGCCCGTGCTGAGGCCTATGTATGTATAATGATTGTATGTGTTTGTATAGCCTGTCACATGATTTGTACATTGTGTGCAGGATAGCCATTTGTCAATGGTTAAGCCCATGGTTAGCATAAAACCAGCATTAATAGCATAAGTGCAGTCAAATAGAAAATTGGCTTCGTTACGGAGAGCAACAAACATGCTATTTATATTAACTGGAAACAAAAAATTGATAAATTGAAGAAAAATATAACATTTCTTTTTAAATTCTTGCTTTGCTTTAAATATGTATTCTATGGGAAAGTTGTGCAAAGAAAATAATGGATGATGAGAAAAAAAAGAGATGTTAACTTTTGATTGTTGATGCTGAAATAATAACAGTCACCTTAACTCTTCAGCTTCCAGCGGCAAGCTACTAGAATAATTCACGATACAACCTAGAATGTTCCGAGACTTTCAGTAAGTGAAGAGCGCATCATACCTTGAACCTTCTGGAATAGCAGCGAAGGCACACTAGTCTACTTACGACTGCTGGAACATTCCCAGCTTTACGAGACCATCGCGGTTCTGCATAAGCACAGCCGCGTAGCACTACAACTCAGTCTTAGTCACTCGGTCAAAGAGTCTTGGAACTCTGTACACTGCGGGAACTCACAGCCCACTGCGCTCACATCATCGCCATGACCACACTCTCTCTACCATTCATCTCTGCTTCTACGGTGTCGAGCATCAGCCTGAAAGATTCGCCACCGATCATCTCCACTAGTGTCGAGCATCGGTCCGGAAGAATTCATCATCAGCAACAAACTAAAACTACTAATTAGGACTCTGTGTATTCTGGCTACTCTAATAAAGCCACTGCGATACTACAATCTCTTTCATTCGTCTCTGCCTACTGTTACCCCAAAACATTTATAGAATATTCAGAGAATAAAAATCAGATTTGTATAAATTTCATTATAAATAATGAATCATTGGCATTTCAAATAGGCTTGAAGTTGAACTTCATACCCAAAGCAAAATCATTGTAACAACTTCACTACATCATACACAAAACGACTATTATTCCATTGTCTAGCTTGCAGATACGAACACAAAAATGAAACGCAGTTAACAACAAATTACAGGTACGACAATCATCCTCATCAGGTTATCCCTCAATATAGGCAATTACATTCAACTTATAATGTCTGCTCTTTGTACATGCAGTATACGGAGGAAAATTAAATCTCATCAAAACAAAAATTATTACGCATACCATTATCCACCACAAACCGGTAATAGAGTTCGGTTGGGGAAAACTTAACAAAAACAATATAACATTAACTACAATCAGTGTTTACAATGTATCTGTTTTTCTATAAAACTACAAAATAATGTTCTGAAAAAAAAAACTGCAGCAAGTAGGTACATACACATGTAATGAAAAACGTAAATTAAAATTTGACGATTTTCGTACATACGTCATCCACGATCGTCCTCTACTTTCTTGCAAGATAACGAAAAAGACAGAAGATACTAGAACGATGATGTCACGTACAACCTTTCACTGGGCTTACAGTGAAATCTTTTAACCCCTATGGACCGGAGCTCTGCATTTGCAGTGTAGAAGAATCGTGCCCACGCACAGTGCGAAGCACTGCAATTGCAGTGCTGACCTTATTTATTAATTTTTGAATATCACCTCTACTGGTTTAGTTAAAGACTTTACCATACTTGATAAAGTTAAAATTTTTTTTAACTTTATCAAGTATGGTATTGTTGACGGGTTGGCTGTACCAAAAAATATTTTTATTTAATGAAGTTTCTTGCCGGCCCCTACGGGTCAACAAGTTTTTCATGCACCCATAAAATTAAGAGGTATTTCAAGATTCTTTCTCTTAATATAATTTTGAACTTACTGACTATCAATTTTGCAACAAACTAATGTAACCAAGTACACTTGAGAAATAAAATGTAGTTTGTTTAGCTATGTTACGTGTTATAAATCTAGACTTGCATATTTGGAGCTGGAAAACATTGATGGAACATGAATTTGCAGTAATTTTATTGAGCGTGTCGAAATAGGATTTATTGGGCATTGGAAAATGTTTATCAATATGTGCCACTATCAGATCTGGCAGTTAGTTTCGTACTGTAAAATTTATTAAAAGGGAGTTTTGCTGGTTTACTTTATACAAGAAAAGAGCAAAGATACTTACTTCTGATGGTTAGTTTGGCCAAAACCTGGGGCGGTGTGGTCTGCGAGTCGTTGCTCGCTTTCCCCTCAGGGGCGCATGTGTAGTTACCCGTGTCATTGACACTCACGCTATGCAGTAGGAGACCGCCGTCCGGCTACACGGAAAGAGAGCATTATTAATAATTATTGGCTTGGTAATTGATCAATTAAACTTAAGCATTAATTAGGAACTGATAGTGGGAATACAAAATTAAAAAATGAGGGAGTTAGTAGAAATATTGACGGGACACTGCCACCCCAGGAGACACATCCAGTGGTTGGGAGTGGAAAGATTTGTTAGAAATGTGGAAGGATGGAGAAGCAGCCATATGGAAGAAGGTTCAAATATCTAGACAGCCATGTTGTGGAACCTGGAGACATTGCTAGCACCCAATGATAAACCTGGTTATATTTATTAACCCCTCAGATCTCGGGCGTATTCTGTCATGTCAGAAAATTTTCACTTTGCGATTTAATCAAAATAAATGGAATATTTCTGAATGTATCTGAAAACTAAAAACTGTTTTTGAAAGGTGATGATAAACGCTTTCAAATTTTATATAAATAAACATTAAATTTTTGAAACATTAAATTTTCAATGCAAACAAAAAATAAAAACACACATATTTTATCAGACAAATGTATTATAAACATAATTGTAACCTAATTTTTTGTTGTTTCATTAAAAAAAAAAAACAAAAATTTCATGAATTTTTCACAATTTGCGGTCGGCTATTTTGGTTTCAAAGGGGTGCACATTTTAATATTTCTGTGGTTAGCTTCTTGATTTGAATATAAAGCTTGGTGTTTTCTCTTTCTAACACCGTTTAGATCATATTTCTCACCATGACAGTCAGAGGCGGCTCTGGGAGTCCAGAAGTGGGAGGTCAATCGAGAAATAAAAATGAATATGAAATATCAATACATTTATTTATTATCAAACGCCATCAAAGGCCTTTACAACAATGTGACACATGTGATTATAAGTACACAGTGATACAGCTGAAATTTTCTTAAGGCATAGAATGCTACAATAATAGAAAACACTTCATTTAAACATGATAAAATATACAGAAAAGGTGACTTGCCAACAGATATAATCTAGCAAAATATTAAATAGCGCAAATAGTAGTGAGTTTATTGTTACAATCAAATTTATCTCCACTTGGCCACTATGGCAAAGTAGCTTAAAAAAATACATATTGCTAATGCGTTGTTAATATTATAAAAACGCCAATGTATGTAATTAATTTGCCGGTACTCACCTATTCTGAAGCCGGTACTATAAAATTGTTTAATTTAAGATTATTTATTTACACTTATAAATAATTCATGTTTTTCTTTTCTTTAATATTGCTTTTGCTTTTAAAATGTTTTTAAATCACTAACTCCAATCTCAGTCCAAAGTTTATCAGTTAAGTGAAAAAGTAAACAATGAAAGCATAAGTACCTATATGTTCATTTTATAGTACACAAACGCATCACAAAAATTATAACTTTTCGTTTTAAAATATCATTTTTAATCTCTTTATTTTTATCTCCTGTGACAGAAACTAATTGACACTTTAAAATGTTTGTCATGATTCAATGAATTGTTTGCAATTTCTTTCAATAAGATACCAACAGAATATGACATTTTAAATGAATCCATGCAAATTACGTCAACAATAAAAAACATAATTTCACGAACTAATATTCAAGACGGCTACCATTAAGATCAATGGATGGCTATTGTTTATCACACAAAAACTTTCGATTGACATTTTTTGTCATCTCCCTCCAATAACATAATAATCTTAGGTCGCAGATACTCTATCTCACCGCCGTCATGACCGAAACCCCCTTCAAAATAAATTTTGTACGATACTAAGCATACGTCAGACATGATGGTGTTTACCTCCTTTGTCTGTATGGCAAAGAGAAAGAAAGGATATAGTTGGGGGACAAAATTTAAAGTGACCCAAGGTTTGGTATATGCAATAGCTTTTCACATGGAGGCTAGATGGCACTGGAACCCGCTATTACTATACGAATCTGCAAAAATATTTTAAGCTAAATTAATAATCGGGTAGTTCGATAATTTTTTTTAAAATTTTATAATATTGCAGCATATTTTCGTGAGGTCATTGACCAATTGACCTCCATAGAAGATCCCCCACTGATGACATTAAGGAAGAAACAACGATTTTCGTGAGACCTATGTAAGGTGTTCCCAAAAGCGAACAAATTAACCTGTAGGGTTAAATGACCGCAACAATGAGATTTGTTAATACCAAATTTGTACAGAATAGTATTTTGCAAGAATCAACTTATTTTTTCTGTGATTATTGTGTTTTAAGTTGTTCTTAAAATAAGTTAATAACTGAAGATATAACTTTTTTATATAACCAAATTAAACTGTTTGTTTTGCGTAAATTATGATTTTTGTATTTTAAATTAGTTTTTGATGTTATATTTTTTGCCACAGATGTTTTGATTCTCGAATATGAGTCTTCAAATTGTATCTGGTTGCTAGGTCTTTAATCTCTGGTGCAGTGATCTGACGAACATCTTTTAGATCTAAGGAAACATTTAAATAATATGAAAAAGACCAATGCAGGATTTTTTCGTATATCTCAGGGATTTGTTTTTCTCCCTTTTTTAATCTCCGATCAAACTCCCAGTGAGAAAGGCCACGAACCGTCACTGACTTAGTACAAGGTAAGAGTGCACTTAACAAAACAAATATTAACGTTATTTTGACAGTGTTTCGACCTTCGGAAACAAACGTTAAAGTTCTAGCAATGTTTGGAGAATTTATTTATCTTATTAAGAAGTGATTTCCGTACGACGCCCAGTCTTATTATTAATCTCTAATTTTGAAGGAGAGTTACAATGGTAGGTTCTTTGTATAAACTTGAAAAAAACCTATAAGATTTTGTGAAATTTTTATTAATTATTTTTTATGAATCAATTAAAAATTAAGATGACGTTAACATTTATCTAATAAAATAAGTGTGTTTTTATATAATCTTTTGTTATTTGTAATTTTAGTTATAAAAAACGTAAAGTGAGCCTATAAAAAAAAATATGTTTGTATAAAAAAAAAATTATTTCTAACTAATTTATTTATCTATTAACGGACATCGTCCAAATTACAAAATAATAACACAAATACAGTAAAGTGAAAAATACAGGAGTAGACAAAGGTACATGAAAGCAAAGACATAAGGCAGATATAATATAAGAAAATAAAGTGACAAGTCGAATCAAGTCAAGACTACGCCGTGGGTCAGGACCACAGGACACTTATAATATCCCGTCACTTGTTTAGCAACTGGCAAAAATCATTCAGACTTATCCCAAAAAAGTTAAGATTTTGACTTGAGTTGACCAGTCTACACATTCTGGACAATGGTGAATAATATCCATAATTTGTCGAATGATGGTTGAGGAAGAGCAGTTCATTATTTGTGAGTCTGTGCGAGTAATAATATAAAAATCATAAATCTCCGAAAGTTCTTCACCGATTGCTTTGAAATTTTGACACAATGTTGCATTCCAATATGTGTGCATTTCTATATATCTACATTATATATATGTCACCTGTGATAAGTGAAAACATGTTTTTTTTTTAAACATCGCCATCTGTTTGACGTAAAAGCAACATGCGCTATTGTTTCTGTATCTGCACAGACAGACTGAGCCACAGCAACGCGTGGCGGGATACAGCTAGTTCATCAACATCCAAAAACAGTTTCTAGTTTTCAGATACATCCAGAAATATTCCATTTATTTGGATTTAATTGCAAAGCGGAAATACTCCGACTGTCTGACAGAATATGACTGAGGATCCAGTAAAAATCCAAGATTTGCAGGTCTACCACTCTGACGCCACTAGTATGTTTTGTATGAACTATTTCTTAAAACAAAAAGTTCCATATTCGCTTTATTGATGCACGTAAAGGATTCATTTCGGACTCGCCTCTTGGGTAGTATCATTCCGACGGGTGAATTTTTTTGCACGAAATTTGCATGGCCCACTGTTGGTAAAATTATAATAAAAGTTTGTCTTACTTTCTTATCTTTTTTTCAGTTTTGTGTACGAAAGTGTCAGTTTTTTGGTGTTCACTGTACAAATGCACTTTAGAAAAAACCACCACTGTATTTAATGGAAAAACCACATTCTTTGTTATCTGAACTGACCCGGAACCAGTCAGGTGTCATTAATTTAATGGGTTTTCTAATAGACATGACTGTAGGAACGAACAGAAGCAATCATTATTACGTCTGGTATTGTAGTTATGGCTAACAGATAACAGAGGTTTAACAATGTAGCAAATAATCACAATGCAACTCAAGGTACTTTTCATAAAGACGAATCAATTGACTGATACAAGATCATCTTCTTAACTGATTCAATGCGCTCAGGGATGGATTTAATTGCTTCATTTTTTATATATTATCGTGATTTTAATTTACTTTTTAATCCTTCAGGCCTCTGACATATTGACCATTATTTATATCTTAAAGATGCTGTCAGAAAGTCGGAGAATTTATCAATAAAATTAAAATAAATGGGATATTACTGAACGTATCCGAAAACTAAAAACTATTTTTCTAAGGTGACTGAAGGTTATTGTTAGAAATGAATATATAATTTTTGAAATTTTATTTTTTTTTTTACAAACATAATAAGTTTTAAAAATGGTTATCGTTACGTTATTCCTCTAAACACTGAACTAAAATAACTGATAATGAAAAAAAAAATATATATATATATATTTTATTATACACATTACTGCCACCTCACTTTTTGTTGTTTCATATAAACATAAAATTAAAAAATTCACAAAGTTTCAAAAATTTTCTCAAATTGTGGTCGGAACCTTTGGTTTCATAGAGGTGTAAACTTTAATTATTCCGTGGTTGACTTCTATATTTGCATATAAAGCTTGGTGTTTTCTCTTTCTAACACCGTTTAGTTCATATTTCTAACTATGACGGTAAGGGAGACAATGGTACTGTATTCATGATGATGTTGTTGGTATGAAAAAGACAATTAAACACATGCATAAGGATAATCGTAAATATATAGCTGAAATCTGACTGATTGTCTCGGCAAAAATTCTTAAACAGTGAGCTCTGGATTCAAAAATATGAAGTTTTTTGTTGTTTGATTTTTTTCTATTTTCAGCTAGCAACGCTATTCCATCATGAGCGGTGGAGTATCGATTTAAATGTAAAAAACTTAAACAAGATACAAAGATACCACATTTTTTTATTCATATTTTAAAGACTTGGGCGTATCTGAATAGTACCTAACTACTAAAATAAATTTTATAATGTGCCACCACAAAGTTACACATTAAAATAAAAACATAACTATGTTCAAAAGTCAGATGAACAATTATTATTTTCAGTGTATACCCAAAAGAAGTAAGTGCCATAGAAGCTCCATATAAAACAAATATGGAAATCTCAATGAGTCACTCTTCAAGTTAAGTAAAAAAAATATGCATAAAGTCAAAATTTCCAGCAGATATTACGTAATATGTGTTCAAATCCTTATGGTTAAATTATTTACAGGTAGACCATAAGCATTTCAACACTATGTATTTGTTTTGTACTGATAAACACTTTTGTGCAAGAGCAAAAAATGGTAAACAAAAAATATTGTTCAACTTTAACACTTTTTAAACATCTTTTCAGACGTCAATAAGGCAGCAATTGCAAAACAAATTAGCATAATCAAGTAAAACATATATATACTCAAATATTAATATTTTATTAACAGGATTGTGGTTCAATATGTTCAGTATGTATTATAATACAATTGTGGAACTGATTTGTAGATTTAGTATGTTAAAGTCTACTAGCAGATACAGGTAAACATTTTATACACCAACAATCCATGTATTCAATTCAAACATAAAAAACAGGATATTAATAGAATCCTCCATAAAGAGTTATTATCGTTTGATTGCGCAAATTCTATAGAGCGAACTCAGAGATTTGATGCAATATAGGAACAGTGGTGAATAAGTTGTTGTTGAATATTTGGGGACTCACTTTGATTGTATGGTTGCTAATCTGCTTGTTTCCTTTTCCTTGGAAGACCCACATCACATTATCAACATTCGTCAGCTTCGATAGTCCCGCGCAAGGGATGGTAATATTAGCTCCCACATCCGCTGCATAATGCCGAATAGTCGTGCACGAAACAGGATAGAACACTGAAACAACCCAAAAAAATTTCAGTTTTCCCCGAAGTCTATGACAGCAATTTTCAAAACATATTATTTCCGAAAAAATCAATGAAAGATACAAAGAGTACACAAACCTTGGGTAATTGAGGCAAAGAATAACGAGTAAATCACGTTACGGAGAAACATAATATCATTCCTAATATTGCTTAAAAATAAAAACTTAGTTTACAACGATTCATTGAAATAAATAGGAGAATAAATAGAAGGAAACGCGCAGGAGTGGCAGACGGCGATGTTTTTCGCGCAGACCGTTTTGAAGTTTTATTTGCGAATGAAGTTGGCGAAACTATTCAGCAAACAGATGCGCCATCGTGACAGCAGTAAAAAATCATTTATTTTACCAACATTACCAAAATAACACTAAAAAATATATTTTAGAGAAGACCGGGGTAAAAATAATCAATTTTCTCGGAAACCCACTAGAAATGAGAAAATCAATAAGATTGTAATAAATATAATGTTGAATAAACCCTCACTGTAGTATTATGGTGATTCTTATATTTTATGAATTGTAACTTTGTACAGTTTTATTAGTTATTTGGACGAATTAGAACATTAAGATGAGTTGTCATTTTCTAAAATAAATGACCAGGTAGTAGGTACTTTTTTTTTTATTTTATTCTTTTTATATTGGCTTTCACCCATTAAGAGTGATCTTGGCCATACAATACAACATTTTTCTTATTAATAAATACAACAAATTACAGGATAAAATTGATTACACAACATGACATAACATAACGTAACATAAATAAACCAAACATAACATAACATAACATAAACATAACATAAACATAAACATAACATAACATAACATAAACATAACATAACATAACATAATATAACATAACATAACATAACATAAACATATCATAACATAATATAAACATAACATATAATAAACATAACATGGGTGTAACATAAACATAACTTAACAAAAACAATACAGAGCTGGTAATAATAGGTAATAAAAATAGGAACCTGTGCACAATAGTAGTGGGCATTTTTGTTATTTAAAAGAACAGATTTTTCCAAAATTATAAGCATTATTTTTTTTAAAACAGTACTATGAAATGAATATAAACAAATACAATAAAAGAATCAAGAAAAATATACAAATGCATAAAGAATAGTGTTTTAACCATAGACATATGAATATTAGTAGACCTGCCCTAAGTGATTAAAAGCGTATTATCCCCACTCCCCATACCGGTTCCATTGAGCCGGCTGGGCTCGCGTTTGGCCTCAAATGAAATTTGAAAACGTGACGTCATCATTCTTG
The DNA here is from genome assembly GCA_026573805.1 of Hesperophylax magnus. Taxonomy (NCBI): domain Eukaryota; kingdom Metazoa; phylum Arthropoda; class Insecta; order Trichoptera; family Limnephilidae; genus Hesperophylax; species Hesperophylax magnus. Next base: position 5,111,472 of record JAIUSX010000088.1, read on the forward strand.
TGCGAACTATGGTCGAGGCATCATCGGTTCATTTTACTAAATAACACGGCAAAATTTTGACTTGTACTATGAAAACTGGTAAAAATAGATGTGAAAAAAGAGAATAAACCCAATTGTCGTATTACATTCCATATATAAGCATTATTTTACTTTATTTTAAGCATATTCACATCGTATAATATGAATCAGTTGTTACTATCACATAGAGAAACGTCTGGACGCGAAACACAAAGCTGGTTGGTTGCTGGGAAGTAAATTATGAACATTTATAAAAGTGTCTTAACTAAATACTCTGAAACTAACTACGACTCTGAAAATAAAAGCTGCCTTACTTTGCCGAATTTGGACTTCGCAAATTTGTTCATAACGTGGCGAGTAATTTGCGCTCCCATGTAAAAATGTCTATTCATTCAAAGCAGATTTTACTTTAAAGAAGTAAATGGTGATATTATAATGCGAGATGCCTATTTACTGTCAGATTGATTTATTGACGAATCACAGTCAGCTTCACTCGTTCCCTCGTTCCCTCGTTCTTCAACAGTTGATTTTACCCCTCGCCCATATCTTCTCGTCTATTAATTCCTATGTCTGTGGTTTTAACTCAGTCAAAATATGCAGAGTTGGGATTAGTAAAAATAGATGAAAATAAAGATGAAAATAGGAACCTGAACAAATGAATACAAATGAAAGTGAAAGAAATTTGTTTTATATTTATTATTATGGTCAGATATTAAGGCCATTTTTATAAATAAATTTTGCCAACAAATAGTAAATTTCAGTAGTGTTTAGACTAAGAAGGCAGGGTATACTGGTAGGCAATTTAATATCAAGTTTTAACAATTCATGCATGAAGTTTGGAAATTGGTCATTGATAGGACACTCAAAAAAATTATGGTCCAGAGTATCCTCTGACCCACAATCACAGTACGGCGAACTGACTATGTGGAACCTGGCAAGATGGCTAAGACAACAAGTGTGACCCAGCCGCATTCGGGTTAAGGAAGAAATATATTTTTTAGGCATGGTAGTGTATTTGTGAAATCAGGGCTTAACAGGAATAGAAGGTTGGATTAATGAGTACTGGTGACCTTTTATCAGAGAAGATTTTTTCCATTCAGAAGACCATTGGAGTTGGTACTTAGTTTTTAGAATAGGGAAATGGTCTCTAACCGGAATAGGGATATCACTTAACGGACCATGGGCAGTGGCTTCCTTAGCAATATAATCAGCCATGTCATTCCCAGTAATACCGAGGTGTCCCGGTATCCAGGCTAGGACCACTGATGCATGAACCAGTGACATGGAATGCAGTAGGTTCCTGATCGAGCAGATTAGAGAGTCGCTACTGGAATTGAGTGGGGATGCGCTTATTTTTTGTAGTGAGCTAAGCGAGTCTGAAAGGATGAGTGCGTTTTTAATATTTAATGATTTGACGAGTTGAAGAGCTTCTATGATAGCTTATGATAATGTGTAAAAATTGAGCGAGAGGTGCTTTTTTAATTGACTTGAGTTAAGAAAATTTTTCAAAGCTTTCATACGACTCAAATGCAAACAAATTAATAATAATAATAAGGAACTCCAGTCGATTTTTGACCTTCTAACATACATACCAGTATTTTTATTGCTATAGTTAGTTGAAACAGCTAAAATAATTTTTAAGTTTTAATTTTTTGGGTCTCTGTTGAGGGTCTCTCGAAATCTGTGGTTTGTCGGTGTGACGTCACCAGTCTGCCTGTTGAAATAAAACGTTGGCTTTTCACAAAAAGCCAACGTTTTATTTCAACAGGCACTGATGAGGCAATGTATTTTGTATGGCGGCGTCAAGAGTCTAAAAGTTTTTTATTCTTAAGTTTAATATTGAAGAGCACTAGGAAGTGTCAGCATCTCTTCAGTACTTTTATTGTATTCTATCAAAGTAGAAAAAAATCCGTGAACGCACCTGATAAACCATTCATCAATATTTTTTTACTATTACTATAAACCCTGCATTACTATGAAGATAATGATACGACGCCATCGAACTAACCAATAAGTAAAATGCTCCTTTATCACTTAGGTCGACTGCATTTTGGTTACGGGGATCATTTTGATGCAAGTACATTAGTTTATTTTAGGTGATCTAATAAATGTTTGCTACAAATTAAACCTATATTTTACTTGGAAGTTTGAATACACTTTGGTGTTGCCACTACATATTTTATTTTAAAATTTAATGATTGCGATGGGTTAATAGAGAGTCCAGACGGAGAGATCAAAGGTCTCCCTCTACCTCTATTCTCCCGATCGCCTCCCCACGCAGTTTGTGGGAAAACCGCCGACAAGACCTGGACAAACCTCACCCATGAACTCCGGCACCCCCGCTAAGTCAACAAACGTAGCGAACCACTTGGAGTGACCTATGGCAGGGTTGTTGGTTATCCAATAAATGGTTCCCGGGGTGGCTCATACCAGCCTCCCAAATTGAAACTTTAACCATAATCATTTTTTATATTAATTATTATAGGTGCCTAAATGATGTTTCAATTCCGTCAATACTGTGAATCATCAACATTGAAATCTTTTAAATACACACAAATTCAAAATACAAAACAAGAAAGAAATCTAATTCGTGACTCGTGATGTCAAAATCAACAGATTCAATCGTTGCAACTAATGTGATGGTGTTTTATTCATTATAAATGACGATTTATTAATTCTACGTATGATATATAATTAAACTTATATACTGAGAATCAGCATTTGTTGATTTATATTCTATATGAATATAGTTTTTAAAACCAAAATATTTTTCTCTGGAGAAAAGGTCGTTTTTGTGAAAAATCACCTTACGGGCGCAATATAATCAAAACATTCAGTTTTATATGTACAAATATTCAAGTCTATATTTTTTCTCAAAACTTTTACTTTCCACTCTTTACTCCATCACTCCTTAGTTGAATATTTTCTCATTCTAACGAAAAGCATCATTATTATTATTTTCCTTCAGAAGTGAAAAATATAATAATTTATATTAGTACCAAATTTATTTGAGGTACCTATGCAGAGATTATTATTCTTTAGACGTCATTTTGTAAGGTGATGCAGGTGAGGATATAGCTGCTTGAAGAGGGTTGATATTCTATGAATGCAGTTGTAACAAATCTATGGGTTCACCCTTGACTTTGTTTTATCTGTCATGGCCGCGGGGTGGCGAAGTAATTAGTGTTTTGTGTATTCACTCGAAAAAATGACATTTACTTTAATTATCCACCCTTATCTATACAAATAGCGGCGGGATAACCTAGTCGCGGTATCTGCGGCTGCTGTGATGGCAGATGAAGACGGGGAACAGGGAATACGGAAAGCGCTCGAGGTGGTTCAGTCTATGATTGACGTTTCTTCAGACAGATTGGATGGCTTGAGGACACAATGTGCAACAAGTGCAGAGCTGACGCAGCAGGAGATTCGGACCCTGGAGGTAAATATCCCCCACGCCCCAGGCAGCCCCAAGGCACTCGGCGTTGGGTTCATTTTGCCCTTGAACTAAATTGCGTCCAGTTCTAGGAAGGCAATACGCATCTTTCTACTCTCTTTACTCGTTACACTATCAACAATCAACCTTTTCCGTGAGCTTACTGTTTAATTTCGCCAGTTGATGTATTGCAATGGTGATTTTTCCAGGGTAAATTGATAAAGCTGTTCTCGCGGCAACTAGTGACCAAGGCTAAACTGCGAGAGGAAGATATCCCCCCAGAGCTGCGCAACATCCCCTCGTTGACCCAGTGGCTGCAGGTCGTAGGGCTCGGCCAGGAGTCTATCAAGGTAGGTTCAGTGCCAACTGTCAGATGCTTGGGTCCCCAACTTGCAGTCTTCTCAACTGATAAATTCAGCGCAGATTTATTTATTTGTGGTATTTTAAAGGTACAAGTTATCTTTATATCAGCTTACATCTTTTAAATTTGAGACCCAAAAATTAACAAATTAAACTTTACCAAATCTTCTATTCCTTTTCAATATAACTCAACCCAACATAATTCGATTCATATAAATGCCAACATTATTTACGTTTTTTGTTGAATTTAAATGTATCTAACATTTTTTTCGTTTATTTTTCCAAATATGTTTTTTTACACATAAGTATACACATCTCTAAATAGTATAAAATAAAGTCACTGTCTGCGTCTGTCTGTTGTGCCCTTAGCTCTTCTAAACTATGCAACAGATTTTGACAGGGTTTTCACTATCATTTAGATAATTTCTTCCGGAAGGTTTATATATATATATATATATATATATATAATAATAATAATAATAATAATTGGATAATTTGTAGAGCGCCGTTTTTGTGAAAAATCACCTCAAGGGCGCTATATATATAATACATGCATATTATATTTATAGAAAGTAGAGAAAAGTGGATGTTTATCCTAGAATTCACAGCCAAAACTTTAATCCAAATCATTTAGAACCCCGATACAACACATCAAGTACACGCCAGCTAGTTTATAGAATAAAAAATTACACAAGTATAAAATGTTAAAAAAGGTAAGTTATGGGTTTTCAATCAAAGTTTTACATAAGACTATTTGGCTCGGTGTTATTAACCTATCAGGTTATCTATATTAGGTCAAAGATGAGTTCTGTCATTAACCTATCAGGTCAATTTATATTAGGTCAAAGATGAGTGCTGTCATTAACCTATCAGGTCAATTTATATTAGGTCAAAGATGAGTGCTGTCATTAACCTATCAGGTTATCTATATTAGGTCAAAGATGAGTTCTGTCATTAACCTATCAGGTCAATTTATATTAGGTCAAAGATGAGTGCTGTCATTAACCTATCAGGTCAATTTATATTAGGTCAAAGATGAGTGCTGTCATTAACCTATCAGGTCATCTATATTAGGCCAAAGATGAGTGCTGTCATTAACCTATCAGGTCAATTTATATTAGGTCAAAGATGAGTGCTGTCATTAACCTATCAGGTCATCTATATTAGGCCAAAGATGAGTGCTGTCATTAACCTATCAGGTCATCTATATTAGGCCAAAGATGAGTGCTGTCATTAACCTATCAGGTCATCTATATTAGGTCAAAGATGAGTGCTGTCATTAACCTATCAGGTCAATTTATATTAGGTCAAAGATGAGTGCTGTCATTAACCTATCAGGTCATCTATATTAGGCCAAAGATGAGTGCTGTCATTTAATGTACATCCACTTTCTTCTTATTATTTGAATTGATGTCATGCGTTTTTTCAATGGCTAAGTGTTTTGACTGGTGCGCAGATGGTCTGCGGCAGGATGCGCAGCCTGGAGGCTCTGCAGGACAAGTCGGAAAGGGATCTGAAGACAATCCTGGGCAACGCGAGGGAGGAAGAGCTCAGGCGTCTCTGCAGAGCCCTCCACAACCTCAAGAAGTACACGGGTATGTACACGGGTTCTGTAGATTGATATTAAATGTTGTCATCGGAGGCTGTTTGGTTTATGATTTTTAAACTACCATTGAATATAAATACCAATCAATATATTGTAAGAAGCGGTTCATCATCGGTAAAAACAACTGACGATAGTGGAATATCCGTTCACAGTTCATGTTGGCAGCATGAGAAAATGTTTAATTTCTGTCATATTTTTTGTAAAACAAATACCTTTTTTTTTAACGTTATCTCCAATTATAACTATGTCATCTTTGGGGCCGCTGTGTGATCCCTGAAGATCCCTGAAGCATATATGTGGTAAAACCATGTATGATCTTGTCAGAAATGTGCAGATCCGCAAAGAATGCAAGGCTGATGTAAGAGTAATGACATAAGATTAAGAAAGGGATGCTCAGATTGTTTAGGCATATGGAGCGAATGAACCAAGAAGGGAGTGTAAGGAGAATAAATGACGCAAATGTGAATGGTAGAAGCACTCGGGGACGACCGAGGGAGACATGGCACAATCAAGTGAGTCAGATACTGGCGTCGGGTCATGTCTAGACTCAGAATAATAGAAGATTATGTATGAATGTCCATGAGGCGAAGAGTGTGTGCCAAGACAGAGTTGTTTGGCAGTCCGTCCTCTCTGCCTACCCCTGCGGTAAGCGTGATGCTTAGTTAGTTACTTAGTTAAGATAAACTTCTGTTTGAAACATGAATGTTGTAATTGATTTCGCGATGTGCTTTCTTTTTATCTGCATCTGTGGAATTGCACACTTTTCTTTCTGACCCTCCTCAATTCTTATCACTTATCGTCGTTTTACTGCTAAAACCGAATAACTGAATAACAACAAATTATAAAATTATCTTAAAGATTTGGTTCTTCTCTAAACATGCCCTTAGGAATTATTATAAGTATTATAGTAAAAAATAACTGCTTTCAAATCGGGTTTGTAGTTAAGTTTTACGCATCCAGCAATTTGCGCACCATTGTAAGGAAGACTAGTAATCCGTAAGCAGTTTTCATTTTCGCTGTCTAAATGGTGATATTACAATGCAGGTTGCCTGTAAACTCAGATTAATTTATTGACAAATTACAGAAAAGGAGACGGTGGAGGGAGGGGGCGTCTCCGCCCTCTGCGCACTTGGTTTGTTCTCCTTTCCCTGATGGGCTAGTCTATCAATTTGGATGTCTGTGACCAGAACTACGGCTAAAAATACTGGTTGGAACGTTTTAAACTCCGTCACTTCGCCATTTTGATTTTTTAGTCATTTTTTCAGCTTTTGATTAAATTGTGACTATCAAGCATAACAGCATTATTATACTCGACGGCTGATCAGAGTTTGATCAAACGCTGAATGTGGCCGAGAATCGGTGAGTAATGGAAACCTCTATGATCGTCAATCAAATGGAGGTGTAAAACAACCACCATTGTTTTAAAATTTAGATTCTAAAAAGTATTTTAACATTGTTATACTCGGTGAAGTAGCAACAGGTACATTTCATGAAAATGAACTTTAATCGTTGTCAATTATGTAGTAACGGATTCATTACGAATTAACAAATCTTAATTAACGGGTCTTTAACCAACTGCAGCACGGTTAAACGCCGAAAAAAAAGTAATAAGTAATCTTCTGAAGGCTCAGTTTTTTACGGAAATTTCTTGTCAGCAAGGTTTTGCAGTAAACACTAGCTCGTTTTCCAGAGTCATTACTCTCCATTACGAGCCGTAATGTCATCGTTTTTTTGTGAATACGGGCATTATATTGATTGTAAAAGAAACATACTTTTATTTTGCCTTGAAAATGACTTTTGAGAGAGCATTCCGTGCATCAACTGGCAGCTCATTCCAGAGTTGTGATCTTGTAAATGATGTTAAATGCTGGGTGGGGATTTGGGGACGAGTATCACATAGTATTATGTGTGTGCCAGTTTAACTTGCTCATTTCAGCAGAGGGTACATTAATGTTATATTTTCAGAGGTGCTGGTCCGCGGAGGGGCGGAATGCGAGATGGCCCTCTACTGGGACTCATGGGACCGCCACCACCTGCTGCGGGGTTCCCCTCGACCACGCGCACGCCAGGCCCGCGCCTCCGTGCCCTCAGAGGACGCGCTGGCGCCTCCCGGGCCCCCCGCGGGTACCTGCCCCCCCAGCCTGCCCCTCTCCCGCTCCGCCTCCTCCATCTCTGTGCCCGTCCCTCTCTCCCCGCACGCCAAGGGGAAAGGTACTTCTATCCGTAGACGCGGCAAGCCAGACAAGCCATGTTTCTCTGTGGAAATATCACGCTCGTCTGGATCGCTGTTCTATTTTGCTTGCAATGGCTTTGGAAGACATTTTTATTTAATCCATTTCTTACTTGTAGATATTATCAATGCAATGGATTACCCTCTATCAGATTTCATTGGGTTCTTTTTAGTGTGATGCGACAATTGCCATTTAGTATGGAATCTGCAATCTGAAAGTATAAGGCCATTCGTTCATAGAAATACTTGCACGCGACTCAGCGCGTAGCATACCGCTTGTGAGTATCCACCGTACTATTTTGCTAGTGTTTGTGCGCGACGACTACGGCTTTGACGTCAATTGTGCGCTACTGACAGTGCTGTTAGCAGACTACGCCGGTTGCATTCACATCTACTACTCCTTTTGACAGTAAAATTTGTTCTGGAGACGGGAAAATATCCATATTTATAAAACCATAATTTACCGGAATAAGTAAGAAAGGATTGAAGTTGGAAAAGTCAATTTGACATCATTCCATGGCGACAACGAATTCCTTACAATTAATATTTATTTCGTTATGTGGATGATCCCAATATCTTCTTTTAGATAGTTTTTTACGGTTAAAAAGATAAAGAGGAATAATATTACAGTCTTCGTCGATAGAGTCACTTAATATCATATAAGCTCCACAGCTGCACGTGAAAAAATAATCAAGTTCAGTATATTTCGGGTAGCGCCGTAACAGACACCAGCTTTAAACAGTAGCATATCAGTAGGCGACTTGTGGTTGCATCAGCTTGTGGTTGTACGAAGAGCTTAATAGGAGTAATTCAGAGTATGTAGAACTTTTTTACTCCCAATTTGAACTAATGTTGTAAAAAAAAGTGTACTAAAGTTTAGTAACTTAGACCATTGGACATTGCAACTGGTGAGCCTGTGCACGAGGATCTAGTTTAAATACATAGTTATTATGTGTCTCAACTGCAACCTTACGGTACGTATACATTTGCTTACCGAAACTCGAGCCGAGCCACGAATTACGGGAAAGGAACGAAGCAACTGCAAGCGGAGTTTCAAGCCATTTGCGGTTGCTTCGTTCCTTTCCCATAAATAGTGGTTCAGCTCGTCCGTTCGGGTCGTGTATGTATACGTAGCTTTACGCATAGCAGTAAACTAATATATTTTCTGCATAACATTCTGTATGCTATGCTATTACTTGATAATTAACAAGATAACAATTTCAATAGTTGAATAGGTATTTTTCTTAAAGACGGCATCTTCAGTACGTATGATTTGATTCCGGCTCAGGAGGTCGCGGGTTTGATTTCTACATTCAATATAATTTATTTTTTTTAAATAATAATGTCTTCTGAGGTTTTGATTTTAATTTATAACAATGACTAATATTTACATTAATTTCAATTGAATGTTGATAAAATTTACTATCATCATTTTGTGGTCAGATCTGTAATATTTTTGGGTAAATACGTTAGTCATTGTTTATTTTACTATCAATAAACATTTATTACTAACTCTCTAACTTTGGTTGTGGAATTTGTTGGCTTGTGGGTCGCTTATCATACAAACATATAGAGTTATCATAAACACCGTGTTAACATTAAATTTTATAAGGATCCACTAAATATGGCATCAACTTCATTTGATTTGATAAAATTGTCAAAATTACTCGACGGCAGTATTTTTTGCACTTATATTTTAGGTTTGGTTTTTGATCACGGATTAAGACTGTAAATAATTTTTAAAATAAGGTTCTTCAACCCACCAGCCAATAAAGTAGATGATTGTTATTTCGTATAAAGTTATCCATAAGACTGAATCTGTGGTGGATATGTTCCACTCCATGTTTTATTCCTGTGTTATCTTCTATCAAGTACTGTGTCTCGTGGAGTCGTCTCTTGTTTCTTAACATTGTATATTAAGTTATTTTTTTGAATTGTTGTAAGCATGCCCCCTAATACATATATGTATTACAATCAATTTGACTGAAATGTAAAAGATTTTGACTAAGTATTTCAATTAGATTCTAAATCTCTGGTGTTTCAGAATCCGAAAATTCGTATGTGTGAAATATTAAAAAATATTGATATTGGTCTGTTAATTATTGCATTCGGGTCTGTATGTTGTGACTGTCGTTGTTTGTTGAAATTTAAATTTACAATGATAGGTTTGCAGCTGTCTTCAGGAATCTTTTCTGTCTGTGAATTGATATCTCCTTTAGGCATGACTATGTTATCTGATTCCTGCATCTGCAACTCTTTAGTGGTGGGGTTTGGTCTATCCCTCCATCCTCCTTGAAGAGTCTGTCTGTGACCTGTTCATGTCTCCCCTACATTTCCTTTCTAAATTCTAATACCTGACTTGTTTTATTTAACGTATATGTTGCATTTTTATATATTCTTAATCTTTTATTATAATAATTGTCAATGCTGAGAATGGTTGGTTTCTCAACTCTGATGTCCCGGAGAAGAGAGGTGTACATATCATAAGGCGAAGTTTAATGCCAAATCACTATTCTGATTAATCTTTATAACGAATTGGTGTACATTATGAATACAAAAAAATATGCTTTAGATAAAATGAAGGTTTTCCTATCGCTTCGCTTGAGTAGAATACAAATAAATATATAAATTACTCAATAAAAAATATAAATGCAAACTACTAACAAAAATATTTTTTCAATAGAAATGTATGAACGCATAAAGGAAACAACTTTTGAAAAATACAGTATTATAGCTAAGATTATCTGTGACAGTTTCACTTGATTAATTTTTTTGCTTTCTTATAAAATTATTTACAAAATAAATAAAAACCAGTTTTTTGTTTGAAATCGAACGTTTCTAGACTCCGTTTGTCAAGCGATTTTAATGCCTATTACCTACGATATAAGGTATACCAAGAATATACACATTTTTGGCTTGTAGCTTCCTCTTAAGCATCCATAGAATGATCTAGAAGTCAGTGGGGTGTTTTCTGCATGTACGGAGAAGGCCTAACCTTTACTAACCCAACCTAACCTGACTGAAGTCCACAGAATCTCAACTAACATTTCTTTTAACTCTTTTAATGTTTTTGTTGGCTTGTTTCTCCCAACCCGAACCATTCCTCCCCTAAACCCAGCCCTCATTTTATCATAATCTGTTTTTTAAATAACTTTCATTTAGTCAGAATAGCATTTAAATGTTATTAATTTGAATGACCCATCTTTACACTGAGATAGTTTGATTAACCCTTTCTACGCTGGACTTTAAAATGTCAACACTCTCGCCAAGAGGCACTGTTAGCTAACTTTTCAATGTTATCAAATGCACCGTGCGACACTTAACCGATTGTTAACTCTGCTCCCGAATGTAATAAATAGATGTTTACTAGGATTGCAATAGATACTGTCGCGTAGAAAAGGTTAACTCAATTGTTGTCGTTCTGTATGTCCAAACTAAGTAGTTACGTACCAGTGTTGTGCTCGTTTTAAACACCTTCAATTAAAAACAGTTTAAGTAAAATATGTTTTAGATCGACACGGCCAGTTGAATTTGTCGGCTTTGGCTTCGGCAGACGCCAACCCTCACGATGGATGTTGCAATGCCGTCCAAAGAAGTAAAATTTATCTCTGTTAGTGTTTACCGTTTCCATTCATTAACTTATATTGTTCTATTGATTTACATGAATGAAAGTCTACAATAGAATTAATTATTGAATGACTGACTTGGAAGTAATAGGATCAATAATATGATTTACGTTATTTATTTCGGTATGATAGTAGTAGTAGTACGATAGTAGTTGAGTTGTAGTTACGCAATTCTCCCACTGACTGTAAAACTGTAACAAGTGCAAACATTTATTTATTTTAATGTTCATAAATTGTATATAGCAAGTTCTTTGTGGTTTAAATTGAAATTATTGTTACACCTCATCAAGAGCCTGTTAAATACAATGTACAGTTGTTTTACATTGACATAGAAATTGTGTTTTTTGCATTTAGTACGGTTGTACACTCAATACAAATTATTTAATGATTGGTCAGGTATGTTAACTTCCCCTTCCATCTTCGCAGATTTATTTACAGTGATTTATTGAAAGATCAATGAATGGATTTATGCACAATAAAAATATATATTAAACATCGTTACACTGCTTAATATCATGTTATTAAGCAGAGCAATAATGTTTAAAAATATATATTAAACATTGTTACACTGCTTAATACGTATCATGTTATTAAGCAGAGTAACAATGTTTAAAAATATATATTAAACATTGTTACACTGCTTAATATCATGATATTTATTGAGGATTCTCCAAAGCCGTATCTATCTATCGAAACTCATTCTTTATAAGATTCAAATATTAAATCACATTTTATACAATAGTGTTAGAAAATTCAATTTTAGTTTTACAAGGCCCTATTCAGATTGGGAGTTTAAAAAAGCACCCGGTGTATTACCAATAACCAATGACAGTCACAAAAAATGTCAGTTTCTCCCATCAAAATGTTGGTGATTGTTGCCATTTGTATTGTTAACACACTTCCGGCGGGAAGAGTAGTTCTACCTTTTACGCCGGTGCTACTTGAATGGCGGAAAAGGCATTGCTGTCTAATAATTTTATATCGATCTCTTTGTAAGTGTCCCAACTATATGTATTTAAAAATTGAAACCAAGTATTCACCATCTTAAAATTCTTGTCTTTTGTGTGGAATAATATTTTATCGAAAGGAAACTATATTTAAACCCGTAGAATGGGTAATATGTACATCTTTACACTTATTGCACCGGATATGCTGAAGTTTGTTGATTTTTTTGTAATGTTTAAACAAAAATTGTGTAATAAAGTGCATATATTTTTTACACATAAAACATCACTAAATAGACCAACATTGACTTTAACCTCAGTTTGTGGAGTCTTATTACAAAAGTAGGCTTTAATTTCAGACAATAATTTTTGTGACAGTAAATCTTGTTTTATTTTCAAATATATAGTTTAAATAAAAATCTGGAAAATTAAAATCCGTTTTCTCGAATGGGATCCATGTTTTCGCCTGTATGAAGTGTGTTAAGCCATCACCTTTTATTGGATGGTAATAAACTGTTTTTTTATTCCGTTAAGCTTAGGTTAAGTGACGAATTCAACTTTATCTAAAATCTAATTTCAGTTAATCTTTTCAGTTAGTAGGCATATTTTGTAAGGCAAGAAGTACTATGGGCAAATTATTAAATAAGATAATGAAAAGTGCATTCGCTGTAATCCAGCTGCTAAATAAACATAATGTTCCAACGGTTCAAGCCAGGAGAGGTCACTTTAACAACGTTTACGTGGTATTTAGGTGGGTGTGTGAAGTTCCCCACAACGCCTCCCGCGCGCAGGAAGCACCAGACAGGGCTGCCGCCCCCGGCCCCTCCTGCCGAGGTGCCCCCCTTGACCAAGTCAAAGTCGCACGATTCTCAACTGGGACTACGATTGGACGGAGAGCCGGATCCTAATCCGAGGTGAGACCTTCTACATTGTTACATTATTTTCATTTCTTGATAATATGTACTTATTTCTTCAAAATACATTTTTAATTTATTTTATACTGTCATAGTGGAGTTTAGTTACTAGCATTCAATGTGAAATGCAAGTTTTCTGACTCCACATTGGAGAAAGTTTATTCTTGTCTTTTTGATACCTATAACAAGATTTTATAACAGATTTTTTTTATCAAAGCCCCACATTAGGCGCTAGTTTAAATTATTATTAATTAATTTATACGCGTGTTCGAAACAAAGACCTTTATTCAGTAGTAAAAATTAATGATAATTACTAAACAGTTATATAAAACAATACAACTATACTCGTGGGAAATGCGACACAGCGCGTTACCTTAGACTATATTCGGAGGGTAAAAATCTTCTAGGTACTCTTTAACCTACTGAAAGGGACGACACATCCGCTATCAGGTAATCAGCCTAAAAATTCTTTAAGACCTTACTGGAAGGGAGGACACATCTCGCTACCAGTATCAGGTCTCGAGCCTACTACCGGCTCGTGATCTTTGCTCGTTCAAGGCCGTGCGTCCGCTTATATAGGCCATCCGTGGTACTTCATTCGGTAGGTAGCAACGAGGGCGAGCCACTGATTAATGAACTGTGTGCTGTTTACAGTACGAGATCTACGATGTCCCGCGCTTGTAGATAGGGATGCCGTAATAGGTGTGATCGAGAAAGTATTCGGTGTCACGCCGTTTCGTCCCGTCACATTCCTTATTTAACTAGACATATATTGTATAAATTTTGCAACAACATAGAAATTGCTGAAACACATCATTCGAACCCGGCGTGCGCAAATAAATTTTATTTGATTAATTTGTGTTATTTCACAATTAATTAATTAAAATAATATATAGTATATTTGCGGCACGTTCCAGAGTGGAAGATACTACCAGTATCGCCCTGGTGTAAGACCACCATTCAGAATTGAAACGTTGCTCCAAATGGCTTTAGCCGTGTTTAGTGACTAGATCTGAATAGCCAGGTACTTCCCCACCTTCCTCTTTCCCTTCCCCACTTACCTTCAGCCTCACAACATCCCCCAATTGGGGATGCCATAGTCTCACTGGCTCCAGACGGGAGCAGTTGGGACTCTTGTGAGGTATTCACTATAAAAAAAAATAAAAGTTCATTGGCTCCTATTAACTACGTTGCAAAATGCTATTTTATCATAAATCCCTCAAGTGTTAGTGGTTTTTGAATAGTGTATCAATAGATTCGATGAGTAAGTAATTTATAATATTGCTGTGATCACAAGTAAATAAAAAGGAGTTTGAAAATGTACACTTTAATCCATTCATTGAAAAAGCAAGTTAACACTCTCTGTATGGAAATAATATTGTGTTTGTTTGCAGCGCTGAAGGAGTGTGTGTGTCTCCGCCGCCTTGCTCCCCAGTAAGGTCACCGCCCTCTCGGCCCACCGGCACTGTGCTGCAGTCGGCCAGCGATACTCCCGAGGACACCACTAAGTGTGAGTACTTTGACCAACATGCATGCAATACATATACATATTATACTTCAAGTTTATGGTCTTTAATTCATTTTGTTCAAGAATCTCAGTCTATCTAAAGATTTCTTATAAGATTTTGAGAATAATGCCCAGCCATTACTGTTTTTCCAGTCTCGGTTATTAAGTTTTTTAAACACGGTATATATTGATTTTATGAACTTCTGTTACAGCGTGCACCCTGACAGTGCCGCGCTCCCCACGTACGCCTAATGTGTCGCGCGGCATGGGCCACACCATCGAGCACCGCTTCACCAAGACCTTCAAGATGATCGCCACCTGCGACTATTGTGACAAGCAGATGTTCCTGGGCGCCGGCCTCAAGTGCAAGGAGTGCAAGTACAAGTGTCACAGGTGCTCCA
The DNA here is from genome assembly GCA_026573805.1 of Hesperophylax magnus. Taxonomy (NCBI): domain Eukaryota; kingdom Metazoa; phylum Arthropoda; class Insecta; order Trichoptera; family Limnephilidae; genus Hesperophylax; species Hesperophylax magnus. The sequence goes on from JAIUSX010000088.1 coordinate 5,126,511, forward strand.
TCTGACCCTCTTTATAATACCTTTCATCCTTGTAGCCAGACCTCTCAAACATGTTCCAAACCAGACCAGGCCTCTATTTGCATAGCCCTGTCATTGGTGAATAAAAAAATTCTTACGTATTATCTAATATTTACAAATGCTACAATTTTCGTCATTCTTGTATATCAAACCAATGGTCTGCTAACTTGTGTTTGTGTGTTACAGAGACTGCCAGAGCAAAGTACCACCATCATGCGGGCTGCCGCCAGAATTTGTTGACGAATTCAGAAGAAAGATGCAATCTGATGGTAAGTTGCTTTCCCTTAATTTATTTTCTCTGAGATATCTATTTATATGTTCTAATGTGCTTTTATTATGCTATCATCATGTCAATTCAGTGATGGAACAAAAATAGTTGTACATATGTGTTTATGAAAGTTGAACAATATATAAATATACCGCTTTGTGTTTTTTTTAGTATTTTCAAGGGAAATGAGGCAACATCCCTTTGACATTATTTTTAAAATCAGTCAATCAACATTTTAAATTAACTTAACAATTAGTAGTCAGAACTTTATAGTAATGTGATTAGAGCGCAGTGTTAAATGAATAATCGAAAATATTCGAAATTCGCTGAAGTTGAACTTGCGACGAGTATCGGTAACTGTAGGTACTCCAGATGTTTTCAACGGAATTCTTGGAGGTTCTGAAGGCCCTAACAAGTGTTTCGTTAAGCCCAGGGTAATTTATTATCCCGACCGTCGCCTTTTATTGTGGGCACAATGCACTACTAACACAATCACCAGGAATAAGATTACATGGAAATGAATTATGGAATTGCCGAACATTACAGCGGTGCTGCCAAGGTCTTTTATCTATGTGAGGATACTTTGTCAGCGTTCTATTAGCAGCAGACACATACCTGGACGGATGACAAACCTCGTACTGGTACTGTTGGTGGACGCGGTACACTCTTTCACTGCAGCAGCTGGTCCAGTTTCCTCACCACCTAGGATTCTTGCTGCATCTTCTATCTTTGTGTCACCTGTTCCTGTACTTCATTTTTTTTAACTTAATATCACTTTATTTTTGTAATATTAATATTTTTTGTAATACCTGCATCAACCGTAAAGCGCCGTTGAGGTGATATCTCACAAATGCGGCGCTATACAAATTGTTCAATAAATAAATAAATGTATATTTAATTTATTTACATTTAACTTAGGAATACAGTACTCTCAGTAATCCGGCGCTCGGTTATCCGACAAGTACTAAAATCTGCTGTTAATAATAATAATAATAATAATACCTGGATGACTTTTATAGCGCCGTTTTTGTGCAAAAACACCTCAAGGGCGCTGTACAAACTTATAATACATTTCTACAGTGTTATTACTTAACTATTTATGGAGAAAATATACAGTACAATACTTACCTGGTAGGTCACTTGAGATTAACACTTAATTAATATTATCTAATTGTTTATTGGCGAAATTTAGATACAGGGTTTAGGAATTAATTGAAAAATTGAATATAACTGGACTTTCTCTTAGGATTGGTATATTTATTTTACTAGTTGAAAACACAAAATCAAGCTCTATAATTCGCCGGTATTCGTATGTCAAATTCAGTAGTCCATGTCCAAACGCCAAGCTTTGTACACCGATGGGCTGGGTCATCTCGCTCTTACACACTCTGTTAGGTGCTATACCGCCGTCTAGCTTACTCTCACTGATCATTTTACCAGTCACCAGGGTTTATTATCGTTTTAGGACATTTTGGTTAGTCTTCTGTGTATTCTAGCAACTGTTCTTTGTGTTTCTGTTTGTTTCGTTCTGCTACTTTTTTGGTTGAATAAGTCTTCTTTCAAGAGTAAACATGACATCTTAACTTTAAACCAAAAATGCAAATTTTACAAAAGATCGATGAAGGTTTTTGTATGTGTGTACTATAATCCGCCGATTTTGCTAATTGGACACTTCCCGGTTTTCGGGGTGGCGGACTAGTGAGAGAGTACTTGTTATATAAAGGATTTGGAACAAGGTGTGTGGATCCTTCTACTTATTTTATATCTACGGTTTCAGTTTGTGTACCTCCAGTATTTAAGCGTTAACCATGGTGCATTAGTTAGATTTCCTACCTTGGAATTTTTCGGGACATATCAGTTGCCACACCTGCGATGGCATCACAAACCTGAGGAGTTCAAATCGAAGCTGGTTTGGTTTCTTGTTCAATAGCCCAGAGCAGTGGGCATCCTTTTGGCTGGTGATCGACAGATCCGCTCGATTTCATCTCATTTATTTTATAAATCTGGTGTCTTCATTCTTGGACGAGGAGTAATCGAAAAACATCTTCTGATCCTACACTATCACGGGGCTTTTTTCTTAGGCACAACATTGACAAGATTATTTGTCGCATTTCCAACCGAGATGAGTTGCTGCTACAAGCTGTCTCAGGCTGCAATTCTTTAAATTGTTGCCACCTAATCCCGCGGTAACATACTGTATATAATTATTTAAATTGTTGCCACCTAATCCCGCGGTAACATACTGTAAATAATTATTTTGTCACAGCTTGTCAAAATAAGTTTTGAGGATGATAATGACTTGAATTTGTATTGTTTGAGGTCTATTTTTCTACCTAATCTAAGCTATGTATGTGTTGTCTAGGCCCGGGCTTCCTGAGCAACAACTCACCGTCGGCGGGGCGCAGTCCTCAGCACGCGGGTCCTGTAGCCGGGGGCCTGCTGTCTCTGGGGCACCGCACTCGCAAGCGCTCACACCCGCACCAGCTCAATGCCAATGTTCCCTCCTTCCCGGTAAGTACTCAACACTGACACCATTCACAATCTAACCGTATGAATAGCCAGGTACTTTCTTCCTTTAGACATGACATTTCCCCAAAATGGTGATCCCATTGCCTGCTCTGACTAGCGGCGGTTGAGACTCTTGCGAATCACAAATATAGTTTAAATATTCTGCAAACCGTTATTTTTATTATTAGTTAATGAGCAGGCAGCATTCTGCTGATGCTATTGTATTTTATTTTACATAACGGCAATTATCTGGTTGATTTAAATAGAAAAATAAGTCAATCATGAATCAATTATAAATTCATAATAACATTTCTCATGCAAAAACTCTTTTTCAACACAATTACACTGGGTCAATCCGCACCAAATCATCCAGAAAATTTTGGATTTGTCACCCACCATCTCAGATTTTGATGAAACTTTAAATTTTTAATCCTTCCATATAGATAAGAAAATATACCAAATTTTACCTTCCTACCTCAACTCGTTTTTTTTTTATGGGCAGTTGAAGTTTGGGCAAAATAAGCGTTTTTACATATTCCGAGCACTCCGGAAGAGCTTGTACCTTCAATGAAAAAAAATTGTATCTTTGTCATTTATAGTGCAAATGCAATGAAAATTTTCAATATTATCAAGAAAACTATGCTGATTGCAGAAAAAAATAAATAAACCCTTTACATTTATCTACTTGACTTTAAAAAATTACCAAAAGTAATTTTTTAAGTAATTTTTGGGACGGAAAAGGTACTTTACAAAAAAGCAATATCTCGGGAAGGTACAGTGTTAATGAAGTAATTTTTTTTTTATTCATATCTACAAATAGCATAGAATCACATACAAAAATAAAATTCATGGCATTTTACTTGCTTCAATAAATAAAATCCATTTTAAACTTTTTTCAAACTTTTTGTAATTTTTTTTTATTCTTATCTACAATAAACATAGTACAACCTAAAAAAATAAAACTCCTGGTATTTTGTGTGCTTCACAGTGTAGAAACGTTTTTAAAATGAGAAATCTTAATCATACAGAATTGTTCCAAGTTTTTTTAAATCTAGATACTGTATTTGCAAATAAAAAAAGTCAAACTTATTCGGTCCTTTACAACATGCTGGTAAGCTTGCAATGTAAGCTTAAGGCACCAACAAAATAATGTACCTTGTTCCTTACCCTGAATGCATACACCATAGCAATATTTTATAACAAGATCAACTTTTTAACTCTTTTCAATACAAAGTTAACTCTTTAAAAAACAAATACAATAAAAATAAAACAGGCAATGTAGGATTAGGTTAAATGAAAGTACATTACAATAATATTGTTTACAAATAAATGTTCAAGTTCATTTTTTACTTTTATTCTTGATCTGACCCATAAGATGGTTGAACTTTTGATCAGCATGATGAACGTCTTTTTCAAGAAAGTAGTAAGCTCTTCCTGAACCTTTTGTTGTGGGCGGGTCAACGATATTAAAAATATTTTGTAGTGGAACAAAACAAATATCTTCTTTTTGATGTGGCCAGTAAAAGGATGGAGCTGGGCCAAAAGGATGCATAAACTTGATTGATACATCACACTCGTCTTCATCTTTGGAAACCACAAGTCCAAAAAACCAATGGTTGTCATATACGCAAGCTACATAAGAGTTTGTACAAATTTGTACCATACTTAGTTGCTCAGAGCGATTTCGTTCCCCACTGAAGTTAAAAATCAAAGCATAATCTGAATCTGAACTTATCCTTTTTGTGCCAACTTCATTTTCAGACAGAGGAACAAAGCAGTGGAAACCTCGAGTGCCTGGTATTGTTTTAGCTTGTGAAAAACGCTGCTGTAATTGTTGCCTGCAAGTGAATAAGCTTTCTTTTCTCAGCAAGTAAAAATATATATTTTCTACTCTCGACTGACAAAACTTAAAAGTTTTGTCTACAGTTGTGATAGTGTTGCCAGGGCCAAGTTGCAAACTTTCTCTAGTTAGAAGACGTTTTACTGTTCCACCTATTCCATCACAGGGAGATTTCCCATGACTCGTAGCAAAAAACGACCAACATGCTTTCAAGTTGAAGTCTTTTTGATGGTGACACAGATTTGAAAAGTTTGAAAAAAGTTTAAAATGGATTTTATTTATTTTTGTATCTAGATTTAAAAAAACCTAGAACAATTCTGTATGATAAAGATTTCTTATTTTAAAAACGTTTCTACACTGTGAATCACACAAAATACCAGGAGTTTTATTTTTTTAGGTTGTACTATGTTTATTGTAGATAAGAATAAAAAAAAATTACAAAAAGTTTGAAAAAAGTTTAAAATGGATTTTATTTATTGAAGCAAGTAAAATGCCATGAATTTTATTTTTGTATGTGATTCTATGCTATTTGTAGATATGAATAAAAAAAAAATTACTTCATTAACACTGTACCTTCCCGAGATATTGCTTTTTTGTAAAATACCTTTTCCGTCCCAAAAATTACTTAAAAAATTACTTTTGGTAATTTTTTAAAGTCAAGTAGATAAATGTAAAGGGTTTATTTATTTTTTTCTGCAATCAGCATAGTTTTCTTGATAATATTGAAAATTTTCATTGCATTTGCACTATAAATGACAAAGATACAATTTTTTTTCATTGAAGGTACAAGCTCTTCCGGAGTGCTCGGAATATGTAAAAACGCTTATTTTGCCCAAACTTCAACTGCCCATAAAAAAAAACGAGTTGAGGTAGGAAGGTAAAATTTGGTATATTTTCTTATCTATATGGAAGGATTAAAAATTTAAAGTTTCATCAAAATCTGAGATGGTGGGTGACATGGCCTGGATGATTTGGTGCGGATTGACCCACTATCAGAACTATAACTAACACATGCTACACAATGCCTATATTATATACTACATCGACCCAAAAACAATTAATCTACCTAGCTCCTAAAATCTTCAACTTTCTGTCTAATAATTTTAAAAACTGTATTTCAATCCTACAATGCCAAAAGACAATAACATAGAGCATCATTTAATCCTCAAATTGTTTCAAGCATATTACACGCGTTATCCACTTAACCTCTGGAAAACCGTTTGTGCACCAGTGACAATAATTTTTTCCCACCGACAAACAGTTGCTGCACTGCTGGCATTGGAATTTCGCCCTAGCTGGAATTTTTTGATATGCGATTTAAACCTGTATGACATGCGAAAGTGCATAATTTTTTTTAACAGAATCGCATGTACTTGAAACACTTTCATTTTTGATTTCCTTCAAAAAGGGTCTGGTATTCCAAAGGTTAACCATCTTTCATACACGTCTCACATTCTATTACTACCAGTTTTGCCTTGCCACAGCTTTCATATGCACAGTTAGATTAGGAATCTATATCCCCACTATGTTCCCTTGACAGTGGATAGGTAATAACAGGTGCAAGTTGTTGCAGGGCGGTCCGGACTCGAGCTCCAACACGTCATCGTGCAACAGCAGCACACCCTCGTCGCCTGCGCTACTCGGGGGCGGTGCGCCGGGGGTGCCTCCGCAGACTCCGCGCACCCCCCACAACGCTGTTGCGCCGCCTCCGCCCTGTCTTCCCGCCACCCGACAGACGTTCAACTTTCCAGGTAGGATAGAAAGACTGATGTCTCTATTAAACTGACTAAATTAAATAAAATTTGCATGTACTATTAAAAGTTGTTCAGCCCTTTCTTTAACCTCTGGTTTGCGCACACCTCGAATCCGAGTCGTAAAAATTTAAACTAGATTCTTTCAGGACATTCTTGAGATGCTCTGAAATGTTGGAATATTTAGATACTCCGGTGGTTAGTATTGCCGCAGCATTGAAAACAGATTGCAATTTGTTAATTTGGGGAGACTTGCATATATTCCATTACATTAATCTAGACTTGAAATAACGTACAAATTGACTAACAATTTAGACATCTGTGTCTTCTCCGCACTGATTTAATTTGTCTTATTTGAAAGAACCATTTGTTTCTTCCTGTCTAATCCTGTTTATTTAATTAAAAAGACCCTGCACTTAGAGTCCTGTTTACTTAGTTGAAAGAATCATGCGTTTACTGCCCCGTTTACTTAGTTCAAAGAATTCTGCGCTTACAGACCTATTTCGTTAGGCATTCGTCCTACGGGTTGGTAAAGAATCGACAAAAACCGAGTGCAGTATTCCGAGAGATCCACTGATGCATACATTTCGATTGGGGCCTGCAAAAAGTGCAAACGGCTCGGGGGCAAGGGGAGCGATGCAATGTACTTTCCGTATACGGTTAGCGGTACCAAGATTCAGTAGAAGCTCGATATTTATCGCAACACCACAGATATCACATAATGATCTTCTAATTATCATTTAAAATTTTCATTAGAATTTATTATATGGGCACATTACTAATATCACAAAAAATTCCACAACCTCGTCGTCACTTGGTGACTGACTTGATTCATAGTCGTTTATTATTGTTTACATTATTATTATTGTGAAATAATTTGACAACTCAAAATATTTCACCAACAAATGAAGATATAATATGTCTCAACGCCATCTAGTGAGAAATTTAGCACTAACAAAGCCTTTCCTACAAAAATAAAGTTGGTTGTTTACAGGTGGAAAAAATAAAATAAGCAGTAATTGTTGATTGAGGTACTGGTACATATTGAATTATTTGGCGGGTTGGAAATAAGCTGACATAGCTCAGTGGTTTCAGAGCACCTGACCGGACATCAGAAGGCACGGGTTCAATTCCCGTTGGCGGCATTTATTTTTACTCGGGAGATATTTTCAATTTGTATTGTTATTTCAGGCGACTAATTATTGCTTATAATTATTTTTTGTTAACATGTTTACGCGCCATTCGGCTGTCTTCTCAGACTTTTGTCAAATTACAATTTTTATGATTATATAATTTATGACTTATTTGAGATTAACTTGCAGCACTTTCATCATTAATCTATATACTATACAGGGTGTCCGGAAACTCGTAGTACAAGCGGGAAACTGGTGAATCTACATCACATTTGGAGTCGATTTTGTAGTATATTTTTTTTTGATTTGAGCTTTCGTTATCGAGTAAATCGAGTTAGAAGTTGATTTTTTTTTTTTTTTTTTTTAATCAAATTTTTATAAATTATTACTGAAGATCAAAGTACCCAACTAATTAAAACTATTTGAAAGTAAAACAAATGAAGAAACTCGGATTTGAAGCATTATTTTGAAATCACCCTTCATTTAATTCGGTGTAATCATAAAATATTTCTGCTCTGCAGGGTTAAAACATCTGTTGTTCAACCCTAAACACCAGAAAAAACTTTAACCCTAAAATAGCCGAAAAATATTTTTTTTTGGTTTTTTTTTTTTTTTTTTGTGAAAATGCTCAAATCAAAAAACTTTATGTTTATTTGGGTTCCCCATGTGTTGACGATTCTCCAGTTTCCCGCTTGTACTACGAGTTTCCGGACACCGTGTATAAAACTTTATTGAAATGCTCCGTTTTGATCACATTTTTGCATACTGCATATTTCATTATATTTTTATTTATTTTGTTTGAACCTATTTATTGCCTTCATCACTTTCCAGCACGATTACTTATCTTGTTCTTTTCTAATTATCACATTCATTCATCATATCTGTATAAATGCTTTGGTTACATTTAGTTTGTACTTCAATAATAATTTTATTTATTTTGTTTGAACCTATTTATTGCCTTCATCACTTTCCAGCATGATTACTTATCTTGTTCTTTTCTAATTATCACATTCATTTATCATATCTGTATAAATGCTTTGGTTACATTTAGTTTGTACTTCAATAATAATTTTATTTATTTTGTTTGAACCTATTTATTGCCTTCATCACTTTCCAGCATGATTACTTATCTTGTTCTTTTCTAATTATCACATTCATTCATCATATCTGTATAAATGCTTTGGTTACATTTAGTTTGTACTTCAATAATAATTTTATTTTTTTTTTTTAACCTATTTATTGCCTTCATCACTTTCCAGCACGATTACTTATCTTGTTCTTTTCTAATTATCACATTCATTCATCATATCTGTATAAATGCTTTGTTTACATTTAGTTTGTACTTCAATAATAATTTTCTAAGCATTGTAATCCGAAAGGGGGATTTTTTAATTTTCATTTTAAACTTTTTATTGCCTTCATCACTTTCCAGCACGATTACTTATCTTGTTCTTTTCTAATTATCACATTCATTCATCATATCTGTATAAATGCTTTGTTTACATTTAGTTTGTACTTCAATAATAATTTTCTAAGCATTGTAATCCGAAAGGGGGATTTTTTAATTTTCATTTTAACCTATTTATTGCCTTCATCACTTTCCAGCACGATTACTTATCTTGTTCTTTTCTAATTATCACATTCATTCATCATATCTGTATAAATGCTTTGGTTACATTTAGTTTGTAGTTTGTACTTCAATAATAATTTTATTTATTTTTTTTGAACCTATTTATTGCCTTCATCACTTTCCAGCACGATTACTTATCTTGTTCTTTTCTAATTATCACATTCATTCATCATATCTGTATAAATGCTTTGGTTACATTTAGTTTGTACTTCAATAATAATTTTATTTATTTTTTTTGAACCTATTTATTGCCTTCATCACTTTCCAGCACGATTACTTATCTTGTTCTTTTCTAATTATCACATTCATTCATCATATCTGTATAAATGCTTTGGTTACATTTAGTTTGTACTTCAATAATAATTTTATTTATTTTTTTTGAACCTATTTATTGCCTTCATCACTTTCCAGCACGATTACTTATCTTGTTCTTTTCTAATTATCACATTCATTCATCATATCTGTATAAATGCTTTGGTTACATTTAGTTTGTACTTCAATAATAATTTTATTTATTTTTTTTGAACCTATTTATTGCCTTCATCACTTTCCAGCACGATTACTTATCTTGTTCTTTTCTAATTATCACATTCATTCATCATATCTGTATAAATGCTTTGGTTACATTTAGTTTGTACTTCAATAATAATTTTCTAAGCATTGTAATCCGAAAGGGGGATTTTTTAATTTTCATTTTATTTAGTAGATAAAATTTTACCCCTATAGTTTAGAACAAAGGCATTTTTATGAAGAAATTAAATTGTCAGTTCAAACCTATATCTATTCCTAATGTTTATATTTTTACCACCTTACTAATGGACGTGTTTTAGATTTTGTGCAGCTGAGAAACAACCATTACTCGACATTTAGGGTTGGTTATCGTTTATCTAAATAACTATAATGTATAGTCCTCCATCACAACACAAGTAACATTTTCCGCTTACTGTGGTGGTAGTAGGAGATTTTCAAATATTGTCAGGTTATTCGTAACACGGGAATGTTCGTCTTTCTTTTAAAAAAATAAATTAGTCACCATGAAACAGGCAGTTGTCTAGTATGGTTATGCAATGTATCAATGTCTTGTAAATGTCAATGAAAATACCATAAATAAAAATAAAATAAATATTAATATATTAAATTAGCTGTTACTTACTGTACCCTTACACCCTTGTACCCTAGAGTAAATTTGACGATGGTAAGATATATTCAGCGTAAAGACGGTAAATGCGAAAACAAAAATCTGAATAGTTTACTCAGCAAGCTACATAGCTTATCATAGATCATGCAACATACATTGTTCAACAATTCTCACGTCACTACAGCACTCGGTTTTTGTCGATTCCTTACCGACCCGTGGGACGACTGCCTTAGTTGAAAGAACCCTGCACTTAGTTGTGCTTACAGTCCTGTTTCTTGAGTATGTGCATTGAGTAGACCATTGAGTCATTATGATTCTTTGTCCTTTTAAATTGCACCCTTTTTGTATAACAATTAGCACCTAAACCATATATATTGAATGTACCCAGAAAATCTAAAATAAATTTATCTACATACATATCAATGAAATTTTTATTTTGTTTTTAATTTACTTTTTGTGTATCAATCTCTAGAATCCATTAAGAGAGAGTTGCTCTACCGCTTTTCCCATTTATATTTTGCACTCTTAAATTCCATATACAATATCTTTTCCCCCATTCCTTATTATTTTATCTTTCTAATTTTGTTTTAACGTCATTAAGTATTGTTAATTTGTCTATCCTTTTGAATTGCACGCTAATTTAACAATTGCCACCTAACGCCAAGCAGTGTTGCTTCCCTGTCCAGAAGTGAAGAAGCCATGGACAGGCAGCAGCGGCGGAGAGTGGGGCGTGGCAGGAGGCCCGGACGGGGACAAAACCACCGTATCCCTCAGCGGCTCCGCCTCCGAGGACTCTGAACGCACGCCAGGGGGCCGTGCCGACTCGGCCGACGGAGACGGGGCGCTCAATCGAAACGACTCCAACAAGTGGCCGCGTCAAAACAGCGTAAGCCTGATTCTAGTTATTTATTTTTCATTATAATAAGTTCTTTGACTAAGTTTAAGTTGTAAATTATAATGTTGGTGAATTGGATAGGATGAATTTATGAATCAATTTGACCCTCCCAATGAACAATTTTAGATGTACAAATTGGTAAAGTTAATAAAATAAAAACACTTACCCAAGATATCAAAACAATGCCATATTTCTTGCCCTAATTAGAAATGGGATAGTCAACCTTATTCTTGAATTCATCCTTAACCCCTCATTGTCAAAAACGGCTCTGAAATAAACTGAAAATAAAGAGATTTGCCGTATTAACATGTATTTTGTATATGCATATCTTATTTACATAATGTTGTATTTGTACTGTTGTATATATATTTGCTCAAAAATGAATCCATCTAAATAATAAGTTGGCAATGGGGTAACAATAGGGGTATTGTCTATTGAGGCTGTGTCTTGTTGCAGCTATCCATGAAGGAGTGGGACATCCCGTTTGACGAGCTGGCCGTGGGCGAGACCGTGGGCACGGGGCGCTTCGGGACGGTGTACCGTGGCAGCTGGCACGGCGATGTGGCCGTCAAGCTGCTCAACATGCACAACCTGGACGACGAGGCCGCTCTGGAGAGCTTCAAGCTGGAGGTATACATATACATTGAAACATTATGGGCCATCTCTTGTCTTGGCCGTCATGCCTCCATCAATGATTTTAACACTCTTCAATCTAATCTCGATCGCTTACAGGGCATCGATTCTCCAATCCAGGCCGCTCGCAATCGCTGTCGAAAGTACATAAATTGGTCAACATTTTTATTCTTGAGTCTCGTCGAAGGTACACAGTAACTACGCCAAACGTCATTCCACTCGAATAACGGGTGGTTCGACCCACTAACAATTGTTCAATTTGTAATGTTCCCAGGTGGCAACATTCCGCAAGACCCGGCACGAGAACCTGGTGCTGTTCATGGGAGCATGCATGAAGCCGCCGCGCCTGGCCATCGTCACGTCTCTGTGCAAGGGCATGACGCTCTACACACACATACACCTGCGCAAGGACAAGTTCAACATGAACAAGACAACCATCGTGGCGCAGCAGATCTCACAGGTACCCCAACCAACCTTCAATACAAGCACAATTATCTAACCGTCTTACTCGTAATAGATAATACGGGGGTTAGTAGAAAATGTTATTCATGATCACGCACATGCGTACTGTGTATATCGGCTGTAATATGACAGTATTAGTAGTTGACATATTTTTAAACCGCTCAATCCTGAAGTTTAGGAACGTATTACGATTGTAGTAAGACAGAGATCGCGGTCTTTGTTAACAATCTGGTTGATTTGACAAATATTGATCGGTCGCGCAATGTAAAAGTAAAAAAGCAGTAATACTTATTTGCAGCAATAGTAGAGGAATATTTTAAATCGATATATCGATTTACTAAAGCATATACAGAACCCATAATCGAGCTGACCAGATTTCGCAGAAATTCAAAACAGGCCGGGTCAATGACATTACTGCTGTCATCTCAAGAAACGTGATTGTGTTTTTGAGGTTTGGAACAAAGTAATGCATCAGTTCCTAATTGCTGAGGAACATGACCCCCAATCCAATTTCCACGGTGGACAAGGTGTTTTTAACTCCTCGTGGTTCTGCGCTACGGTTCTATGATAACTCAACTCGATGACAATTCAACACACCTTTAAAAAGTGATACAGTTCTAGTTTTTGTTTCATCACTTTTTAAAGGTGTGTTGAATTGTAATTTTGATGAGTTATCTATGTCACCAAGTTTTATATTTCTGGTGTGAAGACAGCAAAATAACATATTGTTCTCATATTGTTATATTGTTCATATTGTACATATTGTTCTCAGACACTCATCTCAAATCCCTTAAAATTAATCATAAATCAATAATCCGAATTATGTTTAGAAAGCCTTATCAACATCCGACAGAACAGCTAATGATTGAAAATAACTTATTAGACATAAATAAACTGTTCATAAAGAAGATCATCTACAAAAACTGCATAAAAAAATTACCACATCGCATAACTCACTCGCAAAACACGAGAGCAAAAATTACAATTACAAGTACCGTATATTAAATCAAATTTCGCTAAAAGACATGTGTTCAGGATCTTAACTTCACTCTCCTGACAGAGCAATCCGGCGTGGTGAGTCACCAGATTCCAAGGAAGTATGACTGGAGTAACTCTTCAATAATAACTCCAGCTCTTGAATAATGGTCTTTATTTTAACAATAAAAAAGACCCGTAGGGCAGCTCATGTAAGGTGAGCCCAATATTGCTATCTCTCTCCGCGGTTTTATAAACCACATGTAAGTGAAAACCTGGCAGCTCTGCCGTTTTGCCAAAACGACCGCCCAAGACGGATGGTAACAAGAGAAGAACGATTAAATCCGTGGCAATACGAAATTGCCCCGGCAATCGCTAACACAAAAATAAATGTTGCCACACCCATAGGGTGACAAGCACCAATATTAATATTTCAGTACCTGAAATCTTAACATATTCCCGCCCCAAAACGAGTATTGGGGAATAGTCGTTTTTCATAAAATAATGTAGGAAGAGATTGCAACATTGGTACTCAGAATTTACCCAACAGGTTCACATACAAAAATAAACAATATTCAATACATGGATATCAAAATAATAACAAAAAACTTATAACAACGTATATAACCCTATGTCAGACTTGACATTAAAAAATAAAAGTCTAATAACGTAGAAACTTCTGGTGCGCTGCACCCACTTATGAGAAAATATCTTATCACTTGGCACTGTTGAGCCTGACGGCATTTTGATTCACACATAACATCACTTTTAGTGTTGTAATTGGTTCTTAATCCAGGTTGGAGGAAGGATCCTCCATGGAAGTAGACAGAGCTGTGTCACGGCTCTTTTGGTGACACCTCTGGCCGTCCTCAAGGAGACGACGCGGACGCGTCCGTCTTGACCAGGGTGGATCTCCGTCACTCGTGCCATCCTCCAGTACTGCGGAGGTAGTTGGTTGTCTTTGATGATGACCATGTCACCAGGCTGTAAACTGCGTTGACGTCCTTCTTGCCATTTGACTCGGTTCTGCAATTCTGCTAGGTATTCCCGGCTCCATCTGTGCCAAAAAGATTGAACAACGGTAGACATCTTTTGGTAAATATTAAGCCTGTTTGTAGGCAGATGATGGATATCAAGCTCAGGCAATGCTAACAGGTTGTCGCCAATAAGGAAGTGTGAAGGAGTGAGTGCGTTTAAATCATTTGGATCTGATGATAATGGAGTCAGAGGACGGGAATTTAAACAAGCCTCAATCTGTATTAGTATGGTATTCATGCCTTCGTATGTCAAAACAGTTGACCGCATTGCCTTTTTTAAATGTAATTTAGTCATTTTAACTGCACTTTCCCAAAGTCCACCGTGATGCGGTGAGCGGGGAGGCAAGAAACTCCAGCTAATATTCTGCTGGGCTAAAAAATTATGGATATCCTTATCAGATGCCTTCAAAAAATCAAATAGTTCAGTAAGTTCCCTATAACTACCTGTAAAGTTAGTTCCATTATCACTAAAGAGTCGTGAGGGTTTACCCCTCCTAGCTATAAATCTTTTCAATGCATTCATAAATGCCATTGAAGTTAAATTAGTCACTAATTCTAGGTGAATTGCCTTTGTTGAAAAACAAATAAATAAACATATGTAAGATTTTACACTCTTAGCATTTCTGGTTAAACCAGATTTAATTAAAATTGGACCTGCATAATCTATGCCGGTTACATAAAATGGTCTTTGGATTCGGAATCGGTCAGCAGGAAGGTCACCCATGAGCTGGCGACACTCGCGCGGACGGACTCGGAAACATACAATACATTTATGCAGTGCTCGCTTTACTGCGTTTTTACCAAATATTGGCCAAAACCGTAAACGCAGTAATGCGAGCAGAGCATTACATCCTAAATGCAAATTCTCATAATGCAGATGGGTTATTATTAAGTCAGTCAACTTATGATTTTGTGGTAACAAAATTGGATGTTTTTGAGAGACCGAGGTAATATCAGATTGTGATAGTCGACCTCCAACACACAATAACCCATCCTGCATAAAAGGATTTAGTGCCTTTACCTTGCTCTGCCTAGATACAAATCTTCCATTACTTAAAGAAGCTATTTCATCACGAAATGCGAATCGCTGAGCGTTCAAAATCATTACATGCATGGCATGTTCCAGTTCGATTACAGAAAGCTCGTCGACCCGCATCGGTTTTCGTTTAGAACAGTTATGTATGAAACGTAACATATAAGCAACTACGCGCCTCAGTCGTCTTAATGAAGAATAATTATTAAATATTTCCCAATCGACAGGACTACTAGTAACCAAAACTATCCTCGCCGTTTCTGGCAACTCCGTGGGAGTATCAAATGTAGAACGTGGCCACTTATCCTCGTCGGACGTGAGCCATGGTGGTCCTGACCACCATAATGAAGATGATTTCAACTGCTGAGATGTTATTCCTCTGGAAATTATGTCAGCTGGGTTTTCAGTTGAACAAATGTGACGCCATATAGCGCCATCACCTTCACGTTGTATTTCTGATACGCGGTTAGCAACAAAAGTAGTCCAACGATACGGTTCTCCTGCAATCCAAGCCAATGTTATTGACGAATCACACCACAAAGTGGTGTCAACTGTTACTTGGAGAGCTGCCGTCACCCGCTTCATTAATTTAACTAATAATTGTGCTCCACATAACTCAAGACGTGGTAACGATAAATTTTTTAGTGGGGCTACACGAGATTTAGCGCATATTAACTGTGATTGGTGAATGCCGTGTTCATCGGTAGATCTTAAATACAGACAAGCGCCATATGCTACTTGAGATGCATCGCAAAAACCGTGTAAGCTAAAAGATTTTTTATTGAAGCAGAAAATTTTCCTCGGTACCCGAATATGATTTGCTTTACTGAGACTCAGCGTGTAAGTCTGCCAGGCCAATAAAAGGTCATTGGGTAGCTTGTCATCCCAGGATGTTTTTAGCTTCCACAATCTTTGCATAATTATCTTACCGACAATGATTACTGGGCCTACCAGTCCTAAAGGGTCAAAAACTTTTGAAATTAATGATAAAACTTGACGTTTTGTTACTTCTAACTTTGAGTCTATGTTTTCTACCTGATAAGTAAACTCATCAAGTTTGGTGTCCCATATTAATCCTAGAATCTTAGCTTCATTGGATTCATTTGGCAATAATTCCAAATTATCTTTAGAATCATTAATTGAGGGTGCATTAGACCTCCATTTTCTAATCTCCATGCCTGCTGTAGCAAGCGCATTAATGATTTGGGATTTAAGCACGTGACAAGTATCAATGGAATCACTACCAGAAAGAAAATCATCTACATAAAAATTTTCCTTAAGGGATTTACTAGCTAATGGATGAGTAAATGAAACGTCATTACCTAGCTGGTGCAGACAACGTATTGCTAAATAAGGCGAAGGAGCCAAACCATATGTCACCGTGTTTAGCGTATAATGTTTCAAACAATCCTCCGCATCCCTTTTCCATAATATACGTTGGTAATTTCTGTGTTCCGGGTTGATATTAATTTGGCGGTACATCTTTGCAATATCTGCGGTGACTGCATATTGATGTTTTCTGAAAAATACCAAGTGACAAAATATATCATTTTGAATGGTGGGCCCCAATCATTAGAGCGCGATTCAAAGAAATCCCTCGAGCGGGTTTAGCCGACCCGTCAAAAACAACACGAATTTTAGTAGTTGTGCTTGCTTCTTTAAATACAGCGTGATGTGGTAAATAATAAATAATTTCATCGCGATTTGGAGGTTCACATTCAGTCATGTGACCTAACGCAAGATACTCATCAATAAATTCCGAGTATTGTTCCTTTAAACTAGGTTGTCTTAAGAATTTCCTTCCCATTGACGCTAATCTACCTTTAGCAATACTAAATGAATCTCCTAATTGAGATAGGTTAGATTTAAACGGTAAGTTGACTACAAATCTACCGTTTGCATCGCGTTTATGCGTGCCTTCGAAAATCCTTTCACATTCACTATCTTCCAGAGAGTGATGCTTACTATTTTCGGTTTCTTCAACCTTCCAAAACCTTTCTATTTGGTTCTGCAAAGAATTTAATGAAATATGACAAACTTTAACTGGCCTCGGATTATGACGACTCTGTACAGCTCCTGATATTATCCAGCCTAGCTCCGTTCGATGCAATGTAGGTTTACCCTTTCCTAACTGTATCTGATCCGTACGAAGCACCTGCCAGAAAACCTCTGCTCCGATCAGCATATCAATAGAAGCTGGCTGGTAAAACTGCGGATCAGCTAACCGGACACCGTCTGGAATGTTTAACATTTTTGGGTTAATCACGGTCTGTGGAAGATTGCAAGAAATCTCATCTAATACCAAACAAGATATTTCATCCTCGTATTGAGAACATAATGATTTAAATTTAATGTCAACTGTTTCCTTTACATGAATTAAATTATTATGCAAACCTGAAACAGGTATGTTCAATTTTGTACAATGCAAATTTAATCTCTTACAAGTATCCTTTGTAATAAAATTAGACATTGAACCTGAATCCAAAAGTGCGCGTATTTTGTGTGTTCCACCGTACGCGTCTTCTATTTTTACTATTACGGTAGATAGTAAAATTTCTCGCCCGTTCATGTCGCTATGACACGCTAAATTCACTGGTGCCTCCGACTGACCCTTGCCAGTTGAAGTACCCGCTTGTACATTATCAGTATTGATATGTAACAGAGTGTGATGTTTTCGATCACAAACACTGCATTTTTCCTTCCACCTGCACACCTTTGAAGGGTGCCCCGGTTTTAGGCAGTTATAACATAAATTGCTCTCTGAAACGAACTTTCTTCGTGCCGCTGGTGCTTTGTTAACAAATATTTTACAAGAATAAATGAAATGGCTGTCATTACACAGCATACAATTAACGTTGCTTGACGCTAACGTAACCTTGTTCGTAGAATTCCTTTCCTTAAAATTAAAAAACTTTGGTTTTGTTGCAACTGGTTCCGCTTTCTGTTGCATTCCACCATTATCACCTTGGATAGTTTCCAGGATCTGCGACCTTTGTGAAATAAAATTGCTAAACTGCTCGAACGTAGGATAAACTTTATCGCACTCCATGGATTCCCACAGGCTACGTGTGTGATTATCTAACTTTGAGGTTAGAATATGTATAATTAATGTGTCCCAATGTTCTGTTGGAAGCTTTAAATTATGTAACGCTCTCAAATGAATGTTTGCTTGATCAATTAAATTTCGCAATTCATGATGATTCTGTCGTTTTAACGGTGTAACATTAACTAAGAAATTCAAATGTCTATTTGCAATAAGTCTGACATTTTCGTATCTTGAAATAAGCATCGTCCAGGCTGAACTATAATTATCCCCGGTTATTTCTAGAGAACTAATCAAATCAAGTGCGTCTCCGGACACATAACTAATAAGGTAATGAAATTTCTGAACATGATTTAATTTACTATTATCATGAATTAGGGCAATGAACGAGTTTTTAAAAGTCAACCATTTATGAGTGTCTCCTGAAAAAATAGGTATTGAAATTGGTGGTAAATTCACAGATGTAATCGGGACATTTTCAATCTTCTTAAATTTTGATAATATTTCCTGTCCTAATGCAATTACATTAAAATATGTACCTTCAAAATTATCCCTCGCGTCATGATCTTCTGATTTATTCAATAAATCAATCTCCAGCTGAATTTTGGAGAATTCTATCAGAGAAGGTTTGATGGCATCTAATCTCGACGACAATACGCTGGGCCTAATATCATTTTCGTTGCTTAAATAGGTTTCAAATCTCGTTAATGAACCTTTCAACACCCCGCGCTGTCTAACCAACTTGTCGAGTTCCATTTTTTAGAAACGAATAACACAATAACCTGATTTAAAACTTAATACACAACTCGAAACGGCAGTTTGACGTTTTGACGTAAACAAAATAATACTATGGATTATAAAGAAACCGATTACAATACTATGGCATGCAAAGACAAAGCTTGAAAACGCGTGGCTAGATATGTACGTAAGCAAAGCAAAGTTATTCGGCAAAATACAACAATAAAAATTATTATCACCAACAATTTTATGCTATTTTGAAAGCATCTGATTATGAACACCCGAATATAATTCGATATAATCAATACGAAATAATGTGGCATCTACACAGATTTTTAGCTTTTTTAAATGGAATTTGAAAGGACAATGAAAGGAAGGCTACAACCTGATTTGCTGTGCATGCGAGCGTCGTGATGAGGCTCGCTTGATCAATCCAATGATGGTGATGAGGACGCCGACTGGACCACTCCCGATGATGATGAGGCCCGACTAGACCACTCCAAATAATGATCTTCCGTCTCAAATGGATCAATCCAAATAATAATCATCCGGCTCTTGAATGATCAATGTTCAGGATCTTAACTTCACTCTCCTGACAGAGCAATCCGGCGTGGTGAGTCACCAGATTCCAAGGAAGTATGACTGGAGTAACTCTTCAATAATAACTCCAGCTCTTGAATAATGGTCTTTATTTTAACAATAAAAAGACCCGTAGGGCAGCTCATGTACGGTGAGCCCAATATTGCTATCTCTCTCCGCGGTTTTATAAACCACATGTAAGTGAAAACCTGGCAGCTCTGCCGTTTTGCCAAAACGACCCGCCCAAGACGGATGGTAACAAGAGAAGAACGATTAAATCCGTGGCAATACGAAATTGCCCCGGCAATCGCTAACACAAAAATAAATGTTGCCACACCCATAGGGTGACAAGCACCAATATTAATATTTCAGTACCTGAAATCTTAACAACATGAATCTTACCTGGCTCCTCACATATTCAACATGTTCCTAACCCAAACTAAAACTTACGTCTTACCAAATAATTTGAATTGGGTGTTCAAAAGATTTGTAAACTGGTTGATGGTAAAAGAAAGAACAGATATTAGAAATATTCTAAACATCTAATGCATTTTACAAACCATACTGCATACAAATTCTAACAAAATTACAAAATTTTACAATTAATTATAATACGAAATACTTATTTCATGTTTTTATACATAATTTTTCAACACATATTTTTCTATTTTTATATTACTCATTTTTTTGCTACTATTTTTTCTTATTATTTTTATTTTACTATTTTTTTACTAAACATTTGGTTTATATATAAATTGTTAATTACCAGCCTCAGAACAGACTTTGTCTAGTGAGGAGGGTAATGAAAAAAAAAAAAACATCTCTACAGAACCAACCTTAAATAAACGCCCGGGTTGCCGGCACTGAAACTGTTACTTGTTAATTTGCAGGGCATGGGCTACTTGCACGCACGAGGTATCGTACATAAGGATCTCAAGAGTAAGAACATCTTTCTGGAGAACGGCAAAGTTGTAATCACGGACTTTGGGCTCTTCAGTGTCACCAAACTGTGCTTTGGCAACAGTGCCGGGGACTCGCTGGGCATCCCGGCGGGCTGGCTATGCTACCTCGCCCCCGAGCTGGTGCGGGGGCTACGACCACGCCAGGCACCCCACGCCGATGACCTGCCCTTCTCCAAGGCCTCTGATGTCTACGCTTTTGGGTGAGTTCACATCGATTGAATGAAATTTATAAATATCTACGAAACATTCAACATGATTAGTTGAACTCGCGGAGGCCGAACATTAAGTACAAATACAGCTTACATTACATTAAACTACATTATCTGACCTCCGCAACCAAACCTGACCAACACAAGCATTTTCATATTATAATGCTATAAAATGAGGCCTTAAGCAGCTTTGGAGGCCCACGTCATTACTAATTATTATTATTACAAAATGATTACGAATGTGTAAAATTTACTATTGTAATTGTATAAAACACACACATTTGGCAAGCCACACCCAGTGAGGCCCACATTACTGGAAAACTTAAAATGTAAAAAATATTGTACCAAATAAAAATAATAAAAAAAACTTTCTAAAAGTGTCATGCAAAATTGATAAGGTACATGTAAAGTATGAAAATTATACTCAAATACATAATACATATTATTCTAATTATGTAAATTCACAATAACAAAACTATTCTGCAAAAAATCTGATGATTCAAGAAAATTTTCATTATGGCTGCTTTTTTCAGCTGTTTTCTAGTTTTATAAACATGTATTCCAAATTGGAACAAAAACATTACATCATTTTAGTTGGGTAGGTTCCGTAACTTTTCTTCATTTTTTTGAAGTGGTACCTACCCAAGACTTAAATATTTCAGTTTCCGCAACTTTTTATTAAAAATAAATAGGAGGTAAATGAACACAACATATTTATGATTTTGTTTGTGTTTTTCAGGACTGTATGGTACGAGCTGCTCTGTGGGGAGTGGCCATTCAAGGGGCAGCCCCCGGAGGCGGTTATCTGGCAGGTGGGCAAGGGGGTCAAACAAACGCTGGCCAACCTCCAGGCCTCCAGAGATGTCAAGGTACAGCAATATTGTTGCTTGCTCTATTTTATATTATTAAGTATGTAGTTATCAGACTACTTAATGTTGTTTTCACTTATAACCCAAAAAAATTATATTCAGAGGAACAAACTTACTCTCTTTTGCAGCACTTTTTAAATACATCTATTTGAATTTCATTTCTAGTGAATGGAAATTAAGCCACTTCCCGACTAGCGATCAAGCTAATACTCGGCAGATAGACTCGTTGTCAATGACAATGCATTCTATCAACTTTTAGTGGCATTAATGTCGGTCCTACCCAATCGGGATTTGGCGCAGTTTGTCTCTCTTACTTGTCTTGTAATCATGGTGAAACACAGTTCTGTATGGAAATATAGGCTAAATTGTAATTGTAGTATAATTTATAATAATGTGTGTTGCAGGATATCCTGATGCTGTGCTGGTCGTATCGGGTGTCGGAGCGGCCGGACTTTGCGCGCCTATTGAGCACCCTGGAGAAGTTGCCCCGCAAGCGTCTGGCGCGCTCGCCCTCGCACCCCGTGCACCTGTCACGCTCTGCCGAGTCTGTCTTCTAGTTCACGCTTCTCCGTCTCAGCGCCCCCCCCGGCTCCAGCCTGCCCCCCAGCTACTAGCTACCAAAGATACAACCCCCCCACCCCCTCTGAGACGGAGACACTTCTTATCTTAGTTAAGTTTGTATAAAGACAACAAGTCTGGTCATTCACGGTGATGATATTGTTATGTTTTGCGGCGGTAGAATAATGTATTATCATGTTAGGTTATAATTAATTATTATTATTATTGTTATCGAACGGGATGTTCGCAGAGTGCGTGCGGGTCCCATTATAAGGTTATAACAATAGGCCGGTTGAGAACGATGGCTCGATGCACTATGTCAATTGGTTTACTGTAAGGATAGATTCAAGCCACCCTTAATCAGTCGCAGGCTGCCTACGAGCGCTAGCTTCTCCTTCTCTTCTTGTAGTCCATCCTCTCGACGCCGCCATTAAGTCTCGTACCGGCTCCGCTAGTTCTGCTTCAACACGTGGGAGAATGATAGTGAATAGTTCTGCCACGCTCCATGGTGAGGAATGTAGGTATAGTACGGTACACACCGTGTACGTTACTATTGAATACAGTGAGATTTAGTTAAGTAAAGCTTTCGACGCAACGTGTCTAATAAATTAACATAATTAAAGTTCGCTGTGATGCTACTATATTTATTATTATTTAAGTTATGTTATAAAACAATGTTGGTAAACAGCGGGACGAGTCTGACAACTCCTCAACACTTCACCTCACCTCCATCTCGTTGTGAACTACCACGACATAGTCAATCTATCCGTGTTCTAATTATTGTAGCATTGATAATTAAAGAAATTTTCTATTACCTATTGTAACTAGAAGTTTCTGTAAAAATGTACATATTAAGTAACTTTTTCATCATTCGACCGCCTCAATGCTTCCCACCTTTCACGGCCCTCATTGGGAACTAGTTTCATTATTATCCTAGTACAAATTGTTATCTTGTGTTCATCTATTGAGACAGATTATATTTATTATTATTATTACAAGTAGGAACCAATTACAATTGTTTACTCTGAATAAATTACTTTAAACCGCTGCCATAGCGACGCGGCTATTTCATAGTTCAAATTATGTCTTTGTTTTTATATAAACTATTTGCAAAATACCTTTGACTCTCATAGAAATTACCCGTAAATATTACATTTTATGCTGGTCATAAGCATGTAGCGTTTAATAAATTCAATAAGAATACATGTTAGTAACATTGCACACAAAAATCCATCATTCTTCCGTAACAAGAAATAAGTATCATACAAAATAAATACTGTGATTATTAGGAAAACAAAACCTTCCTTGGTTTGTTTAAATCCACATTTCTTGAATTCCATTACGATTATCGTTATATTATATTATTTATTACCTTCCAAGTTAGCTTTTGTCAAGAAGTATAGTAAGTCTAAAGCCAGTTATTAAATAATCTGATGAGATTATTGTTTGGGCACCGAACCCTGATCGGTAACACTACCTTAGCCACGTTGAATGGTAGTTATATCACTGCGCGGCCACATAATGTGTACTTAAATAAATTTACATTTCATCATTTTTGTTTCAATTTTAATGAAGACAGAAAACATGTTCAGAATTATTAGAAGTCTGATGTTGTACATACGGTGAAGTTAAGAGACGCCTGTATTTCTGGAACTTCCACATGAAACTTTTACCTCAATATGTGAACTACTCCTGACATTGAAATATAATTAATTTGAAATCAACTTTGTTTTATTTATAAATCACTTTTGTAACATTGTTTGCTTAAATTATAATATTGTCAAATATCAGGCAAATGTCAACACTACAAGACAGTGGCGGCCTCTGCGGTCCAGAGGTGAGGCGACAAGCAAGCCAGAGGTCATGGGTTCAAATCCCGGCGTGCGCAAGTAAATTTTATTTGATTAATTTGTGTTATTTCACATTTAACTCATTTAAAATAATATGTTTATTTGCCGCCCATTCCAGAGTGGAAGATATTCTCAGTATCGCCCTGGTGTAAGACCACCATTCAGAACTGAAACATTGCTTGAAATGGATTTGGCCATGTTTGGTGACCAGATAATTTCCAACCTTCCTCTTTAGTCTCACTGGCTCCAGACGGTTACGACTCTTGTGCAGCTTCATATAATATATATTTTTAAGTGGTTGTGGGCACAGCCTCCCCTATTCCTCATTGTACGAACTCCCACTGCTACAAGAAACTGACCCGTAAGATTATCTAGCACCAACTGTGTAACCTGAATAACCATCGTGGAAGATAATGTACTTCTGAGGTGGACACTAGATCCAGAAATGTTGTAAGCCCAGTGACACCAATATAGCACCAACCGTGTAACCTGAATAACCATTGTGGAAGATAATGTACTTTTGAGGTGGACACTAGATCCAGAAATGTTGTAAGCCCAGTGACACCAATATAGCACCAACCGTGTAACCTGAATAACCATTATGGAAGATAATGTACTTCTGAGGTGGACACTAGATCCAGAAATGTTGTAAGCCCAGTGACACCAATATAGCACCAACCGTGTAACCTGAATAACCATTGTGGAAGATAATGTACTTTTGAGGTGGACACTAGATCCAGAAATGTTGTAAGCCCAGTGACACCAATATAGCACCAACCGTGTAACCTGAATAACCATTGTGGAAGATAATGTACTTCTGAGGTGGACACTAGATCCAGAAATGTTGTAAGCCCAGTGACACCAATATAGCACCAACTGTGTAACCTGAATAACCATTGTGGAAGATAATGTACTTCTGAGGTGGACACTAGATTCAGAAATGTTGTAAGCCCAGTGACACCAATATAGCACCAACCGTGTAACCTGAATAACCATTGTGGAAGATAATGTACTTCTGAGGTGGACACTAGATCCAGAAATGTTGTAAGCCCAGTGACACCAATATAGCACCAACCGTGTAACCTGAATAACCATTGTGGAAGATAATGTACTTCTGAGGTGGACACTAGATCCAGAAATGTTGTAAGCCCAGTGACACCAATATAGCACCAACCGTGTAACCTGAATAACCATTGAGGAAGATAATGTACTTTTGAGGTGGACACTAGATCCAGAAATGTTGTAAGCCCAGTGACACCAATATAGCACCAACCGTGTAACCTGAATAACCATTGTGGAAGATGACGTACTTTTGAGGTGGACAACTCGATTCAGAAATGTTGTAAGCCCAGTGACACCAATATAGCACCAACCGTGTAACCTGAATAACCATTGTGGAAGATAATGTACTTTTGAGGTGGACACTAGATCCAGAAATGTTGTAAGCCCAGTGACACCAATATAGCACCAACCGTGTAACCTGAATAACCATTGTGGAAGATGACGTACTTTTGAGGTGGACAACTCGATTCAGAAATGTTGTAAGCCCAGTGACACCAATATAGCACCAACCGTGTAACCTGAATAACCATTGTGGAAGATGACGTACTTTTGAGGTGGACACTCGATTCAGAAATGTTGTAAGCCAATGTTTACACCAATATAAACCCCATCTAAATCACAATATAGATCCAAAGGGTGTTTTTAAAATTCGTCTGCCAATGGAACAACAAAAGCATTAAAAGTATGTTCTTTATCACAAAAATGCTGCAGTTTTTTCTAACACACTAAATTATAGTGTGTAAGAAAGAGCTAGTTGAAATGAGACAAATGATGTACTTGTTATGTCTTATTCCCCCAAAGGAGAAATACATCATATCATTATGTAAAGGAATTTTATAAGCACCCAAAAGAAAAGGAGACATGTAAACAAAATTGCGAATTTATTTATTAATATTAATCATGTTTAAAATAATAGTAGTGGGTAGGTGATGAACAGACACACATTATTATAATATGTAACAAAGCGAGAAGGAATTAGATTTTGTTCGGCAATATCAGTAGCCCAATGAACTCGCTTGAGCAATACGTCGACAAGCATAAAAATATGTATGGAAATGATTTATTATCTTATCTTTTTTGTAACAGGTAAAGATAATGACATCCTCGCTGGGACTTCTATGCTGAGGATTTCATTTATAGGCAATACATGACAAGTTGCGCAATTTCGACTGATAATTCTTCCTCTTTCGTATGGCGGGGGGGTCAGAGGGGGACATCTAGGTCTGCGAGACAGTCTAGGGCCTCAGGCGTCGCCATGTGGACCTCATCAATCCCACCAGGGAATGAATGGAGCAGGCATTCGTTGACCACATGTTCGGTGGTCTGCACCGAACCACATTCACACATCCCCGACTCTTTAAGGCCCCATCTGTGCATTATGTGGGCACAGCAGCTATGGGAGCACCTTAACCTATTGATGGCGGACTAGGTATTGCGAGGCAATGAGAACCCAGGCTGTCTCTCGGTGGGGTCCTGTATGAGTTGGCCATTTCCCACGTTGGCCGTTTCCACCTATCTTCTGGGGTGAGAGGTAATCGGAGGAGCCTCTCTCCTTCCGCCCAGTAGGGCTTTCGGGACTTCAAGCGGCATGCCGGGTGGGAGACGACATCTTCGTGCAAAGGTATTGCGCTTTTTTGCAGGGCCTTCTTGTATTCCCTCAGTGTTGCAATTTCTCGCCTTATGTTTGGCGGGGTTATGTTTGCAAGTACGTGGAGCCAAGGGAGAGGAGTAGATTTTAAAGTTCCGCTGATGGTTCGCATTATGGCATTAAGCTGAACGTTTACCATGGAAGTGTGGGCGCTTCTAGCCCATACTGGAGCACAGTATTCAGCCATTGAGAAAACCAGGGCAATGGATGCTGTTCTGAGCGTGTTGGCGTCACATCCCCAGCTAGCTTATTAACTAAGTTCGACCGAAAATACCTTGCCGGCAAAAATTGAGTATGAGAAATGGAGAACAAAAGAAGTGTAATACGTAATAGTGAATCAGCTACACATTTTTTATTACATTATATAAACAGATAAAAATACTTAATTTAGTGTTTGTGTGGATTTAAAAGAAGCCGGCCAAAAGTCCCGCAACACTGTTGCACATTTTTTAAATTACTTCATCAGTCACAAATTTAATGGCGAGGATTGCATTACTGATGGCCTTTGTTTCTCTTGTGTTGCGAGCGTTGATCCAAACCTTTCCGTTCATCCCAACAGTCACCTCAAACGGTATTTCTCTAGCCAAGAGAGTCAGTAGGGGGCATTTCTTGTTCAGTATTTTCCTTAAGAGATTAAGACTGCAAGTGAAGACATTGCTAAGAACTGCGAGCTTTCCGTGGGAATCTATACACACCTGCTCTAGTTCCATATCTCTATTCGCCACCATAAGTTTGGCAAAAATTGCATCACCAATTGGTAAGACAGGGAAGCAGGTTCACTAGCACCAATATCGACCTTGAATATATATGTATTGTTTGTGTGGATTTAAAAGAAGCCGGCCAAAAGTCCCGCAACATTGTTGCACATTTTTTTAATTTCTTCATCAGTCACAAATTCAGTGGCGAGGATTGCATTACCGATGGCAATCGTTTCTCTCGTGTTGCGAGCATTGATCCAAACCTTTCCGTTCATCCCAACGGCCACCTCAAATGGTATTTCTTTAGCCAAGAGAGTCAGTAGGGGGCATTTCTTGTGGAGTATTTTCCTAACGAGATTAAGACTGCAGGTGAAGACAAACCCACTGTTGAGAACTCCGAGCTTTCCTTTCTTTCCGTGAGAATCTATACACACGAGCTCTGGCTCCATATCTTTATTGGCCACCATAAGTTTGGCAAAAATAGCATCACCAATTTGTACATCGGGTCTATTCTTCTTTGTTGCATTTTCAAAGGCTAAGTAAGACAGGGAAGCAGGTTCACTAGCACCAATATCCACCTTGAATATATCTCCGGACTTTTGTACAACTACTCCAACAACATTCTCCCCGCGGGCTGGAACATATCTCTTCTGGTGATTATCGACCCAGAAGGTATTAGGTTCTTTTTTTTGAAGGACTCCAGCTTTGCACGTGAATATTTTGTCAGAATCTCGTTTCAAGCCCGGCCCGAGAATAATTTTGATTTTTGAAGATAAACTACTAATTTCAGACACTACGTCTCCCGGCAAAACAACATCTCCTGGCCGGACGATCATTTTGGAAATAGCTTGAATAAATATACGTCAATTTGTATGGAAACAAAAGATTTTAATCAATCTCAGAATGTATTGTAACTCAAATTTGTGCTCGTTCAATTATAGAAATGTCAAATTTTGTAGGTTATGTTTGATTTTGAAACGTTTTCATAGATACAAATTGACATGTAGTGTTCCAAGGGATATTTGACAGTTTTAAGCGTTATTAAGGTTGACCATAAACAACCACTCACAGGCTAACTCGGTTGACTAAACTGGACTAAACCTATGAACGTGACTTTCTATGCGCAAAGAATATTGGTATTTATAGCAGTTTACTGTGGGTGGTTTATTTATGAGTTTACTTAAGGCGATCCGCTAGTCAAAAATTATTTCGCAATCGGGAGCGACCTGGCGTTTTATGAGGGATTATACAATACTTGAAAAGACTTTGTTATAACTCTACTTAAGGGAAGTTAATAATTAATACTATTCATATAAAAGAAAAGGAGGAACGAGTAAAAAATGAATTTACTTAGTTGTAAACAGTAGTAAACACTATTAAAAATTTATTTAAAAAACATGTATAAAGAAGGGTGAGTCTTAATCTAGGTTAATACTAGTCGTAAATTATAGTTCTTATCTGGAACTGCGGATCTCCATGTTTGCACTTATCACTGATACACAAAAGCGGCAACTTGGGCTGGTTCCGAAGGGCGGAATTAGTTCAGCCTGGGCCAAGGCTCCGAAGGGCGGAGTCGGCAGGCAGCGACTCCTGAGAGGGCAGCTTCCTCGTAGGGATATCCTCAGCACCGCTCCAAGGGGGAGAGCAGGAAGTTTCTCGGCGGAGTCGAGACGGTAACTTCTGCTAGGGCAACTCCCTGGTCGGAAGAGCCTCGGTGCCGCTCCAAAGGGGGATAGCAGGAAGTTTCTCGGCGGAGGCGAGACGGTAACTTCTGCTAGGGCAGTTCCCTGGTCGGCAGCTGCCTCGTCGCCGCTCCAAGGGGGAGAGCAGGATGATGACTCCCAAGATGATGAGAGCGTGACTGTTGAGAACTAGGCGAGATCGTGACCGCCGAGAGGGCAGCCTCCTGGGCGGAGGCGCCTCGGCGGCCTCCCCAAGGGGAGGCGAGATGATGACTCCTGAGAGGCGAGAGCGTGACTGTCGAGAGGGCAGCTTCCTGGTAGGAAGCGCCTGGGCGACCGCCCCAAGGGGGGGCGAGAGCGTGACTGTCGAGAGGGCAGCTTCCTGGTAGGAAGCGCCTGGGCGACCGCCCCAAGG
This sequence comes from Hesperophylax magnus, assembly GCA_026573805.1. Classification (NCBI taxonomy): domain Eukaryota; kingdom Metazoa; phylum Arthropoda; class Insecta; order Trichoptera; family Limnephilidae; genus Hesperophylax; species Hesperophylax magnus. The sequence continues at coordinate 5,156,145 of JAIUSX010000088.1, forward strand.
GGGGGGCGAGAGCGTGACTGTTAGAGCTGAATCAGTTGTATTCACCCGCGCGATCTGGCGACCGTAGCGCCTGTCGTGGGGTGCTGGAACTAAAGTGGTTCCGCTTTACCCCACTTCGGTACGTTGTCTGAATCTGTGGCGCTGGCATCGCCATCCTCACCGCTAGAGTTATTATTATTTTAAAAGATGTTAAAATTACATTTGTGCAAAAGACCTTCAAACAATTGCAATGGCCTAGCCTTGGGCGAAGGTTTTTACTGCCGGGTCGCTGGCTTAACGATACACCCATTTCAGATTTACGACTTTATGAGGGGCTAGAGCTAAATCTGCCGACTAATGGGTGTATTTCTAAGTTGGCTTTCTAATTTTTTTATTGCGATTTCCGGCCACGCTATTGACTAAAAATTTAAGGTCTAATAATATCCGACTGCCGCCTCCATCTGCGTGTAAAATCACAGAGACAGATGCGGGCGCACGTGTTTGCTTTGGCCTTTCTGTGAATTCAAGTCATGTATATACCTAGGGACATATCAACTTCACGAGGCTTAACAACCAATAAAAGTATGTCCCCGTCAAACCTGTGAACGCCCATAACCGCACACTGGTAAATTTTGTATAAAATACAAAAAAATATAATTAAATTTAATAATTATTTAGGATTATCAAAATATACTATAAAATTCGTAGAATGCGTAACTTCCATTTATCAAATTTTATAGTAGGCACAAAAAACTGTTTTTTTAAAGTACCCATTATAAATTTTGAAATTTAACACTTTTTATTTTTATGTGACACCTCACAAGAGTGCCTTTGTCTATACAATGCAAGACGGTACAGCCACCCGTTGAGTGGCATTGTGGGGCGGGTTAAGGAAGGGATTTATCAATACAGGTTTTTAAGAGGTGCGGAATATATGAAGAAGGTACAACAGTTTCCGGTAGATCGTTCCACATACGACCCGAGTCACACAAAAACGGGTCAAAGAAACGACCCGTCCTCATGAACCAAGATCAACTTCGAATGGGTATTTTACTGCTGATAGTTTCTTAAAGCAGGATCCATTAAAATACCTGAAAACAGGCTCAGCATGCCCCCATTGTGGGTGTGCATCAGATATGTTTACATCGGATTGATTCCCAAAAAATTCCCGTCTGCTATGTCATTGATCATTTGAACAATAGAAATTAAAGGGAGCTGAAAGCCTTGCTATGTTGTAAAATAATATTTCAAGTACATAGGTAATATTGTTAGGTGTAGGTATAGGTAATACATTGTTATAGTAGAGATAAGGGAAAAATTAAAATACTAGATTTAAAAGGACTAAATTCTATAACTAAATAAAATATTTTAAAAAACACCACTTCGACCCAAAATGGATCCAAACGTCCTTCCTGCATCACGCTCTTCAACATTAGCGTCCTTCATTACAACTACAGAAGTATCTTCCCAATCATTAGATTAACACATATTTACAAGTAACACTGCTAGAAAGTCCAAAGCCACTAAACAATCTAGGATGGGTTCTTTCATAGAATTTGAACAATTCATCAAATTTCAACGTTCATTTTCGGGTTCTGTGAATGTCCTATTCAAGTTCTGTTATTGTATATTTATAGGCCAGTTACTTGACAGAACTGAAATAATAACAGAACTTGCACAGAACTAGAAAATCAACTTTTAAATTTGAAGAATTGTTCAAATTCTCTGAAACGACCCGTCCCAAGAAGATTATATATGAGATGATGCATGAATGTGAATAGTCCTATACACTCACAGCGCTCTTGGTGTCCGAGGCAGTTTCCAACTAGGATTTTTTTTCAGCAGTCAAAAGGGTAAAAATTAAAAGCACATCTAATTACTTTTTTAGCACATTTTACATAATATTAATGTCTAAGTAATAAGATACACATACATATCAATTATAATATTTTAATATCTACCTCTTCTATAGATATTTGATATAATTGTGTGTACGTTAAAAATGATTTCATATAAATATAACGGCAGAATTTAAAAATCTCATTCTTGTAAGAACATAAAATTAGTTGCGTAAGGTCGATTGTTAACTAACATATTTGTTGTGCGCCACCCATAATAAACTGAGTTAATTCCTTTAAAAAAATCACCAAAATGCACGTTTTATTTAATTTTATGAAATTCAGGTAAAAATGTTAAAAATTTCACCGATTGTTTTGTAAAAAACTTAATTTTAACTACATTATACAATAAAATTACACTCGAAAAGAGATTTGTAAGCAGGAAATTTTGATCGTCAAAGTATTTTGTTATTATTCGTTCTACATGCAGTATTTAATTAAAGCGTCTATAATATTTCCAGACGATCAAATTTTCAAACCAAAATCGCATAATTTTGTGTGATGATGCATTAATTCGCAATGCATCGCTTTAAATACAATTTTTGTATTTATTAAATTTACAACATGACGAAGGAACCCACCTGATGGCAATAGGGCAAGACTATTAAAATTTAATTTATTATTTTGAAGAATTGGGTTCGGAGAATTGATTTTACAAAATTAAGAAATCATTTCATCTCTCGATATAAATTATCATTATTTACCTTTTGTGCAAATATCACATTTCTGGCGGGTATTTTTTGCACTTGCACTACGCTGTCTCCGGGCGAAAATAAAGGTCCCGCGCAAATTTCTTTAATTTGTTTTAAAATTTCTAAGGAGTAACTCAGCATACCCAAGCTATAAAAATACTAAACGAAAATAGAATATTATTTGAAATGCAACTCAATTAACCTTTTAATGTGTTTATTACAGTCGATTCAGTCGATTACAGTCCGCCTGTCAGTATTTGCCCATACCTGCTTTCTTTAAGGTGACACTGATAACAATACACTGATAACGGGATTTGCCCCGACGCTCACATTTTAATTATTTGTGATGTACGTATTACTAAAATCTTAAATATTTCTAGAGGGATTCCCAAGGATGCAAGTTATTTATATATAAGATTAATAAAAATAGGACCTTACCATTAAATATCTTATGTAAAACGGTTTGCCAATTTTATAAAACGTTTTTCAACTATAAGATGAGCGGGAAGCACCAGATTTTATTTTTGTAAACAATGAATTCGTAACTTCCCGAGGAATCTCTCTAGAAAAATTAGCGATTTTATTAATGTATTCATAAGAATGAATTAAAATATAACACTCGGAAATATCAAACTTCTGTTCCGATAGAGAAAACTCGCCGTACGTTACTCTAACACTCTGAGGCGCACATAACTGTATTCGTGTGCAGGTCCCCAAGCACTTACAGCGTTATTCTTTAGTAACAGCCACAGCATAAAGCCGGAAAGGTCGTCTGACTCCCGGCCAGTATGTCCAGTAATTTCTATTACGTATTTTTTTTATTTAATCAAACGATTACTTTTAAAGTTATTAGTGGAATTTTCTGTTTTTTATAATTTGACCTCTTCCACAAGTGAGTAATGGTTTTTTGTATGTTTCACCAATAAAAAAGAAAACATTATATTTTAGACATAATTTGAACTTAAAAAGTGCACGGTGGTTAAGTTTCATAAAATATTTGGACAAAGTAAAAAAAAATATGAAAACAGTTTATTTTGTAAGATTTGTTTAAAATTCTTAAGTTTCTTTATTTTAATAGTTAAATATTATTTTCAATTAAAAATTCCGCTGTTATGTGTGATTGTTATTTGTAATTGGGGCGCCTAAAAATTATTTTATAGTAGAACTTTTTTTTCATGTAAAAAGTATTTCAAATATAATAATTATAAATAATGTACATTTTTTTCTTTTTACATATAAATTATATTTATTTGGCTTTCAGTCACGCCAATTTTTGGGCACAGAAAAATTGGAAATGAATGTAAAGAATTCAGACATGCCATAAATACCTTTCTATACCTAATATAAGATTTTAACATAAAATTGCTTTAGTTTAAATTGCAAACAGATTTTTCAAGAATTCACAGGGTCTGCCCTAGTGTAAGATATTACAAAAAGTAGCTGGTATAAAATTTACAATAAAGTTTTTAATAAAGTACCTAAAGTCATTCGAATATTAAAAAGGGTTATTCATCTTTTAAATTGTACAATCGTGTAGATTGTTAAATTATTTATTGTAGATAGAATTGTAGAATTATCTCCCCAAGTTACTGCATTTACTTTCGTTAAAATGATATTCAAAATTAAGGAAAAATTTAACCAATTTATAATAAATCTGTTTGCTAATATATACGTACGTTTCAGTTAAATATGGGAAAACAGAAGACAAAATGAGTTTTATCCCGAACAAAATGACGGCACCAAGGAAAATGTTTAACGGAATGGAGACGGTACTGTTATGTACCCCAACCTTCTAACGTACCTAGCTTACCTAATAATGTGTAATATGTTTTATCAATGATGATCTAATTAAATAACTACGCAGTTAAGCTACTTAAAGGATATGACTATAAAACCACATCCCAGTAAAATATTATATTTGCACCACAAATATTCAATGATATTGTGACACGCAATAAAACTGAATAGTATATAAGCCATACAAATCACAAGTCATTGTCATTCGCCTTTTCACTGTTATACCATAACCATTGTAACTTTGAAACTTGTCAATTGTAAATTGTTGTAAATTCAATGAACTTGATTACATCTTTTAAAATACTTACTTATTGTGTATCACATCCCAAAAAGCAGCCTCTTCACACTTAACAAATATCAGGAGATATTTGAAGAAGGAGCTAAAAACTAGATCTCACTTAGCTCGACATCAACAACATCAGTGTCAAAAGTGGGATCACAACAGTACTACATAAATAAACACTTAAAAGTAAATTTTTGGGCAAAATTTTCTACAGAACATAATTGTAAAATGTCAGCTTAATTAATTTTATATATCTATAAATATGTAGGTATATACATGTATACGCACTCGATAAATTTCCAGCGATTCCTGAGCTTATTCAATTTGGAGTATAAGAAGTACATTCATTTTGGTTTCCGATGACATATTTTTTCCACTTCAAAAGAAAAACAAAGCATGGACGGTGAAGGATATCAAAATACTTGTTTTATCAAGAAAAAAAAATAATAACCAAAAAAGGATTTGTGATTTATGATTATTTGAGATGCCTTACATACTGCAGATGATTATATACTGAGTATATACCGATGATTTTCAAAACACCATGCAAATTATGCAATTCATTAACTGATGCCAACAATAATGAAAATTATTATTATCATTTTAAATTTATAAAACTTGTCCGTGTGAAATCAAAACATGTCACACTGTGCGACATTTTGACCGACGCGGGGCGTAAACGAAATGTTTTGGGCTATAGCCGCGCCCACTAGAAACGCCCATAACTGATATTATTTTGACGTCTTATTTCGCCTTAAATACGCCGACATCTCTCCCTCCCTTGCACATAGGAGTTGAGTGGGGCGGAACAGAAATAGAGATGCGAATCGGGTTTTACGGTGATAAAAACCCTCAATCCAGGAATTGAATTATTACTATAACAAATAATATACTATCATTTTGTTGAAATACCGACGTAAAGAAAGAATATGAATATGAAATAAATATAAAAGTAAGACTTGCATTACGATTCAATAATTATGTACATATAGTTGGGACCTTTACAAAAAGATTGGTATATAATATTTAAATAAAAACCTTGAATAATTCTTTCCTTTTTTCCGCCATTGGAATGAGGCCGGCGCAAAAGGTAGAACTACCCTTCCCGGCGTTAAGAGGAAACCCGGGCGCTGAGAAATTTGAACAATAGGTATTTTAAAAATCACTTGCTATTTCACTCTGCTCAGCGAGCGCGCTATCGATGTGTAGGTACCCACCCAACTAAGAGTGTGTGTGTGCATGTTACGCTCGACTCCCGCCTCTCCCGCATCCCGCCTCCTCCGCCTCCCGCATCTCTCGTCTTCCGTCCTTCGTCATGTATCTTGTGTTTGTGGTTATCTTTCCAACTTATTTCTCCGTTACTGATTTTGTCTCGGCCTATAATCTCGGCGAAATGGATTTGGATAGGATCATTTAAAGATTTTCTTCCGAAAGGTTTACACACGTAATTTATAAATATGTATTATATTTATAAAAAGTAGAGGAAAGTCATTGTGTAATCAAGTGATTTAAAATATATTTTCGGGCGCTTAAATTGCTAACGCTGGCTAAACCTTGTGAGATACATCAAAATAAGGTACTACTAATTAATTGTATTGCTCTTACTTACTTGACCGGTCAGTGGCTGAGTGGGCATCGCGTTTGGGTCCCACCCGGGCGTCCCATGTTCGATTCCTCGGCTGGCTAAGTTCTCCATCACAACACAAGCAATACCTTCCGCTTAGTGTGGTGGTAGTAGGAGTTTTTCAAATGTTAGGTTATTCGTAACCAGGGAATGTTTGTCTTTCTTTTAAAAATTAAAAAAAAATCTTACTACCCATATAGGTACACCTACTAAAATATGTAGGTGCGTATATTTGAACTGCCTCCGTGGTTGAAGGGTAAGGCTCTTGGCTACGAATCCGCAGGTCGCGGCGTGCGCAAGTAAATTTTATTAAATTAATTTGTGTCGTTTTGCTAAATTAATCCATTAAAAATAATATAAAATACTTGTTTGGACAGATAGTTATCTTTTTTGTTTATCAAAACTTAACTAAACCATTCAAGTTGTTTGAGACAGGGAAAAGTATTAAAATAAATTATTTATTTTTTTATTTTAGTAAAATTCCTGAAATCAACAGGTTTTAATTCCCTTGCGATGTTTATTTGGCCAAAATGACCAATTTTCGATTTAAATATTGCAATTTTTTGTTCACTATTTTGTTTTACGAATCTTATTATTGTGTTTTTTTAATGGAGCCAACGCCAATGCCATTCGTTGAAATTTTGAAAATGACATGAAAGCCATAACACCCTTGCAAATCACCACACTGCAAATCGGATGGTGTGGAGGAAACCTCCATTTTTTTCCACTCTACCTCCAGACATGTCGGGGTTCTGAAAATCGGATCATGAGTAAAAATGAACTAGTATTTAAATATCCATGTAACTCGAAAATAATAGAAAATGTCATGACTAAACGGCGCAACTTTTCCTACTGTGTTTTGTTATAACAGATCACCACGCAAATGGCATCTTTTTAAAAAAAATATATTTAAAAAAAAATTCTTTATTCATTGTAAGTTGAGGATTTTTTGACTTTCATGCTAGGTACATGTCCGTGTTACGACCAAATTCTGTATCGGGTTGCTACAGGGTTTAGTTATAATACTCGTCCAAATAAGTCGCGTCTCAACTTGAGCGGGCACATACAATAGTCAGGTGGCTTCTTGCTGCTAACTCATCTTCAGTCGCGTCGCGACTTGAGCGTGCGTTTAGACTGGTCTCCCGATCCAGCCTGCCACGCAACTGGCGGACCGATGCATATATCGCCAAGACCCGGACAATCCTCACCCCCATGAACCCGGGCACCCCTGCTCAAATCACCAAACGTAGCGAACCACTTGGGGTGACCTATGACAGAGGTTATCCAATAAATGGTTCCCGGGGCGGCGGTACCCATAACCACCTCCCAAATTGAAAATTATTATAGTATTTGACGTATACAAATTGAATTTGGTCCAATTTTAGTAAGATCGGCAAGTATGGTATACTCGAAATAAGTTACTAAACCAAAAAAAAACTAATAAAATATATCAATAACTCGGGAAAAGACAACACTAGTGCACCGACACAATTCGATATACTACGCTACATCACTTTGCTGTATATTTATTTGTCGAAATAGAAGTTAAATAAATAAAATAACAATATACATTATAGGTTATTGAAGAATATTATGCTAGTTACCCAAAAGTTATTTAAAAAAAAATTATCCATTTGAGTGTTTTGTATCCTTATTGGCAATACGGAACGAAATCACGGATGTTTTTTTTTACAGATATTATTTTACGTAAACATATGAAATTAAAGTAAGAATATCGGAATACTTCACCAAACAAACTCAAAAGTGACAAAACGGAAAAAATAATAAAAAAACATCGATTACTCGGGACAACACAACACTAGAATATCGAATATCGATTTATGACTACGTGACATCACTTCGCACAAATACATACGTATTTATCTAAACCTTGTCCCCCCGACCCTTACCTCCCGAATACTGAGCGAAAGGGACACATGCAGCTCGCTCTACTAATACCTAAATGAAATCTTCAAAATCGAGGTTTTGTATTCTCCATTTTTCTCCTCCAAAAGTTAACCGAAATTTAATTTTTTTTTACCAACTACATAAGAAGAAACTATTCTATGTCGGACCGTTTTGCTTTTTTTCAAAATATATTGTCTAGTTTGTAGACTGAACGTCTTTTGACTGCGTTTAAATCAGGCAATTTTATTGATTTTTGGAAGGTCATAACTTCTATAAGAAGCAATTTATCAAAAAAAACAAAACGCACCGACACGCAAGTCGCCGATATATATTTTATGTTAAAAAAAATATTTGCTCTAGGGTTAAAATCCAGAAAGATAAATGGGGACTACGTTTGTATGGAAAAATCAACGCCCGGTTACGTCTTAAGCATCAATCGACCGAACGGGTATAGTTACCTTTCCCGCTCAAAGTGTGATGTTACCGGCGTTGCCCGAGCTTTATGCAGAGTTTTTAGACAGCAATTTTCCTCTGTGTATGTAAACTGTGCAAAATTTTATAAAGAAATATAAAAATTTTCCTTTGGGGTGGAAAATCTCATAGTCACTTTCCTCTTATTTTTAAGGTCAAGAGAGCAAAATTTTGGATAAATCTAGCAATAAAATCTCAATACTTATGCTATTCATTCACTTGTGATGGAAAGAATTCAAAATAAATTGTTAAGATGTATTACCTTTTTTTCATTTGTCTCAATTATGATTATCTACATTGTCAAATAAATTTATTAAAATTATCCGAGTAAATATAAATAAACCCATTCTAAAAGAACATGAATTCATTATCAATTTGCTCTCCCAGAGAAGTTTTTTTGTAGATGGGTCGGAATCCTCTCCCGCAAAGGACTCCCGCAAGGGTTAGGGTTATATTTACACGATCTGGAAAAATCTATTAATCTCATGTGCAACATACTCCATTATGATGACGACTTAATGTTTTACCAAACAATGTATTTCTTCCATAACCCGAATGCGACTGGGTTACAATTGTTGTCTTAGTCATCTTCACTGGTTCCACATAGTCAATTCGCCTTACTGTGATTGTGGGTCAGAAGATACTCTGGACCATAATTTTTTGAGTGTCCTATCAATGACCAATTTCAATATTTCATGCATGAATTGGTAAAACATGAAATTGAATTACCTACTAGTATGCCCTGCTTTCTAAGTCTCGACACTCCCCAAATTCACAATTCGTTAGCAAACATTATTTATAATGACCTTAAAATTTAACCATCAATCTCATTACTTTCATTTTCATTTCTTCTTGCAGTGCTATTATGTTTAGTTGTACAGGTTCCTATTTTTAAGAACCTTATACCCTACGATTTTGTGATCACTAATAATTATAATAATTTTATTCCAGAATGTGGGGAGGTTAGTGCAATCCCACACGTCCCATATAGATATACATATTTTTGTACAAAAATAGATGAAGAAAAATAAATTAGCAATTAAGGACAACTATGTTTGGCGTGGTCTTGAGTGAGCTTGGGCCCAGCGCTCACTCAGGAGTGGCGCTTGGTGCTGGTAGGCTGCGGTCACCACCGTGTTGGTGGAGGTCATTAGCCGCATCCTGGCTCCAGTGACCCGGTGTCTCATCAGGCCGGCAAATCCATTCAGTCCTAGTTCCGCGAACATTATCAATACGCTTCAGTATCTTCTGTATCCAAATATGATTCTGCAGGCGACATTATATAGGATTCGGAGTCGTTCCATCGAGCAAGTTCGGTAGTGACACCATGTCTCACACGTATACAGGCCGGTACAGAATGCGTTGAACAATAGTATTGCTGCATTTGCAAAATCTGCGGGCAATAATATTAGACACTATGCTTAGGCTTCTCTTTTGTTGTTCGATATCGCCATCGTCCGATAGGTCCAATCCAATTATCAATAATGAGCCCCATGTATTTTATTTTCGTACATGTGTTTATTCTTGCCTCGTTAAGGTGTATGGGGAGCATCTTACTTGTATCTGGATTTTTCCTTGGTGGAACGCAATCAATTCCATCTTCTTCGGGTTGTAGATCATATTATACTGTTTTCCATATTTCGCACAAATATTTAGCAGTAATTTTAATCCCTTGATCGACGGAGCTAGGAGGATCATGTTGCAGCTTATGTGGTTTATGCATACATTTTTAATACGACAGCCCGCTGTGATGTCCATGCGACTTGACAACTCATCCATGTATACATTAAACAGGATGGGGGACATACATCCTCCTTGCCTTACTCCTGACCGTAAGTATATCGGCTGGGAGTATGTACTTGTCCACCGTACAACATTTTCCTGCTGGGAGTGCCATCAGGATAGTGTATTTATATACATATAAGCGGTATGTTTATTCCTTAATTACCAGGAGACTTATGTAGTTTATAGGTGTGTGTGTGTGTGACGTGTGTAATGTATGTGTGTGTGTGTGTCTGTATGTATGCGCATTGAATACTTTAAATTATTGACATGATGCCACGTTTGAATTTGGGCAGTGAATCCGACAAAATGTCGATGTTAGAGTTAAGACAAATATTATTTAGAGTATGAAGAGCTCGGTTAATTGTCGAATTAGATGCTGCATTTGTTTTATAATTTAGCGTGTTGAATAGCACTGTATGTCGTGTACGTCTCAAAGGTATGTTAAAGTTAATAAGGGACAGAAGTTCAGTACAGTCAATGTCATTGTTTAAAATTCTGTGTATAAATATTGAGTCAGCTACTCCTCGTCTTCGCTGCAAAGTTTCAAATGTACACTCAAAATTATTGTTGAATCTGTAGGTAATATATTTTATAAATTTGTTTTGGATACGTTCTATACTATCTATGTAAAATTTATATTGTGAATTCCAAATAGGCGATGCATATTCCAGTGTACTTCTGACTAATGCGAAATATAACATTACAATTGTACGCGGATTACTGAATATATTACTTACACGTAGCACAAAACCAAGCATTTTATACGAGCTATTAACGATTGAGTCAATGTGCTTATTAAATATAAGTTTGCTATCAAGGTAAACGCCGAGGTCTTTACATTCCGTTTTAGAGATGACAGGTTCATTGTTGAGTGAATATGAGTACTTAATTACGTGTTTATTTCTGGTGAATGTCGTAGTTTGACATTTAGAAACGTTTATATCTAGACAGTTAACTTTGCAATACTTGCAAAGCCTATCTAGGTCACTCTGTAACGCTTCGCAGTCAGAAAGAGAACGAATAACTTTGAATATTTTCATGTCATCGGCATAAAGTTCATATTTGGAATTTTGAAAACATGATCCAGTGTCATTTATATAAATGTTGAACATTAGCGGACCTAGGTGGGACCCTTGGGGGACACCAGATTTTACCTCGATAGATTTTGAGAAGACACCGTTGATTAAGATTACTTGATTACGGTTACTAATGTAAGATTTGATCCATCTAAACAGGTCATCGTGTATACCATATAGGACGAGCTTTTTAAAAAGAATTGAGTGTATTACGCGATCGAAAGCCCTAGAAGTCTGTATACATAGTATCAACCTGCTCTTTGTCATCCATCTTGCTATGCAAAAAGTTAATAAAAAGGGCCAGGTTGGATGTCGTAGACCGACCTCTCATGAATCCGTGCTGATTCGGTGTAATGATTGTGGAAATAGCCGAGTATAATTGATCAAAGACAATTTTTTCTAGAACTTTGCTTAAAATAGGAAGTTGGGAAATTGGACGGTAGTTTTTAACGTCATGCTTATCACCGGTTTTATAGATGGGTGTGATAACGGCTGATTTCCACTTGAGGGGAAACGTTCCTTCTGTCAGTGATTGTTTATAGATGGCGCAAACCGGAAGACAGATATACTTACTACAGTTGCGCATAAAAACTCCGGGTAGCCTATCGATTCCTGGTCCTTTTTTAATATCTATGTTTGAAAGGTATTTGAAGGTGATTTCTTCATTTAATTTAATTGAGGATATAAAGACCGTTGAGAAGTAATCAGCGAACAAGTCTGTAACTTCTTTGCTGTCGTGTGCCGTCGTCGAATGATAGGTCATATGTTCTGGTATAGTGGGAGATTTTCTTTGCGTCTTAACATAATTCCATATTTTTTTTTACATTATTTTGTATATCTGATTCCAATCGAGCAATGTAGGCGTTATGAGTATGACTAGAAATTTTATTTTGTCTTTTACGAAGTATTGAGAAAGATAGGTAATCTAGAGGATTCTTGTACCGTTTCCAGGCATGAAAAAACTTTAATTTTTCTTTAGTTATGTTAATTAAAGCCGCCGAATACCATGTTGGGAATTTGGTTACTTTCTTTGGAACTAGATCATCTATCAGGGCATCAATAATACCATAAAAATAATGTACTGCAGCATCTACGTCCTGTGCATTAACGACAGAGGACCAATCACTGTTTCTGAGAGCATCATTAACTACCCCGTAGTTAACTTTATTGAGCATTTTGACTATCTGGGGTTTTAGGGTGGTAGCAGGGAGAGGAATATTTAGTTCAACTATAATAGATTTATGATGTGCATCTTCGATTACTAGTGGCGAGTCAGCCACGGAGACAATGACTGCAGTGTTACAAAGCACGAGATCTAAAATTCGTCCGTGAGTATTATAAATTTCGTTGTACTATGTTAAATTGGAAAACGAAAGGCAGCTAAGGAGGGTAGAAGTACAGAGGTCAATACTACGTGGCTGATACGTAGAGTTCCAGCTCACATTTGGCATATTATAATCGCCTATTACTAGAAAAATGTCATTTGGAAATTCAGTAGTTAAGTCAGATATGGTAGTTGTATGACTATTGATAATAGAGAAACGTTGTGCATTAGACAACTTAGGACTAACTCCTGGTAAGTAAGAGCAACAAATATGAATATTTGAAATGCAATGTCTTAGTAATAGTGAGATCCATATATCCTCGGCTTCTGATGTCCATGACTTTTGAGATCGAACTTTAAAGTCTTTTTTTATACCTATAACAACGCCACCCCCTTTAGTTTTACCCGTTCGATTAGTATCTCTGTCATTTCTATATACGTTATACCGGCAATCAAACAGCTCCATCATCGGATATGCTGTCAACTAACCACGTCTCGCTAATTAATATTATGTCGAATTCGTTGATCAGGACGTTTTGATAGAATTCTTTCGTCTTGGATAGGAGGCCACTTGCGTTTTGATAAAAAATTATAATGGTGTTATGCATCATGTAAAAGAGAAACTACTATCCAATTTTGATTCCAAGTAAATAGAATAATATGTAAAAAAATAAATACATATTATTATGTTCACTCAGCAGCCAAAAGTCCACTGGGGTGAGCATGGTTTTCGATTTGCGCAGATGTGAGTGTATTATGTTGTAGTGTTTTGAGTAAGTTGAGTAGTGTGTATATAGAATTAGAGTTGAGTACAAAAGTGGTATAAGATGAAAGTAAAAATTAAATAAAATCAAATTAAAATTATGTTTAGAAGAAATCTAAAAGTTAAGTTATTCAATACGGTTTGACCAGAGACGAGGATAGCAGGAGAGGTAACATTCTTTCTTATGTAAATTTTTGAGTTTCGTACCCATAAAAAATCATATTTGTTTATATTTTTAAATTCTTTAGCTGATCTTAGTATCAATTTGTTTTTTCTGGTGAGGTGATCATTTATAAAAATTTTACCTCCTGCAACACCTACGCTCTTGCAGTCGACCCCCTTCTTCTTTTTAATGGCCGCAAGTAGTTCGTCCTTCTTCCTTTTGGAGAAGAATTTAGCCACCACGTTTCGAGGGCGGGCGTCACGGGGAGCTGCTGCTATTCCGTCTTGAGAATGTTGGCGAGGTTTGGCTCGACTAATGAATTCAATGTCCTCTTCTTTAATGATTTGTCCAAGTTATCTTTAGACATTAATTTATTGTCTATTTAATTTAGTATTACCCTATCAAATTATCTTGCAGTTATCGTTACCAAGGATATTGGCCGGTAATTGCTGGAGTTGGTCATGCCAGGCTGTCCCGATTTCAGGATTGGAGTTATAATTGTTTTCGTCATTGCACCCGGTAGATGGTTGTGTTTAAGGATTGCATTGAACAGTATGTTTAGTAGTTTAGGTATGTATCTACCTCCGTATCTGATGTGTTCAATACTTAGACTATCATGTCCCGGAGATTTACCAGCCTTTGTGCCTGTTATGGCCTTCATTATATTACTTTCAGAGAGGTAAACCTTTTGTCCATCATATTCCATAATATCAGGGACAGTCGGTACTTCATTTCCGGAAATATCTGCAAAGGTTCTTCTAAAATTCTTGGCGATTTCCTCCGTGTTTGTGGACCCGTCAATTTGGCTAGCGATTCGAGTTAATACCAACTTTGTGTATGTTAAGACACTGTTCTAATCATCTGTAATTTTTCTACACCCATTTGCTGTACTTGTTTATAAGTTTGTCTATACCATTAAGTGTAGTTTTATTTTTAATCTACATATTCTTTTAAACCCTCCAGCGTTTTTGAGTCGTATAAGACCGGGCGTCTATATTTATAAAAGTAATTTTTATCTTTCTTTCCATCATACGTAATTTTTTTGACGTTAGAAAGAGAAATGATAATTCTTTCCAGTTTGCCTCGGAAATGGATGCCATTACACACCCTCTAGATGCCATTCATAAAATCCTAAAAATAGCCAAAATGAATAATTCATATTTCGCATCGCTATCGTAACAATCGGTTGAACTTTAAAAACTATCTCTTATTTTCTATTAGGTATATGAACGAGATAAAGTGAAGTTACAGTTTTCTTACAAATTTCCCAAACAAAGCGAATGTGTTTTCGACATATCGAGTTCTTCAATTTTTCTTGGATGAAGTAAAAATGTGGTTAATGTTTTTGACAACATTTCTCACGTTTGTTATAGATTTTTTATTATTTAGAAATAGTAATGTTTATTTTAAATGCATACACCGGAAAGAAAATTATATCTAGTTTCTAAAACAGTATTTATTTTTACGGAAAATTAAAATGTTTATAGCGCATTTGAAATATAGGTACATAGAAATCATTTCAAATTGAACAAAAGTATTGAAAGTACTGGGTTAAATGGCGAAGAATGCAATTATTTTTTATTATTACCTACTATTTACCAACTCTTGAAAAAAATATAATAAGCAGTAATCGTCGTTGTAAGTACTTGTACACATTGAATTATTTGGCGGGTTGGGCATAAGCCAACGTAGTTCAATGGTCCAGAGCACCTGACCGGATATCAGAAGGTGCGGGTTCAATTCCCGTTGGCGGCATTTATTTTTACTCGAGAGATATTTTCAATTTGTATGGATATTTCAGGCGAGTAATTAATGCTTCTACTAATTTGTTAACTCTGTGCTGTTTATATTAAAACATTCTCCTATAATCATCTTAATATTTGTTTACATTAATTTGCTGTACATATTTGTTAATTGTTATGTTATGTTATGTTTATGTTATGTTTATGTTATGTTTATGTTATGTTTATGTTATGTTTATGTTATGTTTATGTTATGTTATGTTTATGTTATGTTATGTTATGTTTGGTTTATTTATGTTACGTTATGTTATGTCATGTTGTGTAATCAATTTTATCCTGTAATTTGTTGTATTTATAAGAAAAATGTTGTAATGTATGGCCAAGATCACTCTTAATGGGTGAAAGCCAATATAAAGAATAAAAAAAAAAAAAAGTTTGTCTATTCCATGTATCTGCAGTTTTGTTTCAAACTAATTTTGGAAAAATCAGTTCTTTTAAATTGTAAAGAACGTCCGCTTTATTGTACATAGGTTCCTATTTATATAATTTTTTGATTAGGTACCTACTATTACCAGCACTGTACTGTTATTCACTGTTCTAGAATCGCCTGAACCTTTCTTTTCTCTAATTTACTGCTTTTTAAAAACAAGTTTGTTTCTTCAATGTAACTATAGTTATATTTGTACTTTATATGGCTAAGATCACCCTTAATGGGTGATAGCCAAATTAAATAATAATAATAAAATTATCTGAGCGTAGAATAGTATATAAAATCATAAATTCAATAATTAATAAGTAGTTATGGTTCAAATATTGTTACAATATACTGTCAAATTACCCATCTGGTAACACATTAAATACCTTTTTTTTTCTTCCTTCCTTTGAAATATTTTGTTTGTATTTAGTATTACTTTATGTTTGTGATTACTCTATGTTTGCTTCACTCAAATGTAAATTGTTAACCTCGATACAGGCTTAGTCCTAGTGAGGTTGATTTTTATGAGAAAAAACGTGATTTATGTATAGTGAGATGAAATAAATAAATGGTAGTCCCGGATCTCTTTCTACTTACCTCGCAAACTAACATGGAGGTAATATCTACCTTTTTATTGCGACTTCCCAATTCTAATAGTGTACTCCCGTATATTATGTTCGCCGTATACAGAATTTAATTACAAGGATGTTGGCGTATTTAACGTATCAATCACTAAATCTAAAAAGGTCTTAGTAGAATTTATACTGGAAATCAGAATAAAAAAATAATTCAAAAAACTTATTGCAGATCACATTATGCATGGAGGACAATTTTTTTTCTATTTATGCTCATTTAGATGTTCTTTGTGTTAAAAAAATATAATAAACATTTAAAAGTCCAGCTGGTTATGAAATTCAAAATGAATAAATTAGACTGTAGACTTGTATGAAAACAATATTTATATAAATAATTATCATCCAAATACGGAGATTCAGCCACGGCCTTGATTCCTTCCTCTACCAAAAGTCCCGCCGAACAATGCATTGTCCTAAACCTTTCACGATTTTCAGTATGTCCCATGACATGAAAGCTCTTGAAAAGACCTTGTCATATTTTAGAATTTTCCTAATCTTAAAAACTTATTGTAGGTATGTACTGTGGCTTATTTTTTCTGTTATAGAGGCACGCTACTAGAATAATACACAATACTTCCTATAAAGATCGAGAGTAACGTGGATTACATGCGGTACCTAAGAAAATTATAACGAAGCCGCCAGCTTACCTACTTGCGGCCTGAAAGGTTCTACATTTTACCAGGCGCGTGTCCTACGTACCTACAAAGTCCATCAGTCAGTTACCTACAAGATGCTTACAAGCCTTACAAGTGTCAAGGTGCAACTGAGTCTCCGCTTCTGCAGTGTTGACCATCGGCCTGGAGGATTCACCATCGATAGCGTCTACCAACTGCATCAAGCATTGGTCCGGAGTCATCGCATCAACTACACTAACTTCAATAAACACTTCGATATCTACAACCTCTTTCATTCGTCTCACCTTACCATCCCCACAAGTAATGCCCATAGTACTTAAGAGTACAGTAGAACCTCGTTAATTCGAAGTCCATGGGACATTAAATTTCGAATTAACGAATTCCTACGTAATTCGAAATTTTAGGAGTAAAAAAAATCGGTTCTTTATTTCGAATATCCGAATGTAAATTCGTAAAAATACGATATATTTCCGCGAAGGGCCCGTTCCCACTTCCGTTTTAAAAACGGAGGCGGGTCCCGTTTTAAAAAACGGATGCCCTAGCGGCTGTAGTAGGGCCCGTTCCCACTTCCGTTTTCAAATCGGCGGGTCCCATTTTAAAAACGGATGCTTTACGGCCCTGTTCACACTTCCGTTTTAAAAACCGATCCGTTTTAAAAACCGATCCGTTTTAAAACCGGATCATACTCTACGAAAACAAATAATTGTCGATTCAACCAAAACATTTTATTTGCTCATTCTTCAGTAGACGATCGTGCGCAATGGACAATGATGAAGCTCTTGTTGTCATGTGGTACTTATTTTGATTTTAAAACGGATCCGTTTTTAAAACGGAGGTGTGAACAGGGCCGTAGAGCATCCGTTTTTAAAACGGGACCCGCCTCCGATTTGAAAACGGAAGTGGGAACGGGCCCTTACTCGAGAATTCGCGGCAGATATTTCGGTCGCAGCCGGCCGAAATATCTGAATTTTAAATTCAGATATTTGATGTAAATTCGTAAAAATACGTCATATTTCCGCGTAAATCGAAAATTTTCGACTGATTTCCGTCGTGCCGGATCTTTTAACTCAGATATTCAAAGTAAATTTAGTAAATATACGATATAAGAAATTTCGCGTCCAATTTCCGTCGCAGCGGGCCCTTTAAAATTCAGATATTCGAAATTAATTCGTAAAAATACGATATATTTACGCGTAAATCGAGATTTCACGGCCGATTTCCGTCGCGGCGGGCCATTTGAATTTCAAATATTCGAAATAAATTCGTAAAAATATATTTACGCGTAAATCGAAATTTCGCAACCGAGTTTCGTCGTGGCCGATCCTTAGAATTTAGATATTTGGTGTAAATTCGTAAAACTAAGACATATTTCAGCGTAAAACGTATTTTCTCTGCCCTTCAAACTCGAATATTCGGAAAAAATACGTCATTCCAGTGTAAATCGATTCAGATTTACAAAATAATAATACTAATTAGAACGATGTATAACCACGTAAAGATACATTTTCGGCGTTTTACCGCCACGGCTGTCTTTTAGGTCGAGATTTACGAAATTTTATGATTTATTTTCGCAAAAATCAAACAATTTTTCGTACGCGGACAAAAATAAAAAAAATTTCTGTGGATATTTTTTGGCGAAAATTTCGAATTACGCGTTTTTTCGAATTAATGGGTTTCTACTGTATGAGAGTGGAGACACATTACGCTATACGCATCATGGCTTGGTCTATTTCAGCCAATGGGAATGTATGACGAGCGATATGCTGAAATAGGTAAAGTCTATTTGAATATAGCGTGGTCTGTCACAGGTTAAGTACTTATTGAAAAAGCTATTATAATTGGACGTAGTTTTGCAAACTGGATCCAACTACAAAAAGTGAATAAATACCGTTATACCACCGCGAAGAGAATTCTTTTTCATATTCTACAAATTAGATCCAGACATATGTATGGTATCTCAGTATAAACTTATGCTTGTGTAAAATATTACCAAGTTAACTTTAATAAGATTCAAGAAGTATGAATTTAGTTCGCAAAAATAATATTGGAGTTTTACCTACCGTTAAATCTCTGATTATGTTGCCGTTCCTCAGCCAGAACATATATATATGTGAGAGACGACACATAGAATCTTGTCTCTATGGCCTAATAAATACTACGTCCATCCTTGTTTTGTCAATCCTGGTTTGGGATAATCTATTCATGATTGAATACAAAATTAAAGTGGGGTCCAAAACACATCAATTCAAATGATCCAAGTCACTTGGATTCTTTTAACACTAGGATGCATCGAATGATTGTTATTTTATTAATTTTGCCAATGACATCCTATCACCATATTTACATATATGTATATATATAGTACATCTGCAGCACTTTCCAGAGTGGTAGATATCTCAGTATTGCACTGATGAAAGACCACCATTCAGAATTAAAACATTTATTTTTTTTGCTTTATTCCAACTGAATAGAATAACTCCATGTACTTACCACCTACTTATAAATCGAAATGTAATAATATTATTTTTATTTTACTACATCCATATTCTAAAATTTATTTACATTTACCGTGTTTCTAATTTAGTAACGGCTATATTAGTGTATTTCATTATCTATACTTTTGTTATCAAGCTATATAAATTTTTATTTCTTACTTTATAAATAAAAACTTTCTTTTCTTTACCTTATGTATACTGTAATGGCACTACTCCCCAATTCAAACACGACAAACGTTTTTCTCTATTGAATTGGGTAGTTACGTTAAAAAGAAAATATTTTATTGTAATTAGTTTTTAGAACAATATGTTTTTCTTCTGTAAATCTGTCATGTATGTATTTCAAATAAAAAATTAAAAAAAAAAAAAAGTTGCTTGAAATGGCTTTAGCCATGTTTGGTGACCAGGTATTTCCTACCTTTCTCTCCCACATCTCCTTCCCCTCTCCACATACCCCAATGGGCTATTTTCATAAAGTACGAATACCGTTTAAAATGTGCAGAAGGCTTAAAGTTTATTTTTCTGATTCTGATCACTGTACGTGAAAAATGTGTAATTTTAATATTTTCATTCGAAATAATAATTGATTTTAAAACTGATCTAATACTGTATATACCGATACGGTTCCAATTGGCTACAACATCATTATGTCATAGAAAACGCTACTGTCTGGTAAGACGGCCGTTACCGACGATGGCTGGTGCGTGTCAATAACGCCACAATCACAAACAACGACTAAGAAGTCATTTTGACGGCAAATCAAAAATGGCATATTTTTAATCGTTATAGCAAATTTAATCGTCAACGTAAATAAAAATGCCTTCATCATCGTAATTTTTTCTGAGAATAAAAAATTGCAACATTACATTACTAGTACAAATAAGTACCTACCTACAACCTGATTTCAGTGTGAAAATTCCAGGACCCAAAGGCTATTTCACACGCAATCAGTCAGCGAGCTAATCTATGTAAATGTGATTGTTATTTATTACTTTGTTATCGTTCCACGCTACACTCGGTTGCCGAGACTTAAACCATAAATCAAAACAATAAAAGTCCATTCTTCTTTTATCCAATAATTGAATTATTATTTTACTCCTTACATAAGAATACGTGATAATGACAAATTGCAGCCAGCTACAGCACTTGATAACATACTCTACCGGGGTACACGTAAATGAATGTTTTCAATTTGTTCACGGTAGCTTTATGGGTTTTCTATTTGAATCAGGTTACAAGTTTAATTTTATAAATTAATCTAACTTTATTCAACAATATTACGTATAGATCAGAAATGAGGTCAGGCTAAAGTTAAGTCTTTTAATAAAATTCAGTCTAGTTCTGTACATTTGATATCTTTGTAACAAGAAGGTTGGTGATTGGAATAAGGTTGTTTAACATTTGTAAGAATGTGTCAACAAAGTTTCAACTGTGCACTAACTAATATTTATATTATAACCCAATCTTGTGTAATAAAGTCATTTAATGTTAGCGTTCATCAAATAATATTACATTTATTGTAAGACATAAAGCCTGTTCATAGAATAGATAGTGTTACAGGTTTGTATGGGCAGTGTTTAAACAGGTGCATGTTGCTTGCAGTCAGACATATTGTAGGTCATCCACATCACGAAAGGTAAATAAATTGTGTAAAGCATTAAAAGCCTCGGAGTGGGCAGTTAAATACCTATTTCATATCAGCCTTCTAACAATGGAAACTACTTGCTGGAATTATCTGAATTTCATGTATCGGCGATCAAAAGCGGAATAAACTTAAGAATAATAGCAACAGGCATTAAAATGATATTGTGGCAGTTTAGGGCGTACAGCGAGCAGCGACCAACAGGCAGTAGAGTATTTTATCAGAAGTGATAAAACTAGTTGAGCACGACTCGCCCGCGCCGAAGCACCTCGCAGGAATATAGGTTAGTGATAATATTTCATTGTTGTTTTACTGTTCATTTTACACCTCGGCGTGTCTAATCAGGTGTTTCCAGGCAGCTGCTTGGGTCTAGCTCCCATTCTCCAGTGGATAGGCGCACACACGCAGCTAAAGTTCAGACACCTGCGCAAACATACAACCTACCAACCTGCCAACCTACCAACCTGCCAGACCATCGTTAATTCTAATGTGCTTCATTCCGTCACGAATATTGCTGACAGCAGTGTAGGTTTATAGCCCGTAGGGGCACGCGCAGTGGATTCATCATTAAAGCATTTAACTACTGAATCGTGGCTGCAGTCATTAAGGGGCAGATAAGGGGCTCTACAAACCAGCGCCCCCGATCCAACAGCTGCAGTGTCCACTGCTCCCCCAGAGGCCCACCACCCACCATCCACCCACCACTCCCGCTCCATGTGGCAGTGAAACGAGACCACTTGGGCTGTCCGATCAGACTTTAACTTTTATCAGTTTGTTCGTTCGGCTCGAGTTATTTTGTTTCACACTAATCAACTGTCATCGCGAGGGAGACCAACATCAACGGGACTTCAAATGGTAAACATACATACATTATAACTTTTTCAATGATTTATTTTAATTCGATATTCTTTACAAGCAGAATGGTTTCATCATAAAGCGATTCTATTGCGTATGGCAACAAATCTATATACATATACATATTTTATATTCAACATCCAACCAATTTTGGGTCAGTTTAAAGTTTACTAATCTGTAATACATAACAAGATAAAATTTACTCTGTGGACCACTTTACTTTTATATAAAAAGAATAAATCATTTATGTTGGGCCCCCGTCAAACTTCCATAAAATATTTCAGTTCAATATTCCGCCATTCTTATTTATACAGTGATGTGGACGTGATATACGTGAACATTCAATTCTTAGAATTAAAACTAACAAAGTGTTTGCAGAATCATCGATTGGCTAAAATTATTAAAATGGTTGCTGCAAAAAATAGATCATATTTCTTACTTTTTTCTCAATACAAAATTGGGAGAAATTAGTTGAAATTTCGGCATGAAGATGGTAGAATAATTATGCAATCGTATTACTAATGAAGTTCACTAAACAAACACTGTCCACATGTTCCAAGGAAAACAATAGGCTTAGTGTTACATTAGTGTTCATGTCTTCATGCAGTCAGCAGGAGTAACTTTGACTAGCCACAAGATTCACAACACAATACCAGTTCAATAAAATAATATTATTACTATATAATTACATTCATTATTTTTCTACATTTAATATTCATACAAATATAGAGGTTAAAATCATGTTAAAATTAAGAGTAGTATGTTTATAAGTATATCATTTTGAATGGAGAGAATATACAGTGGGTGGCCAAATTATTAGTTAAACGTGCAAAAATTACATTGTTACCAGTTTGAAAGTGGATAATTTGTAAATTAGGTATTTCTAATACAATTAAAAATATATTCTTTTATTTTAAATAATAAATATTTCAGAAAAAATACAATACATAACGTTTAGAAAAATCTCTTAATATTTAGTAGAACCTCTCTTGGCGTCAGTCTCAGTTACCCCATTTATACAAGACGACACCTGTTTGTTCGAGCAGAAGTAGTAACTCCAGCTTCGTTTATAATTTTTGTCCTTTGCACTCAAGTTCTGTGAAGGTTTTATTCAAGTTCTGTTATTATTTTCGTTTTGTTAAACAACTGGCCAATTATGATATAATAACACAACATGAATAGAACCTTCACAGAACTTGAAAATCAACTTTGAAATTTGATGAACTGTTCAAATTTTTTGAAATAACCCATTCTTAGCTATAGCAACTCCTTCGTACATTTTCACCAGTTTTCCAGGCAAATGTCACGAATTTGTCAATGATTTCGAGGCGCAGTGAATCGCTTTCCTCATCATTTTTTAGTTCTCTGACTTACTAAGGTATTTTTCCATCAAATTTATTAATAAAATTAGAAATAAATTTATGTACAAATTAAAAGCTGTTAATTCTTAAATAATAAGAAGAAAAAAACTGTAGTGTAACTAATAATTTGGCCACCATTTGAAGGAGGTCCTTGCTTGTAGTATGTATAATAATTTTTAATCCTTTTGTACATATTATCGAAATATTCTTTGTGTGTTTGTCTGCCATAAATATATTAAAACCAATTACGCACCAGATTTTGTTCAAAGTCTAAATAAATTGTAAATAATTTTTGTTTTCTCTTCTATTTTACCTTTTAGTTAATATTTTTTTAAATATTTACATTCTATAAGTATATTTTTTAACATAAAATATATTAATAATTTATCCTATTTAAAACACAAAAACAATTCCCACCGAATTAGCCAATCAAATTATTTTCAGTTTATTGTGATATTACTGAGTTTTCAAGATACTAATATGTAATTAAATTCATTTACACAGGGTGTCCGGGGGTAAAGTGCACTAACTTCAGGAGGTGATTCTACATGATGATAGGAGTAAAAAAGTTAAATAACTTTTTCCGAAATTCCAACTTTTTTTTCCCATACAAAAAGACATAATACCTACTAAAAATCCTTAATGTGAGGACAAACTTACCCGATAAATTCGCTGTGAGCTTGCCGAGAACGAGGTGGCAATGTTGTGATAGGCTCGTATCCCTTGAAACCGCAAGTAAACAATAACATTAGGCCGAGTGTTTAAGTTTACAATTATGCTACAATTTATATGTTTTAAACCAAATTCAAAAGAGAACTGTACTAATAATTTGTAAAATTAAAAAAATGTAGTAACACTTTGAACGAGAATTATTTAACTATTAATCACTTAGTAATGCCACTGCTTTTGACTAATTTAACGAATTTTAAAAATGTCCACTTTCCATGTGTATTTATGTCATGTAGCCCGTAAACCTAATGAATGTCTGCCCATTATTTGTGGGTGAAGCCAGAAATTGTCATAGTAATTAAAATTACTCGCAAATAAACACAATGTTAAAAGTAAGTCTTTTCGACAGCACTTGGGCGCGGGACGGTAGATTCAGCAAAAGCGCAGTAATAATGCCAGACCCCTAAGGCGGACCAATTTTACGTTTTTACCTCCCGAAGTTAGTGCACTTTACCCCCGGACACCCGGTATATGCAAATTTCATTGGAGACCATCATCAGATAAAACTTAGGAATTTATTTGATTTTCTAAGACTCTAAGCTGTTTAGTAAGCTATATCATTCTTACCAATTTATATTACAAAGTACCACAGGGAAATTGAACGGGATGTCGCCATCCATACAATATTAGTTTTCCAAAACTAACTTCTTATCATTATACATTAGACAAATATACAATGATATATATACATAAATATATATTTATAAGATATTTCAATTCCTCAAAACTTCTCCCCAATCACAATACATAATTAAGTATTTAATAGTACAAATCAATATTTTGGCAATACGAGTCTGTAGAATATGAATTTTATCATGTTGCATTAAAAAAATATATGTAATATCATTATGATTTGACAACCTTTTTTTATTTACATACATAATTCATTTGTGATATTCAAAGTAGCATTTTAAAGGAATAATTTGATAAGTAATGCAAATGTATAACTCACAGGAAATGCAAAGATTAGTAGCTAAAGAATAATACGTGTTTGGAAAGAGTGATCAAATGCAAATACAAAGTTAATTCTCCGACCACCAACCTTTAAAAGTAATTTGTGCAGCTAAAATGAATCTGTCAGAAGTAGCAACACAAAAAAACTGTTTTTGCCTTTGCCGAGAGCTATGATTGGCTAGAAAAACAAGCCGGGTTTTTCTTTACTCACAATATAAACTATCTGGCCACATAATTTTTTATGTCACATTTTTAGATATCATATTTTACGTGATTTTTTATGTATTGAGCTGACAGTTATTTTCTATAATCCATCAAGTTCAGGACACAACCAGGTTGGACATCAATGAACATCATAAAAACATCCATCAGCGATATTATCATGATAAAGTCTGGAATGCAGAGCACAATAATCTTAACCTCACTTTTTAAAGATATTTTTGACATAATAAAATTTATTTATTCATATTTTGTGTTCAGTATCGACTCCTTGAGTCCATTATGAGAGAGAACTTGCTTTTGTCCTTTTTATTTACGTTTCTCGCATGTTTATTCCCTGTTTGCCCTATTTCCAGACATACATTAGTATTGTTTACAGAAACCTAATGTATTTTAATGATGTTTGAGCTAATTAGACGCTAACTAGCGCTAATGGTGTGAAATTACTGAGAAAGTACCTAGTTAATTTTCAGTGTAATTTTCTTTGTTGTTGTTCTGAAATGGTGCAAACTTTTAACAACACTGATTTTAATATCACTACTTACACTACATTATACTTACTAATAATATAAAGAGAAATGTTTTAATTTTTTCCTAAGATCTGTAAGGCCAACAGTATGACTCACGGCCATTTTCACAAAAAACTAATCGAGCATTTAACTTTTAAGGATTGATTTTCAGTTTGTATTTTTAACAATCAGGGATTCCTTAATTATTATTGTCCTTAAGTTGGCGAAAATGGCCACCTTCCTGGTGTTATGTCACTGCTGCGGAGAGTTAGTGTAGATCTATAGATTATTTTGGACACCTAGCTAACTTTTAGTCAGAAAGATTTGACTCCATCATTTAAACAGCAATGCGAACCACAAACAGCGATCTACACTACAATAAGCTTTAAATCTATGTGTCAGATCATTCTTTCAAAGGATTAATATCTACAGTCACGACTATCCTAAAACTAAGCAAGAATTGTGAACCTAGAAAGTTCAACCACAGTTGTATGAGATTATGGAAATTTGTAAGTCGTCGATTTGCCAGAAGAAGTAGTGTTATGACAAAACCACGCAATCCGGTTGCAAGATTTCGTTGTAATATTGTTTATTTGATTCCACTCGTAGAGATCCACCCACCCACAATTGACAGATATTTTAATAGGCTTTCCTTACCTAGATCTTCGTAGAGGAAATCCACGGTTCGTTAAAATCTTCAAAAACTCTTACTTACAAAATCTTCTAAATAAAAACAAAAAAATCACTGCTTCAAGTATGTTTTTCTAAATCTGTTTGTAAATAATAAAATTAAATAGAGACTAGGAATTCATAAAAAATTGTACATTGAAGTGATTTTTCACAAAAACAGCGCTATACAAGTTATCCTATTATTATTATTATTACTCAATTGCCCTTTTTTGAATTGCATGGTTTTGTCATAAAATGGAAATGCTACAGCTGGTTACGCGAGTTTTCGGAAATCCTAATAATGATTTTTAAGGAAATCTGTTGTTTTCACAAATAAACTTTCACTTGACAGCAGTGTCTAATGTATGCGATGTACAATGTAGTATTAACTGTAAGGTTAAAAATATATTTTTTTACGCTGAACAAGATTATACTTTATTATTCATGGAGGTGATTGAGAATGAATTATTTTTTAGTCCATAATATCATTAACCCTTAGGATCCGACCAACTACAATAGCAGTTCAGTGAAATCATGACTACCTTCAGGTGCACTGCAATGTGCAGTGTATAGAGTTAGGTTTTTAGAAGTTTTGAACGCATTTCAATATTGTCCATGAAAATTTCTAAGTAAAACGTTGACATTGTAGATGTCTGTCAATTATTTCAAATATAATTTTCAACATTATATTTGGCTTTCAGATATTTACAAAATATTAGCCATCTTCTAAGGGCTAAACGTCTTCTGGAATAAACCAACAGATTTAGAATTTATTTCGAATTAAAGAAACTTTAAAATTTTTAGTTTAATCTAATAGTTCTATTTCCTTTTAAGTACAATGTGAATTCACAAGAATACATATAAAGCGGAGATTACGAGAGTGATGAGAAATGTGTTCAATTTTCTCTTGTGTGTACTGAAATGTGTGCGATAAAATGATTTAATTAAATAATAATATTCAAACAAAGAGAAAAGGATTTACTAGAAATACAAAAAAACTTTATCAGATCAAACTTAAAACTATAATTGACCTACAAACAAGAGTTGGCTGAAAATATTCTTTCACACCATCAATACATTTGCAATAATTATTAAATAATATAGTTACTTGTGATAATCTTGGTGTTTTATTTTCCTGTACAAGTTATTAGACAATTTAGAGTGCACATTTATCCTCAATCGTCAAAAGATTGAATTTGTTAAAACATTTACACTTACAATCTTCCGGCAACTGGAAATAAATGTTTTTATTCCTGTATAAATAAAGATACTAATTTAAAATGCACAGAGAATAATACTCCATAAATCTAATAATAAAATATCGGAACTGCTATTTCTATTTAGAAACAGATTTACATTGTTTAACATAAATACTATATGCAGTACTTCACTTTATTTAATAGCTTAATAACCGTATGCAGTAATTACCCAAGCCTACTTTCTTAGTTATCGTTGTCACCAATATCTTACTTAACCCATCCCGTCCGAGTGGAAACAATTTATATTTCCACGCGCAGAATGTGCCATTGGGATCATTTATTCCAGGCAGTATGACAGTTAATTACGTAAATATTGATATCAAATGGCATTTAAAAGTTTATTCAACAACAAAATTTTTATTAAATATATAAGGATTTCATTAAATAATTAGAATATTCCCGTAAGTTTCATTACATATCTATTAAAATGATTGATATTAGAATCTCAACAAAGGGGACTTGAAAAATTTGGAATGTCAAAATCTCTGTCTAGAAACTGCGAAACGTGCAACGCATGACCTAGACGAGTGCGAGCAAGTAACAGTCGAAATTAATGTCAAGCTAATTGAACACTAGGAACACAGTGCGTGAACAGCGCTAATGAAATACAAGATATTGAGTCTTGAACAATATTTTCGTCGGCAATTTAATTTGTCACAATCGAAAGCATATACAAATTATCAAAATATATTTTTATAGCCCACCTCCCACTGCAAATTTAAAATACATTTAATTAAAGTTATAACAAAAAAGTTGTCATTTTGACTACGTCAATATTCATGTTACGTTGAGTACAAAATTAACTCTATTGTAAGCAGTTTCCGCTGAAATAACTCAGAACAGGATGAGATAAGTTTTTTTGTGCACAGAATGTCTTGCTGCAGAAAACGAACACCTTTTGGAAAATAGAAGAAATTCAAAGACTGATTCTTGCGACTCTTCTTACTGCAGGAGGTTAAGTGTAGTACCATAAATGCTGTGCAATACAGTAGAACCTCGTTAATTCGAAATCCACGGGACATCAAAAATCAAATTTCGAATTAACGAATTCCCACGTAATTCGAAATTTTATGAAAAAAAAAAAAAAAAAAACGCCGAAAATCAATTTTCTCGGCCGCCTCTTCAAATCCGGGTGGTATTTTAGTTGTAAATTCGTATTAATACCAATTATTTCTTTACTTTCGCGGCCGATTACCGTAGCGGCGTGCCCATTAAATTCAGATATTCGCAATAAATTTGTAAAAATGCTATATATTTACGCGTAAATCGAATTTTCCGTCGCGGCCGGCCCTTTATTTCAAATATCTGAATTTAAATTCGTAAAAATACGATATATTTCCGCGTAAAACGAGAATTCGCGGCCGTATTCCGTCGCGGCCGGCACTTTAAATTCAGATATTGGAAATAAATTCGCAAAAATACGATATATTTCCGTGTAAATCGAGAATGCGCGGCCGATTTCCGTCGCGGCCGACCCTTTAAATTCAGATATTTGATGTAAATTCGTAAAAATATGATATATTTCCGCGTAAATCGAATTTTATCGGCAGTTTTTCGTCGCGGCCGGCCTTTTAAGTTCAGATATTTGAAGTAAATTCGTAAAAATATGTCATATTTCGGCGTGAATCGAAATTTTTCGGCCGATTTCCGTCGCGCCGTATTTTTTATCTCGGATATTCGAAGTAAAGTTAATAAAAATACCTACGATATATTTCCGCTTAAATTCAAATTTCGCGTCCGATTTCCGTCGCGGCGGGCCCTTTAAATTCAAATATTCGAAATAAATTCGTAAATATACGATACATTTACGCGTAAATCAAAATTTCGCGGCCGAGTTTCGTCACGGCCGACCCTTTATATTCAGATATTTGGTGTAAACTCGTAAAACTACGACATATATCCGCGTAAAACGTATTTTCTCGGCCCTTCAAACTCGGATATTCGAAATAAATTTGAAAAAGTACGACATTCCAGTGTAAATCGATTCAGATTTACAAAATAATAATACTTATTAGGACGATGTATAACCACGTAAAAATACATTTTTCGGCGTTTTACCGCCACGGCTGACTTTTAGATTCAGATTTACGAAATATTATGATTAATTTTCGCAAAATTCAAACTTTTTCGAATTACACGAACAAATTTTCGTGCGCGGACTAAAATAAATTTCGAATTACGAATTAACGAATTTCGAATTAAAAAAAATTTTGTATGAAAAAATTTTTCTGCGGAAATTTTTTTGGCGAAAATTTCGAATTACGCGTTTTTTCGAATTATCGGGGTTCAAATTAACGGGGTTCTACTGTATATATTAAACCTAAGTAAAGCAATATTTGTGTAATAAAATAATTTTAAATGCTGTGTAAGTACGTATTTGAGTTGTGATTCG
This sequence comes from Hesperophylax magnus, assembly GCA_026573805.1. Lineage (NCBI taxonomy): Eukaryota > Metazoa > Arthropoda > Insecta > Trichoptera > Limnephilidae > Hesperophylax > Hesperophylax magnus. The sequence continues at coordinate 5,186,479 of JAIUSX010000088.1, forward strand.
GCACGGAGAATTGCCGTAGTATTCGATATAATTATAACCATTTTACTACTTAACACTAATTACCAAGATGGAATAAAAATAAATTATTTCTGTAGAACTTACCTAGTCTAAATTATACACTATTTCACAGAGTTTATTGCAATCATTCAAAGGTGATTAACCGATTTACAATCATAACCGGTGATTTACAATCCAAACCACCGACAAACATAGATAATAGAAAAAAAGGAAGGAGACCGGCATTGAACGTTCGTATTAACCGAGCACACAAAAGTGTCAACGACATTGTTCATCCATATAACTGCAAATCGTATCTAGGCACAGCGGCACCCCGCCTTCATTTCTACTTACACACAAAACGCATAACTTTCATTGTATAGCCGCTACGATGGTCAGTACCGTTTGGTTGTGGCTCGGTGACAACCAGCACGCTTCCATCCCACACTTCCTTTATTTCTATTTATTTATGGCTAAAATGGACCAAACTAAACAGTAAATAAAATAAAATATAATTAATTTAGATTTGATAGATTCGTTGTCTAGATCTGACGTTTTTTTATTCAGATTCAATACTACGGAAGGTTACTATGACAGGGTTCTAAAGGAAAAAGGCAAATAAATAGATGTTTTGGTATGAGACGGTTATTTACGTATATATTCGTTACCTAGGGTCAAAGAATTGTACACCATTTTTGCGATTTCAAAGTTAATTCATTATATTTTATATTGACGGCTCCAAATTGGACCATTCTAACTCAGATTTTTTTAAATAAAATATAAATAAATTTTTTTAAATAAAATATAAAAATGTACATTCTTTGTTGTGTTAAAAAATTGTAAGCATATATTCTGGAGTTTAGGATCATAGGGGCCTATCAACAAAAACATAGTTTTGAGACAAACGCTAATAAAGACTGGAATGCTCGTACGCCCAACTGTATCTCTTGGCTGTATTTACAAGATAGACCTTTGTGTCACTAATAAATATGATTACGGAATTACAGAAATTAAGCTTAACTCAAAACACCAGTTTTTGTATTTAGGCCCCTGTGATCTTAAGCCCCCGTATTATCAATGTTAATCTTCATAGTATGCAAATTGTATAAGAAAATAATTTTATTTTTACTCAATTAAATAATTTTTTTTGAGATGTTCGCAGTAACTTGAGAACACATCAATCGAGACTATGTTTAACATTTAGATTTTATATTGTCTCAGGACATTTTTTGACAGCCAAATATAAGTTTATTCAAATCGCAAAAATGACTTAATGTTTCTTCGAGGGGCCGAAAGGCAACGAATCTGTAAGGCTTATAGAATATTAAATTCATTTGCAGTATACCACCTTCTGCATTAGCTTATCAAGCTAAAAACGTGCATATCAAACGTGAAGATGCTTGACAGCACCCTGTCAAAGTAACCTTGAGCATAGCCAAAAGTAAAAATGAGATTCGACTTGTCTCCGAGTTGTTTGACCATTGGGCTAGACCCTGCGGGGGCCCCGGGGCGTCAGGGCTCATCGGGGAGCGGGGGCGGAGCCGGGGTACTCCCCGACGGGCCCGCGCATCATCTGGAGGGGCAGGAGCTGGGGCACGAGTGGCCGGATAGGGCGGAGAAGGCGCTGGCCCCCGATTGCAGGCTGCACATGGATCCCCTAAACCACACAATACGCGCACTTCACAATTCTAATCATAAAAAGATATAGGATTGTAAGAAATTAAAATTGATTCACCACTGAAGAGGTAATATGAAGAACGAAACTTCATAGTAAAAAAATAATATGAAATAAAATTTGACATTACTTCAGGTAAAGCAAAATGGGGTTACTTTGTTAATTTTCAACATTGAAACAAAAACAAAAAACTTCTTTATAAAACCATTTGTGTGGGAAAATTTTATGTCATATTTATCGCACATATTTAAATTACCGATGTAAATGTAAAAAAAAACAATTGTATAATGTGTTTTGGGGGGTTAAAAAAAAACATGGTGACAAATATAAGTCACTTTTCAGAGTGGGTGCATTAAGTGATATAGCATTTTTTATAAGCTTATTACAACAGGAAGCCAATCACAAAAAATTAGAGTTTGAATATTATAGTAGTTAAATATATCGATAGACACTGATATACATTATAATTTAAATGACACGATACTATAAATTCAGACAGACAAAATGTTACATTATAATTTAAATGACACGATAATATTATAATTGTCGAGGAATTTATAAAATATATCAAAATATTACATTTTGTCTGTCTGAAAAAATCTAAAAAAAAAAAAAATCACAATAAAATCAAACCATCAATATGTTTGAACATAACTAAAACTATAATTTAACATTATTTTCGAAGGGTCATTGCAACCATGTTGAAGGAAATTTAAAAAAAAAATAAGAGGGTAATTTCTGAGTGGTAGTGATAATTATGCAAAAAACCAAGATAATCAAAGTCACCCTTCGATTCCAAAGTCGCCCCATATTACGGTACACCAAACATGCACATAACAAATTTCTATCACTTTATCTCTTCAGTGGGATTCACTAATCAACCAGGGGGCCTACTCTGTATCTTTCGGAATAACAAACCAGTAAGGTCGTGGTTTAACCTTTCCTTGCCGGTGCTGTCAACTGAGTGTACATCGTCTTTAATTAATAAAATATCTCTCTCAATATACTAAACACAGAGTTCAATTTTTAGGTATTCCTCCGCAATACATTTATGTATTGCATTAAGTAATTACAATATATAAATATTTAACGAGTAAATGGCACCGGAGGATGTGCATTTTTTGAACACCGTAAGGGAAGGGACGTTGCTAAACAAGCGGTAGGAAAGTTTCGAAAGATACAGAGTAGGCCCCCTGATGACAAAATGAATAAGCTAGGATCCCATGCAAAAAAAATGGTCTCTCAGAATTGTGACAGAGTAAAATAACAGACAAGTATATACTAGTGGATAGCTCTGTGAACAGTAGATCTTGCGTCCAAAAGTATATGTTTTAAATTTTCTCTTATTTAATAAATCAAAACCAAAATTTCACCTGACATCATAAGATTTGTAAGCAGGTACTTAAATACCTACCTACCAAATTATAAACCTTTTTTTTAATTTCAAATAAGGAATTTGTCCAAATAAATGTCAACATCCCAATGACCGGTCTTTTTTCAAACTTTCTTCAGACAGGTAATAAATACCACCATAAACCACAGTTTGAAAATGGCCTTGAAAGCCGAAACAGCTGTAACAATAACAAAAACCAAAAAATACTTGCAGAACTTAATTATTAAATTTGATTTTAATTAAATTTCAAAAAAAAAAAAAAATAAAAAAAAATTAAAAAAAAAAAAAAAAAAAAAAAAAAAAAAAAAAACACCATAATATTGAAAAATGCTAATAAGAAAGTCCAAATAAACACAACAGTTTCACATTTGAAAAAATAATCTTTACTGAACCATTGAAATGGCCACCCTCTAGAACCGGAATCAGAATGTACAAAAAATGCAAAATGGTCGGTTTAAAACAGGACTTTAAACAGAAGAGCTACGTTCAGTCAAATTATAATGGTAGATTGTTTACCTATAGTCGTGAGAGTTCAGCACCTCATAGAAGTACATGAGCTGGGCCTTGGTGTGCGTGAGCGAGTCCATCAGGTCATGGTGGTGTGGGTGAGGGGTGGGTGGCCCGTGTTGCCAGCGCCACTGCAGCACGTAGGCGCCTGTGTCCGTCATCACATGAGAGCCCTAAAATCATATTACAAATCAGTCAGTTAGGAACCACTTCATTTGTTTAATGATTTAGTTGTTTCATAATAACATATTCGCAGTAACTAACCTGTATACTTTCCCCATCGTGGCAGATGATGGTTGGCTCCACACGGCGATACTGCTGCCCCTCCGTCCAGGACTTGTCCAAAACTGTGCGGTGATGGTCAACATCATTGGCCGTCTGGAGACCACAAGTTCCTACCGTAAACAATTCAATAATAGTAATTAATTTTTAACATTTCTTATAAGTTTCACGTGCTAAAAACAGTGTCGCCCTAGTTGTTTTTATGTTTACTTTGGTTGTTCTTAGGAATAATTTTACACTAGCGCCTCCTATCGACACGAGTTGTGCGGCCTGGTTATCTTTCAAACATTTTCACATGGATTTTATGTGAAATATTTTCTTTATTCAACTTTGCTCATATTATATTAAGAATTATAAGCCTACCACCACTACAAATTACTATATAAATTCAATAATTCACTGCCATTGTCGGGAAGGAATGCATCATGCCATACTAGTGCCTCTAGTATGCAATTACTGCCAAAAGAGTTGGGCGTATAGTCAATATTCTAGGGTACATATTTGGTTTTAGTGGCTTATTTTTAAGTTTATTGTTTTTAGTGCACAAAGTTAGATTATATTATGTGTAGCGATGCTACGAGAATATTCTGGAACGATCGCCAATGCAAAACGCAATGTAGCGGGAACACTCTAGACGCAATGCGAGCGTTCGGCGTTCCTACCTACAGGTCTGAAATGTTCTCGATGCACCCAGGCGGATATATAATGAGGCGTGTCGAGATGTACTCAGTCAGTCATCAATTAGCAGTTTTACGAGTGAGCAAGCTGCGCCCCGCTGTTACTTCGCCGCGCCGCTACAGGACCTTATTTACCTTCACCCGGCTCTGCACAGACTACGAATCAATATGGACTCCTCGGGATAACATCAGCGCCCTGGCCCCGGCTATCGTTCCTGGCCAGCGCTGACCTCACGCGCCTTGACCCTGCGACATCTTCGCCGGTCTGCGCCTCGGCCCCGCGGCATCGTCGCCGGCCTGCATCTCCCGCTCATCTGCCGATCAGCTCCATCGCACCTTCGGCTACCTTGTTTATACTCGAGTACCCGGAAGACTGCACGTCTTCACCAGTGCTGAACACATCCACGAGTCCGCTCTCTACCAACGCCGTATATACCTCAGCGGTCCTGAGTCATCTTCCAACTGCGTAATTCTACTGACTCAGAATAAATACTGTGACACAACAACTATTATATTTCATTGTCTCCTTACCAGATCCCCAAATATGTATTAAAGTTGTCTGAATATTAAAGACATGTGGATTACCTTTGTCTTCTCCCTCGATATTGGGCAATGCCACGTTGGTCTTGAAGACTGTAAAGGCAATATCCTGTCGCATGACATCGAAGTCCCAGGTGAGGACACTGCACGGGTCATCATTTTCCACCACTACCTCATGGACCTGTAGATACAACCTTTACATTTTAATTTTACTTCAGTTTTACTATACTCTTTACAACTCTTACCTTACCAATTTAAAACGAAACAACATGTCGAGCGAAATAATATATTTATAGATCAAATAGAGAGAAGTACAGAGATGATTTTCAAAAATACCAAGAGCTTTGAGAGACCGGCAATATGAAGATAGACTCAAAGAATTAAGATTGCCAACAATAAAAGAAAGAGAAAATGGTGACTTGATTGAGACTTTCAAAATTTTATCTGGACATTATAGTTGCTCTGGCATCCAAAAAATCTTCACCGCCAACACAAACATAAATCTCTGTGGACACTCAAAAAAAAAAAAACCTTTTGCATCCAATCCTAGGAAACGCATCCATTTGAGTAGTGGATGCATCGAATAAACTTTCACAACATGTGTCATCGATGCTACTATTATGAACCAATTGGAGACAAGAAAGAATTAAATTATTTAAAACAACTCAATTACTGTTAAACTTATTGTGAAATCAGATAAGAGGGAAATCAGCAGAATTCTGCCTGCTTATTATATTATAATGATATACAGTAGAACCCAAAAATATATTTTTATATTTAAAAATATATTTTTACATCATCCTAATTAGTATTATTGTTTTGTAAATGTGAATCGATTTACACTGAAATGTCGTATTTTTTCCAATTTATTTTGAATATCTCAATTTCAAAGGGCCGGCCGCGCCGGTAATCGGACGCAAATTATTCAATTGATGCAGAAATATACAGTATTTTTACTAAAATTATGAATTTTCTGAATTTAAAAAGCCGGCAGCCGAGAAGAAAATTCGAATTACGCGGAAATGTATCATATTTTTACGAATTTAAATAAAATATCTGAATTTAAAGGGTCGGCCGCTTAAACATATCGGATTTTTACGAATTTACTTTGAAAAACTGAACTTGAAGGGCCAACCGCAGGGGTAATCAGCTGCGAAAATTCGATTTACACGGGAATAATTCGTATTAATACGAAATTACTCCTAATATACTACCCGAATTTGAAGGGCAGCCGAGCGGGGCAATTTCAAATTACGTGGAAATTCGTTAATTCGAAATTTTAATTTTGATGTCCCGTGGATTTCGAATTAACGAGGTTCTACTGTATATTGAAAAAAATTAACTTTTTAAAGAGAAGGGGTAATCATACGGAGTTTATTGGCTATATTCTGACATACATCAAAAGATAGTCGCTGAACTAGGAGTTGAAAATATCGACAGTGAATGCAGCATCATTAAGCAGGCGAATTAAGTTTGGTAACATTAAGATGCAAGTATTACGCTTGCCTAATAATTTGTATTATACTTTTAACTCAACCAATGATATGGAAGAGTTAGGGCGAGTTAAAGGTAGCTTACACCCAAGAGGTCTTGGACTATTTAAGAAAAAATGGTAGATATGTGATTTAAAGTACTGACCTGGCCCTTTGAGAGGCTGACGGAGCGATAGATGCTGTCCTCACTGAAGGGCCCCCTGTCCGTAGCGGCAGTGCTCATGTACAGGCTCTTGGGCACCAGGCCACCTTCCTGCGTAGCGCACTACGCATCCAACACAATACGCAAAATTAAACATCATCCTAGCACAAGGTATACTTGACGCCATCTTGAAGGGGAGGCGCTGAATCTAGTCAAACTTTATACTACCAATAGGGGCGATGGTTACAGCCAATTTGAGATTGGACAAAATTAAAATGAATAATTAAATATGGTTATTGTAATATTATTGTCTATTGTGCAATTTTTTGTGAAAAATATAACCTCACCTACATTATATAATGTGTCCAATTTTTAAATCAGTTAGTACATAATACAGAGTGGTAGATTACCGTCTTGTTGAGATAATAAAACATAGTTCCATTGCAGGCAAATTTAAAATAAAACTACTGATCCATAATATCCGAGTGTGTCAAAATCCTAAAAAGCATACAAAATCTTAGTGCTGAAATTAAAACATTCTTTGTACGTAAATTTGAGAAAAGAAACATTGTGCCCAGTTAAGATTGAGTGTAACAAAATTAACAGAAGATTAATTAGAAGCTGTAATTGCTAGAAAAATATTCCTAGCTGCTTTTTTTAATGCTGCCTGAGTGCGGCATTGCATTTGCGTGTATGTCTTGAAATACAAACTATAATTGTATTGCCATGTAATCTTTTGATTAGAAATCGTATTCTTTACAAGGAAAGCGGACTTTGCACTGAGAAGGAAAATTTAATATGAAACTGATACGTTCCATTTCAGTGAAGTGTCATTTTCATAATAATGTATATCTCAAATGCAGTTACAATCTATTGCTCTGTAAAATGTGTTTACTGCGTTTTTAATAACCATTAGATTGGATCAGAGAGGAATGTGCGATAATATGAACATACCGCAGGGTGTGACGATACTTAGTAATGAATCTAGCCATACCACTTGTGACTTACAATAATATTATGAAAGTTGGATTGATCTCCATCGTAAAGCACACAGAATGTAACTAACGACAAGTGTAATAACCGGTTGCATCAACAATGAGTGAAGGGATGAACAATAGATGACTTCCAAACAGAGGACTTCACTTGCTGTGCAATACAACATTCTGTAGACTATTGTAATAATGATCCAACGGTGAGACACATAGCTATAAGGGAAGATACATGGTGCGGGTATGTATTAACTGCTTGCTGGTTTCCAAACTGCGGGTCATTGAGAGGATGTTCCTACCGGGGGACAGACACAGCTCGAGGTGTTCACACACAGACAATACACATGAGACAGATGTTTCCTTACATTGTCTAAAGAGCCGTATTCGTCAAAGTGACGGTAAAAATGGTGCGGCACCGGGCTCCATGGCTCTACTATATGCGCCTACAAAATTAAGTTTGTTATCAGGTTTATTTCATAAAAGGAACGGAGTTGGTAAACTGGTACAAGTTCAATTGAAACAGAAAAGGTACGAGGATGTTAAACTAGTTTATTCCCAGGTTAATCATAAAAAGGTATGAGGATATTAAACCAGTTTATTCCTAGATTTATTGAACCATATCTTGACCGCTCAGTAGCTGAGTTGGCTTCGCGTTTGGATCCCATCCAGGCGTCGCACGTTCAATTCCTCGGCTGGCTAAGTCCCCATCACAACACAAGCAATATTTTCCGCTTACTGTGGTGGTAGTAGGAGATTTTCAAATACTGTCAGGTTTGTTCGTAACCCGGGAATGTTTCTTTTAAAAAAATAAAATAAAAGGTACGAGGATAGTAAACTAGTTGATTCCCAGGTTTATTGAATCATAAAAGGATAGTAAAAACAGTTGATTTTCTGGTTTATTGCATCAAACGTACGGAGAATAAAAACTGGCTGATTGTATCTTATGAGTTGCTTAATTAGTAAACTTGATTTCCAGAACATCACAGAAGATGATAGTAAACTAGTTTATTCACAGCTTTACAGCGTCATAAAAGGTACGGAAATTGTAAACTGATATCTGGATTAGTATCACACAAGGCAGGGAGATCCAGGTTTATACACATTATCATAGAAGGTATACAGATGCCAAACTTTTCAATTCCCAGATTTATGGAATGGAGATGGTAAACATGTAGATTCTCAGGATTATTATACAAGATACATAATATTTTATATAATATAATGATGGGCTAAATTATACCTCGCAAGGGCCCCCGAGGAAATCAGGAACAAATTCGTGTGGGATATAGTCCACTAGCCCTCCAGGACTCTGCAGATAGTCCTTGCCTCCGTAGAATAGGAATTTGCTACGAGTATTCTCGTCTGAAACAAAAGCGTAGAAGTTGTACACATACCATAACATTATATAATATTCCTTTACCCAATATCCTGACACATATAATTCAAGTTCAATCCACAGCAGTGTACCAAATCAGTGTTTAGAGGTTGTGGCAAAATTTCGATCATTAGGATTCATTACTAACCAAATTGTGCATGGAAAAAGATATTTTCCAACAGATTAATTAAAAATATATTTGAATAATGAAATATAGTTTACATATTATTATAGAATGTAGTGACACAAAAAGTGGTAGCATGACCAATGTGCATTGCATTTGCAGTAAGAATATTAGTCATATTTGCATCATGATCATTGAAAACTCTCACTATATTTACAATATTACAACATTGTTGTACAACGCAACTTTTTTAGTGGCCGACACTAGTACCTATACAAGTATACAGAAAATAGGAACACGCTTAATATGCACATTTTGTTTTTAAAATATTTTGTAGCAGTAAGATAATAATGAGAAGTATTTCAGTTTCTGGAAATGGAAAATAATGCTGTTTAATAATTATTTCTCTAAAATTGAAACTGATCTTTACTTGGCGGCCATATTTTTTTTTTTTACATTAACCCCACTGGCCCTGAGGAAAATAATTTCCCTCAGGGCGTATGTCATCTTTAGGGATGCTGTGTGGCGGGACTTTTTAAGGAAAGGAAGGAGAGCAAGTTCTGGGAAGGAAAAAGGTAGGAATCTAGGGATCAGTGTGTCTAGGAGTGACAGACTTATGAATCTATCCCTCCGCTGCAGTGCAAGGCCATCGCTCATAGGTAAAGAGAGACCAGTTGAAGAGGTCAAAGGGTCTCTCCAAACCAGCCTCTCCCGATCTGGCACACCACGCAGCTGAACAATCCTTACACAATGAACCCGGGCACCCCTGCTAAGTCACCAAACGTAGCGAACCACTTGCGTTGACCTATGGCAGAGGTGTTGGTTATCCAATAAATGGTTCCCGGGGAGGCAGTACTCGAAACCGCCTCCCTAATTGAAATTGTTATTGATGTCAAAGTTTCAAGGTTAGTTTTTTTTCTTGTCTTATTTAAATTAAAATATGAAACCAACGATCTAAAATAGGTTCTTCAGTTGTCAGTTTGGGTTTAATTAAAACATAAATAGCCTAAAAAAATAATTTGTTTGTTAATTATCTGTTTTTTTTTTTAATAGCTACTAAAAAGCATTATTTTCCATTTTCGGAAACTGAAATAATGATTTCTCATTCTTATCTAACATATATGATATGCAGTGATTTTTCAATTAAAAGTGGATATTATCTTTTTTATTTACAAAAGATCGATAGTGGTCACTGTTTGATTTTATGAAATGCCTATTTTCATTTTTAGCATGTTTTGTATGTATGCACCCCTTGGACACTTGCCCGGTTTTGGGGGTGGCGAATTAGTGAAAGAGTACTGTAGTTATCACTACTACTATGACAGCCTCCTTGGTCGAGGGTGTGATGGACCAAGGTCTTTCCCGAGGTAAATGATATAAACCGTCATAGTAGAGCCATCTATCGGAACAGACACATATGAATTACAGGGAACTGCATACAAAGGTGGGAGGTTTCCTTTAGGGTTGCGACGGAAGGGTTGGATTGCCCAATCATGATCACATAGAAAAAAAGGGGGCGCGACTTTCTGACAGGACAAAGGAAATTTAAGAGAGGGGGTGTGTGTGTTTAGGCTTTGATTTATATGGCATCGACCTTGGAAATATTCCCACCAAATGATTAGGTGAACGCACGAAGCTGGATTCAAGGCTGAACAACTTGACATTTTAGGGGTTCAAAACCTTTTTTGAGGCGTAGCATCACTGGAACGGAGCGAGGTTTTGGTGGCAACAGATCTGTTACTCGAGGTTAAAAGAAGTAGAAAGGTTGTCGATTTCTGGCACTCGAGGGGGTTAATTTTGGAAAAAATTCGAACATGGTTTTGCACCATTTAGACAGTAATAATCATTAACGAAAGTAATAAATTTTACACGTGGCTTATGGAAGAAGAAAATACATTAAAATTAATGGGTGAACCACTAACAGAGGAATTATGAGCGAGTACATTCGGTTTTGTTGTGACAGGGGCTTAAAGTCTCTGATTAATGTGAGGTGAGAGGAGAGACAAAGACAAAAGATAGGCGTGTGCTATTATATTTAGAGTTAACACCCGTAATCACAGAGAGGGATCGTGAAAATTCAGTAATAAATCTTGAAATAAAACTGGCCGGAGGGATAAACAGGATATCAAATCGAAGCGGTCAAAGGTGAATAAATGTGCAATGTAGGAGACGACCTTACGAAAGGGATTTAGCATACGGTGGAATGGGAATGATTGTCAGAAGTGATCGATTCGGAAGGTAGAGGGAGGAACGGACGTGTACACCGTTTAAATTGTCGGAGGTAATTGGTTTGGAAGGTAGAGGGGGGAACGGACGTGTACACCGTTTAAATTGTCGGAGGCAAAGTGAAGATGATCGAAGCTAAGCTCGTGAAGGCGTTAAAAACAAAGCGTACCACATCATAAACGACAGTCATTAAAGCAATTGTGCGGACACAATAGCATTTTAAAATAAAAGGTCCGGAATTCACACTTCAAAGGGACAGCTCTCACTAGAGCGTTATATAGAAAATGCCGTATGGGAATTCGGAACCGCTTCCCAGTCCACGTCTGATCATTTGGTCACATGAAACGAACGCCAGGGTGTTAACCTTTTTGAAATGATCAGAATGGTCTAATTAGCATGATGCAACTATGACCTAAATAGAAAAGGACATACGAGTCGATAAAGGTTAGAATAGCATATATTTAACGTGATTAGTGAGGAAACACGATTATAAAAGGGCTGAACTTAGAAAAAACTGGGAGTCTTTTCGTGAATTTTGAGATAGTTCGACACAAATCGCCGGGGACCTTTTAAGGAAGGATACACGTCGCGCTACGTATTAATATCACTTGGTAATTATTCGTGGACTTAGAAAATTTCTAGTCAAACAATTAGTTAAACAGAGTTCGACAAATCGCCGGGAACCGTTAAAAGGAAATATACGCGTCGCGCTACGACCTAATCACGTGGTACTTTACTCTCTTGGAAATTTATTCTGGACTTGGAAAATCTTTCTGGTCAAAAAACGTACAGTTAAATTCAGTGTTTGAAGAAATAATAAACCCTAAAAATTCCTTCTCGAATAAAATTAAACGCGATTGTTATGAATTTAAATAAAGTCACGGACTATAAATGAAATTGTAATTAAAAATAATAAACCCTAAAATTTCTTCTCGAGTAAAATAAAACGCGATTGTTATGGATTTAAATAAAGTCACGGATTATAAATGAAATTGTAATTAAAAATAATAAACCCTTAAATTTCCTTCTCGAGTAAAATAAAACGAAAGTGTTAAGATCTCCCGTAGGGATTTTGATAAAATCTCGGACTAAAATTAAATTATAATTGAAAATCTATATACCTAAGTGTCTTGCTATCGCGTGTTAGGCTCGATCGATGCCGTGTTACAACGAAAAATTTTCAATAATTACTAGGTTAGGGAGGGGAGATCGAAGTACATTCAGTACGGCAAATAACGAGGGTCACACAATCAAAATTAGGAAAATAAGATTGAGGATATCTCAGGTAAAGATGAAATATTAGGTATAGGCTCAGGGTAAATCTAGTGGTATTTGCGGACACCTTACCCAATGGCAACGGTTGTGTAAAATCCCACCTGGATATTGCTATTTAGCGGGTAGGGGCTTGGTAAGTGTTTTTATTTCCAATTCAATACAATCAAATTCCCAGATTAACTTGCAACGCGCGATGCTGACATCTGCCGACTAACAATTACCACAAATATATGCATTAATAGCCCGTTCATATCTCATATGAATTTCAAAACCAAAAAAGAAACACAACGCTGAAAAAGGGGCATTATTGCGAGATAACTCTTAAGATCTTTTACCGTATGTTCCATATGGGGATCGAAAGGCTTAGCTAGAGTTTCCTCTTAAGGTAGTCCTTTTAAAGGGCGCCACCAACAGCTTAGGAAAATCGAAGGACAATGACCAGGATGTTACAACATTTTGTAGATCGGACAGGAGAAATAATCATTATTTTAACGTAGGTATAAATGTAGCAGGCCGGAAACATTACAAGGGGTAAGGCTCTGAACTAGCAAGCAGGAGGTCACGTGTACAAATCCTGGCGTGCGCAAGTAAATCTTATTAGATTAATTTGTGATATGTCACAAATTACCCATTTAAAATATTAAATAGTATACTTTCACGTATTTGAAAAGTATACTATATATTATTAATATGGATGTGCTGTATACTATGTAATATTTGAAATAATACATAGTGTATGCTATGTGCACGTTCCAGAGTGAAAAATACTCTCAGTATCCCCCTGATGTAAGACCATCATCCAGAATTGAAACGTTGCTTGAAATGGCTTTGGCCGTGTTTGGTGACCAGATCTGAATAGCCAGGTACTTCCCCACCTTCCTCTTCCCTTCCCCGCTACCTTCAGGCTCACAACATAACCCAATTCGGGATGCCATAGTCTCACTGGCTCCAGAGGATTTGGGAGCAGTTTCACATTAAAAAAAAGATTTACTACTGTTTTTGCGAATGGCCTAGTGTCAGTGTAGTACTGTACCTATGAATGTGGAGACAATGGTCCACAGTATGGGGAAGACACGGGGCGCACGAATGATGAGCACGCGGCCCATGGTCTCGGGGTAGTTGGCCTCAACGATGGTGATGATGCGCAGCAGGGCGCGGATGCCAGGCCTCCACAGGTGGCGCATGGTCAGCCCCTCCAGGTCCACCAGCAGGCACCAGCTCCACACGGCGCGGCCCAGCGCGGCGGTGCGCTCCTCCATGCGGGATAGCCCCTCCTCGCAGATGTGCAGGGTCTGAAATCACATCAAATACCAATCATTCACTGCTTACCAACTCATTGTTAAATATGCTTAAGTATGTACTCACCAGTTTCAGTAATCCATCCTCTCCGATGGACTTCAGTAGTCCCTTGACATCCATCTGTCCCAGGCGCAGTACGTACAGTGGCCGTCCCTCTGAAATAAATATTAGCCTTCATTTAAGAGAGTTTACACAATTTCAGTAACAAAATTGGCTCCCTCAATGTTGTTGTCATTGTGCTTTGGAGAAAGTTTGTTTGTTAGGTGTAAATGTACTTAAACATACAATAAATATATGGCTTGGAAAATGTGAATTGGCAGGCCGCGCCGCAGAGGAAAAAGATTATAAATGCAACACCCTACTAAACCGAAAACCAGAAGGAAACAAACAAGAAGAGTGTAATATGTATTTAAGATTTCAGTTTTCGTCACTGTGCCTAGATGCCTCTGGTGATGGTTGTATATTATTCTCCTCAATATTTCTTGTGTATTTCCTCGACACAACAATCGATTTCGATAAACTAATTCTCTTTTCCAAGTTTCAAGACGGTTCTTGAAGTCTTTCCTTCAGGTAATATAGATTTCGGTTAAGGTTACATATACGTGAGTACGTCTTTTATTAAAGATTCCCAAACTCACAAGTTTGACTCAGATTTTGTAGTCCCCCAATAAATTCTTCTACGGTTTCGTTTTCATCATCTGATAAAAAAACTTTCTCTCTTTAGGAGTCTCGCCACTTTTTGAACTTCCTTTTCTTCTTTATAGCTGCTTGCCATCATATAAATTAAAAAGGATTGTTTTCTTCTCCACTCCCTCGCCACATTTGCAACAATCTGCATTTGCAGAATAGTACTAGACGTTTTGTTGTGACAATTTGTTTATAGTAATAAATTATTGATATTATTTCTACTGACCAGGGGATATAACTCCGATACGAACCGAAACATTGTGACGTCATATGATTGCCTAACTATATCCACCAATGAAAAACTCTGAAAGTCTATGTAATAAACTTTCAGAGTTTTTCATTGATGTATAGAATAATGAGTAGGCTCCGAATGAGAATTTTACTGTTGGCATATCTATGGTTTTTTAGAACCAATTTGTTTCATACAAAAAGCCCAAAGATATCGATCTAGTGAGTGGTTTATTTATGCTATTGACTGTAGTTGGCTTGTCGACTGATCTTCCGTTCACTCATAATAATATTTATTTAAAAGACACCCCCGACACAGTTTTGTCAGATGTGTGATGTATTGGTGTCAGATAAGGGGTGTCAACAACAGCAGTGACAGATAACAGTATTAAGTAACTAGTCGGTAAGGTAGACCGCT
This sequence comes from Hesperophylax magnus, assembly GCA_026573805.1. Classification (NCBI taxonomy): domain Eukaryota; kingdom Metazoa; phylum Arthropoda; class Insecta; order Trichoptera; family Limnephilidae; genus Hesperophylax; species Hesperophylax magnus. The sequence goes on from JAIUSX010000088.1 coordinate 5,201,806, forward strand.
AGATCTTCACTTGATATAGCATATTGTCGGCTTAAATCGTAGACTACGTAACTCTGTTTTTCTTAAAAATAAGATTTTAATGCCAATTGGTGCTAAAATTAGTCCGGCTTCGAATAGTAAAACTCCAATTCGTAAAAAAAAACACTTTCTTTTAAAACACAAATTAGTAAAATGTTCATAGCACCAATTTGCAGAATTAAGTAAACTTCCTAACTCTGTTTTAAAACAGAAAGCATGAAATTACAAATGTTTACTGATCAAAAACAAATACAGAAAAATATGCTTTATTCTGAATATAAATTAAAATAAACACGTGCCTTCATTTTTTTCCCTGTGTGATTTTTGTGCCTCCTGTCAAATTTGACAAATAGTAGTTATCTATATATAAATAGGCATTCTACGAAATGAGCCGACGAAATGAGCTTGTTTCAAGGTCAGAGATTTTAACATTTCAACAGACTGAAAATTGCTTCCCGCTGTCCAATACACTCGTCATCTTTGTAAAAGAGTGTTACTGTCTACATCAGGCATGCCCAATCTGCGGCCCAAACGAAGATTTTTTTTAGCCGAAAATGAAATTTTCAGCTTTCTATGTTTTGTATTTTGGTATTCATACAATAAAATATATTGTTCTCGTAAATTTATATCATTTTTATTATATTTTGTGAAATTAGAACTTTCTTATTATTAGATATTCTAGATGTTCTAGGACTCTCGATGGGGGTTTTGAATTATTGTTTGAAAAGTGCCAGGCGCATAGCCGCACTAGAAATTTATTTTCACAATCAATTCAAACCAGTGTATTGCAACTGTTTGTATTGTTTACTCGTGTTAGCAGTGATGCCATTCCTACCGAAATTTTGGTAGATCTACCGACTTTAGCAAAAATCTACCGACATTCGTAGAAAATCTACCGTAACTTGTGAATTTGTAAAAATCAACAGATTTTTTTTTTAAACCTTTCGAATTCAGTTAAAATCCATCGATATTCACAAAAATGTACTGAAGTGCTTATTGTGAAACCAGAGTTAAAACTCTATGATTATTTTTATTATTATTAAGTGGAAATAAATTTAAAAAGAGTAATCACAACAAAGACAAGAAGTTAAGAAGGAGGCTTGTTTATGCAGCAAAGGGTAAACCAAACATAAAGCAATGATAGGTAAAGAAGCTTCTGAATAGAATAGAGGTGTCACCTTTGTCACTGTGGTGCCACCCGCCCGGGAAGTAATCCTGCACCACCTGCGGCATGCGATAGTCAGCCAGGATGCGGCCCACTTGGTGCCGCTTGCGCCACAGCAGCGACTGCGACAGCATGAGACGCGCGCGCTCCACGTGGAAGTCGCGGGCGCGCAGGAAGCGCAGCAGCGTGGCGTCGCTGGGCAGCTTGCCCTTCTGCAGGTCGGCCACGCACTGGCGCAGCTGGACGAGGCGCGACTGCTGCATGGGGGTCAACTCGCCCAGATGGCGCCGGATATACTCCGAGTCCAGCTGGAAGTCTTCTGCAAGAAATAAGCATGATAAATTATGAGAGAAGAAATAACAACTACATATTATCAACCTACTGATAAGTAATTTGAATAAAACTGTTTGGATAGTTTGACAATGAAATTTAATGGTGATAACAACTGGTAGATAAAAGATAGACAAGAAGAGGTCTCCAATGTGACCTAGAATAAATCAGAAAAGATAAATGGAGGCCTACAATAAGTCACAGAAGGTAACAAGTGGATGATAGTGGATGTACATAACTAATTAGTGTGATCTATTTACTAATAATTTCTCAAATTTTTCATCTTCTTATAATTCTCTAACTTCTCCATTCTCTTCTTGCAACCCAAACTAGCTTTACATCATTTTTCTTTTTCATATTATAGTAATCTACTTACACGACCAAATTTGGAATTAACTCCTTACAATACATTGCACATAAACAATATAATGCATTACCTAGTAATTTAAAACTTCCGGCAACGAACAAAAAAACATTGGCAAAAGCTCTTAAAAGCTATTTCCTTAGCAGTTTCAATGACTAACACAATCTTTCTCTGGAACTCCATAATAACATCTGCGTTTATTTATTTTAATGTATTTTATTTATTTGTCTTGTCCTTAATCTAATGTTGTCTTTCCCGAAATGAGTTTTATAAACTCACTGGGAATAATACATTATTACTTTGTTATCATTTTGTAATAAAAAAAAATAAAAAATAAAATGTATAGATTCTATGTCCGCAAACTGTAAAATTCACCCCCCATAACACAGGGTCATCCCTAGCATGGAGGGTGAAATATCACAAAAACCACATGTACCCTCTAAATCATGTATTATTAATAAAATAAAATAAATAAATAAAATAACAGATGTATCATTAATATAGCTCTCACCATTGCTTGGTGTGCTTTTGGTCTTCAACCCCTCAGGCCTCTTGTATTTTTTGTCTGAAGGTCGAGTATTTCTGCTTTGCAATAAAATCCTAATAAATGGAATATTTCTGAATGTTTTTGAAAACTAAAAACTGTTTTTGAAAAGTGATGACATACATTTTCTAATTTTATTATTAGAAATAAACAAATAATTTTGAATGTAAATATAAAAACATTTTTAAAAAATGGCTCGCCTAACATTTTTACTGGACTAAAATTAATGATAATTAAAAAAAAACACACACACACTATTAGACAACATATTATAAACATTACATTCAGCTCACTTTTTTGTAGTTTCATATAAAAATAATTAATAATAAATTCACAAAGATTCATAATTTTCATAAATTCAGAACCTTTGGTTTCATAGTACAAATCCAGTTCCTAAAATGGTATTCGTTTCTACAATTATTTTAGATTAATAAATAAAATAAATAACAACTTACAAAAAAGAAATATATGGCACATTTAAAATGCCTAGTAAATATTCCGAAATTTCAAGTTTATACAACAAATAAACTACCATTTTCTGCTGTATAAACAATGTGTATAACCTTTTATGGGTGTTAAATATCAGTTTAGTCAACTTTAGTATGTAAGGTTTTTACATACACAGTTGTTTATCAAATGTATAAAATTTACATCATGTTTATTAGTAAGGTTGTCAGTGTGTAAACAACAACAACAAACTTACCTTGCTTAGGCTTGTGTCCCTTGAGCGAAGAGTTGCGGCTGCGATCTGGGGGCGCAGAGGTGGCAGCCACTTCCGGGCTGTAGATCTGCACCACATGGTCCTGCCCCGCGCAGATGAGCCCCCGCACTAACAAGTTAACCTCTTCGTTCCCCTCCTTCCAGGGCTCTACTGTCAGTATGCCCTCACCACGAATCTCCTCGATGAAGTACTCAATAATTTCTTTACCTGAACGAGAAAATATTAAAGATCAATTTTATAAGTTGGTAAAAAAAGCTGTCCAACAGTGGTTTTATTTATTTAAATTAATTTAATTTAAACACTATTCTATTTCTCGCAGGGGTATGCAGAAAGGCTGGAACACCACAACTCTGTTATGGCACTCACTTCATATTTCATTCACCTTCGTCAATCGTTTCGTAAACACTTTTCTGTTATTCCAACTCTTGACATGATATGAGTTTACCATTTTAATCATTTAATCACACACATTCTTTTGTTTATATGTGACATCTCACATATAAACAATACCCTGTCTGCACAGTGTAAAGACAGGGGAACTATGTCACCACCCGGTTGGGCAGCGTTGTGAGTCGGTTTAAGGTAGGGGCTGTAAGAAGATATTTATTAAGGGGCCCGGATTATATGAAGGAGAAAAAACAGATGCCGGTAGTTTGTTCCACATACGAGCTGACTTACACAAAAAACGAATCGAAGAAACGACCCATTCTCATGAAGCCAGCTTTGACTGTAAACGGGTGTTCCGCTCGTGTCCGTCGAGTTTAACACATGTGCACCAAAGATCAATGCTGTTAGCTCCTTAGAGCAGGCGTCATTAAAATACCTCTAGAACAGAACACGTTGCCCCTGTGCATTAGAGGTGGCAATAGGTCTGTTAACAAAGGATTTTCAATCAGGCAATCCAGTATTATATTATCAAGTATTATAGGGCTCCAGCCCTGAGGAAATAGAACAATACTTGTTGATAGAAAGACACGGCAAACCTTTAGAAATATTGGCCGAGTATTGCTTCATGGCTATTTTCTCAATGGCGTTCTCGAATCCATAGAAGTTCTTCACGTCCAGAGTGACAGTCTGCTCAAAGCACGTCCATTCCGCATTCTCGGGGTGAACCTGAAATGGCAACAATTATATACAGATACATAATAGCATTATAAAATAATAATATCTGCTCGGCAAATTTAACTGTACTAATATTTAAATTTAGAATTGGGAAGCCATTCAAGTTGGCCTAAATAATCCCACGAATTGGGGAAATAATTTCACTAATTTTGTATGTCAAATTTGGCAAATGACATTATGTAATAATGAATATCTATTTCTGCACAATAAAATTTCTGAACCCAAAAGCAGAAAAAACAGCATTATTGAAATAACATTGTTTTTGTGCAAATCCATTAAAATAATGTGCCATATATGCATCGGTGACCTCTGATCCATCCATCAAAATTACAGTTCAACACACTTACAAAAAGTGACATAAAGTCATGAAAAGTGATGAAACAAAAGTTTTATTTTCATCACTTTTAAGGACTCTATCACTTTTATCACTTTTTAAAGGTGTGTTTAATTGTCGTTTTGATGAAATATCATGGAACCAACCATATGCATCATGTTCACACCAAAAATCGTTTTAAAATCTAATCCATAGATGGCACTACAAGGCCTAGAGTAATGGCCGGTAGCGCGTGCGCGCACTTTTTCCGTGCAACCGTCAAGTCAATTTAAAACTAATGAATAATGTGGTCGGCGCTTGGAATATTTGTCATTATTTGAACTTTTTCTGAGAAGCCCAATAGTGCCGATTGGCTGAAAAATATATTGCAGTTTTGTCCAATCACTAATGAAAATAATTTCTGACTTTCAATGTGTATATGCTCGCTACAGTCAAATGAAATGTTCAACAGCCCGTATTTCAGAACACACTTTTTCACACAACACTTTTTTTCCACATAAACCGAGAAATAATTTTTTTTTCATAATAACTGTAAACATATATTATTTTTATGTTTAAAATACCATGGTTAATAAATCAGATGATTTGATATTAGAAAAATATTCATAATTTGGTCATTAGCAGAGTTAGAGAAAAATCATTGTTAGTCACGCCACTTGGCAAACAAGATCACAAATGAGAATAATTATCAATTAGCATATAATGCACACGAGACGTTCGGTAATCGGTCATGGTTCTATTAAAAATGCAGCGAAAAGATGATAATTAGCATATTTATGTAAAGAAGGTTGAAACGCCGGATGAGGATATTACGATTATTAACACACCTCAAAAAATATGACAAAGTTTTTATAAATTCATAAATATGTACTTAAATCAGTGACATTACTCTGACATATAAATATGTCTCTAATCTACATAATATGTGTTCTTGGGATAGCAACAAAAAATAAAGTGGATGCAGTAGGTAAAAAAATAATCTTTTCTGAATCATTAAAATGCCAACCATCTTAAAACGGAATGCACAAACAAATTTACAGACAGACGAAATGCCAAACAGTTGAGTTAAAACGGGACTTTGCTTTGCTCGGTAATTATATCCATACTTCTAAATAAGCAAGACTTACAAAATATCTGCACTTCTCGATGACCTGCACCCTGCTGCTGAAGCTCTCATTGGTGGCCTCGATGTACAAAGACTTGTTCTTCCTGTCCAGATGATTCTTCTGGATGAAGAAAACTGTGTCCACTCCAATCATCTGGTAAAACAAATAAATCTACATTCAATAACTTTATTAAAAATAAAAATAAATAAAACAGATTAACTCGTACACAAACGTTGAGTGGTTCGATTTTGACATTTTAATTTATCATTGTTCTTCGCAGTTCTGGATGAAGACATTTCTTAGGTCATTACGTACACATTCTGCAAATTTTTAATTTGAATTCTGGATGCCAGTCACACACGTATGTGACAGCCTTGCAGTGGGTTTGATTTTCCAAATCACACATGTGCGTTGGCCATTGTTAATCCTTCCTTTACAGTGCTAGAAAATCTCTCAAGCTCCGTTGGTGTGTATTCGGTACATGGGGTATATGGTAATTTTTAAGTTGGATACAAATTAATAGTTTACATTAATTTATCACTTAACCTCTGGAACACCGATCGTGCACCAGTTACAAGAATTTTTTCCCGCCGACAAACAGATTGTGCAATGGTGACATTGGAATTTCCCCTAACAGGAGCTTTTTTGAGATGCTATTTAAACCTCTATTCCATGAGAAAGTGTATTGAAAAATATCTCAGAATCGCTTGCGCTTGAAACACTTTAGAGTTCATTTTTGATTTCAGGCATCTAGCCCCTCGGGCCGTTCACGTAATAAATTATATACGACTGTCATAATTAAATTTAAACTGATGTTACTAAATTTGCTAAACTAGAAGATTTCAAAAGAGTATCAAAGTCTTTATTTCTTTGAAAACACCTTTCGCTTATTTTTTCGTGTAGGGTATTTATTCAGGTTTACGTAGAAATAATAAAACCAGTGTTTATGTTCATATAAAATGGGTATTTTTTTTTTTAGATAATGTAAGCTTCTGGGAAAACATCATACAACATAAACATGAAATATACAAGTGGTTTAGAATCAAAGGCAGAACTATTCAAAATCGATGGAAATCTAACAGTACTGCATTTGATTTTATATATGAGTCGTTTAGAATCAAAGGCAGAACTATACAGAATGGATGGAAATCTAAAAGTTCTGCATTTGATTTTATATGAGTCGTTTAGAATCAAAGGCAGAACTATACAGAATGGATGGTAATCTAAAAGTTCTGCATTTGATTCTAAATTCGTGAAGGGTTCTAACTTTGATACCGAACATGATTATCAAATCATTTTTAATACCACAGAGACACGATTTAGATAACAAATTTGACATTTTTACGCACATTATGACCTAAATAATAATATGGCATATTTAGTTTATTTTGTTAATTTTTTGGATAATTCTGCGTTAGATTCTACACGACTCACATATCAATAATACGATACATTATCTGGTAAACAGAAAACAATCACAAAAAATAAAATAATAGTTTTTATTCCGATATTTGAGAAAAACTCATCCAAAGTAATTTTGGCCATTGTTCAAGGGTATCTGAGGATTTACTGATCCAGTGTTCCAAATGTCAACTTAATAATTTTATTAAAATCATTCTAATATGATCCTTTTTAGAGTAATTTGCGATGCGATTTTGACCTTAATGCATTGAAAAATGTAAGAAAAACAAAATCAGCATTGTTTGGGCTAATAAAACTTTAGGTTCCACTAATATTTTTTTCTGTTTTATGCTCCGGCCTTCAGCAGGTTAAATATATATGGAAACATGGGCATAAGTAGAATAATAATTATTAGTGCTGCAAAAAGGGAAAAAATATCAGAAATGCATAAAACCCAGGATATGTTCATCACAGCCGGCAGACCGCAGGCTACTACTGACAATTGTGGATTACTTTGTTGCAACTCATCCCTTTCAATATCCCTTCCCGTAGACTGAGAAATAATGATTTGCTATTCCTCAATCAACAGTCCACAATTTATGGGTACCTTTCACCAATGTCCATAATGGCCAGACTTGTCAACTTAAATCAGGACCTTGAATTTTTTGGTGTGAGCCTAAATGATTTTTCAGTCATTATGCAAGTAATATCTTGTATTGATATATCTTTAGTCGTGAACTCAAAACCTTGATCCTGTGACTTGACATTATCTCTTTTGTTTTTGTGCCCCATTTTTGTCATAGAATCTTTTATTGTAACATTTCTGTTGTATTAACTTTGTGTAATATATAATGTGTTAATTGGACTTGGTCCGTTAGTAAATAAATAAATTACTACTGCATCACTCGGAAAGTTATCAATGTAGACATATGTATATTTTTAACGAATCTTCTAAAATGTTACAATCTGTCATATAAAATAAAGTAAAAATTAATAAATTTATTTAATTTTAAAAATAAGCATTTCATTGTTTCTCACAAGTTATTCAGAAATAATCAATACTATGCATACAGTCAAATGATATTGTTGTTGTTTGAAAGTTGGCTGTAGGAAGGTAACTGACACTTACGAAAGTGGGCACTTTACGTAAGGTAAGTGTCGAAATGAGGAATTTCATGTTTTAGGAACAAATGAAAGTGTGCAAAAACGCAAATCAAAAATTTTCCATTCAGTTTTACAATGGAGTTGGTGAAATATTTTTTATGCCTCAATCATTATCTAAAAAGATAGAATACCTATTTAATATATTTTAATTTAAAATGAATCAGAAACCATATCTCCTCAAATCATTGTATTAAATATGTAATAGCATAACATTCCTTATTGAAACTCAATTCAAGTGGTAGATACTCTCAGTATCGCCCTGGTGAAATATCGCAATTCAGAATCGAAACATTCCTTGAAATGGATTTAGCCATGTCTGGTGACCAGATCTAAATGGCCAGGTTCTTCCCAACCTTCCTCTTCATCTCTCCGCTACCAATATACATCAGTCTCATAATATACATAGTTTTTAGATTTCATAGTCCCACTGACTTTTGTGCGGTATTCACATAAAAAGCGGTATTTTTATTTTTGGAATAACTTAGCCATTATGAGACGGATGCAATTTAGTAAATTTCTAAATTCCAAATATAATATTGAAAATTTTAATAGAAATAATAGACACACTTCTACAATGTCAACCTTTTTGGTTTGGAATTTTCATTGACAGTAACGAAATACATCCAAAACATTTAAAACTTAGCTTTACACACTGCACACTGCAGTGCACCTCAAGGTAGTCATTATTTCAGTGGACTGCAAATGTAGCCAGCCGCACTAAAACCTCAAATTGTAATATTTAATCACTGAAGACGATATTAGCGATTCTATAATCGCTTCTAAGAATTGAACCCAGGCACTTAGTCTTGCTGGGGCACTGCTTAGCGCTGGAAGAATATTGCGATCATACATAAAGATAGCAGCCAATAAAAATATGTGTTAAGAAAATGTGTAGTATATAATCATATATATAATGATGGTAGTTCTTAGTTAAAGTATGATATGGTTAAATATGACCGGATTAGCTCAGTGGTAGAGCAGCGTCCCGGCAAGACTAAGATGCAATTCCAAGGGTTCAATTCGTAAGTGCGACCCTATCTTTTTGTGATTTTTCTGTTTCAAATGTTCATTATAGAATGGCTAATATTGTAATTTATTGATTGATACAAGTCTATTATACTAGTTCTTCATCTGTCCCCGAGTCAATTGTGATAATATGTAACGGCATTTTTCTATTTTTTATACAACAATCTGATTTGTATTTCCATGTTTACAATGGTATTTCAATAATTTACAACAATTATCATCAACAACCAGCAACATTTATATAAATTGCATCTAATTTTCTGTTCTATTTAATAATATATTATAAACTCATATTATTGTGTTAACTTGAATACAAAACTAATTAATTCGTACAGCATTTACCTACACCTTTAACATAAACCTCTTGCATTCTTTTTTTAAAATGTGAATACAACACAACAGTCCCAACTGCTCCCAGCCGTCTGGAGCCAATGAGACTATGGCTTCCCCAATTGGAGTATGTTGCGAGGCTGAAGGCAGTGGGGAGGGGAAGGAGATGGGGAAGAGGGAGGTGGGGAAGTATCTGGCTATTCAGATCTGGTTACCAAACACGGCCAAAGCCATTTCACGCAACTCAATTCTAAATGATAGTTTTATCTTCCACTCCGGAACGTCTCGCAAATATTCCATACATTATTTTAAATTAATAAATTGTGAAATAACACAAATGAATCAAATAAAATTTATTTGCACACACTGGGATTTGAAACCGCATACTCCAGATTACTAGTCGAAGGCTTTACCCCTCGACCACGGAGGCCGTAAAAATCTTCTACAATATAAAGATTTCCATTTATTATGTTGTGTAAATTTTTCAATCTTATTTTTATAATTAAAAAATGGAAATTTTAAAGCTTCATGGCTCATGATAGATATTATTTTGCAAGCCTCATATTATATCGTCGATCTATAAATTTTTACCAAATAAAACTGTACAAATTTAATGTTGACAGAACTCACTTCTTGCGAGTTTTTATAGAGACGTACAAAAAAATTACGTTTAATTGTTTAAATTTTATGACAATTGCTTATCTTGCAAAAAGTGTGTATAACCTTCGGTCATTCAGACGAATTTAAATAATTAACTTAATTAACCTAAATTTATACACTCGAGCAATTGTTACCATATTATGACAAGTTTGCTAAAACGGTTTGAGCGATCACCTGTCATAATATGCCAAATTTACATAACCTAAAAATATGGAATTAAGGGTGAAATCTAGGTGGATCCATTGGCTTTAAACCGTTGTAAGGAGTTCATGTTTCAGTATTGATATTTTGATGAATCTTCTTCTTCTTTATGTGCCGTATCAGGTCCCCCCGACGTTGGCGATCACTCTAGAAAATGTCTCTTTGTCTTGCGCTGCCCGGAATAGCTCCTCCACACTTCTAATGCCGGTCCACTCTCGTATATTTCGCAGCCAAGACATTTGTCTCCTACCAGACCCTCTATCTTGCCTTTCAATATTAACTGGAGCAAGTGATACTTCTCCCCTCGAAGTACATGACCCAGATATGAAATTTTCCTGATTTTTATTAATCTAAGCAGTTCTCTCTCTGCTCTAGCCCGCCTGAGAATTTCTGTGTTGGTGATCATGTCGGTCCATGGGACTTTGAGTATTCTCCGGTGAAGCCACATTTCAAAAGCCTCTAACCTGTTCATGGTATTTACTTTCAAGGTCCATGTTTCACATCCATACAACAAGATAGACCACACATAACATTTTAGCATTCTCTGCCTTAGTTTTTTTGATGAATAATATTAATTAAATAATATGGTAAATATATATACAGGGTGCTTTTTATGTTTCAGATCGATTTTTAGTGGCTGCTATTTTGGTTTGGATGACATTTGTCAGTTGGCGTTTGAAAGTCGTAGATAGTTGTCGATAAAAATTTACTATGGAGCACTAACGCTGCAATAACGTGTTGAAATTATTAAGACATTTTATTTAAATAATTGTTTAGTTGTGAATGCGGAGAAAATTACGTGACTAACCGAATAATGTCAAAATGTGGTAATATCGACTGGCCCCCACGATCCCTTGATTCTTCCCCTCAGGATTTCTTCCCATTGAAGGGAAAGGTGTACACCAATAAACCAACCACAATCTCGATGCTTAAGGACAACATTGAAAATGAAATTGCTGAAATAACGCCGGAAGTCTGCGAAAATGTTAATTTTCGAAAAAGAGCTCGCCTTTGCGCCACGGCCAGAGGTGGTCACACTTGACCGATATCATATTCCATACATAATGTTAAAGACGTAAATCAATAAATTGTAAAATAGTATTTCAGTTAAAAAAAAACATCGACCTGGAACATAAACATACTCTCGAGTTGACGTGAAATTAAAACAAAAATAATAATAATTAATTCAAGAAGTGATAGTACACAAACTAGCTGTATTATTGACCCATAAATAATAATACAATGTTGGTAGATATAAAAATAGTAGGTTCTTTTAGAAGTTTAATATTTCTTTGTGACAAATGGGTTGATTACTAATTCATTGCAAAGCCAGGTGAATGTTCTCATCAATTAATCAATATTTCAATGAGGATGTTGCATACATTTTCAATGAGGTTTACGTTTTCCTAAAACGAAATTTCATGTTTTTTTTACTATGTATCATATTAATTAGAGCTTGCTGAGATAGAATATTTTGAATTTTTGGAAAATACCAAATAGAACCAAAGATATAAGCCCTCCAAATTTTGATATTTACGCCCGTCCGAAAACATGCGACACGACGGTGCATGTTCACTTCGAGATATCGAAAAACTAATTTGACTAATCACCTGCCATAACACAGGGGCATCCCTAGCATGGCGGTTGAAATAACATTTTAAATGTATCATCCAATGCACGCTTTCTTTGAAATAAAAAAAAAACTTTTGTACTCTTAATATAAATACATTTTCATCAAAATTAAAAAAGTGCTTATTTATGAAGATGAGATATCAAGTTGCCAACTCCAATCCTCTATGAGCTGGTCTTACAGTATAATTGAAAAAGGTTTTCTGCGTTTAGTTTTGGTGTAGCAGTCAATGACACCGAAACTAAACGCAGAAAACCATTTAAATTATACAGTATATATACGGTATCGCATCTACATACATAAGCACACTTCGCAACAATCTTTGATTACACATCTGTCTTGATGATGAGCACTGTAATGCTGTCTAAAACATTGGCTAAAGAAGGAGGTAGTGCAACACAGCATAACACCCCAAAAATAAATCACCATAATACTTTTGGCCGCGAAAATCTCAAATCATATCTGCCTTAGAAATCGTTAATAATAATATTTGGATAATTTGCGTAGCGCCGTTTTAGTGAAAAGTCGCCTCAAGGGCACTGAAATCGAAAAACCATCGTGCAAGTGGCTCATTGGAAAGTGTGCATTTTATTCTAACAGTTAAAACTTCCAAGCAAAAGAAACGCAGGTTCGAAAGGTGGGGAGGGACCTTAGCACCCGTAGACCGTAGCAAACTGCTATTTCCCACTGTCGTCCTCACCAACAGATGTTGACCTTTCCCATACTACGCCTTACGTAGCCATTTGACCACCCCAGACAGTATTAATATTATAATATAATTTATTCTGCTAAGCTTGGTTAAATATTGATATTTAATTTTAACTGAGCAAAATGATTTCAAGGATTTGAACTTAGATTTTATTTTATTTTATGAGAACTTAGAACGAGAGTTCCAACTGCCCAAAGTCAGTGGGACTATGACATCCCCAAGTGTGGTGTATTGTGTGGTTGGGAGAGTGGGGGTGGGAAGGAGATGGCACTAATAAGAACATTTTTTTTTAATTTTTAAAGACAGGAGTCATTAGAGAGTTGTTTGAAGTGGTAGAAGAAGTCGGGGACACCCCAGGAATACTTAACGCGATATATCTGCACCAGAATGAGATAAGGAGTCGATGTAATGTAGTTAACAGTAACATTGTGGTATACAGTAGTGAATGGTTGAAGAAGTCAGAGACGCCCAAGAAAGGCATTAGCAATAGCGAAACATTGCAGGGTCCACTAGTTAAATATAATTTTCCTAAGCTAACAGCTGTTTCATTTAATTCTTCCATCCGACACACTATAATCCGAACGCTTCGCGATTCCGAACAGGCGTTGTTTTTCATTAGTTCAGATTATCAAAGCTTCTACTGTATGTACCGAAAATAATAAGAAATTATTTATTTTTCTTATTAGGTTAATTTCATACTCGTATATATATCTTTTTCTTACCATAGAGGTAAGAAAAAAGAGACTTTTTCTATGGAAAAAATTAAAAAAAAAAAAAAATTATTTAATGTACCGGTGCCGCACTGTCATCAAATTGTTTATGATCGGCGAATTGAATCAGAGTTTGAAACATTCCAAAATTTACTTTCCATTATCCACGATGACCGTCCGATTAATACATAATAAACACAAGAACAAAGGATGTAACTTGGAAAGTGAAATTGAAGTAGTGATGAAACTGTTACATGGCTAAAAGACACCTGTTGTACGAGCCGTTATATCATTTTAAACAATTAGGATTACCATGAAAGGACCAATGGATATATTCGATTGGCGAAACATCCCATTGTTTACCTACTTGGGCAGTTGTTATGTTGAGGAGAGCGACATACCATAATATATGTGATAATAAGGTCGCCCCTTCAGTGAAATTTCATGTTTTTTAGAAATGGATCATATTAATTAGAGCATCCTGAGGATAGAATTTTTGTAAAATACCGAATAGTAACGAAGATATAAGCCGTAAAAATGTTTATATTGGCGACCGGCCGAAAAGAATGTGACATCACGGTACGTACGCGACGGAACTGCAGCACGGCCAATCGAATTATGGATTGTCCCGAATTGTGTATCGTGTGAAGTCATGAGAAACCATTGCATGTTTTACCCAAGTTCACTTTGAAAGCTAATAACTTCGTAATTTTTGGAGATATCGAAAAACTAATTTTACTGTCGTTATTAACACTTCAAACACATTAAAATGCATTTTCATCAAAACAAAAAAATTAGGAGACACTACTTTGTTACAGAAAAGTAATTGACATTAATTATTATTTCAAAGGGATATTTTACCAACTCTGGGTAAACTGTTGAATAACACTATTCATTGTCTAACATAAATTATCTGTTTCGCTACCTCTGTGTTACGCTATCCACAAATAAATGTCTGTTTAAATTACTCAGCGCTCAATCCTACGATTGAGTAATTGGGAGCTACATGACGGTGTTGAAACGGTAGCCGGTTTATCGCCATGTTGTTAATCCTTTGATTAAAGCTTCTTGACAAGTAGTGCTCAGCAGTCTGAGGTGGTGAAATTGCCCCTCTAAATATAAAATCTTTTATTATTATGACGCCAGAAACACTTGGGTAGTTTGTTTATATTTACACTAAAAAAAATCTCACATTATCTTACTGTTTTTGCACAGGAAGTTGTAATAAATCTATCATGAAAACTAATATCATACCTGCCTACATTGAACACAAAATAAATTTGACCTTGTGGTTAGCCCAGGCAGTGTACAAAGCATACTATCTTATTACAGTCACACTCTAAATTGGAAAAGAATCAGGTCAAAGGGAGTCTAAACGACTTACAGATAACAGGTGGAACGCAAATGTTATTCAACGGCAGCCATAGGCAGGCCGGGTAAAGAAAGAGTAGCAAAGGTCGCATACAAATGATATGGGCTGATGGCCTTAACTGCCAAGTTGGGATTGACAATAGCAAACAAGAAACGGGTAAGACTAGAAATATTGAGGAAGGCATATTTTAAAAGGGGAATACAAAATAATACTGAATAACCGATTTCTTCAAGGTGTGAAACCAGTTTGATTATGGTCTCCATCTTAAGATGGATGTCATCGTACTGACGGCTGATGAAGTCTCTTGTGCTTCTGGTTTCTTGATTTTCAACATCCATTTTTTTTATTTTTGCCCGTTTAAAAACTTCCAATTTTTTTCCCATCTTCATCTCCATTTTCTCCATCAGATTGTCAATGTTTAAAGCGTAGGGCTCAGATGTAAGGTTAGTTGCTGTCGTTTGCCCTTTGCTTAATAATAATAATAATAGTTGGATAACTTGTATAGCGCCGTTTTTGTGCAAAAACACCTCAAGGGCGCTGTACAAACTTATAATACATTTCTACAGTGATCTATGTTATTCCTTAACTATTTATGGAGAAAATATACAGTACAATACTTACCTGGTAGGTCACTTGAGATTAACACTTAATTAACATTATCTAATTGTTTATTGGCGAAATTTAGATACAGGATTTAGGACTTAATTGAAAAATTGAATATAACTGGACTTTTTCTTAGGATTGGTATATTTAATTTAAGGGTACGACAGCTTAAAAAGGTAAGTTTTTAGTTTAGACCTGAATTCTGTTGGACTTGTTATGGATCTTAGTTCCGGAGGGAGTTTATTCCAAGCCTTCGGCCCAGATATTCCGAAAGCGCGATCACCAAACTTAGTATTTGGCTTGCGCATAGGTTCTATCAGTCTGCCTACAGCTGCTGATGTTGCTGATCTAAGCGTTGACTGCCTCAGACCAGTGTTTTCCGGGAAGCATAGTTCAGAGATGTAGGGTGGGGCCATTTCATTGATGGATTTAAACACCATCCAGCACAGTTTGTACTGGATTCTTTCAGGGCACTTGAGCCAGTGAAGGTTACGAAGGTGTTCTGAAATGTGCGAATATTTTGAAACCCCGGTTATGAGCCGTGCCGCTGCATTAAACACTGATTGAAGTTTGTCAATTTGATATTTTGGAAGGCTGGCATAAATGCCGTTGCAGTAATCGAGACGTGAGACTACGTAAGAGTTGATAAGTAGTTTTGTTGCTTCTGAAGGAAGGTTTCTTCGGACAGACTTGAGTTGTCTTAGGTGAAAAAAACCGGTGCTTACAGTCCTATTTATTTGACTTTTAAACGAAAAGTCTGAATCTAAATTGACACCGAGAAGTTTGACTGTTGTTTTTGGGATGATATCGCTGCCGGAAATAGTAATAGGTGAATTGTCTATGAAATGTTGACGTTTGTTTGTGGCTGCCCAGAGAAACTCAGTCTTAGATGGATTGATCTTCAGCTTGTTTGAAGACATCCAACGAGTTATTGCTTCTAGACATTCAGTTATACGGATCTTGAGACTATTGATTTCATTTGGAGCGCAGTAAAAATAAACTTGCTGATCGTCAGCGTAGCAGTGAGACAAGAGATCAAATGACTCGATTATTTTGGCGACATCATTTGTAAAAAGGATGAAGAGAAGTGGACCCAAAACGGATCCCTGGGGTACCCCTGAAGAAAGTGTTGCAAAGTTGGACAATTTATTTCCAATCCTCACGGCTTGTAAGCGATTGGATAAATAGGATACCAGCCATGTCGGAATTCAAACCAAATGTTTCCTCTAATCTCCTAATGAGGAATTCAAGATCAATCGTGTCAAACGCTGCACTCATGTCTAGGAGTGAGATAAGTGATAACTTACCTGACTCTACGGCCAGAGTTATGTCTGATAGCATACGAAGTAGTCCGGTTTCAGTTGAGTGGAACTTTCTGTACGCAGATTGATGTTTTGCAAATAATTTATTTGAATTCAAGTGACTGGTTATTTGTGCGGCAGCAATTTTCTCCAGGATTTTTGAAATAAATGGTAAGTTTGAGATGGGTCGATAATTACCTAAGTTATCAGCGTCTAGTTGTGTATTTTTCAGGATTGGTGTTACTACAGCTGACTTGAGTGGTTCAGGAAAGTCACCCGTGCTAAGTGATTTATTGAAAACGTGAACTAGGAATGGAGCTATAACATTAGAACATTGTTTTAATAACCATGTCGGTATAGGATCAAGACTGCACTGTTTATTAGGCGAGCTTGAAATAATTTTTATTACTTCTTCCAGCGTTGTGGGTTTGAAGGAAGACAAAGTTCCTTTAGAATTTAAAGTGAATATTGGCGGAGGGGCGTGAGATGCGGAAGCACGAATGGATTCAATTTTTTCCCGAAAAAAAATTGAGAAGGCTTCCGGGGTAATATCTATTTTCGTTGGAACAGTGACTTCGGAAATTACAGTCTTTATTGAGTTCCAAAGACGTCGCGGGTTAGTTCGCTCAGAGTTAATCTTTTCTTTCCAATACTCTGTTTCCTTGCTTGCTTCTCAGATTTTTACTGAATTTGCCATTTTGGTAGACTCTGTGGGTCAAACACTACCTCTATTATCCTTTTGGTTGACTTGCGATGTACTGTTAATTTTTCGTTGTTAAAATACTGATAATTATTTATTCACTGGTAAATCACAGACAAATAAATGATTAACTATTTATTTCGGGAGCAGATCAAAGCACAGCTGTCACTCGATTATAGGTATTGTTGTATAGTATTAAATAAAAACAATATTTCGATTCTGAACGGTAGTCTTTTCCCAGGGTGAGTTATGATAAAATTAAAAACCCAATTTCAGACCAAGCCGACATATAGCCTGCAGTACCTAAATTCGATAATTTTTATTTTCTTTTTTGAATTATTGAATAAATTTGAATTTTCTGCTTTTTCATTATCAACGGTTAATTCCGCAAATCTGAACCCTCTCACAGATGGTGACAGCTATAAATAGCAGTGGCGGCTAGGTCTAAGGAGTGTTGGAGCAACCGCATTTCAAAAACTTCAGTTAATATAAAAATAATAATTATCCACCGATAATAATATCATCAAAAATCAAACCGAATATGAGTAAAATAGTAATAAAATGAGTAATACTATGAAAGTATTAAGTTAAATTCAACCGGCTGTCATAAGTCACGTGGTGCGAGCGAATTCCATATCGCTCATAGAGAAACATCACCCGGGAACATTAATTATCTATACGCGCAGAGCGTGAATGTCGACCATACTATTGAAATTTCTCCGAAACGTGAACGGCGCTCGCCAATGCCTCTCAAACTCTTCGGTGAGATGGCGCCACTTTAGTTTACAGTTTGCACACCGATCATTCTAGCAGGTTGGTATAAGCTTAAAAATTGCCAATAGGGAAGTTGAGTACGGTCATGTAGATCATGTAGGTCATGTGATTATAAAAAAATAAAAAATAATATATAATTCTATATTTTTATTCTTAAAATTAATTAATCGTTCTTAAAAAAATGGTTAAAAGGCCATAATATAATAACGCTTCATGATTGGTCGAAAAGAACTCTGACGTCAACTGAATGCCGGTATGTCGGTTTGTGCGATGTAATACTGGAACTCTTTGTTTATGGTGCATCTCTTTCTGTTACACGCATACATTTGCCAACAAGAGGGAGAGGTTCAATAGGCTGAAAACTTTTGTGTGGTTTTGCTTGCTATCTGTTTACGAACGGTTGTCTTTTTAGTATTAACGATCATTTTAAAGTTTTAACTCAAATTAGGTAAATGTATACTTCGTGTCCATAATATATAAAATCTATTTAAAAAAACTACACAGCATGTCTGTAATCGGATATATTCAAACGCAGTCCGACAACCTACAAATCGTTGATTCTGACATGTTGATATTATATTTAAAAAATAACACAACAGTATAATACAATAATATTATTACAATAATATTGTAATATTTCCAGCAAATATTTAACAGATAACTTAAATTAAACTGTCGTACTTATACCAAAGTGATCTTCGCAGCAATATCTAGCGGAATTACAAGACAGAACAGAATCACATCTCTTCTTTGCGGTACACCATTTTTTAAGAAAAACAGCATTCCTGGGAACTGGGATAAATTGCTTATCGGGTGTAGTAATGCCTGTATTCTTACATATCTGCACCATGCAATAATAATGCATATTACATCCAGACATTTTTTAAGGTTTTGTAGAAGAGCTGGCTAACGACGGCCGTTGAACTGCTGTCCGCTAGTATGGCAAGGATTTGACGGGACAAACAAAAATAATTTTTCTATGAAATCTTACTATACCCTCGATTTAGTTTAGAATGTTAACATTGATAAAAAAAAATGTTCTGTAATTCCTTAACCTTCCAGCGGGCGCGCTGTCGTAAAATTTACGACAGATGCGCCTTATCGCTTCCCCCACTCTTTCCACTTAGTTGTAAGCATCGAGCTTCGAGCTATGCTAGAGTCAAATCAAATGTCAAACATTTACCGCAAGATATAAATGTTTTTCTCAAAGTGAGTTACGGTAGGGCAGTTGAACCGATGACAGAAGAAGAAAACATAAGCTTCCAAAACGCGGTGTTTGTCATTTATGTGCACTGCATAAGAAAAGATCCTCAGCATCAATGAAGTGTTGCCGTTGCCAGTCCTTTACATGCAAGAACCATTCTTCAGTTGAGGTGGTTTGTAACAATTGTAAGGATGGGAATATTGATTCTGACTAAATAGGTCGATAACAAATTTTGTTTCGAAATATTAAAATGTTTCGAGTGTTGCTTCGTTTTTTTAAGAAAGTCAAATTTTTGTTTTTAAGTACTGTCTATTATCATTTTTCATATCCTTAAAAAAATTCCCTAACATTTGTATAAAGAAAACACCATTTACATGGAGAAAACTTGATGACGTAAAATTTACGACAAGCGCCCGCTCAAGAGAAATTTCTCAACGCGCCCGCTGGAAGGTTAAATTAAAAAATTACCTTAAACTATTATAAGTCCAAAATATGTTCACTACTTACATCTAGAAGTAATATTGTTTAAATCTTGTGTTGTTTCTTAATAATTTATTTACCTTAATATGTATAGGGTGCGCCAGAGAAACTTACTTATTTGAAAAAATTCCCGACTATTGAGTTGGGCAGGTAGAGGGGCGGGAGGGGGCACATCTGGAGGGGGACGTCCCCAAGTTTGTTTCCCATTCTCGTCAGTTGCCATTATGCTGCACACACAGCACGAAACTCAATGAATTTGCTGCGACAACATTTCCCCAACCGCTTCATCTCTCTCCGAGGCGATCTCCCATGGCCGGCGCGCTCTCCGGATTTGACTCCATGTGATTTTTTTTTATGGGGTTATTTGAAATCCCTTGTTTATGTCGATCTACCACGGACCATAGATCACCTGAAGAACAACATTCGCGATGCTATAGCCAATATTCCGATTGATATGCTGAGAAGAGTGGACGAGAACTTCAAAAAACGACTTAACCAGTGTATGCGCGATGAGGGTCGCCATTTAAAAGATGTAATTTTTAAGACAGTATGAAAAAAAACTTGGTACATTGCATTTTCAAATAAAAAAAGAATTACAACAATAACTACAGTGCTTTTGTTTTTATTGAACTTTCAAATAAGTAAGTTTCTCTGGCGCACCCTTTACTAACATATATATAATTGAACTAGAATTCCCTCACCAAACACAAGAGCATTGTCTCTTTATGGTGAGGAAAGGCTACTTTAATTTCTATTGTTTTATATCTTGTTTATATCCTGTATACAAATATTAAATAAAAAAAAATAAAAAATCTCTAAATAGTATAAAATAAAGTCGCTATCCGCATCTGTCTGTTTGTGCGCTTAGTTCTTCTAAACTATGCAACGGATTTTGATATGGTTTTCACTGTCATTTAGAAAATTTCTTCCGGAAGGTTTGTGTATATAAAACATTCATATTATATTTATAGAAAGTAGAGAAAAGTCGATGTTTTGTTATCAAGTCGTAAATAAAATATTTTCAGGAACTTACATTGCTAACGCTGGCTAAATCTTATGAGATACATCAAAATAATGTACTACGTAATTGTATATCTAGAAAAGGCCTACAAAAAAGTACACAATGGTATATGTCTATCTCCTAAGGATAACCCCCAGCAACGCCGGGTACACGTCAGCTGGTGTAATATATTATGGTATTCATTTTATCATATATTTATATACTGTGTTTACCACATAAGGGGATGTTATTAACGCCCTTCATCTTGCAGTCCGTGCATCAGCTTAAAAACTACATCGGGTGACATTACTATAGTTTGCAAGACAGAGGGATTAAATTCTCCCTGTAAATTGTTAAAAAACTAATGGATACTTGCTATGTAGTATCTTTCACCGCTGGGATAGATTGGCAATATTTTTAGCGCACTACAAGCCACGACTGATTAGTAGTTTTTTGTTGATTTCATCTGTGCGAAAGTATTATTAAGGTAATCCATATTATCATATAAGCCACTGACAATCTATGAAACTTGGTTATAAGGCAAAAGTAATAAGTTATAAGTCTAAGTGGTAGGAATAAATTGAACGCATAAATTAAGTTGTTACGCGCCCTTGAGGTGATTTTCTCACGAAAACGGCGCTATACAAATAAGTAATTCAATCACTATTATTATTATAAAGGCAAGGTTGTATAGTTTGAAGTGGTAGCGCCTTTGACGTGTTATTTAAAAAAAATGATATTGCAAAAGTTAGCCAAGTATTAATGTTATTATCATGCAGATCCTAATTACTCTATGATGTTGTAAACCAGATGAATTTATAAGTAGGTTTCATTTAGCAATCTATTGATATGAACGCTTAGCCTATTTACAGTAAAAATTACAATACATAATAAAATGGAGGTTGCAGAGGTTAGACAAGTCGTAACTTATCAATTTTACACATTCATATTTCAATTATTGTCACATCTCATATTAACATATAAAGAGTAAAATCTTTCTACAAAACTTTTATATTGTCATAATATTTGAGCAAATTTTAGCAGCTTGCTATAATATTACCCAGCCACGACAGACGATTCAATCGTGATAGTAATTTTATTTAAATTTGTCGTTTTTGGTGACCGTAACTGAGTAGCCAGGTAATTCCCAATCCCAATTGGGGTTGCCGTAGTAAGGACTCTTGTACGGTATTCACAATTAATTCCTCAGGCCTCAGGCGCCATATTTTGACAGAAGGTCGGAGTAATTGCAATAAAATTCAAATAAATATTTCTGAACGTATCCGAAAACTAAAGATTGCTTTTGAAAGGTGATAAAATAAATTTTCATATTTTAATATTAGAAATAAAAATATAATTTTTGATTTATTAAATGTTGAAATATTGAATGCGATAAATAAAATTTAAAATGGCTCACCCTAATGTTTTTTGTAACTAAAATTACTGATAATGAAAAAATATATAAAAAACACATGCATTTTATTAGACAAATGAATTAAAGACGTTATCATCACCTGATTTTTTTGTTGTTTCATATAAAAATAATTAATTAAAAATTCACAGAGTTTCATAATTTTTTTTCAAATTGCATTTGGAACCTTTGGTTTCCTAAAGGTGGATATTTTAATTCTTCTGTGGTTAACTTCTATATTTGAATATAAAGCATGGTGTTTTCTCTTTCTAACACCCTTTGGATCATACTTCACACCATGACAGTAAGGGAGATACAAGGATTTCTATGAGACCTATATGAATTGTTCTCAAAAGCGAACAAATTAGCTTCCTTTTGGTTGATAATTAGTTCATTTTGCCATCTTAACAATAAAGCACAAAATATGTTAATACGTAATGGCCCCGCCGGCGTCAACTATATTCAGCTTGCTATGTCATTTCCATCATGAGCTTTAGATCAATATTGTTTTTCCATATTTTTGAACTGTTAATAAAAAGAAAAAAAATCAAGTTTTTTTTTTACTATAATACATCTATGTTTTTTTTACTATAATACATCTATGTTTATAAATAGAATAATTAATTTTTTTGATTTGACTGATGATAGAACCTTGCTTCCCAGGGAATGAGTCAATTACGCTAACAAACTGAGCCAAATCCCGTTTGGGTAGGACTGACATTGATTTAGTATATTAACTGCTGTAATGTCATCAAATTTCAGAGAAATGTGTAAAAGTCCGCGTGTGTATGCGTGATTGCTACCAAAATTGGATAGAATGCATTGTCATTGACAACGAGTCTATCTGCTGAGTTTCAGCTCGATCGAACGTCAGGAAGTGGGTTAATATCCACTTCCAAAAAGTGCATTAATTAATTCCGGAAAACAAAAGTGTAATTCAAATAGATGTATTTAAAACGTGTTAAAACTCACGCAAAGTGTCATTGGCATCTTAAACTTAAGCGCCGTTTAATGGAACATTCACCCCAAGGACAAATAAGATTAAAATCCAGTTTAAGAATTCTTCTTTGTTTATACAGTAAGCCGCCATCACAAACTTTTTACGTAGAAATAACATATTCAAAATGATGATAATGTAAAACGCAAATTCGGTTCATAGGTCACTTGAACAAGAGATTGTACGTCTTGTATTGTGTTCCTCAACGCGGTGTACCTTAATAACCGTATTTTAATTGTGGTTTATGAATATATTACAGGAAACGACTTATTATGAGGTTATACAAATGTAAAATACTTGGTTGAGTTGATCGATGAAATACTGCAATTAAATCAGTTTTAATTCATTTGAAGAATGTCACATGAGAAACTCAGAACCAGAAAGGATTGTGCATTAATTCTGAAGCAGAAGGTTTTATTTCAAGGTCTTATTCATTAGCAATCCTAACCTTTAGTCTTGTGTGATTAAAAATAATGATCGTCAACCAAGGAACAAGATTATGAATTTTTAATTATAAGACTAAATGCAAATTTTCTACTATGTTACATGTACAGGGTTTTCCAATAAGAGGTGGTATTTTGAATATCTCGCTATTTCGGTAGATGTTACTTTTGAAGCTGTCATTTTTTGACATTTGACAAGTAGACACGCCATTAATAAAAATGGAACGATACACGCTTCAACAACGCATTGAAATTATTAAAATTCACTTGAGTGAATCAAATGCAAATCATCTTGAGTGATGAGGCCCATTTCCACCTCGGTGGCTTCGTCAACAAGAAACATTTTCGCATCTGGGGCTCGGAAAACCCAAGAGTTATTGTTGAAAAGCCTCTCTATCCTCAACTTGTGACTGTTTGGTGCGGTTTATGGTCCGGCGGAGTCATTAGACCTTACTTTTTCGAAAATGAGGCTGGAGCAACAGTTACGGTGAATGGATTGCGCTATCGAGAGATGATTAATGATTTTTTATGGCCGGAATTGGATGGTATTGATCTGGACAACGTTTACTTTCAACAAGACGGCGCTACGTGCCACACAAACAACGAAACCATTGATCTTTTACGATTGAATATCAAAATAACACCTCTTATTGGAAAACCCTGTATTATAACTATTAAATGGAGATACATACAAACGACTCGAGTTTTGTGCGCGTAGCATACGCGCCGCTCATGAGTATTCGCTATGCTATTTGCTAGTGTTCTTACACAACGCGTTGACTACATGTTTGACGTCAGCTGCACGCTTCTGACAGTGCTGGTAGAACGCTACGCGAGTTGCATTCGCATTGACAGAAATGATGTCCAAACATGACTTGAATGTTGAATTTGTTTTGGAGGTGGGAAAATATTCATGTCTATATTTATATATAATTGCAATAAATTGTTCCACCACCATAATACGGCCATGTGCTTAGTTCTGTGGGTAGTAATTTAGTAATTTATTATATTCCATAACATTTTAATTACAAATATCTTGAGTTGAACCGTGGCCATTAAATTCATAAATACTGGTTAATAGAAAGTGAGAGAAAAAGATTCCACATTTGGGAAATGTTGTGAGACTGAAGGAAGCGAGGAAGGGAAAAAAAGAGAAGAGCAGGAATTATTTCAAGCGATTTCGGATGAGCGCTTTAAAAATTCTTACGGCAATGGCACGGCGACGGCAACAGCATTTCTTTTCATTAAAACATCTGAAGGAGATGCATAATAATGATTATATTTTTCCTTTGGGGGAAGCAGACACACGTAAACCGTTTGTTTAAATTTAACCACCTACTTTAATTTAGTGTGTAAGAAAGAGCTTCAGCATATTTTGATAAAGAATGCACGTTTTATGTTTTGTTTGTGCCATTGTCGTGCTGTTGCCGTAAGAATTATAAAAGCGTCCAATGATATTATGGAGATGTAATGGAGGGCCTTATTGAGAGCATCTGCGATTGCGATTGTTGTTGCCTTATATTATTGTGTACTATAATTTGCCAGAATATGTTTAAAAGGATTTAGCGAAAACGCGTATATTGAGGTCGGAAAGAAAGTTTCATGGCCGCGACAAATGTCCGACAATTAACATTTGTTTCGCTGTATGGGTGAACCCATAATCTTCTTTTAGATCATTTATTTCGTTACATGGGTGAATGCATAATCTTCTTTTAGATCATTTATTTCGTTATATGTGTAAACCCATAATCTTCTTTTAGATCATTTATTTCGTTATATGAACCCATTGGTGAAGTCATCAAATCGGCGATGGATGGCTTCATACAATCGACTACTAAAGAAACTGGTGTGGGCTCAAAGCCGTGGTTCAGTCGACAATGCTCCGAAGCAGTTCGACGAAAAAACGCGGCTTACCGAGCCTACAACACATCTCGAACGCCCGAAAGCAGATCAGCATACAACAAATCGGCAAAGGAATGCAAGAGAATCATCAATAGATCAAAATTCGAACACGACCTGCAGATCAGCAAAAAGCTGGCTGCCTGCCCGCATGGCAGCAGAGCATTCTGGTCGCTTGCGGGCTCAATAGGTCGAAATTTTTGCAAACCCAGTTTGCCACCTCTTACCAGACCTGACGGCTCACTAGCAAACACCGCCACCGAAAAGGCAAACCTTTTAGGGAAAATGTTTGCGGAAAACTCGACCCTCGACGACGGGGGTGCTGTTCCGCCGTCGGTTCCTCACTGCGGCTTCTATATGAAAAAGCTGAGGATCCGGCATCGGGATGTACTCCACGTCATACGGGGGCTCGATGTTAACAAAGCTAGTGGACCTGATGGAATACCTGCCTTGGTATTGCAGAGGTGTGCTGCGGAAATAGTTCCAGTTTTGACAAAACTCTTCAAAATGTCCCTGAAGTGTGGCACTGTGCCCTCTGGTTGGAAAAAAGCGGTAATTCACCCTATTCCCAAGAAAGGTGACCGCTCCAACCCGGCCAACTACCGCCCCATAGCGATCACATCAGTTCTGTCCAAAGTGATGGAACGTGTGATCAACGACAAACTGCTCACATACCTCGAGAAGAACAAAATTATCAACGACCGTCAATACGGATTCCGGCGGAACCGCTCGTGCGGTGATCTTCTCGCGTATGTGACGCATGTTTGGGGGCGGTGCCTGGAACGTCACGGTGAGACCCAAACGGTCGCACTAGACATATCCAAGGCCTTTGACCGGGTCTGGCACCGAGGACTTGTCAACAAATTGCATTCTTACGGACTTCCCGCATCCCTGTGTACGTGGATTGCTGACTTTTTAAGGGATAGGTCGATTCAGGCGGTTGCTGACGGTTTCACCTCTTCCTCGCACTCCATAAATGCTGGCGTCCCACAGGGATCGGTTCTGTCTCCGACTTTGTTTTTGTTGCACATCAATGACCTTTTGACATGTGCACCGATTCATTGTTACGCGGATGACAGTACAGTTCATGATAGCTTTTTGTTTGACAAGCCCCCAAAGGGCACACAAACTCCAACGGCTCGGAGGGCTTTGAAGCAGAGAATGGACGGTTATCTCGAGAGTATTTCCTCCTGGGGTAAAAATAATCTCGTCGAATTTAATGTTTCAAAGACCCAATCCTGTCTGATTACGTCTAAAAGGGATCCAAATGATAATCTAGTCTCCTTCAACGGAAGCAATCTTCCGAACAGGCCTTCCATTGATATGCTTGGTGTAACTATAAGTGACCAGCTCAGGTACGGGGGCTCCATCGAAGCCAGAGTAAAGTTGGCCTCTCAGAAGCTGGGCGTACTGTACAGGGCCCGCAGATACTTTAATAGTACACAACTGCTCACCCTGTACAAATCGCAAGTGCGCCCTACTGTCGAATTTGGCAGCCATCTCTGGTCTGGAGCCCCAAAATACCTGAAAAAAACCCTTGACTCTGTGCAGAAACGGGCGGTCCGTTTGATAGATTCCCCAATCTTAACAAACGGACTGCAATCTTTAGAGCACAGACGTCGGGTAGGTATGCTGTCCTTGTTCTATCGGTATTACAATGGAAGATGCTCTGAGGAACTAGCGTCATTGATCCCTTCGGCGCCGGTGCGTAGTCGGGATACACGCCAAACGCGCGCCCAACATTTGTACACAGTTGACACTTGTCACATGAGAACGGGTCGCTTCTACGATTCGTTCTTAAGTTCAACAGCTCGGCTGTGGAACGAACTGCCGGCCTCTGTGTTTCCTCCCTCCTACAACATGGGACTCTTCAAGACCCATGTTCACTCCTTCCTCTCCACAAAAAGACCCTCCACACAGCATCCCCAAAGATGACATAGGCCCTGAGGGAAATTATTTTCTTCAGGGCCTCCTGTGTGGAGTAAATATAAAAAAAAAAAAAAAAAAAAAATAATCTTCTTTTAGATCATTTATTTCATTATATGGGTGAATGCATAATCTTCTTTAAGATCATTTATTTCATTGTATGGGTGAACCCATAATCTTTTAGATCATTTATTTCGTTATATGAACCCATAATCTTCTTTTAGATCATTTATTTCATTGTATGGGTGAACCCATAATCTTCTTTTGGATCATTTATTTCGTTGTATGGGCGAACCTATAATCTTCTTTTAGATCGTTTTGAATGCTTGTAAATATAAAGAAGAACAATATTATTGTCTTCTTCGCTAGAGTCATTTGACATTGTATTAATTCCACGGCTGCACTTCAGTATCGGAAACCAGCTTTAAAGAGTAAGTGTAAAATGTACCTACAGTGTTGTAATGATGAACTATGTATTTAAAAATAAGTTTGCTGCTTTTCTACTACAAAACGTCAAATTAGGTTACCAGATTAAATTTTAGTTGAAGATAAACATAAATTATCAAAAAGACACCGTTAAAACCTGCTGTATTGTTGTAGTATGCATTTAGTTTGTTCCCTTGCAAAATAATTCATTGCTTTCTTATTACTGGAAGAAAGCCGACCAACACCCCTTAGATCTCTCCAGCGCTCCCGGGAAGTGGAGGAGCAAAGACCCCCACTTGGAAAATCAACAGATTAGAGGTGGATCAAAATAAAACAAGACAATACCTTTTTGAGAAGATAGGGGGCGTCCACGTGCAGCTGGCATCTCCGGGTTGTGTGGCGCTGCGACCAGTCGGCGGCCCAGCGGTCCTCCGTCACCACGCAGTCCAGCACCACAGGGATCTGCGGGCAGCGGGGGAAGCGCCGCTCATAAGCCTAATAACAAACCACAGATTATTTCTGAACAGAAAGACTTATTTAGATTGTGGAGGGAAGTAGGCTACACTTCACGCAGTCTATCCAACTCTTCCAAGGTATTTTTTATGTTGTATCTTACACCTCACACAACTATATTTTCAGCCGGTTGGGAAGCTTTGTGAGGCGGTTTAAGGTAGGTGCTGTAGGAAGGGATTTATTAATGCAGGTCTTGAAGAGGCCCGGATTACACCAAGATGCTTGTGCCGTTAGCTCTTTCCACATGCGAGTTGAATTACACAAAAACGAATCGAAGGAACAACCCGTTCTCGTGAAGCCAAGATAAGTGCACCGGGACATAGGCGATCAATGCTGCTAGCTCCATTGAGCAGGCTCCATTGAAACACCTGCAGAACAGACTCAGCATGCTAAATCGGTCTGTTATCAGATGGACCGCCCTCCTTTGCATAGAATCAAGTAGGTTTATCAGGTATTTTGAGGCTCCCGGCACAGAGGCGACTTCTAAATTTGATTGTGGTGGACGTACTTGAGATTTGTACAGATTTGTATTTCAATTCATTCCTCAACCAAAATCCAAAATCAAAATGTATAAAATATGACACACCTCAGCATAGGTTCTCCTAGTGAGGTGTTCACGTAACATACAATATCACCCACATACAGTTTTACCTATATCAACCTATGTTCTTTATTTTTTATACCTTTTTTTGTACTTTTTTCTCTGTACCACAATATAAACCACTGTAATCATTTGTAAAATGTGTATTCAAGAATAGACATAAATAAATAAATGATAAACTGACATTGAAATTAGTGCATACTAGATATTTTATCACTACAAATTTAAATGCTTGGTTATGAATTATGGAATTTGGGTAAAAACACAAAACCTTGAACTGCAGCTAATGATACTAAATAAATTTTACATAAGAAAAAAATTAACACCATTAATTAATCAATAACTGGAATTGAAGCACAGGTTTTTAGTGGGAAATTTTTTTCACCTGCCTCAAAACAGGTTATTGTTTACCAAGTTAGCTAGGTACTATAATCAACACAATATTTTTGTTTCAAATATGTCAATATTATGTTTTAAATTTATATATTTACTGGAATACCTACCTACAGTAACCATTAACCAAGTAGTTAATAATACATGAACAATATATGTATTACATTACATTGATTAAAAAAACACATTTTGTTTGTGTACAGCCTGTTATCACAATAAATCTGTACCTCAGAAGTCAAAGGTTGTCACATTTTTTAAATTGTTCAGGAGATAGGAAATAGTATTTTTTTATGTTGACCTAACTTAGTTTCACATTATCGTAGGACAACCGGCTTTATACCTCTGTGTAGATACTGAAAAAACTAAAAAGGGTTCATACATAACTCATTTTCACTAAAAACTGGACAACCGACACTTGACTTCTGAGGTACAGAAATAAGTATACACACAACTTGTAAAAATCCATACTTGAAAAAAAGCCTATTTATTATCAGTACTGAATAAAATTTATAATTATGTATTATTATAACAAACCATCCAGTTATTATGCAGATTCAGAGCGTATACTGATTAGTTCTTCGATCTCAAATACATTATCATTCCCGCATCGCTTTGTCTCTTAGTAATAAGGACGAGGGATGCTATTGGTTGTCCCTGGAAGGGAAATCACAGTTGTTATGACCAATGGTCATGTTTTGCTCTAGAAAGTAAAGTTACCTAACTTCGGCTACCTCTGGCAGGTCTGGCCCAAGAGACACATTTTTTAAACAGTCTGCTGAGATCAGCTAAGCCAGAGAAAAAATACTCATTGAAACCCTTTTGATAAAACAAATGGTTAAGGGAACATAATACATTCCTTTATGAGGAACGATACAGGTGTAACCTATTCCTCGGTGAACCCATAAAGTGGTTGTTAAAATTTATGACAGTCTTCCTATTGTTGAACTGTTATAAATACATGTCATACTTGCAAATTGATTGTACCCAAATTAAAGACAAATTGTGTTCGCTGTTAAAATTGTGCATTTATTTAGTAATTCTGTTATATTATCTCTTTTGTTATTTTATTTCATCTCATTTGTTTATTCATGTATTATATATCTTCTTTGGTTTAAGTATCTTTTAACCAAGATTTTGTGATTGAATAGTTTTCACTCATGTGTGAACAATCTGTAGCAGCCTTGTATAATAAATCTATATAAATATAAATGTTCGTTTGTTCAAAATCTTAAATCTCCGAAAGTTCTTCACCGAGTGCTTTGAAATTTTGATATAACGTTGCATTTGAATATGCGTGTGTTTTTATGTACTTATCTATATTATATAGTTGTCACCCGACAGGTAAAAAGATGCATTTTTGAAAACGTCGCCTTCTGTCTGACAAATATTTTTTTTTTTTTTTTTTTAAGCGCCATCTATTGGACGTAAAAGCAACATGCGCTATTGTTTCTCTATCTACACAGACAGAGTGAGCCACAGCATCGCATGGCGGGGTACAGCTAGTAAATAAATATTTTGGTGTAAAATTTTATAAAACTTACAAAACACCGGTAGCAGATATGTCAGATCTATCCCAATTATAATTGAAATATTGATAAGGTGCATGTTCAGGAAATTAACATTTTGTTATTATTCCCATAAGTGAATAACCTTCATGGCTTATCAGCTATCCGGCCGGAGGTAGCAACCGTTATTTCATTCTGTATAAATTTAATCAATACAACATTATCATTTTTAATATTTCTAATTTTTCTCCTTGGGGATAAATTCTCTTAATAGTCTCAAGTTTCTCTATGAACTGATCGGATCAAACGATTAACCAAATGGACGGTTGTAATATTTCCCTAACCGCCGCAATTTTAATGGTCACAGATTATGGAAACTACACTTAGTTCTAACTTAATTTACAAAATCAACTATTTATGTCGGGATAGATGGTAAAAGAAGCATTACAATTCCATTTTTATTCAAAGTTCAAAATTAACCTTAACAAACGATCCCTTTGCTGCTATTTTGGAATTTTTTGTATGGAGTGAGAGTTTTGTTTCAATCTAAATACGCATACATTACTTAATTAACCCTAACTAAGAACATAATAACCTATTTTGTGCATGAAAATAGTTGTTTCTTGAAGTAATTGTTGAAACAATGTGTAATTTCCAAAATATGTACCTAAAAGTGCGGCGGTTGGGGAAATAATTACTAATTTTTCTTTTCTGATCTATTTCAGACTGTTGTCTAGTGCAAAAAATTATTTAAAAAATCGTTCTTGTGAAAAAGTTGACAGTACATAATATTTGTAAGATTTTCCTTCAAAATGTTTACCAACAAAGCATAAAATCCAAGGAATGGGTTCCAAAAAATACAAATATTAAAATAAATTTCGTAAAATAGTGATTAATTACTTTAAGAAATTGTGCAGCGTTTTCTGTAATGTTTATTGGCTGCTGTGGCAGCTTAGCTTGCACATTATGTGGTGTTACTTCACTTCCTTTACGTCCAAAAACGCGAGAAGCATTGCGAAATAGAATTGACGCAAAAAATATAATTGCTAAACAAGATCTTTTTGTTTTCGTTGTTTATTCAACTTCCCGATAAAAAAACAGACATATTACAATATTGTCTAACAGCAAGATAATGTATTATGGAGAAGTAAAGAAAATACAATTCACCCTTTTCATTCATTCGAAATGTCAATAGTGGAGAAATTGTGTGTACCATCGGGATTGTTTTATTGCTTTGGACTTACCACCATAACATCTTCGAAGGGGTATTTGTACACCCTCATGGGTGACTGGTAATCCTGCACCATTATTCATAAATGTATTAAAAAGGTCAATAAATTAATTGTTCAAGCGACAACAACAGAACAGCACCGCGACACTTTCACTGGACAATTCGGGCAATTATTCCCGACCACTACATTCATAAAAAAGTGACCACTTCTAACTGTGACCATAAATCAACTATCTATAGATTGATAACTCCGCCCTCTTTCCATACGTTTGCTTTCGTCAAGTTTTAACCATAGATCTGGCAAATTTGAATACACCACGCATCGCCGACGTCACAGCACACCATCGACAAAAGATAGAGGAAATTTAAAAAAAAGGCGCAACCATAGACAATTTAATTCTGCTTCGGAACCTACCTAAAACCCAATTCATTAGCCTAAAACATAAGTAAAATGTCACCCAAGACCACAAGGTCCCATCTGACAAAGCCCTGTCCTAAGAAAGAAATGACCTTTAAAGTAACTTCCTTTACAGCTCATTTTCTCAGGACAGCGTTTTATCAGAAGGAAGCTGAAAAGCAAACTCATAATTACATGTACAATAATTTTATTTTTTAAATATAAACATGAAATACAATAATATAAGCACAAAACACATTTAAAAGGTGAAATTACTGTATCAATATAAAACTAGCTGTTGGAAATGATAGTTATTTTCTTTCAACATCCAACGGCAATTGAAAAAAATATTGTCAATAAGGCAGTCAACGATTCAACCTACTGTTTTAGCGTCTAATTACATTATTATTATTTTTGTTTCCCTCCTACTTATCTTATTACTTAAATATTTATACCTTTCATATATAAATAGTAAGTATATAATACTTTTTAGTTTAAAAAACTTTATATGCCTTTTAGATATTTTTAACTTAGGAATAGTACACAACATAAAGAATGTAATAGTGTAAACAGAAAAGTAAATTTAACAATAGGTTATTGTTTTAACAATACATATTGGCACCTGATAAATAAATAGGGTATGATAATAACAAATAAAAACACCAAATACAAGAGTAAAATTTAAAGAAGGTGTTGAGAGAATATTCATTATGATGTCAAGTATGTAATAAAAAAGTAGAACTATATATAAACTAGACGTATGAAATAAACTAATTCGACTATTTTTTTATTAACACTAGTCGGTGACTGAAAATGGGCTGCAGACTAATACAGCCAAACTGAATAATGTAAACTCCGCATCAGAGAATATTTGACTTAAAATTACAAACGATAACAATATTTGACTTGTATATTTATTTTTTCGTTATTATTCTACTACTCATATAGAGATGTCAATAGAAAATGAATTGGCAAGGATACACCACAACCATACAATGGACCTGATTTAATGAGGAGCATGGCAGTACTACGATATTTAAAAGACGCTTATAGGAACAAATTGTGGTCCTAATTGGTTTTAACTTATTAAAATAAATTAGTTATGACAACCATTTCTTCCTATATTTAGCATATTTTAAATGTTGCAGTACTGCAATTTTCTTCATGGAGTCAGGTCCATTGTATGGTAGTGTATCCTTGCCAATTAATTTTCTATTGACATCGGTACACCATGCATTGATTATAAATGGTACAGTAATTTTGATAATGAATTGAATAAAAAATTTTTATGTTCGTTACAATTAAGCCAATCAAAACATATATATTTGGCAATGGTTTCTTCAATAACAAGCACAAGATATAAATTTTCGCAATTATAATTCAGTACATACTCGACGACATAATGAATTTCAAGAGCGTTGATAGCAAATTTCTTAGTGGGATCATATGGGTCACCTATGCAAGATATTTTACATCTATGTTCTGCCATCCCCTGTGCAGCGAGAGCAACGCTGCTGGTTGCAGAGAAGACATGACTGGGTCCTGCACTCATTTCTGTAAAAAAATATATCATAGTTCTTGAGAAATTGAAGTAAAGATTGACATATTAGACGAACAAAACTATTCCCTTTTAAGTAATATAAAACAGATATGTAGGTACCTTCATTTTCTACTAGTATCCCCTGTGCAGCAACGGGTACGCTGCTGGTTGAGATATTACGCTCTGAAATAAATATAATTATTAGATTAACCGAATTAACAAAACATATTATTATTATTATAGGCTGATGCAGTATAGAATACCTTTTAGGATGTAGTCATGATACGTGCTGAACACCATTCTCGAAATGGACTCTCAGAGGTTATGGTTGGAAACTTGTGTCGAATAGTCTCTGTCCGTACATCCTTTCACACAATACGTTTTAAGGACTTTATCGGTAGGCACATAAATGTTATTTATCACACATAAATCAACTGTTTCACACAACCAGATATTTGACAATTTTATGATGACAAACAACGGCGTCTGTCAAACTTTTCTTACAGTTTTTTAGAGGAAGTGAAATGGCGGGAAGCATGAGTCGGCCACCTAGCGGCGAGAACCGAGAACACGCATTACACCGTTTGCGAACCCTCTCTTTCTGGCGCACGAGTCTTATGGTAAAGTGAGCGAGAAACAAAAAAAATACGCATCGCCTACGTCACAAACATAGATTTTTACCATGTCTATAATTTGTGTTGACGTTTTTAAGCGGAGTTATACCCCCCTGACTGTGACTGCGCCTGCGGTGCTGCGGTTGACTCGGTTGACTGAAAGTGTAGAGATGTACAGTTAATAGCGATATTTGGATTCGAAACATTATGTTTTCCCGACAACGGAGATCAAGGTGAAGACTAATTAGCTAACCATCACGTTTTTTTAGCGCAGGGCTAAGCAGAGAGGCATTCAACTCTGCCATGAAAGACTAATTCATTCACAATTATACATAGCTGTCTGTTATTCTGACTCTACATGACCCGATTCAATCCATATTGATTGACTTGATCGTAATTATTACACAAAAAACTGCATGGTGCAGATTTATCAAAACCTAAAAATGATATAACTGATGACATCCGCGTTAAAGCCAATGTTTCTTGGCTCCGGATCCACAAGGAAAGGATTCGAATCCAGGCGATGACCTAAAAATATAGGTAGTATGTGTTTACCCATGCAGGAGTAAAAAAACATGAAGAATAATTTTACTTCGTTTCAGAGCAGGAGATTTTTTATTAGGAAAGAAACTATTTTACAGAATATTAGAAATTTGACTGTCCAATTAGGAAATTTCCGTTTAAGGACAGTCGAATTGACAATCTTAGTTCATGTTCATATTATATACAGAGCTGACAACATTCGAAAAATTTCAAGAGCTATACAATAATATAAGGCAACAACAATTGCTATTGCAGATGCTCTCAATAATGCTCTCCATTACATTGCATTACATCTCGATACTATCGTTGGACGCTTTTATAATTCGACAATGGCACGAACAAAACATAAAACGTATATTCTTTATCAAAATATGCTGAAGCTCTTTCTTGTACCCTAAATTATAGTAGGTGGTTAAAATTAAGCAAACGGATTACGTATGTCTGCTTCCCCGTTGCCGTCGCCGTGCCGTTGCCGTAAGAATTTTTAAAGCTATCATCCGAAATCGCTTGAAATAATTCCTGCTGTGACGATCTGGACGGAGATTTACTTACTAAACATTCTCTTTTCTTTTTTCCCTTCCTCACTTTCTTCAATCTCAAACGTTTCTCACACCAGTATTTATGAATTTAATTGTCACGGTTCAACTCAAAATATTTGTAATGACAAAGTTATAGAATAAAGTAAATTACTAAATAACTACCCACAAAACTAAGCACATGTCCGTATTATGGTGGTGGAACAATTTATTGCAATTATACGACGGAATAAAAAAATAGAACTAATTAATTAGTGTGAAAAATGCAGACTGGATAAAATATTATATGTCTCCGTTTTAAAAGCTGCCCTGTGCTTATACAAGTGCTTAACCTCTTGATTTGTCCAATAATAACTGCCCACGAAGCAAAATATTATGAATTAACTAAATTAAAATAAGTGTTTCGACTTAATTTCCATTCATAATTCAACATTTCGATTATTGTACAAATCGATCATTTTGAAATGGATCAGATTACGTCCATCACTATCCAACACTCAACATCTGATCGATGAAACCATAGAAAAATGAACTTATGTTGGAAAAGGGGCGGAAAAGCGGAAACCGGGAAAGCGCTGATTGATTTGAAATCAATCTCTTACATTCTTGTGTCATCACAATTTTATTACTATTTGGGCTAATTATTAGGGTGATAAGTTCACACTACACCATTAACTCTTTTCCAATCAAATTTCGGATACGTCGTTTTTTGTAAACAGAAGAAATATTATTATTTATTGAGGTACAATCGATGGATCCTTTCATTATCATTATTAATTATTTTCAGTTTAGGCATAAAATTGTTTTTTTTTTTTATTGTTATTAATTTAATTGGCATTTTTAATTTTTTATAAAGTTAAATTTTAAATTAAAACCAACCATTCCAGTCCCGCCATTATTTTTTTTTGTTTTTAAACATAATGAAATTTAAAGTATGTCTATCTTATAAATAAAATAATTGATATTATGCGCGGTGATTATTTTTTTAGCTGAATGATTGGGTGACGTACGTAGCATTATAATATGGAAGTCGCTATATGCACAGCGACTAATCGACAGGGGGCGTGGCCAACATATCCGAGCATACCCGAAGTGAATTATAGGTATAAAAGGGACACTTTCTTTTGAATCACAAGCCATGTTACACAAACCTAGCGTAGCCGCTAAACTAATTGAAAACTGGGATGTTTTTCTTGCCTTGACGCGAGCAGGCGGTATTAAGGGGACACTTTCTTTTGAATCACAAACCATGTTACACAAACCTAGCGTAGCCGCTAAACTAATTGAAAACTGGGATGTTTTTCTTGCCTTGACGCGAGCAGGCGGTATTAAGGGGACACTTTCTTTTGAATCACAAACCATGTTACACAAACCTAGCGTAGTTCTAAAAAGGTTTGTTTACATTATATTATTACAACGCCATTTCTGATGTTTCGTTTCACACCTCGGGTATGCTCGGATATGTTGGCCACGCCCCCTGTCGACTAGTCGCTGTGCATATAGCGACTCCCATTATAATATAGTATATAATGTTTACACCACAAACACATAATAGAAAAGGGAGAGTTTTTTTTTGTTTTTTCTTACTAGTAAATAAAGAAATAAAGCTCCTTATTTCACAAATGTACAAAATGTGATTTTATAAACGCCCCGCTATATTTTGTACTGAAATTTATAGTAAGAACTGAAAATAATTTGCAATTGGCTTTATTTTCTCATAGCAAAATATTGTTTTTTAAATTTGAAAATAGTCCTGTGAGAAGACCATGTGGTTTTGTACATTTTTTTAATTGCTTAATTTCTACAATATCAACAAATTATTGCCGTCAAACTATATTTACTGCATTTTGAAAAAATAAAATTAGTCAAAGTAAGTACTTTTTGCATCCTCCAAGTATTGTAACTGGCTTCGTAACATTCCATTAGTTATCTTCGTAATTTGTTTTGCGAAAAGGGAAAATACAGAAGGCTGTGGTAATTTTTTATTGGCCGCCGATTTTGTAGCGTAGTCTTGCAGTCGGCAAGGGCGGATGTATTCTTTTGTGGGTATTGAAAAATTTATAGTATTGTTTAGTTTAACATTAGTGACCGAAAATTGCAAACTATTGCGAGCCTTTGTGCCCGATGTCTAGTGCTGAAGTCGCCGATCATTCCGTTGACCCTCCGGCGAAAAAGCGGAAGCTTGGTACAGCAGACTACAGAGCCAATTCTTCAGAAATGGCGAACAACGGATCTCGCGTTCATGAAATCGACGAGAGCCTTTACTCCAGGCAGCTGTACGTGCTGGGACATGAGGCCATGCGGCGTATGGCCTGCTCCGATGTCCTCATCTCTGGAATGGGGGGACTCGGCGTGGAAATAGCCAAAAATGTTATTTTAGGCGGTGTGAAATCTGTCACCCTACATGACCGAGCAGTTTGCTCAGTGTCGGACTTATCAACGCAGTTTTATCTGTCAGAAGCTTGTATCGGCAAGAATCGTGCTGAAGCGTGTTGCTTCCAGCTTTCCGAGCTTAATCATTATGTGCCGACGACCGCGTACACGGGCCCTCTGTCCGAAGACTTCCTCAAGAAGTTCCGCGTCGTGGTGCTCACGGGGAGTACTCGCGAGGAGCAGCTTCGCGTCGCGGAGTTCACGCACTCCAATGACATCGCCCTGATCGTGGCTGACACGCGCGGAGTGTTCTCGCAGGTGTTCTGCGACTTCGGGGAAGGGTTCGCGGTGGTGGACTCCACCGGCGAGAACCCTATCTCCGCCATGATCGCCGGAGTCTCCAGGGAAGCTGACGGAGTGGTCACCTGCCTGGATGACACCCGCCACGGCCTGGAAGACGGAGACTACGTTACTTTCTGCGAGGTGAGTTTCTTTTGGTTGAAAAAATAATCATAAGATTCTACTAACATTAAAATGTTTGAAATTGATGATTAAACTAATGATGACTAATGATTAAACTAATTATTCAATAATGATGTCAGTGGCACTAATAAAATAGCTCAGTTTTGCGGAAAACCATTTTATAGATATGTTATTTCATTTTTGTGGATTTCAAATTGATCAATTTTTTGTGTAACATTTAGGATGTCAAAGTTACAGAAATCTATTCTATCGTATTTCGATTTTTAATTCAAAGCAATATCATACAAAATATTAAAACAAAATGATACCCTCCTAAAACAATTTCATTACTTTTTAATATTTTTACACATTTTTAATATATGATGCCCAATAATGTACCAGTAGTTCTGTGAACAGTAGACTTGTTGTAATGTTGATTACTCCAACTTGACAGAATAAAAAGGTAATATCAAATACTGCTACCATCTTGACAGGATTGACTGGACATGGAACATACAAACAAATTTACAGACAAATGAAATGCAAAGTGGTTGAGTCAAGACAGGACTTTGCTAAGCCCAATCAATAAACACTGCGATTCAATGAGACGCGTAATAAAGAGATATTCTGACAAATGAAACATGGCATAAATTTTAGTTATCAAATTTGTTTTTTAAGTCACACAAATATACCTATGAAATTTACTCGTCCTTACTAAATTAATTAAAACGTTCTAATTTTTCTGGAAACCATAGAAATGTGATGCATATTTATTTGTATATTTTTACTATTTCTCTCAACAGATTTTCGAGGTCAATTGACAAAGGGGATGATGTACCATTTTTGCTGGCGAAACAAAATATATCAAAGAATATGTGTGAATATATATGCTCAAAAGCATTACTTCTTTCATATTTTAGCCACCATTGTTTGCTCACCATCGTTAAGGTGTGAATATTTAAAATCGGAATTGCGTACATCTGGGCTTGATAATTGGAGTAGCGAGGAAATAGGGGGGGTAAAGTCACTGACCCTGAAGCGTCCAGAATTAAAAAAAACACTAGTACTAACTGTTTCGCTACTGCATTGAGTTTGAGCATTGTTTGAAGGAATCGCCGCTACATTGTTAATCAAAATATTTAGTAGATCTTAACCTCAAATTGTAATTAAATTGCTGTCGGAATATTTGCCATTGTTAAGGAAGGTGTTCGAGTAATACTTGTCACATACAACAACTTCTGAATTGATAAAATTGGATTAAATTTGAATTGGACAAAATAATCCGGAAGTCAAAATTGAAGGATATGTTGATTGTTTTCTTTAATATTTGGGGAGTTTTCATGGTTGGATGGATACCACCTGAGGGTCAAACAGTTAGTCAATACTTCTAAATCTAAGGTCATTAAATTAAAAGAATAATGTAAGCAATAAGACATCATGATTGTTGAAGAGCAATGCATGGCTTCACCATCGCACAATGCCCTCTCGACAATTTTTAGCCGATACGTTCCAATACTCGGTGACCCTTCGCATTTCGTTTAAATTCAACCTATGGAACTAAATTGTCATCTGAAAGTAAAAATTGTATTTTCAGTTTGTAAATGACGTGAGTTTGACAATATAGATATTGAAGACAACCCGATCAATGCTACCAAATAATTAATTTCCAAAACTAGGCCAATCCAATATACACATAATGTCATGTAAACTATCAGACATTACGATAATGTGCATGCAAACTTGGATTTTTTTTAATATCTCTTAATCGTTGAACAAATTCTAATACAATCAAGTAAAAAGCCCAATGGTCAGTGGGTCAATCCGCACCAAATCATCCAGAAAATTTTGGATTTGTCACCCACCATCTCAGATTTTGATGAAACTTTAAATTTTTAATCCTTCCATATAGATAAGAAAATATACCAAATTTTACCTTCCTACCTCAACTCGTTTTTTTTTTATGGGCAGTTGAAGTTTGGGCAAAATAAGCGTTTTTACATATTCGGAGCACTCCGGAAGAGCTTGTACCTTCAATGAAAAAAAATTGTATCTTTGTCATTTATAGTGCAAATGCAATGAAAATTTTCAATATTATCAAGAAAACTATGCTGATTGCAGAAAAAAATAAATAAACCCTTTACATTTATCTACTTGACTTTAAAAAATTACCAAAAGTAATTTTTTAAGTAATTTTTGGGACGGAAAAGGTACTTTACAAAAAAGCAATATCTCGGGAAGGTACAGTGTTAATGAAGTAATTTTTTTTTTATTCATATCTACAAATAGCATAGAATCACATACAAAAATAAAATTCATGGCATTTTACTTGCTTCAATAAATAAAATCCATTTTAAACTTTTTTCAAACTTTTTGTAATTTTTTTTTATTCTTATCTACAATAAACATAGTACAACCTAAAAAAATAAAACTCCTGGTATTTTGTGTGCTTCACAGTGTAGAAACGTTTTTAAAATAAGAAATCTTTATCATACAGAATTGTTCTAGGTTTTTTTAAATCTAGATACAAAAATAAATAAAATCCATTTTAAACTTTTTTCAAACTTTTTGTGATTTTTTTTATATCTATTTTTAGTTTGTAATTGGGCAAGTTATAGTTTAGGTATATAGCTAGTAATATAGGTTGAATGAATGGACTAATATCAAAGAAACAGTCCTAGAGACAAGTCACTACATGGAAATGATGTATCTGCAACAAGAACAAGACAGAACATGAAAATTACTATCTGCCTCATCACTAAGTTTGCAGGATACTACATGCTTTGTTTCCTCTGACATGCTTAGTTCTGAGTCAGCTTCAAAGCAGTGATCATCTATATAAATACAGTAGTTAT
Organism: Hesperophylax magnus; assembly: GCA_026573805.1. Taxonomy (NCBI): domain Eukaryota; kingdom Metazoa; phylum Arthropoda; class Insecta; order Trichoptera; family Limnephilidae; genus Hesperophylax; species Hesperophylax magnus. The sequence continues at coordinate 5,243,437 of JAIUSX010000088.1, forward strand.
TTCATGTTATCGTGTACGTTGTTAAAATGTCTCTAATCGAAACAAGTTTAGTTAAATGTAGTGTGGGACAACATAATGGTACTGAATGTCACAAAAAAAGTTATACTAAGTCAGAGAAATTAACGAGTGTGGATTTGTTAAGTGAATTTGAAAAAAAGCTTATTCAACAAAGAAGTTTTGTATCTACAGACTTGGTTTTCAACATTTGTGAGCACCACAGAATATTTAACTTAAATAAATATGAAACATTTCAAAAAGCTTGTTTTGACCCGTTCCAAAGCCACAAAAGGAAAATTACAAAAACTTTAAGAACAGTATCCTTGGAATTTTCAGAGAACATTAATACCATTCTAAAAGTAACTAATAAAGCAATCCCTGGACAAAAAATTTGTAATGCATGCAGAGCAAAAATTAGTAAGAGCCAAAACCTTAACAATGAAATTGAAGAGCTTAACACTTTTCAAGAAGACATAAGTGAAGTTGAAAATGTTTTAAACAAAGAAATTTTTTTACAAGAAATCAACACTTCTTTAACTGACATTGGAGAATCTCCATTTAAACTACATGCAATACCATCCCACAGTAAGTCTAGTTACGCTAAACGGAAGTTAGATTCTGCTTGTTCAACCTTAAAGAAAAAAGTAAGTAAAGTTTTAGAAAAAGAATTTTCCCCAGTAAAATGTGATGCAAAAATACCAAGATGTATTCAAGAAAAAGCTAATGACATGGACAGGCTTGTTGAGTTGGTTAAAAAAAAATTGGAAACACAAGTTACACGCCCTGAGAGAATTCAGCTTCTAACTCTCGCTCCAACTTCGTGGAGTAGAAAAAAGGTTGCTGAAGAATTCAGTGTTGGTGAATACTCAGTTCGTAAAGCACGAGAGCTACTAAATGAAAATGGTATCATTGCTTTACCTGATCCAAAAAAAGGAAAACCATTAGACCAAGGAACAGTTACTTTGGTTAAAAATTTCTACCAAAACGATGAATTTTCTCGTGTTATGCCAGGGAAAAAAGATAAAGTTAGCATAACCAAAAATGTTTATGAACAAAAAAGACTATTGCTTTGTAACCTGAATGAACTTTATGCTACCTTCAAGTTTGAATACCCTGCTTCAAAAATTGGGATTTCGAAATTTTGTTGGTTGCGTCCCAAATGGTGTGTGCCAGTAGGTTCTCCAGGCTCTCATTCTGTCTGCGTTTGTGCAATTCATCAAAATGTAGTGTTGCTTCTTAATGCTTGTGACAGTGAAGAAACTTACAATGATTTAATGGACTACTTAGTGTGCTCAAAGAACAATAGAGACTGTATGCTTCGACATTGCGATAAGTGTTCAACATCTAGTGAAAATATTAAGAAACATTTGTTAGAAAAATTTAAAGAATGGGACCAAGAAGATGAAATTACATACAGTGCATGGGTAACTACTGATAGAACACAGCAGGTTTCAGTTACAGTTCCCTTTCATGAATATGTAGAACATCTTGTGAAGAGTCTTGTAAAACTTCTTCCTCATTCTTTTATAACAAAGTCTCAATCAAAATATCTCAAAGAGTCCCTAAAAGCACAGCTTCAGATAAATGAAGCTGTTGTGTTATTAGACTTCAGTGAAAACTTCTCCTATGTTATCCAGAATGAAGTCCAGGGTTACCACTGGACGCAAGACAGTTGTTCACTCCACCCAGTGGTAATTTACACTTGTGAAGAGCCTGGCAAAGATCTCACAGTGTCAAGCTTGTGTGTAATTTCAGATGACTTGGAACATGATGTAAGTTTCGTTTACGAAACTCAAAAAATTGTTGCTCAATTTTTAAATCAAAAATTTCCCCAAATTCAAAGTGTTCATTATTTTACTGATGGTTGCGCAGCGCAATATAAAAACTGCAAAAACTTTTTAAATCTGTGTCACCATCAAAAAGACTTCAACTTGAAAGCATGTTGGTCGTTTTTTGCTACGAGTCATGGGAAATCTCCATGGGATGGAATAGGTGGAACAGTAAAACGTCTTCTAACTAGAGAAAGTTTGCAACTTGGCCCTGGCAACACTATCACAACTGTAGACAAAACTTTTAAGTTTTGTCAGTCGAGAGTAGAAAATATATATTTTTACTTGCTGAGAAAAGAAAGCTTATTCACTTGCAGGCAACAATTACAGCAGCGTTTTTCACAAGCTAAAACAATACCAGGCACTCGAGGTTTCCACTGCTTTGTTCCTCTGTCTGAAAATGAAGTTGGCACAAAAAGGATAAGTTCAGATTCAGATTATGCTTTGATTTTTAACTTCAGTGGGGAACGAAATCGCTCTGAGCAACTAAGTATGGTACAAATTTGTACAAACTCTTATGTAGCTTGCGTATATGACAACCATTGGTTTTTTGGACTTGTGGTTTCTAAAGATGAAGACGAGTGTGATGTATCAATCAAGTTTATGCATCCTTTTGGCCCAGCTCCATCCTTTTACTGGCCACATCAAAAAGAAGATATTTGTTTTGTTCCACTACAAAATATTTTTAATATCGTTGACCCTACCACAACAAAAGGTTCAGGAAGAGCTTACTACTTTCTTGAAAAGAAGTTCATCATGCTGATCAAAAGTTCAACCATCTTATGGGTCAGATCAAGAATAAAAGTAAAAAATGAACTTGAACATTTATTTGTAAACAATATTATTGTAATGTACTTTCATTTAACCTAATCCTACATTGCCTGTTTTATTTTTATTGTATTTGTTTTTTAAAGAGTTAACTTTGTATTGAAAAGAGTTAAAAAGTTGATCTTGTTATAAAATATTGCTATGGTGTATGCATTCAGGGTAAGGAACAAGGTACATTATTTTGTTGGTGCCTTAAGCTTACATTGCAAGCTTACCAGCATGTTGTAAAGGACCGAATAAGTTTGACTTTTTTTATTTGCAAATACAGTATCTAGATTTTAAAAAACTTGGAAAAATTCTGTATGATTAAGATTTCTTATTTTAAAAACGTTTCTACACTGTGAAGCACACAAAATACCAGGAGTTTTATTTTTTTAGGTTGTACTATGTTTATTGTAGATAAGATAAAAAAAAAATTACAAAAAGTTAGAAAAAAGTTTAAAATGGATTTTATTTATTGAAGCAAGTAAAATGCCATGAATTTTATTTTTGTATGTGATTCTATGCTATTTGTAGATATGAATAAAAAAAAAATTACTTCATTAACACTGTACCTTCCCGAGATATTGCTTTTTTGTAAAGTACCTTTTCCGTCCCAAAAATTACTTAAAAAATTACTTTTGGTAATTTTTTAAAGTCAAGTAGATAAATGTAAAGGGTTTATTTATTTTTTTCTGCAATCAGCATAGTTTTCTTGATAATATTGAAAATTTTCATTGCATTTGCACTATAAATGACAAAGATACAATTTTTTTTCATTGAAGGTACAAGCTCTTCCGGAGTGCTCCGAATATGTAAAAACGCTTATTTTGCCCAAACTTCAACTGCCCATAAAAAAAAAACGAGTTGAGGTAGGAAGGTAAAATTTGGTATATTTTCTTATCTATATGGAAGGATTAAAAATTTAAAGTTTCATCAAAATCTGAGATGGTGGGTGACATGGCCTGGATGATTTGGTGCGGATTGACCCCAGTTAAAAACCCCAATGGGCGTATAAATAAATAAATAAATACTTACACAGTAAACAAAAAAAAAAAAAAAATTGTTTGTAACCTAACTGCTTTGTAACTGTTTTGTTTCCATAAACCTCTTTAAACAGTATCATTCTTCAAGAAACTAATTGCCAAATTGCCAGGAAAAATTACTATTGTTTTTTAATTGCTTGGTTTGGTCATCAGGTGTCATTTGGATTATCAGGTGTCTTTCGTTATGTTCAATGATTCACTTTTTCCAGGTGAATCAAACATATTATTTTAACTTATTTCATAATCATTTAGTTAAAAGTTATCAACTCATCATTATTATAATCTTGCATTTTAATCATATTATCAATAATGAAATATTATTACTCTTGAAATTGAAATAAACTGTATTTAAGAAATATATTTTTTTATGCACAAAGCTGATTAAAAATATGAGTCATTAATAATTATCACTTTCTTCAGAGTGTGTCTTCGGGGAAAATAGAAATTTTCTACGAAAACGGTTGCTAACAGCAATAATAATAATTATTATTTTTTTCCAGGATGTGGGGAGGTTAGTGCAATTCCACACGTCTCATATAGATATACACATTTATTTCACAATAGATATGTGAAAATGCAAAAATAGATGAAGAAAAATAAACTATCAATTAATATATGTAGGGCATGTTCTTGAGTGAGCTTGGGCCCAGCGCTCACTCAGGAGTGGCGCTTGGTACTGGTAAGCTGCGGTCACCACCATGTTGGCGGAGGCCATTAGCCGCATCCTGGCTCCAGTGACCCGGTTTCTCATCAGGCCGGCAAATCCATTTAGTCCTAATTCACATACAGACCAGTACAGAATGCATTGAACAGTATTTTTAACGGTATTGCTACATTTGCGAAATCTGCGGGAAATCATATTAGACACCATGCTTACTTAGGCTTCTCCTTTGTCGTTCCATAGGTCTCGATTAATAATGTGCCCCAAGTATTTTACGTTCGTACATGTATTTATTCTTGCCTCGTTAAGGTGTATGGGGAGCATCTTACTTGTATCTGGATTTTTCCGTGGTGGAACGCAATCGATTCCGTCTTGTTCGGGTTGTACATCATATTGTGCTGTTTTCCATATTCTTCACAAATATAATAATTATTACTTTTGAAAGTAGCCATAACTTTGTGGTTATCCATTATAAATAAATAAAACAATGGAACTTTGTTTGAACCACTATATTTTATTACGTACGCGAACGGTTTCCCAACAACCGTTCCTTCCACAGGGCAAAATGTACAAACATTACGAAACAATGGGTAAACATAATATATTACTAAGTATTGAAGAGGGGGTGGAGGCGAGACCAGGGATGGATGAAGAGTGGAGGGAAGGATATGGATGGTGAAAGGGAACCTGTCTAAGATGGGACTGTAAGATAATGTTTTTTGTTTATTGATAATAGACTCATTATTAGTATTTAGAATGTTTGTCTAGAAGGATAATCATCTAATATAACATCTCAAGCTTTGTTCACATTATTTAATGATATTTTTCAAAAACAAATTTCACATTTATCCAATTTATTATCTTTTAGAATGTACACAAATTGAACCCTTATGTGAAAAAACAGCGTTATCGAAATAACGTTTTGTGCGGATCCATTCAAATTTCGCGCCATATATCCAATTATGTTCACAGCTAAAATCGTTTTGAAATCTCTACAGTACAAGGCCTATCTATATCTATGGTGACGGCTAGTAGCGCGCTCTGAAGACAAGTCGGCCTTTATTTAATTGAAACTGATGTTTTGTGCGATCACCGCTTAGTATAATTGTCATTATTATGTTAATAAAGTTTTTTTCTGCATTGTGTTATTTATTAAAACGTTGCAACATTTATCGAATTTTTTTTTTCAAATTTTATGATCATTTTTGTTGGTGAAACGAAAAAATATTGATTTATGAAAAAGTGGCATTATTTTTTTTGCTTTTACGTGTAATGTAATGTAAAACTTATGAATGAATTGTTTAAAATACATGCAACGTGTTGTCTATTGATTGCAATACCTAATTATATATATAAATATATTTGACTTTCAAATAAATTACACTACAATCAAACGAAATCTTAAACAGCTCACGTCTCAGAACTCACTTTTTTACGTAAAGCTGTTTTTCCTCATAAAGACTCAATTACTTTAATTGAAGTGATAACATTACATCCTAAGTAATCTTTGATTAATAATTGTGAATTTGTTAAGTCAGAACATTTGTCAGAATCGATTATCTTTTTTCTAGAAGTATAAAGTGGGGATGGGTGTCTTTAGGGGAAATTTTCAATTATAAAATATACTACTGCTAAAAATTATTAAATGGTATACCATATATATAAATTCTAGATTTTTTCTGTCTGTTCAATCGTTATTATCCTTTCCAGCGTCTGCCATTTTTTTTTTAACTGAAAAAAACAGAGCATTTTCTGCAGTTCATATAATATTTGTATAATGAAAACCTGTTAAGGGTAGATGTATTTTAGAGAGAAAGTTTTTACTACCTCACCAAATTTGATGAAGCCAGAGGTCACCTTTTAAATTTATCATTCAAGGGTTTTTGATGCTTCTGATAACAGATTTATATTTTTATGGTTGATTACGCACCGTAATAAATTGATTGATAAATAGAAATTCAATAACTGATAAAACTACTTACAGGTAATTTTTTCGACTTAAAACCAAATTATATGTTCATTTAATTTTTAAATATTGATGTCATGAAAAAAAAAGTACATTTTCTTTATCTTGATTTTGGGTCGACTTTGGGTTTGTGAAACACTCCTATGAAGAAAGGCAATAAAAATCATCTTTAACTTCAGTTGTCATGATTCCTATGAAATTCCCGTAATTCAAATAGATAAATGATTATTCCAGGTCCAAGGAATGGTGGAGCTTAATGGTTGTGAACCCAAGAAAATTAAAGCCCTCGGACCGTACACCTTCAGCATTGGGGACACCTCTGAGCTGTCGGACTACCAGCGTGGTGGGGTGGTGACGCAGGTGAAGATGCCCGTCACCTACAACTTCCTACCGCTGGCTGATGCCCTGAAATCCCCGTCCTTCGTGGTAACAGACTTCGCCAAGATGCACTACCCCGCCCAGCTCCACGTTGCCTTCACGGCGCTCCACGCTTTCATCGAGAAAGAAGGACGCGAACCGAAACCTTGGGATGCTGCAGATGCTCAAATTCTAGTTGATCTAGCGCGCATTTCCAAATCAGCATGTGGATTAGAGGAGGATCTCGATGAAGAAGTTATTACAACCTTCTCTAATGTGTGCGCTGGTCAATTGGCTCCCATGTCCGCTGTGATTGGAGGCGTGGTTGCGCAAGAAGTGATGAAGGCCAGTTCGGGCAAGTTCAGCCCGGTGTTCCAGTGGCTGTACTTCGATGCGGTGGAGTGCCTGCCCGCGGAGCGCCCCGTGCCTCCCCCGGCCGACAGCACCAGCCGCTACTCCCGGCAGGAGGACGTGTTTGGAGCGGACTTCCAGAATAAGCTCGGAGCGCTGCGCTATTTCGTCGTTGGTATGTCTCACTTGGTTCATATTACCGTTCTCCATCTTTTTGAGGTTGGCAGCTACCTTTTATCTTATTTTTCAAAGGGATCGACTTCTAACAAGAATCTTATGTTTTTAGTTCTTCAAAACGTTGACCATTAAATTGCTTCTTTAAGAGATCTAGCGATAAAGCACGAACCTAGCAAAACTAATTTGTCCTACGACCAGGTAATGTCATTGGGATCGTTGGTAACCCTTGTCCTAATACATATTATTATTATTAATTAGCTCAACCCTTTATTTTTGCTTATCTTTTGTTAAATTCACAAGATGACTTTAATTCGTTGAATGTTAGGAAACAAACTCTCGTTTCGAATCTATCACCACATAATTAATTATTAACTCCTCAGACTTCAGGCCTATTATGTCAGAAGGTCGGAGTATTTCTGCTTTGCAATTAAATCCAAATGAAAGGAATATTTTTGAACATATCTGAAAACAAAACTCTTTTTGAAAGGTGATGAAATAGGCTTTCAAATTTTATTATTACAAATAAATATATAGTTTTTTGAAAAGTTAAAATATTAATGTTGAAATAATAATAAAAAAATTAGAATGGTTCAGTTTACGTTTTTTGTAACTAAAAGTATGAAAAAAATATATTTAAAAAAACGCTTATTTAATTAGACAAATGTATTACAAAAGTTAATGTCGCCTAACTTTTTGTCTTTTCATATAAGAATAATTCATTAAAAAATTATACAGCCTAATATTATTATTCTTCAAATTGTGGACGAAATCTTTGGTTTCATAAAGGTGAACATTTTAATTCTATTGTGTTTAACTTCTAGATTTGAATGTAAAGCATGGTGTTTTCTCTTTCTAACACCGTTCATATCATATGAACAGTAATAGAGATACAAGGATTTCTGTGAGTTGTTCCCAAAAGCGAACAAATTAGCCTGAAAGTTTGAAGTAATTTTAAAATGCCATTTTAAACAAAGAAACAAAAAGTAGAAATGAATTTTGAATAGATTTTTGGGAATTGTCCTATAAGAACAAGAGTACAGACGGAAATGGCTAATGTGCCCCAAATTCATGATGTTCTTTCCTGGAAAGTGGCCAAATATCACTGAGCCGACGTGGATTCAAATCATTTATTCAAGCCATTACTTGAAATATGCAAGTCTACCTATACTACCTATCCTATAGGTTATCACTAACTTCCTTTCATCTTCTAAGGGCTTCTCAACCTTGGTGGTTGACCTGTTTTTTGCTATTTATCATTCATTGTCAACATTATTATCTCTTGATATTTTCTGCTAATGTTTGAGAACAACGAGAATAGTTTGTACCGGTCATAATGTAAATATTTGATTCCAAAGCATTGAAATACATAACCAAATGATGTTTCAAATACGCACATAATTATTATGACTCAAAAAATATTGAATGTATTTTGAAAACGCGACGATTACTGTCAAGTCTGTTTGACTTAACAATATTTAATCAGCAATCATTACATTTCATAAATATATTAATTTTTATTAAAATAATGCCCGAGAATGATTCTCTTTTGCAGGTAAACCATTTTTTTAACAAATTATTATAAGCAATAATTAGTCGCCCGAAAATCAATACAAATTAAAAATATCTCCACCGTAAAAATAATAAATGTAATATATTGTATTGATATATATGATATTTCGGGCGACTAATTATTGCTTATAATAATTTGTTATCCTTTGTGCTATGCATAAAACCTTGTCTTACAAACATTAGTTTATCATTAAATTTAAGGCGATGCCATACGTAGTAATGCAAAATCATGTGTTTTTGGTTTGAAAATTTGGTTGCCTAGAAATGTTTCAGATGCTTTAATTAAATACTGCGAGTAGAATACATCTTGACCTTTGAAATAATGGAGTATTTTTTACATAAGTCTTTTATAAGCCCGGAAAAAAATAATGTATAGGCCTATGAAAACTGCTTTAAAGTTCAAAATCTTATACTTACGAACCCATTTTCGGTTATGATTTTATTGTATAATGTGGCAAATTAATTTATTTATAAAATGATCCACAAAATAAAATGAAAGGCACTTTTTGGCCATGTTTTTTTCTTGCATAAATCAAAACAGGCGGATGGTGTTATGCGGGAATTTAAACCTTATCGCCATCTACGTAAGGGTTGTTATTGATAGCGGCTCAATTTAAAATATTACACAACGTAGTGCATCGCCTTAAGAAAATAAACTATGCTAACGACAGACATAAGTTTATCAGCGAATTAATGAAAATGTGTGCAAATGCGAATTAGAAAACATTAGTGTTGTGACAACACTGTTGTGACAACACTGTTGTGAGACATCCGTTTGTGTCATTTACAAGTAAGTACCTGAAAATTAAAAGGTACTTAACCACCATGCTACTTTTTTTCAATTTTGAATGCGACTATGTTGGCTATGATAATTTCAATGCAGAAAATTAAATTTTGAATTCTAAAATGATTATTTCGGATGTAATTGCTTGTTAAAAATTAACTTTAACCCCTCCAACGTTTGGGGGTTATATATGACCGGCCGTCCATATTTTACAAAAGTATTTTTATCTTTTTTTCCATCACGCAGAAATTCATAATTTTTTTATGTTAGAAAGAGAAATAATAATAAAATCCTAAAAATAGCCAAAATTAATAATTCATATTTCGCGCCGCTATCGTAACAATTGGTTTAATTTAAAAAATATATTTTTTATTATATGAAGAGATGTGAAGATACAGTTTTCTTATAAATTCCCCAAACAAAACGAATGTGTTTTGATATATCGAGTTCTCTCAATTTTTTCTATGATTGGAGTAAAAAATTAAGTAAAAATGTAGATAGCGTTTTTGACAACAATTTTGTTTTTCAAATTTTTGTTTGAATTTTACTATTTAGAAATAGTAATGTTTATTTTAAATGTATACACCGGAAAGATAATTTTATCTAGTTTCTAAAACAGTATTTGTTTTCAGGGAAAATTAATTATATACATTATAAGATGTATAAAGCGCATTTGAAATACACAGAAAACATTGCAAACTGAACAAATGTGATGAAAGTACTGAAGGGTTAATTTGAAAATATACTAACGATATAAGGCTACACTTTAGTCACACTTGCTGAATATTAGGTTTTTGGATTTAGTTACATTTTGATTTTCTTATAACGTTTGTTATAATACTTTGGATGTTGAAAATTAAAATGTATATTTTTGCCTGTTAAAGGTCAGCTTTAATTTAAAAACCTAATACGTAATGATATCAAACAGTTTTGTCGCTTTTGCCGAATATTAGGTTTTTGGTGTTAGGTACCAGAAGAGAATTAGGAATCAGAAGAGAGTTAGGTTTGAGAAACTCAAGTATACTTTTGATTTTTTGTAATATAAATATCTTGTGTTAAGGTGCTGGCGCTATTGGCTGTGAGCTTCTGAAAAACTTCGCCATGATGGGGATTGGAGCCCGAGGGGGTCTGATCACCGTCACCGACATGGATTTCATTGAGAAATCCAACCTCAACCGTCAGTTCTTGTTCCGCCCCATTGATGTGCAGAAACCTAAGTCCGCTACTGCTGCCAAGGTATGTAAACTGTTTCTGGCGTGTCTTGATTCTTGACATTTATTGAATTCTACAAAGTGTTATAATATTTGTGTTTTGACAGGTTATTAAGCGCATGAACCCAGAGATGAATGTGCTTTCCCAGGAGAATCGTGTGGGACCAGAAACTGAGAATACATATGATGACAAATTCTTTGAGGCCCTGGACGGTGTTGCCAATGCTCTGGATAACATTGATGCTCGCATTTACATGGATCGCCGCTGCGTATACTACCGCAAGCCCCTCCTGGAGTCTGGTACCCTGGGCACAAAGGGCAACACCCAGGTGGTGGCGCCATTCCTCACCGAGTCCTACAGCTCCTCTCAGGATCCCCCCGAAAAGAGCATCCCCATCTGCACTCTCAAGAACTTCCCCAATGCCATCGAGCACACCCTTCAGTGGGCAAGGGATGAGTTCGAAGGTCTCTTCCGTCAAGCTGCCGAGCATGCGGCGCAGTACTTGCAGGACCCCGCTGGTTTCTTGGAGCGCACTTCTCGTCTGCCAGGCGCCCAGCCTCTGGAAGCCTTGGAGAGTGTGCACAACGCACTGGTCAACAGGCCACACTCCCTGGAGGACTGCGTCGACTGGGCCCGTCGCCACTGGGAGATGCAGTACTCGAGCCAGATCCGACAGCTGCTGTTCAACTTCCCCCCAGACCAGAGCACCACTACGGGCCAGCCCTTCTGGTCCGGGCCCAAGCGCTGTCCTGAGGCTGCCACCTTCAGTGTGGATGAGCAGGTGCACTTGGACTATGTGGTGGCCGCTGCCAACCTGCGCGCCCAGGTCTATGGTCTACCCGTCTGCCGCGACGTTGACAAGATTGCTCAGATTGCCGCTAGCATAAAGGTAATAAACACTTCAATACATATTGAATCATAATGTCATTCCCTTTGTCCATTCTAATGAATTGTATTCTTCACCTTTCAGGTACCAGTGTTTGTTCCGAGGTCGGGAGTCAAGATTGCCGTGACTGATGCCCAGCATCAGTCTAATAGTGAGGAGCTGGACCATGATAGAACCAGTAATCTGATTGCCGAACTCCCTTCCATAGACAAGGTGGCAGGTTTGAAGATCCTGCCTCTGGACTTTGAAAAGGACGACGATAGCAACTTCCACATGGACTTCATCGTGGCTGCCTCCAACCTGCGAGCCATCAACTACAAGATTACCCCGGCCGACCGTCACAAGTCCAAGCTTATTGCTGGCAAGATCATCCCGGCCATTGCCACCACCACCTCCGTGGTGGGCGGGCTCGTCTGCCTGGAGCTGTACAAGCTGGCCCAGGGCGCCGAGACCCTGGAGCGCTTCAAGAATGGCTTCGTCAACTTAGCCCTGCCGCTGTTTGCCTTCTCCGAGCCCATCGCCGCTCCCAAGCTGACCTACTATGACAAGCAGTGGACCCTGTGGGATCGCTTTGAGGTGGAGGGCGAGATGACGTTGCAGGAGTTCCTGGACTACTTCAAGAAGCAGCACAAGCTGGAGATCACCATGCTGTCGCAGGGCGTGTGCATGTTGTACTCGTTCTTCATGGCCAAGGCCAAGTGCGTGGAACGGCTGGGCCTGCCCATGTCGGAGGTGGTGGCTCGAGTGTCCAAGCGCCGCCTGGAGCCGCATGTGCGTGCGCTGGTGTTTGAGCTATGCTGTAATGATGAAGATGGTAATGACGTGGAAGTGCCGTATGTGCGATACACCCTCCCTTGAGGGAGAACTCAGTGGATTAGCATCGAGTGAGCGGGACAGGGGTGTAGTTTTGTCTGTTGTATAAAATGCAAAAAAAAAAATATATTTTTGTGAAGTTACTACCCTACACGAGTTTTGAATTATTTACTTGTATGTATTTTTTTACTTGGCTAGTGTTAAACAGTGATTGATTTGATACTTTGGTCAGTGCGTGATTTGCGATGTTTAACTAGCGTGAACTGTAGCCACTAGCGGCACTTCACCGGCACCTCTGCTGACTACTTATATTACATAATGTTCCCCTTTGAGGCAATCTGAGTTACACAAACGTTTTTTGTATATTTCATTTAACTGAGCATTATTTCAGAAATTCAACTCTTTGTATCTAATGAAATAATATAAATCCTCATTATGTTTTAGTTTGAATTCACAACAGTTGCCTATCCCATTTCATAAGGTTTTAAATAAATAATTTATGCTATCATTACTCTTAATAATTTATTACCAGTCCTCAAAAACCCTTTAAACACCAGTGCAGACAAATATTATGAAGTCTCGAGTGCCGCTGACCTCCGAGAAGCATTACAATTCACAATACATACTAGATTTCAGAGGAAGATTCTTGGAACAATCTTTAGAGTCATTCAAGAAAGCAGTCAAGGTACAACTATCAGCTGTTTGAAGAGTTGCCAAAAGCAGGATCTATAAAACCGGAACAACTATGTTGGTTACTTTTTACATACCGAAGATAGAAAATGGCCATTCATTTTAAAGACTTCAGTAATAAGCCCGCATGAGGAAGAGGAAACATATTTTAATTTTGTATGTATATAACTTTGTGTTTTTCTCCTCCTTAGGCATTGATTTCAGACAGCCTTGCGGTGTCAATCATCAGGGCATCTGCAACACAACATTATACCCCAAAAATCAATCATGATATGTACATAGTATCAAATTTTTTATTTTGCCTCCGATTTCACCAAGCAAGGCTTTTGAAAAATAATAAATTGGCTAGGCGAGGTAAAAGCGAAATGTTTTGAAACTACGCTATTAGTTATAATGGGGTTTCCAACCTCTTTGGGTGTCACAGCTCGCAACCTTAATGCTGCTCCCATAGAAATCTTGTCATTCAATAAAAGTTGATCAACTAAAATTGAAACATTTGAACCCGTTATTAACTATATCATGATTTTCAAATTCTATAGTTACAGTCTAATTCGTATAGAAATTTGGAGGTTCAAAGGTTAGATAGCCAATATACCCCATTCATAATAATGCTACATGTTATTCTTAAATGCATATAGGTAACTGCTAATGTTATGTGAAACTAATAACTACTAATGATGCGTGAGAGGGGTTTTCATTGCCATTCTTCCTGTTACCGGAGACCAGTGGCGGTTCTTCCCTTAGGTCAATTGATATTGGACCCCCCAAAATTATAAGACAACAATAATAATCAATTATGGGCATCAAAACAACTGGGCGTATTCTTAATTTATTTAAAATGTAACGCGAAACAGCGGCGGCGGTGAGTGACTAGCAGTGACATCTATTGTCTCTAATAGAAGCTTTCATTCACAAGTCCACACGATTCGCTGGGTCAATTTAAAGAATGTCCACTTTGGCATCTTCTGTCCCTATGCGCCCCGTAGAATAAAAGTGATGGGACTATATTTTCCGTCGAAGTAAAAATTAGGTACCGAAGAAAGCTTAGGTCTTAACAGTGGGGGAGACAACACGATGAATATTTTGTTTTACAGAGATGGTGACATAAACCAATGTCAGTTTTTCATTTTATACGCCTGTAGTGTGTGGAACAATGGTGATTTTTCAATTGGATAGTTCGGGAAAGGTTTGGAATAATTATTTATGTTATCGATTTAGAATGAAACAAATCAAAAAACGTAAAAGATCATTGTCAAATAGAATCAAACTCTTATTTTATTTACTTGTATGTTGTGCACAACTACATTAAAATTTAATATCTTAAAAATAATTTGCCGTAAGTACATGGATTGTGTATTTATTTCCAATTTACTATATCAACATAATATGCATTAGTCGTGGACTCTAAATACTAAAAAAAATTGATATAGATAATAATATATGGGCATTTTTCACAATATCAAATAAAGATTAGTCGCACATTTTTTTCAAATGACCTACCACGACTGGATCCTTAGAGCCGCCTCTGCCGGAGACCGATGTGCAACGGGTTTTTTATTCTCTCCAGACGGACCGATTCGAGAACAATTTGAAGTCGCTGGGTGAGGGGAAAGATGTATGGAAAATGCCAAAACCTACTTAATTTTTTTAATGACATTTCATTCCTTGTTTCATCAAATACCCCCAAAAATCATGAGCCTAACTGCATTAACAACACAAAAATAAAACAATAACTGTAGTTCATTATGCACAACTTTGCATACAAATCAGTTCAAAAGTTAGTCATACAAGATGGCTGCCAGGCAATTTCCCTTCACCCTAGATTTGACTTCAATGCCATTCATACAAAATCACACTTATGCTCTGTCCAGGGCTTTTTAAGTCCTCAAAAGGGAAAAGCCATGGGGGAAAGGTTAGCTAGAGAATTTGTGAGAAAAAACGTATTCTAGGGGAGGGTGGGGGTGGCTAGAGAAATTTTAAGAAAAAGAAGTTTGTAATTTTTGATGAATATTCCAAAAAAGAGCCAGTTTAAAAAAAATATCGACGATTCCAGTGACAGCAAAGGAACCGGGACAGGAATATCGCCCGTCTCTACTTACTGGCTTTTAGCGGGTTCAGATGTTTCAATTTTGGTTGATCAACTTTTAATAAATGACAAGATTTCTAACTAAAAATTTGATCGTCTCTGTTGAATGAAGGTACACTCATCAATAAGCTTTCAAGTGTCGAGTTGATCAACTAAAATTGAAAAGTCTGAATCCGCTACTAGGGTCATATGCTATTCTGTGATGATTATAATAAATCCTTCCCAGAGAATATACGAGTAGGTAGAAATTTTTTCGCCGACGTTTTTTTTTTAAATAACAAATATCAATAGAAAGGGATAGGGAAAAAACAAAGCCAGCACGCTAATGCCGCGTTCTAAAGTTTCAGTTTTAGTTGATCAACTTTTATTGAATGACAAAATTTGATCAATTTTGTTGGAAGAGGGTTCACACTAAAATTGTATGTGCTTTCGAGTATCATTCAACACACAGTTGATGCCAGGGCCGGCCCTAAGCCAAACTGGTGCATAGATATACCACTCACATTAGGTATTAGGTCTTATCAGCGCCCTGGCGAGTTGGTGCCCGGAGCGGACTGCTCCAATTGCGCCCGAGTTGATCTAAAATTGAAATATCTGAACATGGCATAAGCGCGCTAACATACTGGCGCTTGAAACCGGCCGGTTATTTCAACGAGTAGGTATAATATACCACACCGTACCGGCTGCTGGGCGGCGTATTTCCTTTTCCGTGTTCAATAGGAGGCAGTACTGCCTTGAAACACGCACTGGTTTGTTACGTTAATTATCTTTCTAAATTCTAGTACTGCCTTCTATTGAACACGGCAAAGGAAATACGCTGTCGGGAGATTTCGCAATAGATATGCTTCCGTGGCTAGCCAAATTCGAACACATACGTTGGAATCATTGTATATCGAATGTTATTTCAAAACTGTGTAAACTTATGTAAAATAATTCAAAACTGTGTGTATGAGGATATCAATCCCTAACGATGACAAACAAGCTACAATAATACATTTATGTAGGTAAGCTTCAAATGAGATCAAATTAAAAGGTCTCCGAGATTGAAAAAAATTGATCATCTGTGAATGGAATAAATTATTTTGTAATGATGTATTCCAACCTTATCTATTATTTGGTATATTCATAAAATCTTTAAAATAGATCAATGAGAACAGGATTTTTGTGCCGTAGAACGCCCGATATAAATAGATACCTTATGTTGAATTAACTTCAACTTTCTATTATTCTTTATATTATTTGTTATTTTACATACAGAAATGAATCTACCATAGAATATACCTTTTCAGACGTGGCAATTTTAGTTGATCAACTCTCTGTTGAATGACACTTGGAAGCTAATCGACAAGTGTGAACACCCTTTTAACAAAGTTGATCAAGTTTTTAGCTGAGCGACTAAAGTTGAAAGCCCGTCTACTTTTGCTGTTCAAGTGTGAGTTTCTATGGTTCGAGTTGTACACCAAATCGACACTTGTGAACCTATATTTCAACTCGCTCGCGATTTTTAGTTCCTAAGCACATAAGTCAGATTTATGTGTTTATTCTCCCCCATTTCTGTAGCCAATTATTTCGTGTGATAAGGATCAGTGAGAACACTATCCATAATAAAGTTCCTAGACTTATGTGTTTTGGAACACTTGTGAACATGGTTACATACTACACGATGGACAAATAAAAAAAATTAAAAAATTGACTTGTGTTTATTCCCCCCTCCCATAGATTTGTTCTTTTACATACAGAACCGAATCGACCATAGAATATACCTTTTCAGACGTGGCAATTTTAGTTGATCAACTCTCTGTTGAATGACACTTGGAAGCTAATCGACAAGTGTGAATACCCTTTTAACAAAGTTGAGCAAGTTTTTAGCTGAGCGACTAAAGTTGAAAGATTTTCAGGGCCAAAAGTATTATAATGATATATTTTTGGAGTATTATGGCGTGTTGTGTTACCTCCCTCTTTAGATAACTTTTCGGACAGCATTACGGTTTCCATCATCAGGTCAGATGTGTGATGATGGACACTGTAATGCTCTTCGAAGCGTTGGCTAAAGAAATAGGTAGCGTAGCACGGCATAATACCTCAAAATAAATCACAATAAGACGTTTCTATTCAAGAACATGGCATCTTCGTGAAAAAATGTTTGTAGTGGTCGGATGACACAATGTTCAGGTTTATTGATCTGTCTTTGGGATCAAAAACAAGACATTTAAAAAATAAAAATGTGAATAATCTAATATTATTTTTGAAACGCCATCTTGATTATCAATATCGGTTAGAGTTAAACTGAAACGCCTGAACGATATCTTGTTCAATTTTTGTCGTTCAATAAAAGTTGTTCAATTAAAACCCGTCTGAAACCGCCATAAGCGCGCGACAGTTGAATTTAGAAACTGACGCGACTTCTCGCAGCAAGCCGGCCACTGGCCGGCGCGTCGCTAGTTGTGCTCCAAAAAATTGATAATTTTTAATACATTTTTCACGGGAGATGACTTCCCAATCTCCGATTCATCTGGTTGACTGGTTCTATTCAAGAAAACTTCATGAGACATATCGTCGTTTTAACAAAATTTCATTAGACGGAGGTTAAGTTTAACAAAGCATATAGAGACTTTAGTCTTTTTAACAAAGTTTCATTAGACGGAAGGTAATTTTAACAAAGAATCTAGAGAATCTTAACTCTTTAAATAACCTTAAAACTTTTTGGTATATCTAACTTAAAATCGTTATAATCTGCAGAAAAATAAAGACTTTAAAAAAAATTAAAATTTCATAAAACAGGGGGTCATTTTAACAAAGCATCATGAGACAAAGGGTCATTTTAACAAAACATCATGAGACAAGGAGCCATTTTAACCAACTATCATGAGATAGAGGGTCATTTTAACAAAGTATCATAAAACAGAGGGCCGCTTTAACAAAATGTCATGAGGAGACAGAGGGTCATTTTAACAAAGCATCAAGAGACTTGTTGCTATATGATTATACAAGATAATTATTTTATTTTCAATGTGAAACAAACGGAGCTTATCACACACATATTTTGCATCTATTCCTAACAATTTCACTGTTACATATGACGCTATTGATAAATGTTTGTTTTTGGGAAATGATTCCTTTACAGTTAATCATAAATAAACCACTCACTAGATCAATATCTTCGGGCATAAATAGGCTTTTTGCGCTTTTGTATGAAACAAATTAGTCCTAAAAAACCATAGATATGCCAATATATAGACAGTAAAAATCTCATTTGGAGAATACTTATTATACTATAACTATACACCAATGAAAAACTCTGAAAGTTTATTCCTTTGACTTTCAGAGTTTTTCATATATAGTTAGGCAATCATATGACGTCACAATATTTCGGTTCCGATTTTCGACTGAGTTATACCCCGAGAATGGTTTATTTATGTATACCCCCAAAGCCATGAATGCACACAGTGGTGGGATTTGGCACTCACCAGTGATGAAGGTCTGCGTGGCAGGGGACAGGCTGGACAGCTGTTGCACCTTGCTGGGTGTGAGGTGCAGGGGCCGGGGGACCTTTGGGAGGCGTGTGCCCCCCGAGGCTGGTGCCTCCGCTGCTGCTGGCCGAGGTGCTGACGGCTCTTACTGCGGTTGGTTTCATGAGCTGCAGAATGAAAGACATTATTTTTCTGCTGATCGAGAAAGCGAGCATGTTATCATTTCGCTGATCAAGCCAAGGATGCATCAATCATCATATCTTCATATATCGTTAAACAAGTCGCACTAATCTGTACTCAAATTAAATTTGAAGAGAGTAACCGACTGTCCGATTATGGTAAGCGGAAAACCCTTATATTTAAAAAAATGACAATGCTTTCATTCACAAATTACTCTCGATGACTCAACCTTCTATTGTTTCCTTTTTGATAATGAACAATGGATAGAATAATGCCGTTTGCCAAATATAAAGTTACAAAAAAAAATATATATATACATTTATATATTATTCTTGCAGTCAATTTTTAATGTCCGGGTTCGTACCCAGTTGGATAAATAAAAGTAAGTAGGTACCTATAAATATATGAAATTGTTTACGTAAACCACATAACATTATGAATTATGTATCGAAATCAACACGAAAACCTTTGGATTAAGTATTATATTGCGTTTTTTAAAATAAATGGTGTTAATTATGATTAAAAAATCCATATTACTCAATTTTGTATGAATTGTCAAATTCAAAATAGTTGGCGCGCATTGAATAAATAAACATGACTTTGATGCGCCTGCGCATTTGTACAAGCATACGCGACCAGCTCTCAAATAACTTTTGTGGTTAAATGCTAAATAGGCTCTATAAGCTTTATATTTCGTTGAGAGTTATTTAATTTTCAAGAAAAAAAGTATCTGATAAGGTTGTCAACCATAAGTCAATACGTCTCTGTTATATTTCAGATACTATTTGAATGTATCTGGTTATTGAATATAAGCGGCTTTCGGTAGCCATCTTGAATAGGAACAAAGCTTCAGATGTGTAGTTTATCTGTTTATCAATATAAAATTGTGCATTTTTTACTGTAAAAATATTGTATGATCGGGATATGTGCGAATCATCTCTCCACATGTGTACATAGCCATGGCTGCGACGAGGAAATTGCAAGGTGAGACATCTGATGTCGCTGTCAGGTTAAGGTTTGCCCTATATTTGTGGCTATCGAACCTCGTTTAAAATCATATTTTACCACTTCAACGCTGTCTATTCATTCAATCCTTCCGATATTTTCGGTTTATATTTTCAAAGAGGCTATTCCTATTCAGTTTAATACAGAATATTCCGGTTCGGACTACGCTGTCAGTGACAGTGTGATCTTGTCAAAAGTCCGGGTGAAATATATCGGATTGCTAGAATTTTTAGAATAAAGCCCCTTATTGCTGAACAGAAGGTTTCTATAGCGCTGTAATATTTAGAGCTGACAGTCAAAATTCCCACAAGTGTCACCGCTTGTATTATAATTTAAGGCTACGAAATTGTTGTTTTTATAAAAGGTTATTGTTTCTTCAGGTGAAATAGATCGCTGCCTAAAGAAAGTGACGGAAGGGGTCGAGACGTTTGAAGACATCTGGCAGAAAGTTCACAATGCCACCAACAGTAACCAGAAGGAGAAATACGAGGCGGATCTCAAGAAAGAGATTAAGAAATTGCAGAGGTTACGCGACCAAATTAAGTCGTGGATTGCCTCTGGGGAGATTAAAGACAAGAGCACCCTCTTCGACTACAGGAAGCTCATAGAAACGGTGAGTGTTCTCGCTCAGTCTGGTTGCAGATTATCTGTTCTGTTCTGGTCCATGATATCTGACTCTCTGGTTCTGTTTGTAGCAAATGGAGCGCTTCAAGGTGGTGGAGAGAGAGACCAAGACCAAGGCGTACAGCAAGGAGGGGCTGGGCGCGGCGCAGAAGCTGGACCCGGCGCAGAAGGAGCGCGAAGAGATCTCCTTCTGGCTCATCACTTCCATCGACGCTCTCAACCTACAGGTCAGTCAACTCTCCCGCTTCTATATTCTACATTATATCCACAACCATCTTATCGCCACCTTCACTAACTGCTTATCTCTTTACAGCTGGATCAATTTGAATCGGAAATAGAATCTATACTGGTTAGTAAAAAGAAGAAATTAGATAAGGACAAACAAGACCGAATGGAAGAACTGAAGAATAAGGTTGAGAAGCACCGGTTTCATATAAAGAAGTTGGAAACATTACTACGGATGCTCGACAACATGTCCGTAGAGGTTGACAAAGTAAGGCACATCTCCTTTCCCGTAGCATTACATAGTCTCCCGTCGGGCGCCCAATCATACCATCCTGTTACTTCGCAGATCAGGCGGATAAAGGACGACGTGGAGTACTATGTAGAGTCGTCTCAGGATCCCGACTTCAACGACAATGACTACATATACGACGACATCATCGGCATAGACGAGATAGAACTCTCTGGAGCTGGGCTACCATCGTCAGCCACTACGGATAGCAACAACAGTGATTCACGAGGATCTCCGACCAGCGTGACTTCGGGTTAGTGTCCTGTCCTACAGCTGCTTACTACTACTGAAATACTATCCATACCTCGACAGCTATACTCATGTGTCTTTACGTTTCTTTCAGGCACCAGTCCTCCCGCCTCGCCCGGGGTCAGCCTGCTCAACCACTCTACAGACTCCGTTGATCTCATGGAGAAGAAGAAGAAGATGGAAGAGATTCTCACCAAGGTATGTGTCTTTCTCTGTTAGCGAGCATTAAACTAAAGTCCCATTATCGCTATTGCAAGCCCAATGTTGGCTGGGGAATAGATGTGGGTTCAATTCACAAAAATTTCTTCTCGTAAATTGACATAGATATAAAATAAATACTTAAAACTCCCTTATGTAAAGTTCCAGATAGTCCACTATAAGGTTAATGAACTTTGCATAAATAGCTGTATAAATGGTGTGACATTGGCAGATTAACAATTTATATTCATTGTAAAAATAAAGCTCTGTCAAATCATCTAGGAATTAATACACGCCATCAATTTTATTCCTTTCTTATTTCTTCTTTTTAAAGTTTTGTATGTTTGTGATAAATATGTAATAGATTTTAGAATTGAAAGCATTCAAAAGTACCGTTCTTACGGCGAATGTGATGTTAAAAATCTTGTAAAAGAATTGTCATTTTTGAAAATAATACGATTTTCCATTCACCATAATCGGGAAGCCGGCCGCTCTCTTCAAACTTAATTTGAGTACAGATTAGTGCGATTAGACTTATTTAACGATATACGAAGTTATGATGATTGATGCATCCTTGGCTTGATCAGCGGAATGACGTGTTTCGCTTTCTCGATCAGCAGAAAAATAATGTCTTTCATTCTGCAGCCCGTGAAACCAACTGCGGTGAGAGCGGTCAGCACCTCATCCAGCAGCAGCGGGGGCACCAGCCTCGGGGGGCACACGCCTCCCAAAGGCCCCCCCGCACCTGCCCCCCACACGCCCGCCCCCCATACGCCCAGCAAGGCGCAACAGCTGGCCAGCCTGTCTCCTGCCACGCAGGCCTTCATCACAGGTGAGTGCCAAATCCCACCACTGTGTGCATTCACGGTAAAGGAATCATTTCCAAAAACAAAAATTGATCAATAGCGTCATACAAATTGTTAGGAATAGAAATATGTACGACCCAAAATTCCAATTGTAACTTTGTATGTGGCAAACGGCATTCTTGTATCCATTGTTTATTATCAGAAGTCTGTGGAAACAATAGAAGGTTGAGTCATTAAGAGTAATTTGTGACGAAGCAGCAGCTTATAGGTAATTGTTTCTGTTCTTGTAAAATGCAAAATATTTGTGTGATAAGCCCTGTTTGTTTCATATTGAAAATAAAATAATTAACTTATATAATCATATAGCAATTTGTCAAGACCTGAATATTATTTCCCGTTAATTGATTTTCATAAACGTTTTCAGTTTGTTGTAAATTTTAGAAGGACGTACACAAGTGACCTAATGAATTTACACGATTATTATGGTTTTTCATTGCAATATGCCTGAATATAGCATATATACATATTCCTTTTGCGGTCGCTGCGTGTTGAAATGATTGTATTGTTTTTGCGAATGCCTCATTTGCGGTGAATGCAGTTCAGCATGCAACCATGAGATCACCCATCATATATATATATATACCTGTATTAACACATTAACCTGGCATACTGTAATAACACTGTGTATGTGGTGGTACCAGCTACCACTCATGTACTCCCCCCGCCAGTAGGTGTCGGCTGCCCCGCGCCCCCTGTCCACGCCCCCGCCCTCCCCGCAGCCGCTACTAACCCTGCACCGACGCCACATAACAGTGAGTCTAACATCCAAACAAACAAACAAACAAACAACCATCCTGCAAGCCAAATAAACAATCAACTAACCCACTCTCCCTCTGTGACCTGTCCACAGTGAAGAATTTAGTAAAACAATGAACACAACATAATGTAACATCCCTAAGGTTGCATTTAAACGGGATAAAATGCACGAACCGAAACACGAATTATGGGAAAGGAACGAATCAACTGCACACAGTGCGAAACGCCACTTGCCGTTGCTTCGTTCCTTTTTTCCTTAATTCGTGGTTCGGCTTGTCCTGTTTATACGCATCCTAGTAATATAACAACTCTCTTTAATGCTTTGTTAAAATGACCCTCTGTCGCCTCATGACATTTTGTTAAAGTGGCCCTCTATTATATGATACTTTGTTAAAATGACTCTCTACCTCATGATGTTTTCTTAAAATGACTCTCTACCTCATGATGTTTTGTTAAAATGATTATTTGTTAAAATGATTATTTGTTAAAAAGACTACCAGTCTCATGATGGTTTGTTAAAATGACCCTCTGTTCCATGAAATTTTAATTTTTTTTTTCTTTATTGTTTAACAGATTATTTAATTATCCATTTACTGTACAGTATATATATTTTTTTAACGATAAGATAACGATTTTAAGATAGGTTTAAGAGTTGTTAAAATTACCCTCGGTCTAATGAAACTTTGTTAAAAAGACTATCAGTCTCTAGATGCTTTGTTAAAATTACCCTCGGTCTAATGAAACTTTGTTAAAAAGACTATCAGTCTCTAGATGCTTTGTTAAAATTACCCTGGGTGTAATGAAACTTTGTTAAATAGACTATCAGTCTATTGTTAAAATTCCCCTCTGTCTAATGAAACTTTGTTAAAAAGACTATCAGTCCCTGGATGCTTTGTTAAAATTACCCTCGGTCTAATGAAACTTTGTTAAAAAGACTATCAGTCTCTAGATGCTTTGTTAAAATTACCCTCGGTCTAATGAAACTTTGTTAAAAAGACTATCAGTCTCTAGATGCTTTGTTAAAATTACCCTGGGTCTAATGAAACTTTGTTAAATAGACTATCAGTCTATTGTTAAAATTCCCCTCTGTCTAATGAAATTTTGTTAAAAAGACTATCAGTCCCTGGATGCTTTGTTAAAATTACCCTCGGTCTAATGAAACTTTGTTAAAAAGACTACCAGTCTCATGAAGTTTTCTTGAATAGAACCAGTTATCAGAGATTGAGACATTATCTACTGTGATATATGTACATAGTAAAATGAATGAGAATAAAACCCCTAATGTGCCTAAACGCCATATTGAAAAGGTTTTTCTGCCTCATTAAACAAACTATCATTCTCAACTTTGTAAAACCGTCTGCCTCATGAAGCTGTGATTGTGACTTATGAAACTTTTTTGAAAATACTAACTGCCTCTTTTATCAACTTACCAACTACTTAACTTGCAAGCACTAATTACAACTTTCCATAAAATGAGGTGACTGATCAACTTTCAACTTTTAAACTAAATACATACCTTTTTTATAAATAAATTTGTGTCTCTATCGAAATATATTAAAAACATTGTATATGTGTTTGGGGAGTTGGAAAACAAAAATGATAGACCAGCCAAACAGGAAAGGGGAAGAATTAAAATTAAAAAACTTTTTCACTTTGTTCCACTTATTTATTATTACCAGGACCGGTTTCATCCTACTACGGACATTTTCAGACTGGTCAGTCTACCAGTCTGAAAATGTCCTTAGTAGGATGAAACCGGTCCTGGTAATAATAAATAAGTGGAACAAAGTGAAAAAGTTTTTTAATTTTAATTCTATTACAATGGAATTCCACCACGAATTAACAGTGCAAAAACTAGACTCAGGAAAGGGGAACTTTTTAATATATGAACCCAACAGTGTACAGGCAACTTGCATTGTAATGACCACTATTGTCCTTGAAAATAAAATTTGCTCACGAATTACTAGTCCTTTCAACAATGCCGCTCAAATTGCTGGCTGCGTAAAAAACTTTACTACTAATCCAAAAGCGGATAAACAAAAGTTTGCGATCGTTTCCAATACTTTGTTACACTATTTAGTTGACACTTACAATGTGCTATAATTTACCCACTTCACTCATTTTAAGCCAGGCGGTTTGGTTAAAAATGAACATCAAAGTCCCACAATGGGTTGCGCTGCAAGCCGTTACCTTTAGCCGTTACGGAATTTTACTTTTCTGTGGAAGGTCTTGTTATTTTAATGTTCACTCGTCGGTGGTCAGTATACAAATCATGTACGAATGAATCGACACCATAAATTTAATCTTGCACACCTAAAATTTATTACGAAATAAGACTTTGTTTAATTAAATGTAGAAATGCAACATGGTAAAAATACACTACATTTAGGTAGGGCCTGCATTTATTTAGTATATTAACTGCTGTGATGTCATCCAATTTCAGAGAAATGCATGTATTTCCGCATGATTGCCACCAAAAGTTAATAGAATGCTTTGTCACCGACAACGAGTCTATCTGTCGAGTTTCAGCTCTATCAGATGTCGGGAAGTGGGTTAATTTCTGCTTTATTCATTCAAAAAAACAAAGGTGAAATCTAAGTAAATATTATTTTAAAAATATATAACCTTCCAATATTTTATTATGAATGAAATCATCATAGAATATTGATAAAAAATCTAATAATTGGCGAAAATGCCCAACTCTTTAAAATTAATTAATTTCAATTCAGAATTTGCAGTAGTAGATAGATATGGTTCAAACCGGTTTGAACTAATAAACTAAGTGCAAGTACGACATGATTTGAAATTTTCACGGCCAAAATTGTAGTGATTTATTTTTGGGGTATTATGCCGTTGCGCTACCTCATTCTATAGGCACATCTGCCCTGATGATGGACACTAATGCTGTCCGAAACGTAAGCAGAACTATGCACCGTTTGCATCATTGGAATTGCTCACTCTTCCCTTTTTAAATTCTTCCTATCCATATTTTTCATCCACAAATTATACATTTGCGTATGTTACAGTTAATTCAATATTAATTGAATATTAACCTTTCCTTATCTGTGGTGTGTATTTACTAAACATTGCTTCTAATAACTTAAATAACTCTATAAATATAATAAATTCTGGGTTCAGATTTTAGGTATTCTTCTGTTATACATTTATGCATTGAATTAAAAAATAATATTTTACATAGTTTTCAAATTCAATTAAAAATCGGGAACAAATACACCAATACAATCAACCGTGTGATATTATTACCCGAAGTGTGTGCGAGGAAATGACACGCTATTGATGTCCCCCTTTAATTCGCTATGCGGGAACATGAGACATCCACACGTCTGCAGTTGTATTTTGATTTAGACCATCGATACCTACGACCGCACAGCTGTGTTTGTGCCAGCCGCCAACCGCTAGCCACTCTGCCGCGAACTGCCGTTAGATGTGGACCTCTCGCACGTTTCTTTAGCATCTGCCGATGGTTTTTTCATGTTTTCAGCAATTAAATTACAATTATTATCACTTTTGATATAAAATATAATAAACATAATCGATTAGCTATGAATATTCACATTTTTCAGATATTAAATCGCTTATTTTGAGATGTGTATTGACTACACAGCACCGGAACGCGTGGATTTTTTTAGCACAGTAAGGGAAAGGTTAATTGAGAGTGTCACCAATGTTTTTCTAGTATTACCCGTTTCAAGCTGGTTTAAACTCAATGTTTGATTACTTTGGATTAAAACTGTAAAATGCGAATTTAAAAACATTAATTATTTTTATTTAAAAATATTTGTGAATAATGATTATGATGGTGATAAGGCACACGGTAGGGAATTATTGGGATAGCTTCAATCTGAAAAACTGGAAATTTTCAGAAAAATTGAAAGACTGATTTTTGGAATTTTTTCAATTTTTCCAACAATGATAATTAGTCGTTTTAGCAATTTCTTTAGATCCAATGTTAGAAAATATTTTTTCAGATGGTTAAATAGAATATTGATAGCAATAATAATATACTCCAGATCCATTATTAAAATATCAGGAAATTTTAAAATCTGTTTTCTTTGTCCACCGTGATTATAGAAATTAGTTTAAAATAAATTTACCCAAAACCATGTTGAAAAAGCAACAACTTGCTCACAGAATAATATGTGGCTACTATTTTTGTAGAATGAGATCACTTACTTGAGAAAGTGTTATAGCAACACTGGCCGGGTGATGACAGTTGCCACTGTTCAGCTGTTCGGTCAACAGGGAATTTAGTTTAGTGCAAAGGAAGTAAATTGGCTCTGGGCCAAGTCATTCCGTCAACAAGTCTTGTTGGATTCGCTCCAAATACACACAAGCGGGCAGACAAAGCAACAACTGTCACTGAATATATCTGTTTAACATATTCTAGCAAAAAATAAGTTTTCCATTCAAATCAATTGTTCCACTGATAACACAATAACACAGGATGGTGGCCTAGCGGCTAGCGTGCCTGTAGAGATGTGCTAGCAACATGGCCCACGGTAAAATTCCAATAAGCAAGGTGTTGTGTCTTGTATCGTATGTTGGTTGCCAATAATGGTGAGTGGTGCCAAGTGGACTGTGTTGTTGTATAACACTGTGTTGTTGTGTGTGCAGATGTAGTGGAGAACGGTCCCGTGGCAGTCCGGCAGGACATGAGTCCGCCGCCGCTGCGAGCCATCGCGGCGCAGGCCGTGCAGCGAGCAGGCCTCGCGCGCACGGCCTCGCCTCCTCCACCCTCCCCGCCGCCCCCACGTGCGCCCTCCGCCCCCGCGCCCCCGCCCTCCAGCGCGCACATCCCTCCGCTGCTGGGCGTCACCCCGCTGGGCTCCGTCCCGCTACTGCCCGAGCACTGTGTACAGTTCCAGCTGATGGAGGCGGCATTCTTTCACTTGCCGCATCCCTCGGACTCTGAACGAATGCGCAACTACCTCCCCCGCAACATCTGCCAGACCCCGCTGTATTACAATCAGGTAGGCACTGTTTCTATTTATAAAGCCGGAACACTGAGGGCATTCTTAAGGAGATAGTCCAAAGTTCTCATAAACGGCTCAAACCAACCGGGAAACTGCCCAATATGGAATGAAACTCACTGAGAGAGCTCGTAGGACTATTAACAGTATACTGTCATATCAGAATACACACCTACAGCTGTAGTAGTAATGTGAGGAGGATGAAAAATTAATTCACCAAATGTCCCTCTCTGACGAGAAGAAGGTTCAGATACCCGGGAAGACAGTTGTGGAAGCAGGAAACAGCCGAATACTCCACGATAACCCGGTGAACATCATTAAAGGGAAGGGACTGGGCTAATCTCAAGAGAATAAAGTGAAATTCCAATTGTATGTGGTCAAGTTAATTTAAGTTAATTGCATATCAATAGTATTAATATATATGTATTAAGAATGCATGGCCTCTACGCAAGGGGCCGGCAGACCGCGCCTTCAGTTTCACCTCCACTCCGCAGCCTCGTTAGAAGAGCACGATTCACAAAATCAAATGGCACGATCGCAATGCATATTCTCTATTTGTGTGCTCAAACTAGTACTGTATCAAAATATAACTAGCCATTGGAAATAATATCTAGATGTTGTCCAGTGTCCAACCCTATTCACAAAAAAGTGTTGAATTTATTTGATAATATAAGTAGGAATATTCAACACAATGCCGCCGTCATATTACGTATTGCTTTAGAAGTCTTAGCATTTATGAAATGAATGTTTCGGCTCTATGAAAATGTTGGGATTCTGTTTATCAATATTTGGTTCTTTTTACTAGAAAGTCTGCTGACCTCCGACCTGTACCATCAAAGTATAACATCTGTTTGCGCAGTAACAGATGCAATCATTTTACTTGTGGGCTTTCATTTTAGTACTACATTTCTATCTACACCATATACAATATTACAATTTTATTATTTTATTTTTTTTTCATTTATTCGTAAAATATATTTGTATACAGTTTTTTTTACATGGTTTTCGACTACCACACTAGACACATGTCCGTATTATGGTAGTCGAAATGATGACGTGCTTTATTGCAACAAACAATCTTGTATGAAATTTGCACTACTTTTTTGCCTGGAACTTGTAGGCCAAAGCAACAATTTTTAGCTTCTGTCATTTCCATCATCAGTGAAGTTTTTAAATAATAATTTAACCATAAAAAAAAGAAAGACAATGCGCCATGTTGTTCATTAACTCATCAGACTAATGCAAAGTTACGGCCATAGAATGTTGGCCCCGTTGAAGGGGCATTAGATATGTTTGCGATGAACTGAAGAAGTACAACCATTAGGTATACCAATTACTTCAATGACGTGTTTGAGATGATACGAAAAAGTACGACCACAAGGAATACCAATTGTTTCAATAGTTGTCGATAACAAGATTGGTAAAACTGTGACGGTGGTGGGTTTACCCAAACTAAACCATATTTTTAGTTTTTGAGTGCAAATATTTAAATAATTTTTTGAACCTACCCAGTGGAATGGTTCTAGAAGCAAAACAAGGAAGAAATGGTCTGACTGTGGCAGAGGCCAAGCACAGGATGGGAAGGCCCAGGAATGGGGAAGAATGTCTGGGGACTGAAGCCAACAGCATTTGGTGAAGAGGCCAAATCTCACCCTTTTTATAAAGAAGATAAATATTGGATACCAAAGCATACATACAAGCATGGATACAAAAAATGCACAGTACTTATTGTCCGTGACAATCTTAAATATCCAAGAAGATAAAATAATTTCCTCTTTGGGTTATCGACTTAACCACACAGGAGGCCCTGAGGAAAATAATTTCCCTAAGGACCTAGGTCATCTTTGGGGATCCTGTGTCGAGGGTTTTTATTAAGGACAGGAAGGAGAGGTAAATCTGGGAAGGAAAAGGGTATGAGAGGTGGGTAGAAATCTGAGGGTCAGTGTGGTCCTGCGAATCCTGTTGGTCCTGCTGGAGAGGTAAAAAGATCTACCTCAACCAATTTCTCCACATCCGGCCCGCCAAACAGTAGGTGGGCAAGCGCATCCGCCACCAAGAACTAGACAATCCACACCACTGTTTTTAGTCATTAAACGCAGCGAACCATTTAGGGTGACCTATGGCAGAGGTTGCGGTTATCCAATGAATGATTCCCGGGGCGGCGGTACCCATAACCACCTCCCAAATTGAAACAATCAAAACTAAACTTCAACTAATTCGTTCTCAAGATGTATCAATTTTTTGAGAAATGGATATGTTCATTATGTACTTAATTGAACGCGTAGAAAGTGGTATATACATTAGTGATATGTGAAGTTTCTATTTGTCCTTGTCCCAGGCGATGCTCCCCCACTCGGACACGGTGGACTTCTTCCAGCGCCTGTCCACGGAGACACTGTTCTTTGTGTTCTACTACATGGAGGGCACCAAGGCGCAGTACCTAGCCGCCAAGGCGCTCAAGAAGCAGAGCTGGAGGTTCCACACCAAGTACATGATGTGGTTCCAGCGCCACGAGGAGCCCAAGATCATCAACGAGGAGTACGAACAGGTAACACACATACCTTATCTCTTTGATCATACTTAATAGAAACAAAGGGAGATATAGCATTTGTACTAGAATGTCTATTTCTTCAACTGTTAATACTTGGTGGAATTCCATCTGCAATCACGTCCATCTTCAGACTACTCTGAAGATTGACCTGATTATCTGAAACCGACCGAACGGTCAGAGAAATAAAAGTGGAATAAAGTTTAAAAAATTGGTTTACTTTCAATGACTGTCAATCACTATTCAAGTGTTCTGATTTTTCATGTTAATAGTACCTACATAAAGTTTCCAGTCCTGTTGAGTTTGTTACTCCTGTAGTCTCTTTCCGGGTCGAGCAGTAACAGTAATGTGTGTTACATTGCGTACCTACATAAAGTTTCCAGTCCTGTTGAGTTTGTTACTCCTGTAGTCTCATGTGCAGTTCAAGCAGTAACAGTAATGTGTGTTACATTGCGTACCTACATAAAGTTTCCAGTCCTGTTGAGTTTGTTACTCCTGTAGCCTCATGTCCGGGTCAAGCAATAACAGTAATATGTGTGTTACATTGCAGGGGACGTACATCTACTTCGACTACGAGAAGTGGGGCCAGCGCAAGAAGGAAGGCTTCACGTTCGAGTACAAGTACTTAGAGGACCGCGACCTCAACTGAGTGATATAGTGTCAGTGTGTGAACTGAGTCAAGTGGGAGCGGAAGGACAATACCGCGGCCCGCCAACCCAACAAACTGTCGATAGTTTTCACTTTTGTAAAAAGTTTATCGAGAAAGTGGTTATAAATAATAATTTAAAAAACAACATCTGTACAGATCTATTTGTATAGAAATAAATAATTATTAAATACAAACGTGTTGTGATTTTTTATTATTATTA
This sequence comes from Hesperophylax magnus, assembly GCA_026573805.1. NCBI lineage: Eukaryota > Metazoa > Arthropoda > Insecta > Trichoptera > Limnephilidae > Hesperophylax > Hesperophylax magnus. The sequence goes on from JAIUSX010000088.1 coordinate 5,274,938, forward strand.
TCTCTCGCCTATTATTATATAAGTTTATTTTATTATTTTTTTTTATTCATACAAATTATTTTTTATTGTTTGTATAATAAAATATGTAATTTAAATTTGAAGGAGAGGATGTTTGATTTAATCCAAAGACCCGAGTTTTGTATAAGATTTATTTATTAAATTGTACAATATTCCTAATTAATGCCTTCCTCTTTTGGCTCCTCTGCCACCTCCCCCTCTTCCACCGCCTCCACCTCTGCTGCCCCCACTCCCACCGCCTGCTCCCCCCCTACCGCCTCCTCTGCTGCCACCTCCTCTGCCGCTGCCCCCTCTGCCGCCGCCCCTCATCCGCCTGCGCACGCCACTGGCCTCCTCCATGTCGTCGTCCTCGTCCTCGCCCGCGTGTCTTTTCTTCCCCTTGCCGCCTCCCGTCTTGTCTGATAATTCCTTGAGTTCCTGAAAAATTGAACAAATCAATGGGTGTCACGCTTTTTTCATATTCATAAGACTAATATATCTGTTGTGAACAGACAACAGTTCTATTTGCTTGAATAGTTATTGAGGTCAGCTTGTAAATATGAAAGTTTGGATAGAAGCCGTGCCGGCCCTGAACCAGTCACCGCCCGGCACTAGTAAAAACAAAAAACTCTAGCGCTGTGTGAGTGAGGTGTTAGATATTATCAGCGCCTTGGCTCCTTGATGCCTTGGCAAGGCAGCGCCTGGAGCACACTGCTCCAATTGCACCCACACAGGGCCAGACTTAAGCGTAGCTAACTTCAGTTTAGTGCCATTATTCCAATTTCCTATTGGATCCAACAGTTATCAAATCTCATTTTAACCTCTTCAGGCTAATTTGTTTTCTTTTGGGAACAGCTCATATGGTCTAATAGAAATATGATCTAAAGCATAGGTTTCCAAACTTATGGGGTAGTTAGATAATTTCTGCCCACAAGGATTTCCCACATTAATTTTTCAAAATCCATGGGGTGGGGGGTAGCTAGAAAATTCCCTGTCGAAAAATTCCCCACATTTTTCACATAAATGAAAAAAAAGTGAAAATAATTTTTAAGACACATTATTTGTCTAATAAAATGTGTTTTTTTTTTCATAACAGTAATTTTAGCCATTTTTTATGATTGTATTCAAAATTTTAATATTTAAAAAAATAATTTGTTTATTTCTAATAATAAAATTTACAGCCGTATTTCATCAGCTTTCAAAAATAGCTTTTAGTTTTCGGATATGTTCAGAAATATTCTGTTTACTTGGATTTTTTTGCAAGGAGGAAATACACACAAATTCTGACAGAATATGCCAGAGGCCTGAGGCTTAAGAGGAGGATACTCACAATTTTGGTGAGCCTCTGTGCTTCTGCCACACGCTCCTGCAACACCATGACTTCCGCCTCCTCCGAGGGGTAGAGGGGGAGCTGTTTGCCTATCAGCTGCTCTATCCTCTGGTACAGCTCCACGTCATACTGGACAAAACACATTCATTTAATAACCTTGCTGAGCCACTAAATCGCCCCCATCCACAATAGTGGACCTTCATGAGAACAAAAATAGAGTTGAGATTGCACGTAACAACCATCCTGAGTTACTTGTTCATTTATTTTTACTTACAGCTTCATAGAAATTAAACTTCTTGCACCATATAGGCACCGAATTCCGCTTTCTTTTAAATAAAATTTAACAGTGGCAACACTGATACTTTGAGTTGACATTTCAAAATTCATCGACTTTTTTCGGGTTTTCGAAAATTATATAAAAGTACATACTTACTCGACTTATGTAACATGTTTATATTAATATTATTATGTTAAATTCTTACTTGTTCTTTACCGCTTCCATTAGTAGAAAACTTATAAATATACATTGTATATATAGTGAACGTTGTCAATAATAACGTGTAACAAAGGAGACGGATTCACTCCAATTTGTTATTGGAGGTGAATCATGCGTACCTGCTTAAGAAAGGAGATGGATTCTCTTCAATTTGTTATTGGAAGTAAATTATGCTTACCTGTGTAACAAAGGTGATGGATTTTCCGGCCCTCCCGGCTCTTGCGGTGCGACCCACTCGATGAATGTAATCCTTGCTATGCATCGGAATGTCAAAGTTCAGGACCACGTCCACGTGGGGGATGTCTAGACCTCTGTGGAGAACAAACAAAGGTTAATAATAATTATATGCAGAAGATAAAGAAAAAGATCACATAAATAATATTTTTTTATCTAAAACTCTTTAGTACACAAATATATGATTGAATGAAGAGACATAAGCACTTGAAGGAAATTTGAAATATTTAATCATGTGCTCTCTTCCTTATGTGATAAGAGAATCCTTGACACCCCCACCCATGATTCACACTTCCCTTCACTCCTTCGGATGAGATGCCCTGTTAAATACCACCTTCGACGCAAAATTAAAGAACCATTTTCCATTCCCACCAGCCTGACACTCCGATTCCACTGTTACCTGTCTAATTTTTAACCTCAGCAAATTTCGGTTGGTTGAAATGACACGCCATATAATATAAAATATTTGATTCGGCTCATTTCAAGCTGGTTGTCGTTTCCTTGTATGGAGATTCTTCAGTCATTCAATAGCATTCTTGCGCTGTGCATCATCGTTGTGCGTTGGAAGTGGTAGAATTGAAGCTCCATGGTTTGCAATTAGCTTGGTTAATTAGGTAGAGTAAAAGAAAGGAAGGAGACCCACCTAGACGCCACGTCCGTACATATCAATATAGAGCGGGCCTTGTTCTTGAACTTGCCGAGTGCGGCCAGGCGCTTGTGTTGAGACATCTGGCCATGGAGAGGCACCGCGGCCAGGCCCAGGTTCCTCAGCAGCAGGGCCGTGCGTAGAGTGTTGCTGCAGGTGGAGCAAAAGATGATGAAGGAATTTCCCGCCATTTCGTTGACTATGTGCACTAGGTACACGTCCTGGAATGACAAGTGACACATTTAGCTCCAGTATTTTTCCTCTTATTTTGAACATCTTGTGTGCAAATTTTCTTCAAGAAGTATCAAAATTCTGCTTTAAGGGGTGGGAAAAGGGTTTTACTCTTGTTTTAAAGGTTAAGTGTGCAAAATTTCATCAATCTCGGGAAAAAACTGTAGATTTGTATTAAAATCAAATCCACGGTTTGTCAGACCGACCGCCCTCCTTTGCACAGAATTAAACAGGTTTATCAAGTGTTTTGTGCTCCAGCCCAGAGGTGGCTCCTGAATTCAATTGTTGGACGAGTTGAGATTCTACAGGGTTAGCAGCTAGTGAATCTGCTAGCCATTCACAAGATGTCCAGTTTCTTGGAAGCCAGATTTACTCAGGTATGAAATTTTTCACATACAGAATGGCTTTAATTATGTTTAATTACCAGAACTGAATGGTTAGGCCCTACATTACCTTTCTTCTATTCCCACACTTCCTACAGCCGTTCCCAAATTCCCAAAGGATAGATTAGTTACCTTATACTTGACAGGGATGAAGAGATAGTACTGCTGCAACTTCTCCACGGTCTGGTACTTCGTGGAGACTTCCACCTTGACGGGGTCTTGCAGCGAGGCCCGCTGCAGCTTCTGCACTTTCTTGGTCATGGTGGCGGAGAACAGGAATGTGCGGCGCTCTCGCGGGATCACTTTCAGGATCTTGTCCACCTCCACCTCAAAGTCCATGTTAAGGATCCTGTCTGCCTCGTCCATTACCTGAACACAATGGAGAATGGCATCTTAGTAAAGTGATAACTGCTTGGAACCACGCGACATGGTGAACGTATTAAAGGGACAGGGGAGATGAAATATGGGAGTGATTACAGAAGCTATGCAGACCATCTCATTATCAATAGTAGTAAATAAAAAATCAACCATATGCGCTATTGTTTGTCTGTATGCACAGACAGACTGAGCCACAGCAACGTTGGCAGGGTAATGAGGAAATTGATAATTTATATTGCATGAGTTGGTTATGTAGCTTCAATCTAGGCAAGCAGGTAAAATTACCAAATTTGACCATTAACTGTGGCTAACTGAGGGTTCTACCCAATGGCTATCAACGCATCCCTTTTCTATGAACCTTTTCAAATATGTATAATTATATCCCAGAACTTACTTCTACTACTTGTTTATTTATATTATAACATTTTTCGTCTTCTGTACTTTTATCCTGCACACTCTATATAAAATCTCATTAAAAATTTAACCGTCTTATTGAGACCATGATAAATAAATATTGTATAAATAAGGTCACCTGTCAGTAGTTGTGCCACGACATCAACCAACCACAACTGGAATAAATGTCAGGATTATAACAATGTCTTCTTACCAGAAATTTGATGGCTTTGAGATTGAAGCCCTTGGTGTTCTCGAGGTGATCCACCAAGCGGCCGGGCGTGGCGATGATGATATGCGGCTTGCGGGACAGCTGTAACGCCTGAGCCACCATGTCCATGCCGCCCACCACAACACAACACTTCACTCCTATACTGGCACCTGAAAAAACAACAAAAAACCAGATATTGATATAATTTAGCTTACAGAATTAATTAATTAATCTTCAACCTAGTGTTGAATTAACTTTGTTGCACTTTTAACAAAGTATATTAAATAAATCGACGTCTTTGATTTATTCAATACTCCTTTATCCACCGGAGCACTAGGCGCCCACAAACTGGAACGCCAGAAACCTATAATTAATTAATTATAAAATATTTGAACGAATGTTCGTGAGTTGCAAGCTGAGATAATGCTTTCACCGATAAACAATAAATGGCAGTAAAACGTTTCCAATGAAATTACCAACAGTAGAAATGTCAACAAACAGATTTATTTTTTTCATGGCGGAGCCATGATCGCGTTCGAAAATCCCGAGGATGTGTTCATTATTGAATTCTCCAAAGTCCAGGAATTAAAAATAAGGCACGAAATGTAGTTTAGTTTGCACCTGTCAGAGAATTGCTGTTTTTCATTATACAACAGGTGTAATATTATAATCTGTGCAGTTTTTAATATTAATTCAGTTAGAGGGATTCAGATTCTTAACAAGGAAACAGATATAATTATTCTAGAATAATTTTTAGTTTTTGGTAAAGTTTGGTTTTGCCCCGTTGCCCGTTTGCCGAGTTTGTAATTCTGGGTGATTTCAATGTTCATAATGAACGATGGTTGAAGTTCTCGGGTTCTACAAGCTCGGCCAGTAGATCAGCGGAATCCTTTGCTCTTATCCAAGAACTAAGCCAACTCGTAGAATCTCTGACCAGAATACCTGACGTCCCATCACATCGAGTCAACTTGCTCAATCTGTTTCTCACCAGTGAGCCACTCGGGTACAGAGTGAAGGTTACAGCGCCCGACCACTGCTTGATTACCACTTCTGTCCCATCCTCAATGGACATGTAAAGAGGAAGGTATGGAACTATAGGGCAGTAACATTGGACGGCATGCGGTCATTCTTCAGCGCCTTTCCTTGGAGTGCAGTCTGCTTTAGCTCAGAGGACCCATCAATCTGTGTACGCGAGATGGGAGAGGTAATCACATCAGCGATGGATTGCTACATTCCCTTCTCCGTCAAATCCTCTGCTGGAGGCCCACAGTACTTGATAAACCTACAACTTGGCTGTCATCCCATACAACAAAAGCGAATTTTCATTTTACGTAATTAAAAATTAAAATGCTAAAATTAAAAATTTCCCAAATGTAGTCAGTTTTCTGTAATAGTAATTAAAGGTAAATCAAAAGATTTTATTTAATTTAGCGATCACGAATAATTACCCATATTTCTAACTATGACGGTAACGAAGATATGAGATCATATGAACTGTTCCCAGAAGCCAACAAATTGACTCTACGGATAATAGTTGTTTGTTAAAAAATACCGAACAAATTAGCCTGAGGGGTTGAACAATTTCTGTTAACAAACAAATAAATTCATACATTTGCGAATTTAATGATTAATTTTTATATAACTTACAAACTCAAAATAAATTATGAAATATTAGTGACTGTTAGCAGTTTATCTGTTTTCGTATCAATATTCGGAGGTATGATTTCTTGAATGAGAGTGGGAGAATCCAAAACCGAATGTACGAAAATCCCTAGCGCTCAACGCATTGTTTTTGTAAATATCTCGGCGCTCCAGTGAATAAACCAATCAACTTAGGTGTTACGATAATATGATTAAAAATGCCCGAGATTATACCACAAAATAAGTGATGGTGTGTTCCTCAATAATAATGTTTGTTTACTTACCTAAAGCTTCAAACTGTTCAGATATCTGGAAGGCTAGTTCCCTGGTGGGTGTGAGGATGAGCGCGAAGTAGCGCTGCGGGTGCTGCAGCAGGGCCTGCAAGATAGGCAGCGCGAAGGCCCCCGTCTTGCCGGAGCCCGTTTCGGCGAGCCCAATGATGTCTCTTCCTTGCAGCGCCACTGGGAGGGCTTCCTTCTGAATCTTTGACGGAACATTCCATTTCAAGCCTATGCACGCTTCGATTAACACGTCCACTAATCCCTGTCAAATAAAACCAGCGTTCAGCATGTTAAAAATATATCAACATAACCTAACTTTAGCTTAGTTACTTTTCAAGTACAAACCAATTCTTGCCAAGTAGTGGCATCTTCTTCAGCCGGGGTAGTTGTTTCTTCTTCCGCTTCTTCGACTCCTCCAATTTCCTCCTCTTCAACTTCTTCCTCGGAGCTGAGAGATTTTTCTTCTTCCGACATTATTTATTTGAAAATAAAACACGCGCTATTATTCCATTTACACACGACGGATATCTTTTGACAACTAAAACTGACAGCTCGTTTGCATAGAGAAAAATGTTTATGGCACACACACGCACGTGGTAACTTAACTCAGTGCTGCACATGCGATATCACAAGAACCTCATTGAGTGGTTTATTTATTTTTATCTTAGTTAAATAAGACACTATTCTAGATTGCATTTAGTATGGGAAGAACAGGGAAGAATCTTGCGATGCTTGCGATCATACATAAAGACATTAGCCAAAAAAAATATGCATTTAGACAATGAAGATAATATTGGTAGTATGATACAGTTAAATATGATCGAAGAAAATAGGGTCAAATTATCTAAGTGGTTAGACTAGAGGAGTGGTCTATTTACTGAGTAGAGCCCCGGCAAGGCAAGTCCTAGACTCAATTTTTAGATGCAACCGTATCTTTTCCGATTTTTCTGTTTCAAATTTTCGTTTGAGAATTTTTGTCTACAATTGATTACATAAATCGTTCTAGGCGTCGGTGAATCATTTTTTTTTTTTTTTTAAATCCAGACATATATTTTAATTCCTCCCAGCTTTAATAGGAAAAAAATATTATTACAACTTACAATAGTTACAATGGCAAACGGCAACATTATTATAAATGTCAAGCTAGCCCCGCGTGAAAACGAACATAAACGAATGTTTACCGGGTTTTGTATTTTGTTGTGATTTCACTCGCTCGATAGGGGTATTGGGGGTGAAACAAGTCTTATATCATAAGTTCCATTTAAATTAAGTACCAGAATGGCGAAACACCACCCCGATTTAATCTTCTGCAGGAAACAGCCCGGTGTCGGTAAGTCTGATTTAACCACATTCTTGACTTGTTTGGTATATTTATTTGATCTTGTGACTAAGTAATATTGTTTATATTTGCAGCTATCGGACGGTTATGTGAGAAATGCGACGGCAAATGTGTGATCTGTGACTCTTACGTGAGGCCGTGCACCCTAGTGAGGATATGCGATGAGTGCAACTACGGATCGTACCAGGGCCGCTGTGTCATCTGCGGAGGACCAGGAGTGTCGGACGCTTACTATTGCAAGGAGTGTACCATACAGGAGAAAGACGTAAGCTTCCATTGTATATATTAATTCGATATCTAGCTTGCATCCGTAAAAATTTCCAAGAAGAATTACTTACAATTTGAAGCAAAAATAAAGATTTATTCAAAACAATTAACTGGATGGTTATTTATCATTTATGCTTGGACTTTCATTTAGAATCACCTCCCGAAGTTACTGCACTTTACCTGCGGACTTCTTATTAATAATCCTAATAGTTGATCATTATTTTGTTTCTTTCAGAGAGACGGCTGTCCGAAGATTGTCAACTTAGGAAGTTCAAAAACAGATCTGTATTACGAAAGAAAGAAATACGGGTTTAAAAAGTTCAACTAGTACAAATTTTGTATCCACCGTCTTTATACTTCTCCCGCTAGTTAATACTACGACAATTGATTATGTTTTTAAAGAACTGATTGTGAAAGTGTATTTTTTTAATATAATATTAAATTAAGTGACCACGTTTTTTGTGATTTATCTGCTATACTTCTGTCTTGTGAATTTGTATTTTTCTTATTCGTTTTGGTAAAATTTGACAATTCTGTCTCCTTTTTAAAACGTATAAAGAATTAACGACATGTTTAATCTTGCAAAATTACAATTTAAATGCATGTCGCATCTCCTCCCATATATATACAGTTGTTTATTATTGTAATTAAGTTGAAACAAAGTGTTATTTAGTTTGTTTGTCCATAATCAGACCTGTTTCCTCAAATTTTGTAATCTGTAACCTTCGAATAGTGGACTCATTAAGGGATTGATACCAAAAATTCCACAACTTTTGGAACAATCTTCACAAAACTTTCGCCACATTTGTTAAGTTTTTTTAACAGTAACAATACATTGTTCTTTTGCATAACGATAAATTCTTTCTAACTTCAATAACTACATAATATGACAATATCCGATTGGCCACCCTATATTATTACATTTTATACCTGCTCTATTTTCAAAACTTGTCAAGCTTCTAGTTGGGCCAAAGTTAGCGCCATCGTGTGAACGCTGTTGAAAAACCGACAATAATGAAGACCAGTAAGTGGCCGAATTGGCATAGTGTTTGGCTCCCACTCAGGCGTAGTGTATTCAATTCCTCGGCTGGCTAAGTCCTCCATCATAACACAAGCAACATTTTCCGCTTACTGTGGTGGTAGTAGGAGATTTTCAAATATTGTCAGGTTATTCGTAACCCGGGAATGTTAGTCTTTCTTTTAAAATAATAAAGTAATAAGGGCGGTCATCCAATGTTGGCAGCCAACGCGTCCAACTACCGATATATGCTAAGTGGTCCTGTACTGGCAGCATATTACTTTTATGTCTTTACGTTAATTTATGTTCTTGGATTATTTTCATATTTTTTTGTTTAGCTTTTTCCTTTAGACCATGGTGAATAAACTGTATAACATAAATAAACCACTCTACTATTAAAATTAATAAATAAGAAGAAAATGTAATGAAATAGAAAAATGAAGCGTTGAAACCGGTGACCGGGTATGTCATCAAAATGACAATTCAACACGCAACCAAAAAGTGATATAAAGTCATGAAAAGTGACAAAAACTAGGTTTAATAGTTACCCATGTAACCTATTATGTAGCCAAATATCACTTTTTAAAGGTGTGTTGAATTTTCATTTTGATGAAATATCATGGAACCGTTGAAACCATAGCCATCCAAATTGATGTACTTGCCGTAACATAAAATCTGGGTATCATTTCTACGAGCTGGAGGCAAACCACGTGACCATATTTTTGGCACCAGAAGGGTTTGAGAATGCTTTGAATATACTCCGAAATCAGTCGTACGTTGGCTGCCGAAGAGCGCACATTGAAATTATCAGACACTGCACAGAAAAGTAATGTTCGCTAAAGTAAGGCAGTGATTCGCAGTGTAGTCCATCATGGGACTTTTCTGCGCAGGATCTGAATGTTTGTTTTTAACTGAACCGTCTACAAATCGGGTTGCATAGCGACGCAAAACTGAGTGAAGTGAGTAAATTATAACACATTTGTAAAAGTGTATAACTAAATAGTATAACAAAATTTTCTATGAAGTTTTGTTTACCCAATTTGGAATTTGCAGTTAAGTTGTTTTACGCAGCAATCTACGCCATTATAAAAAGGACTAGTTATTCGTAATCAGATTATATTTTCAAAGACTAAATAGTGATATTAAAATGCGAGTTGCCTGTATACTGTCAGATTCACTTATTGACAAATCACAGAAAGGAAGATGGGCACACCACCGCGCAACTTGGTTTGTTCCTCTTTCCCTGATGGGCTGGTCTATCCAATGGTTGAAATTGGGCGGTTAAACTGGTAGGTAATAAAGAAACATGTTCAAACAGTGATATATAATATATATTTATTGGTGTATTGCTGCGTAATGGGGTGATGGTGGGATTAAGAGGGGAGGCGGGGGGCTCAACTGCCCAGTCGGGGGTTGGTCCACACATTGGGGGCACTGTCGGCCTCGCTGCCCGAGTAGGACAGGCCCAGCAGATCGGAGGAGAGAGTGGGACGCGCCGGAATTATTGGCGAGCGGCAGCACACCCTGGAACAAACAACACAACAACAAACTTATTACAAATTTTAATGACATGCAATCCCTGGACACATCATTTGGCTATTTGTGTTATTGGAGTATGTTGTGAGGATGAAGGGGAAGGAGATGTGTAAGAGTAAGGTGGGGAAGTATCTGGTTATTTAGAACTGGTCACCAAACACAGCTAAGGCCATTTCAAGTAACGTTTCAATTATCTGCGTTGGCACTGCATCTGGGTCCCACCCAGTCGTCGTGAGTTCAATTCCTCGGCTGGCTAAGTCCTCCATCACAACACTTTCCGCTTACTCCGCTCGATGGTAGTAGATTTTCAAATTATTGCCAGGTTACTCGATCTCCGGGAACTTACTTTTGAAAAAAGTAAAATGATGGTTGTCATTGATTGTCCTTTTCTTACTAACTTATGTAAATATGTCTCTATTACTTTAATGTGAATTGACAAACTGCTATATCGGCAGAAACAGCCACGTTGTTAAAAGTGAAATCAGATTTTTACGAAGCGCTCCAACCTTTTTTCAATTATTTCAAGGAGGTATTTCTTATATTGCTTTACGTATTTTTATTGATAATCAAAATAAAATAAATAATATCATCTTCGGGTTGTTTTATTAATGATTCTTATCAAATCACTGTCGTCATTATTGTGGAAATCACTATGAACAAGTTGGAAATCCATTACTTTCCATTAAGCCCCCGTAAACCCAATTTCTATCGATTTATAACAAGTTTCTTGTTAACTCCTTGAGTTTTTTATAATTAAAATGTTATTTTTGAAGACAACATATGATTTGTTATGCCGAAACGTTAATTATATGAAATTCCCTCGATAGAAAAGAATCGCAAAGTAAGCTCTGAAAATTACTAATACCACGTTTTGTTCTGTTATTTAATATGTTATATGCATGAAAAAATTCAAAGTGTATCTTTAAATGCAAATAAAGCATTTGTCGAGAGATTTTTGCTCTATTTCAAACGAGTCGTGTTTTATTAAATATTTTGACCATTTTCACTTTTTTCACTATTATCGTTTTTTAATATTACTACTACGGGGCCTTAAGCCATATTTTTATGTTCATTTAAAAAAATGTCATTCAGTTATGGTGTAATATTATATTAGATGCAATTCATTAAATATTTTGAAACTATTTACTGTTTTGTAATATGGTGGGTACGACCAAACCTATACATATACATGGTGTCCGGAAACTCGTAGTACAAGCCGGAAACTGGAGAATGTATACCACACGGGGAACCCAAATAGACATAAAGTTTTTTGATTTGAGCATTTTTATTAAAAAAAAAAAAAACCAAAAAAATATATTTTTCGGCTATTTCAGGGTTCAAATTTTTTCGTCATTATTTGTTTTACTTTTAAATTTTTAAATAGTTTTAATTAGTTGGGTACTTTGATCTTCAGTAATAAGTTTTAAGAATTTGATCAAAAAAAAATCAACTTCTGACTCGATTTACTCGAAAACGAAAGCTCATATCAAAAAAAATTATACTACAAAATCGACTCCAAATGTGATGTAGATTCACCAGTTTCCCGCTTGTACTACGAGTTTCCGGACACCATGTATAAAGTTTAAATTTTATTGAGTGGACATACGAGTTGACATCCTCCAGCTTCTTGAGCAGGCGCTCATTTTCGCGGCACAGCAGCTCCTGGTCGCGGAGCAGCCCCTCGCGTGCGGAGAACAGTTCGGTGTTGTCGCGCCGCAGCTGCTGGTTGTCCTGCATGTACAGGCGTGCCAGCTCCGCTAGTTCTTCGCCACCCAGGCGTTCCAGCTCCACTGGAGAGGTAGGGGGAGGACCTGCAACATACATATATTATATATACAGGCGTACCGCTGATAAAATATTGTAAGTTGTAACTTCTCTCTCTTTCTTATTAAGAGTAAACTTAAAATTATTCAGAAACTGCTCGTTCGTAGATGGCGCTAAAATGTATAATTATTTTAGGAAAAAACACTCTTTACGAGTTATGCTTTAAAACATTAAGATGAATTGTTTGTTTGTACGTGTACATACGGAATATGAAAACAAATACGTAGTCTGTATAAAAACTCAATTCTTTTAAGAAAGGCATACAAATACAATATTAGATTGAATCATCGACACTAATAGTATTTCCATTCTAAAAAGATTAGTAAGATTTTGTTTATTCGAGACACTTACCAGCTTCCCCAAGAATGGAAGGACGAGAGGCGGGCTCGCCATGATAATGCAGAACGGACTTGAGATGGTCATTCTCGTTCTGCAAAGCGTCCACTTCTCTCTTTAATCTCAAAATCAATGCGTCCCTGGGATCCTGAAATCACCAACGAAAGGTGGAATAATAAAATAAAGAAGGAACTAAAATTGAAAATGCATATATTTTTAGTGGGAGTTTACTAACCATTTTGACAACGGGTTTTGTGCGAATTTTCTTTGCTCTGGAAGCATATCGAAGGGTGTTGCTGGATTCACTGATGTTGGATTGCGAAGGGGAGATGCACGCTATCTGTAAACACAACCATCATCATCAGTGTTACAACCCTTGGAGAGTCCTCGCCGACTATAGGAAAGCCACCACTTTACTTGGTCTCCTGCTATCTCTCACTTCTTTATTGATGCAGTGTTCGCCTCATCATCATCCAGCCACCGTTTAGACCTAACATTTATTATACATATCCTTCCCAGCAGTCCCAGTTTTGTACATCTTGTTAATGTATTGATTTTAAACAAATGTTGTATGTATGAATTTCTTGATGATCTGAATGCTCTTCACTCCAACATGCTAACTCCCATGTTTACCTTATTCCCTTAGTAGACATTAGTAATTGTCATTAGCGCAGTCATTAGGAATTCGGCAATGTCTGTTCCACAATGTGTTTTCCCAGGAATCTGCGTCCATAAGGCCACAAAACATTAGACGTCATGTCAATAAGACAACTATATGCCAAATCTGCACTACTAAATTTCCTCCAACAGAAACTACACATTCCAATACCACCTCAAAAAACAATAAAAACAAGGTCGACAACAAACAATACCCTGAACATACCGATAACATACACCACACACGGACAAAGACACTTCCAGTATTACGCTACAAAACTTTTTAATTGCTTGCCCACCACTCTGAAACTACTACTAATGGGAAATACATACACAAACATTCACAAAAAACTGATCACAGCCTGGATCAAAAAACAAGATATCCATTTTATACAAAACATTATAACACCAAACCAAACATAATCATGGATGAATGTGTATGTATGTATGTATACATGTGTTTACTTATATGTGTGTATGCATGCATATATGTGTATTTATGTATGTATGTATATACATGGGTGTATGTATATATGTGCACATAAATAAATATTTTTTTTCCTTTTTCTTTAAACAACAATGTACAATAATCATTAAAAAAAAAAAAAATTAAAATCCCAACTTACACTTTTATATAAGAAAATTTAACCAATACACATAAATACATGTACCATTTAATCATAACCACGTAAACACCTCAGCACAGGTTCTCCCAGTGAGGTGTTCACGAAACATATAACATTACCCACCACAGTGTCACCTACTCAAACCTACCTCACACCCAGCATAAAAAAAAAATAAAAATAAAAAAAACACCATATTAACAACAGTTCTAAATGTATGTATTATATACAAATGTAAATATTTGGTAAACACTGTAATGTATGAATAGAAATAAATAAAAAAATAAATAAATAAATAAAGGCCGCTCCCGTGCAGGCGTAATTGGAGCAGTCCTCTCCGATTATACCTAACACCTAACAGACCTAACACTTCGCCCTTGAGAATATTATTCATAAAAACAGCGCTACACAAATAATTAGAATATTATTAATTACAGTACAGTATCGAGCTAGGCGTCTACTGATTTTGACAAGGGACGTCAACATTTTACTCGTGCCAGGCGCCATTTCGCTCAGGGCCGGCCCTGTGCGCCTTCTCTCTATCAATGTTGGACCTTGGAACCATGAGTGAATTTCAAATGAATTTTCATCTAGTTTTCCATTCCCAACAGTAATAACTCTACTCGTGTAAGTCTAAGTACATTGTAGAGGTAGGAGTAGGAATGGTAGGAATGTATGCCTTACCATTAGGGTGACTCCACTTCCCGCCAAGCTATCGGCCAGCAACTTGGTGAGTTTACTGTCTCTGTAGGGGATGTGACCACTCTTTCGCTTCGAGTCACTCAATGAAGCTATACAGTAACCTGAAAATCGGTATCTGTATTAGTAAAACGTCATCAAAAGATTGCTGTATTTCGTGCTTTTACTTTGCAAAACAGGATAGTTAAACTGGTGACCGGGTATGTCATCAAAATGACAGTTCAATACACCTCAAAAAAGTGACATAAAGTCATGAAAAGTGATGAAACAAAAACTAGGTTAAATAGGTTACATAGGTAACTATTAAACCTAGTTTTTGTTTCATCACTTTTAATGACTCTATATGACTTTCGAAGGTGTGTTGAATTTCCATTTTGAACCAGTTAAACCATGTTATTTGCACTACAGATGACTCAATTTGGTTGTGCAGTTGTATCAATATAGTTGAAAGTAATGTTGAACCGTATGGGGATGCGTTGTAAGTGATAAGGGGGCGTAGCTATCAAGTACGGCCAGAGCACCCTACCGCTGTCCAACCCCCAACCAAGTTGGATCGTCTGTAGCATGGTTGAGCGGTTGAACCAACTTTACCAAGTCTGCCTAGAGAGCCGTCGTGCGTATTTGTTCGTTTATGTTTAACGAATAAAAAAAAAAAATGACAGGCGTGACTAATGATCGTGAAGTTTTAACGGATTTATTGACATTATAAGCGTATTTAACTTGCTTGCGGGATACGTAGGAGCAGTTAAAATATATTGAAAAGGATGCAACGATTCAAACCGTAAAATGATAAATTTTTATTATTTTAATAGAATCATATGACTGAATTTTTTTCATTCCATGATCCATTTTTTGCCCATCTTTGTCTTTTTATTTCATATTAATAGTTAACGAGGGTGCTAGAGCGATCGCAAATTTTTGTTCTTTTGATAAAGTAGGAGGCTGTTTACCCCAGAGGGGCAATGACGAAATTGAACCAACCATCGCGTCGTCTGTACGCAACACCCAACGGTTGAAACACAATTGTTGAACCAACCAAATTGAAATTATTGCAGGTCTGTAGGGGGTTTTACTAATGGTTAATTGATTTAAGGAGGTGAAAAAGTTGAAATAAAAAAAAATAATTTTACAACTTTTCATTAATGCAACACAGATTTTAAATCAAATTTAGTACATTCAAATTTAGTTCATTCAGTAACTGGCAATTCTGTGAACTGTAGACCTCTGCTCGTGCCCAAAAATATGTTTATAATTTTCTCTTGTTTAATAAATCAAAACCCAAATGAAAGTAGGGTAAAATTTCGATCGCGCTGGCCTCGCTTATTATGAATATTTTTTAGATAAAACCTTTAGATTCACCTTAATTACTGTACGACACAACTTTTAACCTTCGGGGCGGTGGAAAATATTGCAATAAAAATTTCAAATACGTAAAATTAAAATTAGCTTTCGTTTTGTGAAACGAGACCGTCCATTTTCAAACTTTATTTGTTTATTGTCAAATGTCATTTTGTTTTGTTGGTATTTCTGTTACTATAGGATGAAACGAAAGGCTAGAAGTAGCTAGAGACAATCGCGCGGGCGTTTTTTTTTAATGTTAAAAAATTCCGTCAAATTAGTATTTACCTAATATGCATGCATTGTGTGCGTTGTGATTGAAATTTATTAGCTGGATTTTATTTTTTTACGTTCAAATTTTATTTAAGTTAACTATTTCGCGATTTCACGTAGTTTAGCGGCTACGCTAGGTTTGTGTAACATGGTTTGTGATACAAAAGAAAGTGCCCCCTTTATAGCGCCTGCTCGCGTCAAGGCAAGAAAAACATCCCAGTTTTCAAGTAGTTTAGCGGCTACGCTAGGTTTGTGTAACATGGTTTGTGATTCAAAAGAAAGTGTCCCCTTAATACCGCCTGCTCGCGTCAGGGCAAGAAAAACATCCCAGTTTTCAATTAGTTTAGCGGCTACGCTAGGTTTGTGTAACATGGTATATATATATATATATATATATATATCTCAAAAACCATGTTACACAAACCTAGCGTAGCCGCTAAACTATTTGAAAACTGGGATGTTTTTCTTGCCTTGACGCGAGCAGGCGGTATAAAAGGGACACTTTCTTTTGAATCACAAACCATGTTACACAAACCTAGCGTAGCCGCTAAACTAATTGAAAACTGGGATGTTTTTCTTGCCTTGACGCGAGCAGGCGGTATGAAAGGTACACTTTCTTTTGAATCACAAACCATGTTACACAAACCTAGCGTAGCCGCTAAACTAATTGAAAACTGGGAGGTTTTTCTTGCCTTGACGCAAGCAGGCGGTATAAAGGGGACATTTTCTTTTTCATCATAAACCATGTTACAAAAACTTAGCGTAGCCGCTCAACATCGCAGAAATAGTTAACTTAAATAAAATTTGAACGTAAAAAAATAAAATCCAGCTAATAAAATTCAATCACAACGCACACAATGCATGCATATTAGGTAAATACCAATTTAACGGAATTTTTTAACATTAAAAAAACGCCCGCGCGATTATGTTTCTAGCCACTTCTAGCCGTTCGTTTCGTCCTATAGTAACAGAAATACCAACAAAACAAAATGACATTTGTCAATAAAGTTTGAAAATGGACGGCCTCGTTTCACAAAACGAAAGCTAATTTTAATTTTACGTAATTGAAATTTTTATTGCAATATTTTCCACCGCCCCGAAGGTTAAAAGTTGTGTCGTACAGTAATTAAGGTGAATCTAAAGGTTTTATCTAAAAAATATTTATAATAAGCGAGGCCAGCGCGATCGAAATTTTACCGAAAGTAGGTACTTACCCACCCACTTAATTATAAACCATACATATTTTACGTAAAATTTTTTATTATTAATTTCAAAGAAATGTCACCATCTCAATTACAATTCTTTTTTCAAAACTATAATTTTTTTACACTTTCTTCAGACAGATTGTAGTAGGAACCACGTCACGCAGTCTGGCGGGATAAAGCCATATAACCATATTGAACCGGAAAGTTTCAAACAAATTTACAGACAGATGAAATGACAAATGGTTACAACAGGACCGCTACGCCGAGTCAATGCACCACTATTATTGGTAAATATTTACCTACGACTACCGTTTGAGAAAATATTCCGTACGAGACACTATTTTGACACACCGATTTCTCGCATACTTCGCGTTTGTTATTACGTAGTGTAGGGCACTGCCAACATAACAATTAAAAAACACAATCGGATAGTTTTTAAAATTTATATGGCAAAACGGTTTTTTATATCATAGACAATGAAAAACATTTTTTTAAATGATGTGTTAATTTTTTTATACATAAAAAATATTGTAAATAAAAAATTATTTATTAAAATTAACGTATTAAGGAAAGGTTTTTTGGTAAAGGTTACGAATTCCGCTTCACGGTAAATATGGAATGATTACTTTGAATTTATTTATTTATTTATTTATTTATTTATTTACGGACAAATAGTCCATTAACAACATATTAATTACACGAATAAGTTTTATAAACAGAGATGACAGTGAAAGGAGAGCATATATAAATGAGGAGCGAAGACAATAATAATGACAATAATAATAAAAAGTAAGAATGGGAGATAATAATAAGTCAAAGCATGAAGATGGTTCAAAGGGCATTAGAAATTAGACATTGCGTATTGACTGTCGAAAGTCATTTAGGCATATACCACAAAATTCAATGCTTTGACTTGACAGTGAGTTGACAAGTCTCGACATTCTGGACAAAGGAGAATGGTATCCATAATTGGTAGAATGTTGATTGACGAACAGCAATTCATTATTTCGGAGTCTACGGGAAGGGATGTTGAATTGGATAAGTTGCAACAAAGCAGGTGAGTCTGTAATACCATTGATAATCTTAAATATGCAAATCAGATCAGTGTCCCTTCTACGTTTCTCCAAAGAAGAAATGTTTAAAGTTTGTTCAACTTCATCATATGAGTACTCTCCTCTTTCAAGACCCAACCTCCAAGCGATTCCTCGTAGGAAGCGATGTTGTACGGATTCTATGTGACAAATGTGGACAGCATAGAAAGGAGACCAAATAACACTAGCGTATTCAAGGTGAGGGCGAACTAACGAGCAGTAAAGAGTTTTAAGGGTACTTATATGTTTAAAGTCAGAGGTTATTCTATGAACGAAGCCGAGTAGTTTAAGTGATTTGTTAACAATGTTGTTAATGTGCTCACGGAAAGAAAGTTTGCAGTCTAGAGTGACCCCAAGATCCTTGATAGATGTTACAGTAGATAAACAAACATTGTTTAATTTATAATCAAACTGAATAGGTTTTTTGGTTCTATAAAAGGACAAAATTTTACATTTATCAACATTAAGTTCCATGCAGTTTATTTTGCACCAATTATTAAAC
Source organism: Hesperophylax magnus (assembly GCA_026573805.1). Lineage (NCBI taxonomy): Eukaryota > Metazoa > Arthropoda > Insecta > Trichoptera > Limnephilidae > Hesperophylax > Hesperophylax magnus. The sequence continues at coordinate 5,293,867 of JAIUSX010000088.1, forward strand.
GAGTCAATATCACGTTGAAAATGTAAGCAGTCAAGGTAGGATTTAATTATCTGAAGAATCTTATTATCATCCGCAAAAAGCCAGAAGCGTGTATGAGAAAAAACTTTGGTGATATCGTTAATAAAAAGGTTGAAGAGAAGCGGGGCCAAATGAGCTCCTTGGGGAACGCCGGACGTTACGTCAATGTTAAAGGATTCAAAGTTGTTTATTTTAACCCTTTGTTTTCTATCGCTCAAGTAAGAGCGAAGGAATGATAACAACGGGTTTCTAATGCCTATAGCATAAAGTTTGGCCATGAGAATCGAGTGATTTACTTTATCAAAGGCTTTGGAGAAATCAGTATAGAGTACGTCAACCTGAGTGTTGTCTTCCAAGGCTTTAACAATGGTATTTGTAAAGGACAATAAATTAGTTGTTGTAGATTTCGCCGATCTAAATCCATGCTGTTCATCAATCAGAACATTTTTGAATATAGGAGTGATTATCTTTGTAATTATCGACTCAAATATTTTTGGAATACAAGATATAATTGATATTGGTCTGTAATTTTCAATGTTTGACTTGTTCCCGGATTTAAAAATGGGTCGAATATATGAAATTTTCCATGAATCAGCAAATGTTCCAGATGAGAGTGATAAGTTATACAACATACAAATTGGGATAGATAATGAATATTTACATTCTTTTAGCAAGATTTCTGGAATGCCATCAGGTCCGGTACTTTTTTGTTAGAAAGTTTACTTAAAGATTGGTATACCTCTACAAGTGAGATTTGGCAATCATTCAAGTCAATGTTGTAGTCATAGTTGAGTGGAGGGATGTTGCATGAGGCACCAGAATATACAGAGGAGAAGTGTTTAGCAAAAAGGTTGGCGATGTCAAGACCGTTAGTAGCATGAGTTTCATTATAGTGCATACTAGAAGGAAGATCATTATCAGTACGCTTTTGCGCAACAAATTGCCAAAATTGTTTAGGGTTTTGCATTAATTTTGACTCAGTAACTTCTACATAAGATTTATAGCATTTGGCTGATTCGATTTTGGACAGTTCCCTTAAATGAGAAAATTTTCGATACAAGTTTAAGTTGCCAGTGTCTTTAAATAGCTTATGAGTTTTCTTTTTTTCAATTATTAACTGTTTGAGTTTTGAGCTAAACCAATTTGGAAACTTGGGTTGATAGTAACATCCCTTAGGAACAAACAAATCTATAGCGCGTGAGACGCATTCATTAAATTTAAATACAGCGTCATTAATATCAGATTTTAAAAATAGTACTGACCAATTAATCTGGGAAAGAAATTTGTTCATATTAGAGTAGTCACCATTAAGATATTTGTAGTGATAAGAGGCACTTGGTTTCAGAGAATCTAATTGGAAGAAATTAGTGATGTTAATAGAGAGAGGTGGATGATATTTATCTATAGGTAACAAAGAGACATCAGCTTCACTTACTATGATATTTGGTATGCTAGAAAAAATTAAATCTAGGCAAGAACCTAGATAGTTAGTGACTGGATTTACTTGAAACAGATTCAAGTAGGCAAAAAAATTTACAATTTCAGTAGCTTGTGGGGAAAGATTTCTAGTAGGAGTTTTGACACCTTGATTGTCGTTCAGCCACAATATTTTAGGTAAATTATAATCGCCACAAATAAATAAGGAATCAGCGTTTCTAGAAACATGTTCAGTTAAAACAGTATGTGACTTATAGACTTCTATCGACGAGGATGGAGGAATGTAAACACAACCGAGTACAAGTTTTTTGTTACCTAATAGAACACATAGAAACAATTGATCAGACACATTGTTAGATGACTCTAGAATATAGCAATGGTATTTCTTGTTTACACATATCATCACTCCACCACCTTTACATTTCGCAGAAGAAGTAGAACGGTCACTACGAAAAACGTTATAGTCAAAAAATCCCAGCTCAGCAGATGAGATATTATCGGAGAGCCATGTTTCAGTAAAAAATATAAAGTCATATTGACACACACTGACGTTACAGCGAATGGTGTTCAGTTTTGTGTTTAGGCCACGAACATTTTGATAGTACATTGAGAAGGAATTATTCACAGAACGATTGATCAGGTTCAACCTAAAAAATTAATCCGAGAGAGTTCACGTCTTTCAGCAGCCTGGCGGGCGGGGCAGTCCTGAGCTCCAGTATTGTGAGAAGCCGGTTTCCTGAAGAAGGTGCAGGTGGCGCATACTGGTGATTTCACCTTATTGGGGCAGGCATCACGGTTGTGGCCAACTTTGGCACAGTGGGGACAGGTAGGTAAGTCAGTTTGGCACTTTGAAGCTGTGTGACCATATAATTGACAGTGGCCACACTTTAAACTGTCTACCCAGTCTCTTACTCGGTGTAGTTGCCAGTCTATGGCAAGTTTAGTTCGCGATATTAAAGAGTGACGCACAGATGGAGGGACTCTAAAAATGTGGATGCAGTTTCCAGTGCGAGGGCCAGATTTATGGGAAAAAGACATGGTCAATTTTAAGTTCTCCAAAGATAGACCAGTGTCGTTGGAAGATTGAAAATGAACGGCACTTATAATTTCCTCTGCCGAAATGTCTTGAGGGAGGTTGTGGATGGCGATGCGAGGGAGGCGATTTGGGGCAATGGTTGCTTTTAATCCCGCTTCGTTAAGCGCCGGAGCGTTCGCGAGTTTATCTGCCTCAGCAGAAGTGCTGGGGTGTATTAACACCCCACCATTTTTTAGTTCTCGCATTCCAGTGACTCGGATGCCCAGTTTACTGGGATTGATAGCATTTTTCAGCGATTTTAGGGTCGACTCGGAATTGTCTGTTGACTGGTGAATTATTACCGAAGGTCTGGCAGGTCCTGGAGGAGCATTATTTCTGGTTATAGGTGGTAGTTGGGGAAAATTTTCCAGTTCAGCTCTCGATTGATGCTCTACAGTTGAGATTTGAACACGATTGTTTATCTTCCTTAAAATTCTATTTTCACCGGAAATTTCAGCCATTTTTGCCGCCATTTCGCTAATTACACCTAATATAGTTATAGTCTTAGGATTCAATTTACTCATTTGTTCTTTGCTCAGTTTCGTTGTAGCATCATTTATACAGTTTTGCATCTGTTTTACCGCTTCCGTAGCTTTGGATATGTATATCTGGGGATCCATCTTGAGTTTTGATTGTAAATAAGAATTTACGAAAAATTTTATTTATCACAGCTTGAATCACCGTCTACTTCAAAAAGTGTCTATGGTTAACTCAACTGTCAAAATCACTTTTAGAACTTGAAATTCACGTAGGTTATTAAGATAGCGAAAAACTAATTTTCGCAGGAGAATAAACGAATATTTCTCCACAAAATGATGTATCACATATATAAGATATCACTCTTTTACTGCACTTTTTCACGTAAGAAGAACAGCTAACAGTAAGTAAATGCGCTTAGAAGTATTGTTGTACAATCTGGAATTAATTGAATTAATAATTGAATTTAGTTATATTATTAAATTATTACTAAAAGTTACTATAAATGTTGGGGAACCTTTAATAACGCCTGCTCGCGTCCCCTTTAGAGTTATATCCCAGTTTTCAAGTAGTTTGTGGGCTACGCTAGGTTTGTATAGACTGGTTTGTGATTTAATTCTAATACCTATTTTCCATGTTATTTTCTGTAACAAAAAATTGACCCTTTAATAACGCCTGCTCGCGTCCCCTTTAGAGTTATATCCCAGTTTTCAAGTAGTTTGTGGGCTACGCTAGGTTTGTATAGACTGGTTTGTGATTTAATTCTAATACCTATTTTCCATGTTATTTTCTGTAACAAAAAATTGACCCTTTAATAACGCCTGCTCGCGTCCCCTTTAGAGTTATATCCCAGTTTTCAAGTAGTTTGTGGGCTACGCTAGGTTTGTATAGACTGGTTTGTGATTTAATTCTACCTAATCCAACCTAGACTATCCTATAATAACCCAACCTAACCTAACCTAACCTATCCTAATCTAACATATATATTAATCCAACCTAACCTAACCTAACCTATCCTAATCTAACATATAATAATCCAACCTAACCTAACCTATCCTAATCTAACATACAATAATCCAACCTAACCTAACCTAACCTATCCTATAATAATCCAACCTAACCTAACCTAATCTATCCTATAATAATCCAACCTAACCTATCCTAAATCTAACCTAACCTAACCTATACTAATCTAACATATATATTAATCCAACCTAACCTAACCTAACCTATCCTAATCTAACATATAATAATCCAACCTAACCTAACCTATTATCTAACATACAATAATCCAACCTAACCTAACCTAACCTATCCTATAATAATCCAACCTAACCTAACCTAATCTATCCTATAATAATCCAACCTAACCTATCCTAATCTAACATTTATAATAATCCAACATAACCTAACAACAACATAATCTAACCTGTAATAACCTATAATAACCCAACCTTACCTAAAATGAAAACGTATTATTTAAAAAAAAATCGTAGTAAACCTTTAAATATTAAGAAACTAAATCATCTGATGTTTGGTATCAAAGTTGATCGCCTAACAATTAACGGGTGCGTGTCTAGCGATCGAAAAATTGTCTATTATGCCGATTATGCCTTTCATGTTTCCTACACTGCCACTACACAAACAAACGCGAAGTATGCGAGAAATCGGTGTGTCAAAATAGTGTCTCGTACGGAATATTTTCTCAAACGGTAGTCGTAGGTAAATAATTACCCTATTATTAAACGTATATTTTAAGCCCCAACAAATGCGGGCTTTATACCCTTTTAATTTAATATAAACAATAAATTATGTACGCGGCGTTCTCACTCCAAAGATTGTGGTCAAGAATTGCCTAAAGGTATAATAAAAATGTGCACTAACTAGAAGGAGATGCCTTCCTGCAATAGTAAAAGGCTTAGTCTGGTCCATGTAATGTTGCACATTTCATCAGTGCAATTATATGGTAAAAATAAGAAATTTGTATCCTGAATTCAATCTCGCTGATGTCAAATTTTCCAAACAACATGGTAAGAAAAAAAGAACACCGAAAGTACGACGACAATAATTCGAATTTTGAAATGTTTTGTCAAAATAGACTATGCCATTCGGGTAAGTACCTACCAGATTCATGCACATTACCTATAAATAAGCATGAAACACTATCTTTGAGGTTCTTATTTAAAAATATTAAGGAATTATAAACTAAACCAAACAAACATAAATTAGCAGAATCCTATGAGTATGCTCACTCACCTAGAACCATGAGGCTCTTATTGATGTTGTTGGCCTCCTCCAAGGTCTTGCCCTGGCTGTGTGTCTTTTTGGTGACCTCGCTTCCGGCCAGGTCCACGAAGTTGACCTTGCCCCGCCTGCTGAGGAAGACGCCCCCCTCCGCCGGCTGCTCCGAGCTGATGTGCACCGTCAGGATGGTGTGACTGCGCGAGGAGTGCTCGTTCATGCTGTGGGAGCCCACTGCGCGGTTTCTCATACCTGCACAAACAGCTTATTATTATACTGAAGGCATAAAAGACATCTAGAACCAAATAAAGAACGGGGAGATCAATAAGCCCGCAATTTCGGTGCATGCACGTGTTATGTGAAATTATCCTACGTTTTCCCACGTAAGATTTCAACGCGTAATATTAATCACGTAAAATTAAATCATACAATATGTGTAGTATACGGAGAAAACTAACTGATATCAAACATTGCTAATTTATTAAGAATCTCTTCAAATTATTCTTAATCCGGCTAAAAACGGGATTGCAGGACCTTAACGAATGAATTGAAGGATTCCTGTTAAACTTTTAGTAAAAAAGGAATGTATTACCGTGATGTCGGAACCATTATATTTTCGCATTTTGTTATTATATATTATCTGGGCAAATGCAGGTGCACGAACACATGTCCGATATATTAGGAATGTACTAAAAGTTTTACAGGAAACGGGCTGCAATCCCGCTTTTAACCGGATTTTAATAAATCTGCAATACTCATTTTTCTACTGCGGTGTTTATTCGAAAGATATTTCTTATCGTCGCTCTCATTATTTTTTTTATAGGCAAATAGTTTGCAAATACTTTCAGCTTCACAAATCCTACAATTATAATATTGTGCTAGTAAGTTATAAGTGCAACAAAAACAGAAGCGTAGGTACCTAGTGCCTACCCAATGAATAATTAACAATATCAAGAATTTTTATTATTTAAAACGAAATACGAATAGGTAAGGTACCTACTCTCGGTTCAGGAACTAAGAATAACCTAAGATTATTGTTATTCTCCCTCATGAAAAGCTAAAAGAGTTGCTTGTACAATTATGGAGAACTTAGCTTGCAGAGGAGTTGAACCCGTGACGCCAGAATATGAGCCCGACGCATTGGACTAGGCTATAAAACCTTTCTACGGATTGTTGGTTAAATCGGTCAACATAGTACCCACCTTCTTCAAGAACGGCGAATAGGTCATCCACCTGCTCGCAGTCCACGGTGAAGAGGTTCTCCACGAAGAAGCCTCTGGCCTTCTGAGACCAGCGCACGGCTAGCGGCTTGCGCGCACTGCCGGGGTTCAGCAGATCTATAACCTGAAAACAATTATTGTTGGATTTCATCATTAGGTAGGGTAGACTGGGGATGGTTGAAACAGTTTTGCTTTAACTGCGTGTAGTGGAGTATATTTGGAATTTACAGGTAAGTTGTTTAAACAAGTTTAATTATAATCTATCTAGTTCATAAATAAAATTTGTTGCGTGGCGACAACTGGTACAGGTAAGCTACAGTAACCATTAAAGAAGATGGGACAGTGTGGTTCAATTGACCCCATAGTGGGGTCAATTGAAACAGTATGTGGTGTTGATCAAAACACTGAATATTTGAATAGTGAACATACCATGAATATTTTTGAAATATAAATATAAATGTCTCGAAATTAAACAACTTAAAATATGCTTTTTATTGTGTGCTTAATAAGTACTCCTAATTAAACAGGGTGTTGTGGGGTAAAGTGAAAAATTCACCTTTTAAACCTGAAAACTACCTTAAAAAGTTATAACCTCCCGAAGTTAGTGCACTTTACCCCCGGACACCTTGTGCCAACTACGAGTATTGGGTATAATCACCATAGTTTTACTGTGATATTATTCTGGAGCTGAATAGAACGGTAATAAAATAAGTTTTTAAGTCTAATAACACTGTTTCAATCATAACATTGTTCAATTTAACCAATCATAACAATGCTGACTTGTGAGCGCTTTTATGAGAAAAATTCCATAAAATAAATCAATATTATTAAATATACCTTCATTAAGGTTGGTAGTAGAAAATTATACAAATGAATTAAATTCGTAGTTTTTGACATGCCTTATTATAAATTGTAATATATTATCTCGAACGTTATGCCGGTCTCATCACAGTTGTAAATTGCAGGCTGGTCAAAAGCACGAACTTTCGTAAAAGTCATTAATATTTGACTTATTTGCTGTATCTTTAAAGACAAATCAAATCGTTGTTTTTGTGACCCCGTTTCTCCCCGTATCTTGGCTAAAACAATTTAACTCTGTCAGAAGTTTTCCTGCCCTCTGAGCCAATAGTCTAACTATTCTTCATATCAGTTCTTCTTTTTCGTACGGTGATCCACCTTTGAATAAGATGTTCGCTTAGTAATAATTACATTTAAAAAAAGCCAGTGTTTCAGTGGAGAAAGAATCTAATGGAACAGGTTAAAGATAATTTACCTTCTCATTGTATATCTCGAGGAAGGAAGCCTTGAGGACGAAGTGCACGTCGCTCCGGCGCTGCAGCAGCTGGAAGAGGTAGACGAAGGACCGCACCACCAGCCCGTGGTCCTCGGACGTGATGTTGGCTCGACTGTCAAACTGACACACACAAGTAAAGGTTATAGTATATCTCGAGGAAAGAGGCCCTGAGGACGATGTGCACGTCGCTCCGGCGCTGCAGCAGCTGGAAGAGGTAGTTAGTAAAACTAGTCACAGACTACACATATTATGAGGCTTAATTTTTTGGTTGATTTAGTTTTATGTTGTTTCATAATTTTTTTTTAAATTTAAAGCTGATCTTTATTGAATGAAAATTTTTACATTTTTTTTTTATACAATGTATAGATAGTCCCACGAAGCTGCCACATGGCTGCTTGTCTGCAGGTTCTATCTCAATATACAATTATAATACAATATAAGTCTCCCGTTATATAAAATAAATAACAGACTCTTACATACAATCATAGAACTCACTAAGTACACTAACACTTTGAATGACAATACGATAACGTACATTCAAAAGTACAAGACAATATAGCACACAGATAACACACATTCAAAAACACATGATTTTGCATTACTACGTATGGCATCGCCGTCTAGAGGTTTATGCTCTATTTCAAACGAGTCGTGTTTTATTAAATATGTTCACCATTTAGCTTAATTATTATTGTTTTTAAAATGAGCGCTCTCCCTCTAACATTCGGATTTACATATCTCCCTTTCAAACCATGTTTGAATGCTTACTACGGGGCCTTAACCCTTCCATATTTCTAAGGAACCTTTCCCGTCCCTTTCCCATCCCTTTCCCGTTCTCCGTTACCTTCTCCTTTCCTCCCCCAATCCCTTCTCCGTCCCTTCCCTATGATTTAGTTATTTCTTCCCTATCCAGAGTGGTAGATACTCCCAGTATCGCCCTGGGTTTCTTAAAATGCTTTTTGCCGTGTTTGGTGATCTGAATAGCCAGGTACTTTCCCACCTTTCTCTTTCACATCTCTCCCAAGGCTGAAATACCCCAATAATTGGGTATGCCATGGTTTCACTGGCACTTTTGCGCGGTATTAACATTAAAACAGTGTTACATAATATCATGAAGTTCCATTATTATAAAGTAAAATATTCTGGCATTTAATTTTTGCTCGGTTATGGTCGTATACACCAAAGTTTATTTTTGTAATGTTCAATGCTATTAGCCACAACGTAACATAAATTTAATGCCGACTCCCAAAATAGAAATTAGATTCGTATCGCCCACAACATTTATCAAAATATAACTTTTTTATGTTAAAAAACCAAACATCAAAGTTCAATGATGTGAACGTAGGTACCTAATGGTTCTTATGCTAATGGCACCTTCATCAGACCAGTAGCACCATTTTCATTACGCAATTTTTCTAATGTAGCAATCTTTGAAAACAATAATAATGGTTCTGATTTTATACATGAAAAGTTTTCTAAAAACTATTACTGCTCGCGGAATATTGTGTTTTTAGATAGGTATAATTCAAGGCAGCCCTGAGCCAAACGGCATCTGGCGCCAGTAAAAACCTCAAGAGGAAGCTACAAGCCAAAAATGTGCATATTCTTGGTATACCTTATATTGTAGGTAATAGGCATTAAAATCGCTTGACAAACGAGAAACGATCGATTTCAAGCACAAAACTGATTTTATGAAAGCAAAAAAGTTAATCAAGTGAAACTGTCACAGATAATCTTAGCCATAATACTGTATTTTTAATAAGTTATTTGTTTTATGCGTTCATACATTTCTTTTGAATTTTTTTTTTTAATAGTTTACATTTATAATTTTTAATGAGTAATTTATTTTTTTATTTGTATTCTACTCAAGCGAAACGATAGGAAACCCTTCAATTTATCTAAAGCATATTTTTTGGTATTCATAATGTACACCAATTCGTTATAAAGATGAATCAAAATAGGGATTTGGCATTAAGCTTCGCCTTAAGGGAGCTGTAAAAATTTAGATAACATCGTGGTGCCTTTAGATAATAATATTTGGCGTTATCAACCCACGGCTTTGCTCTTCTGAACGCGGATGAGCTGATTTCTACGCAGTTAACCATATTAACTAAAAAAGATTTTAAAGCCCACTGACGTCATGCATAAATTAGTCAAATCTTAGTCAAACCTCTGGGTATTTTTATTTTCATATTTATTCGGGTAGTAAGTGGCAATGCGCTGCGGTCAACTTCGCGTGCTCCCCTTCCCCAGTACCTACTCAGTAAAATAATACCTTCTCCCTGTAACTACCCTACCCCAGTCTGTCCGTCCGGTGACCCCAACCTTCACCACGGCCGTCGGGTAGGTACTGTAAACATAGGTTTATATGTAGGTTGGTAGGTACTGACACAAGAAAGCGGTACGCCATACCCTGTCGTGTCCGAGGGGCAACATTCGTTTGATTTTTCGGACATAGGGTTCCTCGGAGGAATAATTTAATACAGAAATCAATAGTGATGGTAGATGATTGCGATCGCTGTGTTGGTGACATGCAAATAACAATATCAGGTAGAAAACTTGGAAAATAAAAACAAAACCTTTTGCGCTTTATGAATGTTGTAAACAGAGGTCATAAGGCAAAGCAATAGGCAAATTTTTGAGAAGGGGGGGGAGGGTAAACGATTACCTCTTTTTACTTACGTGTCTCTTGGAACTTAAAATAAACGTGAATATATGATTAGGAAATCAAAAATTCATTCAAGAACATTGTAAACATCGTTAAAATTTTACAATTTAATTTTTTTCAAAATACTCGTGTTTGACGTGTATTTTGTATAATATTTCGATGTGAAGTTTGTGTTTGACGTGTATTTTGTATAATATTTCGATTTGAAGTTTGTATTTGACGTGTATTTTGTATAATACTTCGATGTGAAGTTTGTGTTTGACATATATTTTGTATAATACTTCGATGTGAAGTTTGTGTTTGACGTGTATTTTGTATAATATTTCGATGTGAAGTTTGTGTTTGACGTGTATTTTGTATAATATTTCGATGTGAAGTTTGTGTTTGACGTATATTTTGTATAATACTTCGATGTGAAGTTTGTGTTTGACGTATATTTTGTATAATACTTCGATGTGAAGTTTGTGTTTGACGTGTATTTTGTATAATATTTCGATGTGAAGTTTGTGTTTGACGTGTATTTTGTACAATATTTCATAAACCATGAAGACGATTTAACCAGATATAAAGAATAATGAATCGGTTATTAATTGTCACAGCACAATGCTTCGCTTGAAAAAGAAGTTTGTTATGTGTTATTTTTAACAGAACGTCCACTGATGTTGTAATTTGTAAATAAGTAGGTACCTACTTAAAATAAATATTTCATGAACGTTTTTCACTCATTGTATTCTCGACTAGCTTTTGACATTTTCTTAGAAATCAGTTAAAGAAAACAAATACATATTTGAAGCTAAATCAACTGACAAGTCTGACGTGGATTTTTAACGACAATATTCATTATGGCACTTGATATCATCCGGAGTGAACTTTATTATACACGGTGTCCGGAAACTCGTAGTACAAGCGGAAAACTGGTGAATCTACATCACATAGAAAAACTTTTGCGAATCTGAGTTTTCAATTTTTTTTCGGCAAACTTAGTGTTTAAAAAACTTTACGGACACCGTGTGTCAGATGTTTACTGAGATATTATGTATGGGCACGCGCTTTAGAGGAAAGCGGGAATGCACGTAATAATAATTATTATCAAATACTACATCGATTATCATCCGATTAGCACCAGGCGACGCTGATCAAAAAAATAAAACAAAATTCTCTGAAAAAGTATTATGTTTTGTTAAAAAATCGACTCCTTTTCGCGAGTTTGACCCTTACCCTTCTTATGAAACCTCCACCTCTACCCCCTCACTATAATTCACATTTTTTTTCTTATCTGGACATACCTACAATTTACTCTGCAAATACTACCAATGAATTTGTGTACCTATGATTATTTATAGGAGTTCAGACCCCGAATTCCGAATTTCTATCGAGATAAAACGTACTTCCCTTGAACACTCTCTTAAAAACTCTTAAAAATATATATGTTTTTGAAGATAATCTCGGTTTATTAGTTGAGTTGAAAAAATAATTACATAAAATTCCCTTGACAGAAAAAAAATTGCAAAATTATGCCCCGAAAATGGTAAAAACACACCTGGCTCTGTTATTTAACATGTTATACAGACTGTAGATATCGAGATGTCGAGAGATATTTGCTCTCAATTAAATAAATTGTGTTTTATTAAATATTTTCAAGACATATTTCTTACTTTTTAGTACAAGGTAGTACTGGTATTTTACTTTACAGGTTTATTTTTTAATATTAGCGCGCTCATTCTATCATCCGTATTTGCATATTATCTTTCTTTCAAACAACCTTGAGTAATCTTGTCTTACTACGGAGCCTTAAGGCCCCGTAGCACGCGTTCAAAGATGGAGTGGAGGGGAGATATGTAAATATGAATGTTAGAGGGAGCGCGCTAATATTAAAAAAAAACTATATAATTATGCGAAAATGGTGAAAATATTTAATAAAACACGACTCGTTGGAAATTGAGCAAAAATCTCTAGAAAAATGCTTTAGTCGCATTTAAAGATACACTGTGAATTTTTCATGCCTATAACATATTAAATAACGGAACAAAACGCGGTTTAAATAATTTTCGGAGCTTACTTTGCTATTTTTTTTCTATCGAGGGTATTTCATATAATTAACGTTTCGGTATAATAAATGTATGGATATTATCTTCCAAAAATTTAAATTTAATGTGTTTGTTTAAAATGATTAATTCGTCATTAAATACCCCTGAGTTGCTTCATTTAATTTCGTTCCATATTCCTGACAGGACAGTTACAAGACAGTACCTACTGTACTATTGTAGCAATTCTTCTAGTATTACAACTTCGCAGTATTACGCGCCTATGAGACGTATCCAAAATTTGGGAAACATACACTCCGATGTTGTAGATATATTTAGCTCAACAATATTCCAATATTAGTTCGCTTTAATACATTTTATGTCTTCAAATAAAACTGTTTCATTTGGTGAAATGTAAACCATTATAGACCAAGCAGAGTTAAGAGTCTGGAAGTGCAAAATGTAGTTTATTTATTGTATCTAATGATCAAATGATATTTATTTAAAACACTAATGTACTTTCTGATACCTAACTCAAACGACCACGCCGATTTATTTAGTTCTTCAAATTCTTTATAAAACTGTTATACACCTATTATTATTTGACCACACTTCTAGAATGCCCCCAGATTTAGTTGAAGGGCTCATCTATTGAATTTTGCTTCAATTGTAGAGGGCGACAAAATCACAGTGTTGCTGGAAAGAAGGGGAGGTAGATTTGCCCCTAGATAGCGAATCGCTGGTGTTAGAATAGATGGCGGTAGGATATTGAAATCAGCGCACAGTGGTCCCGCGCCCAAGCCAAGGCTGTCACAATAGCATATTGATGTTGTAATAAACATCCAAAGCATATGCTATTGTATTCAAAATGCATTTTGTTGATAAATATTACTGGACTTCAGAAAAAACAAACAAGTTTTATTGCGACTATCTACGAACAGCGTGAATGGCGCATTATTAAGCCGTGGTTTAATTATTGTTAAACAAAAATTATGCCTCATAAACTACGTATTCTAAAAAAACATTTGTATATTCGCTTGGTAAAGTAGTTGAAAGTTTATGGAAATACAATAACAAAATTAAATTTAAAAAAAAAATTGCATTGCGTAGCAGGCACACAATTCATAAGCACATATATTTATAAGTGTAGAAAAATAATAACATAAAAACAACTAGAAATTTCATTGTAAAACAACACTCATATATAATTAATTACAACAAATTAGCAACGGCAAAGACGGTGACTAATAAGTAATAATGCACGGCGGCCTCCTTGGTCGAGGGGTAAGGCTCTCGCCTAGTAACTGGAAGTCACGGGTTTAAATCTCGGCGTGCGCAAGTAAATTTATTTGATTAATTTTTATTACTTAACAAATAACTAATTTGAAATAGCATATAGTATATTTGCGCCACGTTCCAGAGTGGAAGATTCTCTCAGTGTTGACCACCATTCAGAATTGAAACGTTGCTTGAAATGGCTTCGGCCATGTTTGGTGACCAGATCTGAATAGCCAGGTAACTCTCCACCTTAATCTTTCCATCTCCTTCCCCTCCCACTTCAGCATCATAAAATACCCAGAATGTGGAATCCATAGTCTCACTGGCTCCAGACGGTTGGGAGCAGTTGGGAGTTCTTCTCCTTTCCCTCTCTACTACCTTCAGCCTCACAAAATACCCCGATTGGGGATGCCATAGTCTCACTGGCTCAGTAAATTAGCACTTCCGCGGTGAGGTTATTTTTGTTGCCGAAATACAAATGAAATCTTTGGGATTGTTTTAATACCAGCGTTTAGTTTGGCTGTTTGCGTGTGTTTTTTTTTTTTTTTTTTTTTTATATTTACTCCACACAGGAGGCCCTGAAGAAAATAATTTCCCTCAGGGCCTATGTCATCTTTGGGGATGCTGTGTGGAGGGTCTTTTTGTGGAGAGGAAGGAGTGAACATGGGTCTTGAAGAGTCCCATGTTGTAGGAGGGAGGAAACACAGGTTTACATACTGCTACTAATAAAGTAAACACTTTATAATTAGGACATTTTGGGGCTACGACCTACGGAGGGGCCGCTGTGCGGCGGCTAGTTTGGTACTACGATCGACGGAGGGGCCACTGTACGGCGGCTAGTTTGGTACTACGACCGACGGAGGGGCCACTGTGCGGGGGCTAGTTTGGTACTACGACCGACGGAGGGGCCACTGTGCGGCGGCTAGTTTGAGAATGGGCGGAGAAGGAATAGAAAAGGAAATTTATTAATTCACGTTACAATTTTTTGTAAATTATTCATTAGACCTTAATGACTACTGTCTGCTAACATATTCTAGTTATGTATCGAATTGTATTGAATTGTATTGAAAAATTGTATTGAATTCTAAAATTATAGATAGTAGCTAGACAAACATAAATAGAGTTACATGGTCACATTTCGATAAAATATATTATTCCAAAAAGTTAACACGCCCAAGAAAGTTCTTGAAAGTGAAAGATAAAAACGAAACATGTGTAAAACAAAATGTAATATGTATTTTTTGTGGATACCGCCCAAGAGTCCCGACTGTTCCCAACCGTCTGGAGTCAATGGCACTATGTCATCCCCAATTTTGGAAGATGTTGTGAGGAGGAAGAAGTACCTAGCCGGGGCACTATGGAAAATTTGGTATACAAATTGTTTTCCGAGTCTTGCGCTTCCCCCCCTTCCAAGGTTGGGCATTACTGTGATGAAGTCTTATGTTTCAGGCAATATTTTATTTAATTGTATGTAGCTTCATAATAATTTGATAATTTGTACATTGCTGTTTTCTTAGGCCTGGGGCCCTGGGCTCGTGCACAGCATGCCCATAGAGTAAAGAAGGAACTGCAAGGGGGCCCGGATACCTACACCAACGCTTGCAACAATCACTTTACATTATTTCATTTAAATACTTCATGCTTTCCTACAGTTATGAAGTTGTAAAATAGGCACCTTTGTCACTTGGTATCTATTATCCAGTATCTACCTACAAAGTGACAATATTTATTATTTACAGCTTTCGACAGTATTTTTTTCGCGCCATTATTCTGTAAATAGGCGGGTACTTAACGCGGGAAATATCGCCAGCGATTTCACTCTCCCTAATGGCGGCAATGTGGCAATCAATATAATGGCCCGCCGATATATTATACAGGGCTGTATATATAAAATATTTCCACGGCATTTCCCTGCTCTACTGACATTCGCCTGTAGCCGCCACATGCGGGTGATTAATCGAAGGGGAGAGTGGACTCTATCCTGTCTATCTACGCGCCATATCAAGGCCGGGGGCAATAAGTACTAACGCGTGTATTGACACCTTTAGAAAATTTCCACTTTAAAAAATCGCAGAGTTAGTAAATTGTTTGGTAAGCAACAGTAGAACTCGCTTCCAAAAAAGTATAATGATATACGTATATAAACAATTTAAAACTTTTGCTACTTATTTTATTTTTTTACTGTTACCGGTTTCAGCTTCTTATGGCGATTTTCAGACTACAAATACAATTATTCCTTAAACTATGGTTATTATATATATTAATATTTGGGGGAGAGGGTGGAGGTTAACAGAGATGGTGTACAATGATTTGATTATAATTATATGTTTCTGTGTTTTTGATAATATATTTTTCAATAAAATAAATATAATCAAACAACACTACATAACAAATAATTATAAGCATTAATTACTCGCCTGAAATATCCATACAAATTGAAAATATCTCCCAAGTAAAAATAAATGCCGCTGACGGTAATTGAACCCGCACCTTCTGATGTCCGGTCAGGTGCTATTTCCAACACGTCAAATAATTCAATATATACTAGTACTTCAATCGACAATTATTGCTTATTACATTTTTCCCTGTACACAACAAAATTTATTTTTGTAGGAAAGGTTTTCTTAGTGCTGAATTTCCCCCTAGATGGCGTTGAGATATATTATATCTACATTTGTTGGTGAAATATTTTGACTTGTCAAATATTATTATTTTATAATGATAAACTAATGATAACTAATAATTTGTTATCCTTTGTGCTATGCATAAAAACCTTGTCTTATAAACATTAGTTTATCATTAAAAAATAATAAACAACACTATATTTATTGATCTCAAAAACAGTAAAAATGTAGAAACGAAACTTTAAACAGCTCTACTGCAAAACTACTAATTTGCACATCCGAAATGGTTATCATAAATATTAATCAAAGAATCATAAGATTTGTAGGTACTTAAATACCGACCTGCTTAATTATAAACTATATTTTAAATAAGTATTTGAATAAATTTCGATAAGGAAATATACAGTTTCAATAAACGTCTCTATATCAATGACATTTCTTTTATCAAAAGTTCTTCAGGCAAGTAGGTATCATAATGCTGAAAATTAGCGAAAAAGAAAGTCCAAATAAACACAAATATTTCAAAATTGGAAAAATAATCTTTACTGAACCATTAAAACGGCCACCATGTCGAACCGTAACAGATGAGATACAAAACGGTCGACTTAAAACAGGACTTTACGCTCAGTCTTGAATCGAATACATTTTAATTTGCATTTCACAGGGTTTTGAACCAATGATCATAACCGCTTGTTGATCAGAGTTTGTTGAATAATGATAGTCGATACTGACCAGTCAGCTTTTGTTGAAATTTGCAGAGAAAGTTTTTTTTTATCTACGCGCTTTTTGTTTGTATTCCCTGTCAATGGGTGATATTTGTACAATTCGTACAAAAGTGATGTGGGTAAATATAAACTACAACTCCAAATTGAATTCCGTGGAAAAGATAGACATGATTAGGTACCGTCAAATGGGAACGGAAACCAACTGGAACCGATCGACAGAAATTTTTTACCTATATTAGTATTAGGTAAATTCCTATTTTTTTACATAATTATACTGGAAAACAAACAGAAACACGACAGGTGTTCAGACAACGTTTAACCCTAGAATACTAAACATATTTTTTAGCCCATTAATGCTAAACTTCGCCTGTGAGGCGACTTTTATAAAAAAAAACCATATTTTACTTAAAAAAAATACAACATATTAAAACAAAAACAAAAACACTTTTATTACATATTGGGTAACAAAAAAAAAATAACACAATTCATTTTTTAAATACATTAAATATATTAAAAGCTTATTTTAAGATCATATATTTTGTTTCGTGGTATACAGAGATCTTTTACAAAAAAAAAAAAATCAAAAAAATTCACAATTGGAAATAAAAAAAAAACTTCTGGGTCTTATAGACCTGAGATGTACTAAGTCTATAAAAATATATTTCACAGCTTACAACTTAAAAATATTCATTGAGACCAAAATAAAGTTTCGGTTTTTTCCACCTACTTTTTTTTGTCGCATTTGCAACAGTTTGGAGACCGGTGTTCTAAGCAGTATGTTAACTTGCATTTTGCGCAGAAATAAATACTCATACGCCTCAATTTCGGGGGGCAGAAGTCACACATTGATCTTTTTCCCTTTTTTATGCATGGTTCATCTGAATCAGTGTCAGTATTATGACCAACCACGTCATGAATTGCAGAACGGACTCTTTTCTGCATACGTGGCCTTTCTTCCAAACGGATGGCGCACCAGTCGCTGCATAGGTTCTTGCTTAATATCTTGAGAAATTCTCTTCTTGACATTGGCTTTATTTTCAAAGCTTCGCAATTGGATACATAAATTACAAAGCTATTGAGTAGAGCCATATTCAACATTCCATAGAACATGCAAAGTGGCCAACGCCTAGTTTTACGGCTACAGCTTGAGTGACCACACATCTGGTCAAAAGTATCCACAGCACCTTTTGTTTCGTTATAAGAATGAATTATTGTCGGCTTACCGGAAACGGAGTCAACAGAAGGCTTGTCGTGCATCGTAGAGAGCAAAAGAACGGTCTTTTGAGGTTTTGGCTTGTAGCTAACAAGAGTGAGCTTTTCGTGGAATCCAAAAAGAGATGTCCCAACAGGGCGTGATGAATTATGTTTGAACTCTGGTGGAATTTCTTGCTTATTATTTCGAATTGTTCCAATAAGAGTAAGGTTGTATGGTGGTCGAAGCAATTGCTCAGCTAGCGGTATAGAAGTAAACCAGTTATCGGCAGTTAAATTACGATTTGTGCCATGTATAGTCTTTGTAAGCAGCTTACAATAGTAAGAGCCTAATGGTTCGTTTATAGCTGTACCGAGGTTTTTTCCCAAATACGGTGAGGCATCAAACATATATTTTGATCTAACATCGCACACTAAAACAATCTTTATTCCGTATTTGGCCGGCTTATTAGGAATATACATACGGAATGGACATCGTCCCCTGAATGCCAAAAGTTGTTCATCTATTGTCACGTATGAGCTTGGTTTATACAGATCTCTACATTGCTTGATAAAAATTTCCCAAATATTTCGGATAGGCGCAAACTTATCAGTTTTTTTTCTGTCGTCTCGAGTGTTACGATCATCGAAACGCAGACACTTTACAAGGAACTCAAACCGTTCACAGCTCATTGCAGCTAAATTTTGGGATCCACAAATCGTAGGATCAAACAGCTCATTTGTTGTCAAGTGATTATTTTTCAACGCTCCGCTCAAGATAAATATGCCAAGAAGCGCACGAAGCTCTTCTATTCTGACCTGTGATGTAGTAGTATTCTGAATTTTATACTTAGTAGCTGTTTGTATAATATATTCATTAGTCCGCAAAAGTACTTCGTCCATCAACTCCGAAGTAAAAAACAGTTCAAAACATTTCATGGGATCAACAATGCCCTTGGCGCCTTCTTTTGGGCCTGGCACAATATGGACTATGTTTCTCGAAGGAGTTCTGTTCGATTTTTGTTGTGACGAAGAAGGTTCTGAGGACCAAATATATTTGTTCTTTCCCCTCATAATCGATGCCGATGGCGTAATTATCCGATTCTCACAAGCCGGCTGCTCCCTATTTTGCGCCGTGGCTAAAGCTTCCTGAACATGAGTCGGTGTGGATTGTACATCGACATGAATTTGATTTGATACATGAATATTCTGCAAGTCATCGTCTAACTCAGTGACGTAATTGGGGTCATCCACACTGTCATCTGAATCAAAATCCGCTCCTAAATCGTCGTCCTCTTCACTTCCATCTACCGATATTTCCTCCAGCCATTTAAGTAGCTGCGCTTCAGACGTTGCCATTTCATAAAACTATAAAAATTATACTCAAACTTTAATTTTTAGCAAAAAATCAAAAAAAAAACCACAAACATATATGTACAAAAAAATTACCTTTAATGCTAAACTTCGCCTCACAGGCGCCACACGTGTCTGTATCTCAACAACGCAGCCGAGCAAATCCAAAAAACGTCTGTGCGCTAGCTCGTACAACACTCAACTGAGTTGGCGCGAGCGCATGCTTTGATACGAGTGAGCGATCAGGAGATATCACTCCAAAAAAAAATTGCTTCGCCTCACAGGCGATGTTTAGCATTCTAGGGTTAAGGTAGGTTGTGTGGAACATGCGTGATTTGAAATGAGTGATAATAATCTTATAAGTCCCCTTATCAACAAATTCAAATACAAACCCTTCCTCAGGGCCTCCTTGTGAGATATGCCAAAAGATATTTACATAGAAATCGTCATACCCAAATTGTGAATACTTATTCACAATTTTCATATTTACAACGTGAATTAAAAGTAGACAATAAATCTATCATGATAAATATAAAGATACAAATCAAATGTCTATTGGGTGATTGAATACCACGTCCATATTTTCCCAAATATTGTAAAATGAAAAAAATTTAAAGTAATTTTTTTTCCCTTATACTCTTTATACCTAGTATGATAGAAATTTTGTTTCTGTCGCAGATAGAGATGGTAACAATGCGCACATCCATAATTATTAGATGAGCTATTCAAAGAATTTAATATCCTTGACTTGCCAATACTATATAAAAAACGGTTATTATCCACGTATACAAAAAACTAGAAAACCTTAAGAAATTGATCATAAATATATTACCAGAAGTCAGACCAGAAAGGATCTACTGGTCCCAAGAAGCAATACGGCATCAAAACACGTAGCAGGGACCGGAACTATATAATAAAACCATCCCAGATATAAACTTTAAAACCTGCAAAACGTCCTACATCGGTTTAATAATTTTTATATATTTTTTTTTTTTTTTTTTTTTTTCTTTATTCATGAAATATTAATGTGTACAGTTTTTACATGCTTTTCGACTACCACACTAGACACATGCCCGTATTATGGTAGTCGAAATTTATATACATAGGTTTATATAATTATATAAATGTAATATTTGATAACTTGTTAATCTAAGTATTTTTTTCTTACATGCAATGTATGTGTATAATAGGTAACATTTTTACTGGTTCCCAGTTCAGTAGATTGCTCAAGTGTACATCAACCGTATTTTAAACTGTTGATATTAATGAGATAAAATGAACACAATCAGCAAATAAATAGGTTACTTTACTTGTTAAAATAATGAAAATAAAGTAGAAATTATGAAAATGAACTTGTTGAAATAATGAAAATAAAGATTAATTAATTAATTATTAAACTTTTTTCTTTACAGAATTGAATGAAATACAAAAATGACTAATAAAGAAAATGAGCTTAATTTAATGATGGCAGGCATTCCTTGAAAAAGTTCCTTCCCTTTATAAATAACCAATTTTGAACACTTATGACATACAAATTGTGAGTTTTTGATTTTCTGATATCAATACTCAGCGAGTTGAATATTTTGGGAGCAATATAAGAAAACTGCCGCTGGGCGAAAGCTGTTTTCGTTTGGGGAATTTTACATTTTAGGTGTGACGAGTAACGGGTGTTAATTTTTTGTTGTGTTTTATTCACCAAGTCATTTTTCCGTATGTATATGAGAATGGTCTTAACATATAATTGTCGAATATCTAATATTCTGAGTTTTCTAAAAAGTGGTTCTGATGGGTTTGTTGGCTTACATTTGAATATTATCCTTAGTAACAGTTTTTGAATTAAAACCATGGGATGAAGAATCGTTTTTGCACAACCTCCCCATCCTACTATACCATATGTAGTAATTGATTGAAAAAGTGCAAAGTATACACATCTTAGTGTTTGTAGGTTAAGGATAGATCTGAGAGAGTAGAAAATGTAGCATAATTTGCGAAGCCTTTTTGTTGTAGAATTTATATGGGCCTCCCATCGCAGTTGATTGTCTATAATGACCCCCAAGTACTTAATTTCGTTTGATATTATAAGGTTATCGCATGAACAATTTTTGTGAGGTGATGTAGCCATGTTGAAGTTCTGTGAACATGAATGTATGGTAAGTTTATGATAGTTTTGAGGGAGATTATGTTTGCGTATGGAAAAAAGTAAGTATTTAGTTTTCTCAATATTTAGAGTGAGGAGATTGGAATCTAACCAGTGTTTTATTTCATTTATACCATGATTTGCTTTTTCAAATGCTGAATTCAAATTTTCATCTGCAAATATGATAACCGTATCATCGGCAAAAGATATTATAGTACCACCAGTATCCAAATTGCATAACGAGTTAATGTATATTAGAAACAGAAGTGGGCCCAACACACTGCCTTGGGGCACGCCATATGTGATTGGCAAACTTGTGCTTCTATACTCTTTAGCGGAGTTAATAATAGTTGACTGGGACCTATTTGTTAGATAGCTCTCAAACCATTTAAGAGGAACACCTTTTATTCCTATCTGTGAGAGTTTTTTCAAAAGTATGCGGTGAGATACAGTGTCAAAGGCTTTAGCCAGATCCAAGAATACAGCGAGGGGCTTGCGACTTTTATCGAGGTTATCAGAAATTAGTTTAGTAAAAGCTGCAATTGCATCTGATGCACTAAGATCTTTGCGGAAGCCGTATTGGTTTTTTGACAGGATTTTATTTTCTTCGAGAAACTTGTAGAGCCTTTGTTTTACTGTTTTTTCGATTATTTTAGAGATTGGACTCAGTAGAGATATTGGTCTATAGTTATTGACGATTGATCTGTCAAGATTGATAATAACTAAATAGTTCATTGAACGTCACGTAAAAGTACATATTCTTACCTATTAATAACAGACTTATTATTTAACCTGTTTTAATTTTTACACAACTGATGAACAACCGTCTACAGTTGCGTAAAATTTAAAACACGTTTCTTAGGAAGACAGTTAGCATGAAGAAAAACAATAATTAGAGAATTATTTATAAACACAACGCATTATTAGTCCCACTGCTTACTGTCTTTTGTCAGGACTGCCCATAAGGACTGCCCTTAGTGCGCCAGAAGCTAAGGCTGTTGGTTTATGGGAACGTGTTTAAATTTGCTTTTCCTTTATTTTTCCTTTGTATGTTCTTCTTTATGAATGTTGTCTCTCCACTAGCTTCAAGAACAAGAACAAACTGCCTTGGATGAGAACACGTTCTTGGTATGTATAAATGTATGTTGTGCCGTGTAGGGACAGTCGGGGGGGTTGAGGAAAATGGTTGGTGCCTTCTATTGTCAGGATGAAATCCAACGTCAGGGAAAGATATGATATTAATTACTGAAATACATTCCATCTGGTTACAGGAAAGGTAGAGTAGTGTAACTGACCAAGTTGGGCGGGCCGGTGAGCGTGTGCGTCTTGCCGCTGCCGGTCTGCCCGTAGCAGAAGGCGGTGCAGGAGAAGCCCTCCACGGCCATCTCCAGCAGGCGCGTGATGCCGCAGTGCTGCAACACATCCTGCTGCGAGGCGGCAGGCTCGAACACAGCGTTGTAGCTGAACAACTTGGCCTTCTGGCCCGGCGCGCAGCACAGCACCTGTCCACCGCCGGGGAATTCCACCACGGATCGTTCGCCACTCTGGCGCTCGCGGGCGTTCAGAGGTCTCACCCTGCATTCACACACATAACACACGAGATATTAATAAACTATTTCTGCATTACCATTAAATAAATGAAGTTATTTTCAATTTTCACACACAAAAACAAACGACACACACACGGAGGTGGACCATGGGTTGTTGTATGGGTGTTACATCATGCCTCATCTTCATGTATGTTGATTTAGACAAAAAAATGGTTTCACACCATTCTTTTGAAACAAACGGCGAATTTGGTAGCATTATATATTCAATAATATTATTATTGGGTTTATAAAAACAGTTTATTTTTAAACAAGTTCTGCTGTGTAATTATTATTACGCGTGACAGCTGTTTCGCCCTCTGAAGGCATTATCAAACTGTGGGTAGCCCACTTACAGACGATACATTTATATTATTTCTAGGTAGGTATTTTAATTTCAATTACTGATTTCTTAATTGATTTTTGAGTAAGATATTAGAAATTATTAATGGTTATTACCCCAGCAAAGTTTCCCCAATTAGTGTAATGTTAAAAATTTGACTGAATGTCTTAATGTTAGTTATTCCCAAACGATGACTCATAGGGTTATTTTAATAGCATAATTAAGTACTTCATAGTGCACTCATATTTGAACTAGGTTTGAAGATATCTAGTAGGGGTGAACGAATTATATTTGTTTGTTCATTAATTAGAATAGCTTTCGGATTATTAGAGTTTTTGTTAATTTCTAACTGTTCTAAAAGGTTCTGAAAAAAAAACTGAACCTTTTAGAACAGTTAGAAATTAACAAAAACTCTAATAATCCGAAAGCTATTCTAATTAATGAACAAACAAATATAATTCGTTCACCCCTACTAGATATCTTCAAACCTAGTTCAAATATGAGTGCACTATGAAGTACTTAATTATGCTATTAAAATAACCCTATGAGTCATCGTTTGGGAATAACTAACATTAAGACATTCAGTCAAATTTTTAACATTACACTAATTGGGGAAACTTTGCTGGGGTAATAACCATTAATAATTTCTAATATCTTACTCAAAAATCAATTAAGAAATCAGTAATTGAAATTAAAATACCTACCTAGAAATAATATAAATGTATCGTCTGTAAGTGGGCTACCCACAGTTTGATAATGCCTTCAGAGGGCGAAACAGCTGTCACGCGTAATAATAATTACACAGCAGAACTTGTTTAAAAATAAACTGTTTTTATAAACCCAATAATAATATTATTGAATATATAAAAAAATAAAAAATAAAATGGAGTTCTACAAATTAAACTTAATAACAATAAATAAATTGGTAGCATTAATTAATCGGGGTTTCTTCTCCCTCTCTCTCTTCACGGATCTTCAGATATTGGTGCATTCCACTCATAAAAGCAAAGTTTAGTAACATTTAATGGAGTGATGCAACAAACCTGACAACGACGTTGATGTTGTCTTCCCCTAGGAGTAGCGGTGTGGCGCTGGAGCCTGATAGGCTTTGATCCAGTCCGTCCGAGCTGCTCAGACCGCTGCTAGTGGAACTGAATTACAAACAAAACAAACGCGTTAGTCAGAATTCTAACGATTCAATTTGAACTTTTGAGAAAGGCCACACATTCATCTTCTTGTTTTTCATTTCACCAATAGCACAATATATAGTTTTATGAAACTTCCTCCTTTAAAACACTAGTAGGTACCTACACTATTTTTATCAATGACGGTAAATTCGGTTCAATGTTTTTATTTCGCTTTATAACTCAAATTTATTTAATTTTACCTTTAAAAAGTAAATGAGTAGGTAGGTACTATCATTGTTTAACTTTAAAATCTAAAATCATAGAAAGCACATAATTTGCCTTAATGGAATTTTTTGGTTTAATTTTTTTTGTATTTTTATATTTTTATTTTACATTAGCTCGTGTTTCAACTGTTCCAACGAATCAGAAAAAATACGAAGAACCGTAGAGATTTTTTTTTGGACTGTATCGAAAATGCCGGAAAGGTTCAGCTAAAATTACTAAGCTTTTCGAAGAAATTGAGAAATGTAATGTGGCAAATCAGGAAAGGTCAAGTTCCTGAAAATGTTTCGGAGCTAAGTTAATCATAGTTGCGTGTTCAATTTTTCAGAGATTACTAAGAAATGGAACCTGAGTTATATGTTATAAGTATGGAATGTTAAGGTATGCAAATGGTGTTAATAATTTGGTGTTGGGAAAACCACAATATAAATTTGCAGGAAAACACGTAAGTGTAAGAGAAAATTCTTGAAATTGGCTTGATAAATGAAAAAAACTTACTCACAGTACTGTGAATCAAATGGACAATATATTTTTTCCCTTATTTTAATGAAATTGCTCAAACTCATGTATTTAGTAGGTACTTCAAATGATCATAGGTACACACTTGAAAAATGATCAATCAAATATTTATTTCATTTTCAATTTGATAGGCGGGTTTGGGTACCGCCGTCCCAGGAACCATTGGTTGTCCTCAACACTCCTGCAATAGGTCACCCCAAGTGGTTCGTTACGTTGAGTGATTTAGCAGGGGTGCCCGTGTTCATCGGAGGAGGTGTTTTCAGGATGCGTCTGCCAGATCGACAGAGGTTGGTTTTGTGACCTAGTCTCCAACTCCAACTGGTCTCTCGACCCATCGTTTTGCGCCGCAGCGGGAGGGGTATATTTATACGTCACTCATGTATGTACGCACTGATCCTTAGATTCCTACCCACCCTTTACACCTTTTTCCTTCCCAGTACTTCCCCTTCTTAAAAAAACCCTTCCCTGAAGATGACATAGGCCCCGAGGAAAATTATTTTTCTCAGGACTTGGGTGTGAGGTTAATGTAAAAAATAAATAATACAAATTATTTATTCCTATTTTTTCTGTAGCTACATAATTTTCTAATCTACATAAGTTTTTTTTAAATGGATACTATAGGTTATATGCCGTTAATATTCCTAGATAAAAATTTCCGGAAAAAACCACAATCACTTTATAAAACTCCATCATTGCTACACATTTCAACTACTGCTCAATTATTTTTTTCTTATGTAATGACAGAGAACAAAATAAATGCAAATTTTCCAAAACAGAGCAATAGAATAATACTTCAGAGAAATAGTTTTTCAATAAAAACTAAAATGTTAAAGGAACTAAAACGGTGAAACAGAAACCTTAAACGCGATGATATTTATACATAAAATGATAAACAACCTAAATACTTTTCAAACAAAATTATATACAACAAGTACATTCACAGACATAATACAAGAACGTGTAATGAAATTATGCTACAAAGCCAATACACAAAATAGTTTACTATACAAAGGAAGCAATATTATAATGCGCTGCCGAAACTTTAAAGTCTGCACATTCTATTATCTTTTGTCTGCACCAATTGATAGATTCAAACTGTATTGTAAGAGACATATTAAAGTCCGCACCAATTGATAACTTCAAGCTGTATTGTAAGAGACATATTAAAGTCTGCACCAATTGATAGATTCAAACTGTATTGTAAGAGACATATTAAAGTCCGCACCAATTGATAACTTCAAGCTGTATTGTAGGAGACATATTAAAGTCTGCACCAATTGATAGATTCAAACTATATTGTAAGAGACATATTAAAGTCTGCGCCAATTAATAGATTCAAGTTGTAGTGTAGGAGACATATTAATGTCTGCAAAATTGATAGATTCAAGTTGTAGTGTAGGAGACATATTAAAGTCTGCAAAATTGATAGATTCAAGTTGTACTGTAGGAGACATAGTAAAGTCTGCACCAATTGATGGATTCAAGTTGTAGTGTAGGAGACATATTAAAGTCTGCACCAATTGATGGATTCAAGTTGTAGTGTAGGAGACATATTAAAGTCTGCACCAATTGATGGATTCAAGTTGTAGTGTAGGAGACATATTAAAGTCTGCACCAATTGATGGATTCAAGTTGTAGTGTAGGAGACATATTAAAGTCTGCACCAATTGATGGATTCAAGTTGTAGTGTAGGAGACATATTAAAGTCTGCACCAATTGATAGATTCAAGTTGTATTGTAGAAGACATATTGAAGTCTGCATCAATTCATTGATTCAGGCTATATTGTACCGTAGCATGATTTGACGTGTGCACTGTGCAGGGCAGGTGACAGGTGCATTTGTTGACAAACCGTAGCTCGGAGCTCTATTAGCACGAGCTTGCATGTCGTATGACCGCTTTCACCAATGGGAATTGAGTGAATAACAAGTTAAGTCAATATAAAATTTTTATAATATGCATTAATCAATAGTGTTCATTTAAATTAAAAAAATACATCTTTATAATATCGCTCGCGTAATTCAAAAGAACCATAAGAAAATCGCTATTTTTAGTTAAAAATGCAGATCTATGCGTGAATTCGCCAAATTTATTGTGTAAAAACACCACACCTGTCATTTATCTAATTTAACCACTGTTAGAAATGTTTCATTCTAATATATTTATTTATTCATTTAAATTTACACACAGTACAATATGATACAAGATATAATTAAAATATTTTGTGATTATTGATTATTGTACCTTATCAGGTCGAAATTATTGGTTCCTAACTAGGCAAATTGCCCGTTCCAAGAAACCAAAAAATATGTGAAAGTAAGTGTGTGATTTGTCTATGTCTATAATATATCTCATTAATGTTTTAATTTGTGATGTTTAATCGTTACAATCTTATGATAGAGTCGAACTTGAGCTGTTGTGTATGATTCAATTGTGTATGAACAATAATTAGAATAATGGAAGATATATATAGTGTGTGATTAGTCTATGTCTATTTATTACGTGACGTTTTTTAACATTTTTTCAGATTCTCCTCTGCCCAGTCCAATCAACCATTTAGTTATTATTGGGCCTATGTATGAAATATTACAAGTTTTAATGTTTAATTCAGGGGGGATTTTGTTGTACAATTTAGGTCCCAAGTATGTGTGTGTCTTTTGGTACTTTGCCGTATTGCTCGTTGGGATCATAAGGTCATTTCTGGTGTGGCTTCTTGTGATGTGTTTATGGTCAATTTTATTAATATTGTCTAGATTTTTATGTACATGGATAATAACCTTTTTTATATAGTTTTGACGAACATCAAGTACATTAAATTGTTTAAAGAGCTCATCGCTAGAGAACCTATATGGTTTGCGCATTATGACTTTAATTATTGATTTCTGGGCCTTCATAAGCGGATCTAGAATTGATCTTCCTGATGCTCCCCAGCCAATGCAACCATACATTAAGAGGGGGTTGCACAGTCCGAAATATATTTTTCTAAGATCTACTTGTCTAATTATGTTTCGCACCGCATAGAAAATGTGAGTAAGTTTTCTTACCCTAGTTGTAAGATTGTCAATGTGATAATTCCACTTAAGATGATTGTTTATTTTTGTCTATTATATTGTCTATTATAACACCTAGGTACTTGATGTTTTTCACACATTCAAGATCTTCACAATTGCAGTGAGGTTCAGTATTATAGGAGTTACAGTCATGATTATGTGTTTTTATTGTGTGTGTTGTACTAGGTTGTCCCTTTATGGTTGAGCTGAATCTCATGTATTTGGTTTTAGAAGTGTTCAGTGTTAGTAGATTTTTGTTGAGCCATTGTTTTATCATATTAATTCCACTTTCAGCAAGTTTGTGTGTGTCAGTCCAGTCATCTCCTTCAAAAATCATTAAAATTATTATTCATTTAATATATTTTTTTTTATGTAGAACGTAGTTTTTTATAAAGAAAATAAAAAAGTCTTCTATGCTGATATTGCAGTTAAACATCTGCAAACGGAGAAAAATTAGTATGGCTGATTTATTAAAATCCTGTGAAAAACGTTATTGAAATCCATTTTCTAATAAAATATTAGTTCATTCAGAATATTTCGGAACACGTGTTCATACAGCTGTTCTTTTCCTGATAAATATAATGACGAAATGCGACACTATCAGAATTTTTATGAACACGTGTCCTGACATCTTAAAAACATATGTTTTACCGAAACTTTGTTAGGAAACCTGCCAATTCAATCGTTAAAGGCATTCAGTCCCGTTTTTAACAGGAATACGAATAGTTTGGCCCTATTTTTAATAAATTAGCAATATTTTATATTAGTATGTTTTCTAAGTGCATATTTCAGTTGTTCAATTTTTGACAAATATTTGAAAATTCGTCAAATAAACTTTGGATATTATAATAGTTTTTCGAGCCGAACTGCCGAACTGAACCTCATCTTATGGGAAAGGAACGAAGCAACCGCCGCTTAGAGTTGCTTCGTTCCTTTCCCATAATTCGTGGATCGGTTCGCATTTCGGTTCGCAAATGTATACGTACCATTATGATTTCCTCGCTGCAAATTTTTTTACGTAAGATTGAATGGTTTTCTGCTGCAATTTTACAATTAAATTTTTAGAAAAACGTGTGCATTCGTCTTTTGCATGTTAATCTAATCTTTTTTTGTTGCATTATTCAAAAACATATTACGAATTCAGCTAAATTGCATCCCAACTTTATTTGCTTAAAGTTTAAGGTAAACATTGCCCAGTGACCCAGAAACGTCTGTCCAGTTTATATTGACGTGGCGTGTCCTGTCCTCCGCGTGTCAAGTTCACCATCGTGACATGGCGTGGCGTGGCGTGGTGTGGCGTGGCGTGGATTTGGCACGGAAGGAGTGGCGTGGCCGCAGACACGACTCGCCGTGAAAAGCAGACATGCTGGCGCATAATGAGGCACCATCGTTTACCGAATTATTCGTGATGTGTGCATTTGGTCAGTTACTATATTGATTAGATGTATTTTTCATAAATATTTTTTCTCTATTTAATCGAACCCTTAAACGAACAATATTATTTAAACAAAATTAATTAATACGGTTTTATGATCATAAACCACGAAATCATTTTGCCTCCGTGGTCGAGGGGTAAGGCTATCGACTAGTTATCCCGGCGTGCGCAAGTAAATATTATTTGATTCATTTATAATAATAAATAGTATATTTCCTATTTTTTAATGATAAACTAATGTTTATAAGACAATGTTTTTAAGCTTAGCGCAAAGAATAATAAATTATTATAAGTAATAATTAGTCGCCTGTAATTTTAATACAAATTGAAAATATCTCACGAGTAAGAATAAATGACGACAACTGGAATTGAACCCGCGCCTTCTGATTTCCGGTCAGACGCTCTGGACCACTGAGCCACGTGGGCTTATTTTCAACCAGCCAAATAATTCAATATGTACTAGTACGTCTATCAACAATTACTGCTTATTTACAAGCTCTTCCCACCTTTCTCTTCCCCATTTCCTTCCTCTTCCCATTACCTTCAGCTTCACGACATACTCCTATTTGGGATGCCATCGACTCACAGGATCCAGACGGTTGGGAGTAGTTGTGTGGTTTTATATATGAAACCACACAAGAGTAAAAACCTATTATATAATAATGCACTATGTTTTAGTAAATTGATGTTTTTTTTTCAATAAATACTATACATTTTATCGTCACGGAATCTACATCACTTTTCAGTTAGAGCCAATCGTGCAAATAATCAATAATGTCATAACGAAAGTCAAAGAATTAAAAAAAAAAATTTATTGCGTTATATTTTTCAAATTACTGTATAAAACAATAAACAAACACAGACCAATATCCAAAAAAATCATCAAAAACTCTTTTTTCGGTTTCGGGTCTTTTTATAGTGTGAATCTAGTTCAATGAACTAGGTTTTATTTTTAATTTAATTAATTTAATAATTTGGTAAACGCCACTTTACAATTTGCACAAAAATGGTTTTTACTAAGTTTTTGTTTTATGAACAAAAAAAAATATCCGTAAAAACAGTCGCACATGGTGGTAGATACTCTCAGTATCACCTTGGTGTAAGTCTTGAAAGACCACCATTCGGAACCGAAACGTTGTTATCGGGCGTCTCCGACTTTTTCCATCATTCACTACCGTATACTACATTGTTACTGTTAAAATATCACATTCCTTCAAGAAAGGCATACAAATACAATACTGTATCGGTGGTTAAATCCATTATTGTACTTGTTTGCCTTTCTTGAAAGCATTGAGTTTTTATACGGACAAAAATATTTATTCATATTAATATTTGTCAATATTGTAAAGCATAACTTGCAAAAAGCGTATTTTAATAAAATAATTAAATTAGCGCCATCTATGAACATGTATATTATAAAGAACGTCGCTTTCAAGCTTAAGAGTGATTTTGGCCATAAAAAGATTAGATTAAAAAACTATACATTTGTAGTTACATGAAATAGCTGCTAATTTGACACCTGTAACAAGAGAGGAAAGGTTTTCGAGGGTACTCTTACTCTTTCTAAATCAAAACCGGGAACGGGGGAAGAGTTTGATTTTTTCTGAAAACCAGTCTAACCTATTATTACTCATAGTTTTAGCTACTTTGAAAAGTGTTGAAGGGAGAACTCTCGGTCTGTTGCTTGAACCTAGACTTGGATCTTTGCTACTTTTGTAAATGTGAATGATATTTTTAATTTTCCAGCCCGGGGGAATAATACCAGAGTCCAGGAAGATATTGAAGAGAAATTGTTAGTTAAGCGGACGATACCGTGTTACTATTAAAATCTAAAGATTGGACTGAGGTGTACAATGTGGCAGAATTAGGAATCACGGAAGTGAAAACATGGTTCGACAGAACTTACCCACACTAAACATATCGAAAAACAGAGGACAGCAAAAAAAATCACAACATACATCATACGTACCAGAGGACAGAGAAGAAAAATCACAAATTCACAACATACAGCATACATACTAGAGGGCAGCCAAAAAATTGACAAAATTCACAACATACAGCACACATACCAGAGGACAGCCAAGAAAAATCACAAATTCACAACATACATCATACATACTAGAGGGCAGCCAAGAAAAATCACAAATTCACAACATACAGCATACATACCAGAAGACAGCCACGACAAATTACAAAATTCACAACATGCAGCATACATACCAGAGGACAGCCAAGACAAATCACAAAATTCACAACATGCAGCATACATACCAGAGGACAGCCAAAAAAATCACAAAATTCACAACATACAGCATACATACCAGAGGACAGCCAAGAAAATAACAGAATATAGCATACATACCAGACGACAGCCAAGAAAATTACAGAATATAGCATACATACCAGACGACAGCCAAAAAATAAGACATAGAGACATAAGACTAGACATACGCAAAATAAACATAAAAAACACTACTAAAGTACATTTTTGACCAAAAAAAATAAATTTTAATTAACAAAAACTAACAATAATAGACCAGTTAAACGAGCGTACATAAAAAAATATAAAAAAACTCCCTCGAAAAATACAAGCTTTCAATCAGGCAGTGAAAGCGTTCAACAATCTGACACTCGACACAAAAAAATGAAGGAAAATAACAAAAAAGGCTACTAATACTACAAAATAAATGCGTCGTAAAAGAATAATAAATATACCTACGTATTATACACAATCGACTATCAATTTTATACATATCGCTTAGTTGTTATAACTGACTTAATTATTTTATTATTACTTTATTTTAGTTTTTAATATTTCATTTAAATTCGTTTAATTAAAATATTTTCAATAGGTACATTTTTATTAACGTATATAATTTGTTATATAAAATAGCGCCTTGCCAGCAATAATACCTCAGCACAAGTAAAGCACCCAGTGAGGCTCACATTACCAAATCATCAATATATTATTATATTATAAAAGTAAGTGTACAATGTGCGTGTCGCTAACACTCGGAAACGAGACCCGGTACGATCAAGGGAGTTATACTGTGAGGTAGCTCTCTATCCCACATCCACGAAGAAGGTTTCCGTTTTTACCTGAAGGGCGTGCTTTTGAAGATATAAGGACTGGAAGTTTCGCCCTCTAGAAATTTCTAGAAAAGTTCAGACATTCGAGAGCATTCCACAATATTCCAGAACATCCCGGAACATTCTGGAATGTTGTGAAATGTTCTGGGATAGTCTGGAAGATTCTGGAATGTTGTGGAATGTTCTAGAATAGTCTGGAACGTTCGGGAAAACACCGGAACATCCCAGATCATAATGAACTAAAAACGGGATAACAGGCCGTTTCCTGATAAACTTGTAGTAAAGTCGTAATCGTGGCAATACTAAATACTATAAAACAAAGTCACTATCCGTGTCTGTCTGTTTGTGCGCTTAGTTCTTCTAATCCATGCAACGGAGTTTGATAGGAATTTCACTATTACTTAGAGAATTTCTTCCGTAAGGTTTATATATATATATATATATAATAGATTATTTATTTATTTATTTATTTATTTATTTATTTATTTATTTATTTATTTAGACGCCGTAAAAGGCTTTTACAATATACATGATTTATGTTTACAGTGGTTCACAGGAGCGAAACAGTATTATGTTAAACAGAATAATTACTGAGAAATTATGTTGAAAATTAAACAAGAATAACATCTGGTATACATAGGTACAATAGCATTTTTATTTTCAATCCGTACAGTAGTTTAGTATTGAGGTTATTGTTACCTTCAATATTGAATTTGGTTGAATTTGCTGAGAACTAAGAGTTAGCTCTATTGAATCAGGGCTGTCAGTAAGACATCTCATAACAATTTTGGGAAAAATTATAGTTTTGATTAAGTATGTAAAATTATTAGATAACACTCTTCTGTCTGATATCTGATGTAAGTGCATAGTTTAGGTTCTGTGATAACTTATGAATAGAGTGGTATTATGCCTAATAAAATTGATAATTACGACAGAGGTTTGTTATTATAGCCTTCTTATAACTATATTCCGTGCAGTTGAACACATCTACTACTTCTGAGAAAGCATTGCCAACTGCATGCAATCTAGGTATAAGCGAGTTTCTAAATGACTCAGTCCTGATATTGTTATTGAAATTAAAAAGAATTTTGGATCGAGTGGTTCTAGTGGGTATATGGAAGGTAATTAGGCTTAATATATCAGGGCTGTCTATAATACCATTGACAATTTTAAAAATAAAAGTCAAATCGGAAATAAGTCTTCTATCTGAGAGTTTAAGTAAGTTTAATTCTTTCATCAAGTGATTGTAATTTATTGATTCTATAGGTAGACCGAGTTTATAGTTAATGTATCTTAGGAATTTATGCTGAATTTTTTCAATAGAGTCGGAGTGGATTTTAAAGTAAGGACACCAAATAGGAGAATTATATTCGATTTGACTTCGAACAAGTGAGGAATATAAGATTTTTAGTGTTGAAATATTTTTAAAGTCTCTGCCATTTCGGAGAATGAAGCCGAGCATTTTTAATCCTTTGTTGGTGACTGTTTCTACATGTGAAAGAAAGTTAAATTTTGAAT
Source organism: Hesperophylax magnus (assembly GCA_026573805.1). Taxonomy (NCBI): domain Eukaryota; kingdom Metazoa; phylum Arthropoda; class Insecta; order Trichoptera; family Limnephilidae; genus Hesperophylax; species Hesperophylax magnus. The sequence goes on from JAIUSX010000088.1 coordinate 5,328,578, forward strand.
CGAAAGTAATGCCGAGATCGTTAATTTCACTTACAGAGGCGAGAGAAACATTATTAATTTTGTATTGATAGTTAAGGGGTTGTGTTGTTCTGAAAAATCTTATAATGTGGCATTTACTAATATTGAGATAAAGTTTGTTAGTTTTGCACCAATCTTGAAGTTTATTTAAATTTAATTGAATTTGAATACAGTCATTTATTGTTTTTATAATTTTAAATAGTTTAAGGTCATCGGCAAAAAGTAGCACTTCAACATTTTTATCAAATACAGTAACAATATCGTTTATGAAAAGGAGAAACAGTATTGGGCCTAAATGTGACCCTTGGGGTACACCGCTAGTAGCTATGAATTTGTGTGAAAGGTTAGAATTATTTTTTACTTGTAGATTTCTATTTGTTAAGTAGCTTTTTATCCATTCCAATAATTTACCCTCAATTCCGATTTGACTAAGTTTATTGAGAAGAATTTTATGGTTAACTTTGTCAAACGCTTTTACAAAGTCTGTATATATTGAGTCGACTTGGGTTTTGTTTTCGAGTGAACATGCTATAAAATTTTCATATAAGGAGAGATTTGTTAGTGTGGATCTGCCTGGCATAAATCCATGTTGATTAGTTACAATGATGTTGTTAATATGTATGGAGATTTTATCGAGGATAAGTTTTTCAAACAGTTTGGGGATAGTTGAGAGCATGCAGATGGGTCGGTAATTAGTGACATCATGAATATCGCCTTTTTTAAATACAGGTGTTAGATAGCAATTTTTCCATAGGTCGGGGAAGCAGCCAGAATTTAATGATTGGTTAAATATATGACATAGTGGATTGGCTATTATTGATGCACAGTTAATTAGAAAGGCAGGACTAATTTTGTCAGGACCCGCTTTTTTCTTTAAGTCGAGTGTTTTTATTTTGCGTATAACATCAGGAACATTTATATGTAAAGCGGGAATGTGGACCGATTCCTTTGGATGAAAGGGTGGAAGTTGAACATTTGGGATATCATTATCGTAAACATTTTTGAAGAAGTCGGCAAACAAATTAACGATGTCATTAGTATCACTACTACTTTTCCCTTCGAAATACATGTATGTTGGTAGGCTAGGTTTGTTTTTTCTTAGTGAGTTTACATGTGTAAAAAAGTTTTTGGTATTCGAAGGAATAGACTTTTCTGTGTTGAGTATGTATGTTTGATATAATTTTTTGGAGAGCTTTTTACAGTCAGTTCTATATTTATGAAATATTTTGTAGTCTGAGATAGAGTTGCTCTCTTTGAAATTTTTGTGCCAGATTTTTTTGTTAATTATTAAGTGTTTTAAGTCATTATTAAACCATTTGGGGAACTTTGATGGTTTGAATTGAATTAAGGGAACATATTTTTCAATAGCCGTGTTGATGATGGAGTAAAAAGATTCAAGATTTTGGTTAACATTTGTGTTTTTGTCTAAAAAGGACCAGTCTGTACTTTCTAAGTATTTTGTTATCAGTGGATAATCTGCCCTTGCAAAATTGTATGAATATTTAGGAACACTATTAGAGTAAATGTTTAGGAAGTTGTTAGTAATGGTGATGTTTAAGGGAGGATGGTGGGAATCTTCGGGAAGAAGGGGGTCTATGGATTTACATAATTTTACTGAAGGATCGCTACTAAATGCAAGATCTAGTAAGTGGTGATTAGAGTTGTATACATTATTAATTTGTTTAAGACCTAGGAAATTTGACATATTTATAATTTCACGAGCATTAGCAGATGTATTAAAATGAGTAGTTGAGTTATCACTATGGGTAATCCAGTCTATATTGGGAGTATTGTAGTCGCCGATTAGCAGCATTCTAGCTTCCGGATATTTGAGCTTGAGGGCCTCTACATCTTCAATGTGGTTTACGTAAATTTGTGTAATTGATCCGGGAGGAATATAAACACATCCAAGAATGATTTTTCCTAGGTTCGTCTTGAGTAGTAGGAAAATTTGTTCTATATTTTTGTGTTTGCATTTTAGCCTGGATGAAGTAATAGATTTGGTGACTGATATTAATACACCTCCTCCTCTTGATTTGGTGCTGGTGGCGGTACTTCTATCTAAGCGGTAGGTGTTGTGTGAAGTGAAGCCTAGTTCTTCTGTGTTAAAGGACGGATCCAACCAAGTTTCAGTCAGGAAATATATATGAAAGGGATGGATTGGAATCGATGATCTTAGCTCATTAAGTTTTGTGCGGCAGCCTCTGATATTCTGATAGTAAGCCATGATAGGTTTTAGTTTTTTGGGTTACTATTTACAATAACAGGTTTATTATTTTTGTATTTTATTGTGAGTCCAATCTCACCATCTTTGGTTCTTTGTTCTAGTGTTAAACGTAGCTTGGTGAGATAGTTTCTTTGAGCTGGGGTTTGGTCTGAATAAATTTTAATACCGGGGTATTCGGTTATGTTGTTCTTTTTCTTCAGTATGTCTATGGCTTGGATGGAACTGTCAAGGATGACTTTAAGAGGTCGAGGTTTGTCAGGTTTTGTGATTCCCAGACGAAAAGTTGTTATGTTGGCTCGGGTGATGGATGAGTTAAGAGTTGTTAGTGTGGTTAAGATTCTCGTTGTATCATCAGTATTTTTTTCTATATGGGAACTGGCTGAGCTTTCAGGGAAGTTAAAAATAATTATGTTTTTTGACCGTTTTTCCTCTCTTCGAGCTCATCGGCAGCTTCACACATTGATACAGTTGATGAGTTTGTGGATTCTTGTGATGAGTTTGAATCTATCAATTTTGAAGAGACCATGTGCTCGTACGACTTGACCTGTCCCTCGAGAATTCCAACTTTTACACCTACATCCAACATAGTGCCAGAGAGGTTGGACAGTTTATTGAGTAGTTTGGTCATCTGATCTTTAGTTAGTTTTAAAGCGGGATCCGTTATGTTACTGTATAGAGCACTAATTTCTTCTTTCGCTTTATTGATATAAGAAAGAGCATCTGTGGCACTCATCTTGCAAGTTGGAATTTATAAAATTATTTTAATTTTATTTTATAAAATATAGCGGTGACAACCCTGCACTTGAGTTGTCTGTGACAAGTTAGATGGGCTATTCACTTGCACACTTCGATACTCTGAATGTGTATGTCAGTAGTACTTCCTTCTGTATGGCGTTTGTTTGTGTGTGTCTAATGCGCTCTGGTGACAGTTGAGATATTAAGTTATAAATAAAGAGTTACCAGTTAGGCAGCTGCAACTATTATTTCACTGTTTAAGCTTAGATTTTAGTTGAGTTTTTGTAATAAAAATCACTACATAGAGTCCTTAGATTAATGTTTACTGTTAAATTTTGTGGAGCAAAAAAAGTATGTGTTCACTGTGACACTTGGTATTGTTAGGTGATTAGGTGATTCGAGGTCTTCCGTAGGTCTTTTTAACTTGTTTATGGAAAATGGAGTATCTCACAACAAAGAAGAATTTCGTATGTAAGATAAAAGAGGTACTTCATCGAGATTAAACATAAGTTAGAGCTATTTTACACTATGTTTACTCATAAGTTCCCGCATACCCAATTTTTACCGATTTAAGTTTTTTGTTAACTCTTTATGTTTTCAAGTTCCAAAAAAGAAGTTATTTTTGAAAATAATTTCTATATATTCGTTATGCCGAAAAGTTAATAATATGAAATTCCTTCGATAGAATAAAATCGCAAAGTAAGCTCCGAAAATTATTCAAAACACGTTTTGTTCTGTTATTAAATATGTTATAAGCATGAAAAAATTCACAGTGTATTTTTAAATACAAGTAAAGAATTTGATGAGAAATTTTTGCTCTATTTCAAACGAGTCGTGTTTTATTAAATATTTTCACAATTTTCGCTTAATTATTATCGTTTTTTAATATTAGCGCGCTCCCTCTAACGTTCGTATTTACATATCTCCCTTTCAAATCATCTATGAACGCTTATTACGAGGCCTTAAGTCGAGTTGTTCCAAAAATAATTATTTCCTTTTGAATATGAAACAGAATAGAGATTAAAATTTAAAAAATTAATAACAGGTGTAATAAAAAATTACAATGGCAGAAATTTACATGTCCACAGAGAAATCAATAAGTCGTTAAGTTTCTTAGTAAATATTTAAACGGACACAAATCCAATTTCATTTGGTTAACGTGACTCTTGACTGATTATATCGGATGTTAACTACGTTACCATGTCCGGTTTGATTTGACCGGACACTGATTTGTGGGGAAATGATTCAAGGTGAAACCGTGGAAATATTTCAAGTATCGATCAGTTCTCTTTTAGATAAATGGTAATTTTATTTATGCCCTTCTGAAAGGTCAGTTAAGTTGCTATCGTTGTCCTAAATCTATATTGTAGCTTTATTGGATTGTGGTCAATTATCTAATTGGTTAATTAGTAAAAAGTGGGTAGTTGAGTGAGTAATTAGTTACTTTTTGTAAAGTGTCGCAAAGCACGTTAAGGGTTAAGTGTAGATTAGTTATTAAAACTGCTTTAAATTGATGCTTTTGACATTATGGGAGAAGGGTGGTGTACGGAAAAAAGAAATAGAATAATGGAGAGGGGAAAGGGTATGGGAAAACAGGAGGGGAAAATATGCATTTTAAAATTCTGGAGGATTCGGAGGCACATTAGAGTTGGTCAAATCGCTATTTAATCTTAACTAAAAAAAGGTTTTACAGTATGAATACCAAAAAAATGCTTTAGATACATTGAAACTTTTCCTATCACTTCTCTTGAGAAGAATTAAAATACAATTTCAATACATAAGTAATAGCCCAGTCAATGAAGGTTTTGTGTGGGAACTAATTCCCCGGAAGCTGAATTTTTCACAGATGTTAGAAGACTTTTAGACATGTATTTTTACAAAAGTCCCCGACTTTCCCCTTTGTGCTTCCTTCCCCACCCCCTCTTGAATATATTTTTCAAAGCCTTTCGGAATACGCTAATATCTCCTTAATGGTTTTATAAAATCATATTATTTTTTTTTTGGTTTCTTATTAGTTATTGTAAAAAATTTTATTCTTTAATTTTTGCGAGATAAGCTATATAATCTCTACAATTTATAAGTAAAGAAAAAATATCAGTTTTTAAAATAGTATTTCAGAATATATTTGCACATAACTTTTTTATGAGCCTGTTAACCAAAAAAAAAAATCAACAAAACTTGTAGACAATATTTTTAGCTATAAAATAATGTATATAATGATGGGTTTTAATTTATAATAAGGCACGTAGGCTGTTAATAAGGAGCACGGCGCGTGGCGGCTCGAACGCGCAGCGGTTCGCGGCGCAGCGAGAAATTACATAAACCCATAGACATATGAATATTAGTAGACCTGCCCTAAGTGATTAAAAGCGTATTATTCCCCATTCCCCATACCGGTTCCATTGGAGCCGGCTGGGCTCGCGTCTGGCCTCCCGTGAATTTAGAAAACGTGACGTCATCATTCTTGTGCGAACTATGGTCGAGGCATCATCGGTTCATTTTACGAAATAACACGGAAAAATGATTGCTTGCGCTATGAAAACTTGTATAAATAGAAGTGAAAAAGAGAATAAACCCAATTGTCGTATTACATTCCATAGGTAAGCATTATTTTAATTTGCTGTAAGCTGATTCACATCGTATAATATGGATCAGTTTTAGAAACATATACTATCACGCGATGGACGTGACACACAAAGCCGCGTGCACAAGAATCAGGGATGTGCTGTTTACTGGGGTAAGTAAATTATGAACATTTGTAAAAGTGTCTTGACTCAATAAGGAAACAAAATATTGACTCTGAAAATAGAAGAATTTTTTTTTGCCGAATTTGGACTTAGCAAATTTGTTCATAACGTGGCGAATAATTTGCGCTCCCATGTAAAAATGTCTATTCATTCAGAAGCAGATTTTACGTTTAAGAACTAAATGGTGATATCATAATGCGAGATGCCTATTTACTGTCAGATTGATTTATTGACGAATCACAGTCAGCTTTACCCCCTTCGTTCTTCAACAGTTGATTTTACCCCTCGCCATTATCTTCTCGTCTATTAATATTCATATGTCTGTGCAAAAACCTAAGGAAAGTAATGATTAATTCATGTGTTTTTTTTATAACAAATTCGTCTAACGTTGACGAGTTTTATTGTTATTTACCAGTTTTAGTTCGGAGGGGAGGGGGGTAGTATAAATATTTTCCTCTGCCCAATGAAGCGCTTTCATTATCCACCAACCGCCGTGCCCCGGTCTGGCTAAACAGTCATATTATGTTGTATGATTGTTTGTTACTTATTATTTAAATAAAGGTATGTGGGAAATTTATGGGAATCAGTTTACGCGTCCTCAACAGTAACCCACATGCTCCATGGACATGAATATTCTTGGGCAAACAGAGCCTACACTTTAACAGCAGCGTCTCTTGTCCGCGTAATGAGAGAAGAATACAGAGATATTGATGCGAAATTAAGACAAATAGAAAATATGTATCAGGATTTAGTTACGTGGAAAAAAGATATGGAGGAGGTTAATAATGATGACAATCTAAATCTAATCCATATACTGAAGCAAGTGAAGACAGGATCAAGGAATCATCGAGTAGGACTGCGAAGTTGTGGCTTTACCTTCTACATTGCATCGACCTCATGCTTAGATTTATATTTGCAGAGAAGTCCGGGAATCGGAAAATGCACCTAAATACTATTGTTGATATGCTTCCATTTTTCCACCCGGCAGGACATTTACCATACGCAAAATCAGCACATATGTACGTTCAAAGTATGTTGCAACTAGAATCAAAAATAACTAAAGAAGAATATAAACTATTCACTGAAAATGGGTACTTTACAATAAGAAGAAGCGACAGATATTGGTCCGGTACGTGGACGGACATGATCATCGAGCAGTGTCTCATGCGACCAATGAAGTCAGTAGGAGGTTTGACACTTGGGCGCGGAATCACTGACAGCGCTTTGTCAAAGTGGAAACTTGGAACCACTTTCTACGTGAAAGTGCAAGAGAGCATTGAAGAATTCATCGGTACAGAATATAATTTTACTGAACAGCATGTTGAGCTGCGCGAATCACGGAAGAAAAGGGATGAGCTAGATATAGGAAAATATAAATCATGGCTAAGACAGCACAGCCCGTTCACCAAGCTCTCTGGGGAGCTGGTGTCTTTATCTTCAGGGTTTATTTCAGATAATAGTGTCAATTGTGATAACGCTTATGAGGTGGGCCTGGCAGCAATGCAAAAAATGAAAGGATTTAATTTTGGAGATATACGACTAAAAAGGAAATACATGGTGACTACCCAGCAAGATTCAAATCAGCTACTGTCAGAACGAGACAAGTTGCAGTAAACCCCCAGCAGCTATTTAACAGAATACTGTGCATTAGTGATAGTCCTAGCAAGCTTTCGACCTACTTAGGATATGAATTGGCTTCAAGACCCCTTCTATTTTTGATGAAGTCTCCCTTCGTAAAGGAACAAAATCATGTATGGCGAAATTATTCATGACGAAGTTGATTTGGAAAATGCTACACTCTTTTGTTTGGCAAACTGAAACTTCTTTTGGAGACATCATTAAATCATACTCACGTTTCGTCCATACAATTTTGCAAACATTCTCTTGTCGTTTTCGATAGATACCCTGAAGAACCAACTGTAAAATATGAAGAGCAAAGACGAAGGTCGGCTAACAACTCATCGTGCGATATTTAATTAAACTTCAATACTCGTTGTTTGACTAAGAAGGAAGCTTTCTAATCTAATAAGAAAAACAACAAAGATAATGCTTGAAGCACTGTGTCATGAACTTAGTGAATCTGGTTTGAAAACAGTCACGGCCGCAGGTGATGCCGATATTGACATTGTACTAACCGGCATCGAACAACTCAACATCTTCTCAAAAGTGATTGTTGTTGGCACGCATAGTGATCTTTTGGTATTACTTGTAAGTCTTGCTCCTGAAGGAAAAATCTATTTTTTTTCTGTAAAGATGCTGGTGGAAAGGCCCCTTCAAGAACTTTCTACATCATAGAGAAACCTATAATGTTACATAAAGATATTCGAAAACACATGCTATTTATCCATGCCATTACGGGCCACAGCCATAGCAATATATCACAATATGACCCCATCTTTATATGGGTTAGGAAAGATAAAAGCTGTTGACATGATGAAAAACAATCCAAAAGCAAAACGCGCAACTGAGGCATTTCTGGAAAAAGATGCAACTGAAGAGAACTCGTTGCAAAATGGAGAAAAATTCGCTCTCGCCATGTATGGTCTTGGTAGCTACTCTAATTGAAACGAAGCTCGATACTATAAGTTTACCATACTAACGACAAAATCAGCTTTTAAATCTAAATTTGACTTTGCAAAACTACCACCGACTTCAGAATCGTGTCATCAACATTTATTGAGAGTTTATTTGCAAGTACAGTTTTGGTTAGGAAACAAACTAAACCGTATAAACTGGGGATGGAGGTATGAAAATGGTGGAAAGAAGAAATTTTTGAAACCATTTGCTCCTGATGACCTTTTTTCTCTGGTGTCCTGTTCCTGCAAGTCTGGATGTGAAAATTACTGTCGCTGCAGAAAATCTGGATTTACCTGCTCTGCCATGTGCTACAACCGTAACGGATTATCATGTCTGAACACACCCCAGTATGACGAATAAATGGAAGACTCTCTTGACTAGAAAATTATTTGAATATTTGCCTAATTCTGTCATAGATAATATTGATAAGTATATAATATATTTTTGTTGTTTGTTTTTGGGGTGTTATGCCGTGTTGCGCTAACTCCTTCTTTAGCCGACGTTTCGGACAGCGTTGCAGTGTCCATCATCAGGGCAGATCCGGTAGATCCGAAGATGTATATAATATAATTTACAAACCGTTTTGTCATTATAATATTTTTTGAGGTATATTTTAAGAAGCTTGTTTGAAAGTAAACCATTTTAGATCTATGCACTATTTTAAGTGATTTGTTGTTTCGGTATTTTATTGTTGATAGGTGCACATAATAAAACAAGTGAGAATTTCCACAAAAGATTTTTTAGAACTTCACCATAACATAGGTCTGAAATATTTTAATGTTGTGAAAGGGTAGTGTATTTATTTAAAATTCTTCTGCATTTAGAATTAAAGGATATAATCGAACTTAAAGCTATTTTTAGAGGTTCTGTAAATATTTTTTTACGCAATTGTTTTAAACATTTTAAAGCGTTTTGTTTTCTCATTGTTTAGAAGAATAAATTATCTGTTCAAAACATAATTTTATTTTCTTATAAACAATATGGAAATATATAAAAAACTGCGTCAAAAACCGCAATTATGCTGCGCTTACGGTAACATCCCCTTAATCATTACTTTCCTTCGGTTTTAGTAATTTCTCGCTGCGCCGCGAACCGCTGCGCGTTCGAGCCGCCACGCGCCGTGCTCCTTATTAACAGCCTACGTACCTTATTATAAATTGAAACCCATCATTATATTCATTATTTCATAGCTAAAAATATTGTCTATAAGTTTTGTTGATTTATTTTTTTTCGTTAACAGGCTCAGAAAAAAGTTATGTGCAAATATATTCTGAAATACTATTTTAAAAACTGATATTTTTCCTTTACTAATAAATTGTAGAGATTGTATAGCTTTTCTCGCAAAAATTAAAGAATACAATTTTTTAGAATAACTAATAAGAAACAAAAAAAAAATATGATTTTATAAAACCATTAAAAGGAGATATTAGCGTATTCCGAAAGGCTTTGAAAACTATATTCAAGAGGGGGTGGGGAAGGAAGCACAAAGAGGAAAGTCGGGGACTTTTGTAAAAATACATTTCTAAAGGTCTTCTAACATCTGGGAAAAATTCAGCTTCCGGGGAATTAGTTCCGACATTGGGACTTTTTTTCCCTTCATTGACTGGGCTTTAAGTGTAAAATGTGAGTGCCGTTAAAACTCAGAAACTAGTCCCGGTACGATCAAGGGAGTTATATGGTGTGGTAGCCCTCTATCCCCCATCCATGAAAAAGGTTCCCGTTTTCATCTAAAGGGCGTTCTTTTGAAGATATGGAAGTTTCGCTCTTTAGAAATTTCTAAAACAATCCAGAACCTTCGAGAGTATTCGAGAGCATTTCACAACATTTCAGAACATCCCGGAATATTCTGGAACGGAATAACAGGCCGTTTCCTGATAAAATATTAGTAAATTCGTAATCGTGACAATACATTGATATTTCTAAATAGTATAAAACAAAGTCACTATCCACGTCTGTCTGTTTATGCGCTTAGTTCTTCTTAACTATGTAACGGAGTTAGATTTTTATTGAAAATAGAAAGTCGAGCAACGCCGGGTACAAGTCAGCTAGTTGTTAATAAAAGAGTAAAAATGTATTTTCATTAGATATTTATGAACGCATATGAGAAACAAATAAAAAAAAAACACTTTTATGGCTAAGATTATCTGTGACAGTTTCCTTTGATTAACTTTTTCCGTTTCTTATAAAATTATTCACAAAATAAATTAAAACTTTTTCGCTAAAATCGTGCGTTTCTGGACTCCATTTGAAAAGCAATTTTTTATCTTCATTCGTGGTGATGTAAGGGCCTTACTAATAAACATGTTTTAAATTTGACACTAACACTAAGGGCCTTACTAATAAACATGTTTTAAATTTGACACAACTGATAAGCTAAAAAATGGAAAATGGTTGTTTATCAGATGTGTAAAATTTAAACAACGCTTATTAGTAAGAGGGTAAGAATATTCTCATTTTCGTATTTTGTATTCCTCCTAACACAATTTGCATATTAAAAAGCATACATATATTTTAATATAACATCACAGTATCGCGTGTTGTAATTTGTAAATCAATATTCTGTAAAATAATTTCCACAAATAAATGTTCAACAAATAGCCAATATCAAATAGAGCATCCTTAGTATAACCATCACGAATAATACAAAAAATATTTTTGTCTTATATATATTATCTATATAAAATTTAAAACGCGCACAATTTTATTGAAAGGTACCTATAGGTATTTTTTAATAGAAATCCTATTTGCAACACGAATAAAATAAGTAAGTGTCTTCGTAGATTTAACGGAATCTATATAAGTAATATTCTCGTCAGAAATAATGGAACAATCATATTACTATATTAACAAACAAAATATGAAAGCTAGCCTACATCTTCAAGACTCTAAGAAATATATTGGAAATAGTTACATTAAAAAATTGTATACTATGCGCTTGTACAATCAACGCTCTTGTCACAAAACTACCCTAGAGCCTTTAAATGTTGCACAGAAATTAGTTAATAAAATAATCTATAAGAAAAGTTTTTTTGTATTCGTCACAGTTATTATATATTGAACTAGCTGACGTGCACCCGGCCTTGCTGGGGGTAATGTTTAGGAGATAGACATATACAATTGCATACTTTTTGTAGGCCTGTTCAAGATATACAATTCCGTAGTACATTATTGTGATGTACCTTATAAGGTTTAACCAGCGTTAGTAATTTAAGAAATATTTTTTACGACTTGATTATAAAACATCGACTTGTCTAAAATTTCTATAAATATAATTGACATGTATAATATATATAAACCTTCCAGAATAAGTTCTCTAAGGGATGGTAAAAATCCTATCAAATCCGTTGCGTAGTTTGGAAGAAATAATCGCAAAACAGACAAACACGGCCAGCGACTTTATTTTATACTATTTAGAGAAGTAAAATTATGTCAATAAGGTAGTTGTACATAATACAAGTTCTCTGTAAATTTTTCAACAACATTGATACTGCCAAAAGAGATCACAAGTGCGCATCAGCCAGTGAATAACAGAACATCCCTTGGACAAAGGAGTTTTTCTTATAAAGAAATCTCCGTTGCTTTATAATATGCTAGGTGAAAATATGAAAAAAACTATACGTTCATTGAACCCATTCAAGAAAACGGTAAAAATTCCATACTGGCTGAGAGTGGTGATGTTTGTTGGATTGACCATGTCGTGGATGCCTTACCTCACCTTAGGAGCACAATATTCGATGTGATCCATGTGTTATGTGATTTACTTATTTGATTGAATATAATTGTAAAGCTGCTCATCTCGACACAGGAATTCCCTAGTGAGATGAGCAGCAGAAAAAAATAAAAAAAAATACATAAAAAATAAATAAAAGTGACTTCTACCAAAATTTCGTGTTTCATACTTGCGACGGCGCACACGAGACACGCTGTCATAATCACATATTTGATACAGCTGAATCCATCAGGTTAAAAAGCACAAAAATATTCCATCCAAACATAAAAGAGTATTTATAAGTAAGACGTATTAAAATTGATTTCATACAAGGTATCCGAAAACCAGTGTTACAAGTAGGGTTGCCAGATAGTCCAGATAAAAAGAGACGGGAACATTGTACCATTTCAACAGATTTGGTGCTGATTCATCGTTGAAAAACCTACACCACATATCAATGGATTTTTCTTCAAGTGAAAGAAAAATACTTTTAAGTTCAGGCAGTTCCTCATAAAGCTCTCCCCCGCAAGTCTTGCTACAACCCGCCATAATCGCTCACGGCTTTTGCTCTGTAAATTCTCTCTTGAGTGCGGAAAAAAAAACCGGACATATTGTCCGGTTTTCCAAATTTTTTAGACTGGACAACCGTTCTAAAAGCCGTACTGTCTGGTCCAAAACTGGACATCTGGCAACCCTAGTTACAAGCGTAAGAACGATGAATCTATACACATCACACAGAAAAAATATATTTTTTTTATTTCAATCAATTTGTTTTTTATTTATTTTTCCCATTACTTCGGCAATTTAACTTCGACTCATTAAAATAGAATGAACAGCTCATAGTAACCCCGTAGCAACAGTTTTTTTTTTCCAAATTTGATCTGAAATATTCCAACTTCGGATTTGATTTACTAGCGCATTTAACCTAGGGCCATTCACTAAGTCTTTTCCTCACAATACAATATAAATGTTTATTGTAAAATGTGTTTTGTTTGTGTAGCTTGAAATATACCTAATCCCCGACTAAAGTTTAACCATGAACCCTCAGGGTTCCAGAGGTAATACCTCCACACGAGCTAGTCAAGCGTGAGCCTACGGTAAACCACCATGTTTGCCCCATTTTATGTACCTGAAACTGTCACTATGGCGTATCAGAGACGTATCACTGCCGCAAACCCTCTCCAGGTAATGGTGAGGGGGAGAGAGAATATGGGGAAGAGGAAGGCTGGAAAGGTTCCAGCTTTTTTAGATCTGGTCACCAACACAGCAACAAACAAAGCCATTTGAAGCAACGTTTTAATTTGATGATACTGAGAGTATTTTAATTTAGTTAATATATTTGCACTTCGCCGGCTTTGTGAATCTTCGTTATGGAGCCCGATAAAAAGGTTTATAAAAAATCCAGCTGTTTACAAAATCATTTTTCCTAAAAAAAGGATAAATTATTAGGGAGACACTAATCGCAATGTGTAACGAAATTTGTTTTTCTTTTCCGTGATGCTTTTCTTAACAAAGCCGTAATGTTGGGTTAAGTGAAGCGTTTATTCATACATCATATGTCAGGACCCACTCTCTCTGACCCTTGATTAATGACATGTTAACACAGATGGGGAGGGCGGAGGGGGGTTAACTTTGAAGAGCCTATGTATAACAGACCCTACTGTTGAGTTTTGCTGACACAACAAATCACTCGGCAATTTTACTTTGGGGACATTTGCAGACGGAATTCCATGCCGTATAAAAAAGGATTTATTTCTAAATTAAATTTTTGAAAAATTAGATTTCATGAAACATGACGTAAATTCGCAATTTTTCCCCGCTTTTACCACTAGTTTCCGGATACCATGTATATTAAAAATAAAGTCATTTAAAGTCTTTCAGTTTAGGTATTGAATCAATATACCTATTAAAAATGTTCTTTATTACACACGTGAACTCGGTTCCATGATAACTCCTCAAAATGACAATTTAACACACCTATAAAAAGTGCTATAAAGTTATGAAAAGTGATGAAACAAAAACTAGGTTAAATAGTTACATGCGTAACAAGTTTTTGTTTCGTCACTTTTCATAACTTTTCTAGCGTGGAAGACAATATATGCATTATTTTGTAATAAAAAAAACATGTCTAGTAATAAAAATATATACATAATATATGCCATATATATTACGAAAGCCAACTTTTCAGAAGAGCGATTTCAAATTTATATACTGTGAGTAACTTCTATTGGGTGATTGAGTAACAAATGCCTATTTTTAATTAAAATGTATTTTAGAGATTTTTTTATTTTGATACCACGTGAAGATATTGTCGCAGAGATTGAAAAAATTAAAAATTTCATTTCTTTGATTTATACACCTTGTACTTGTCATGTTCGTTGGTTCGCCCTAATCTAGAATATACCTGCGTTATTTGGTCTCCACTATATGATATTCACATTAATCACATTGAATCCGTACAGAAATATCTCAATATCCCTTCCCGTAAACTGAGAAATAATGATTTGCTATTCCTCAATCAACAGTCCACAAATTATGGATACCTTTCACCAATGTCCAAAATGACCAGACTTGTCAACTCAAGTTAACTCAGGACCTTGAATTTTTTGGCGTAGGCCTAAATTGTCAGTCATTACGCAAGTAATATTTTGTATTGATATGGCTGAATTCGTGAACTCCATCAAAACCTTGTTCCTGTCTTGACTTGATATTATCTCTGTATTTTTTTTGCCCTATTTTTGTCATGGCATCTTTAATTGTAACATTTCTCCTTATATTAACTTCGTGTAATATGTAATGTGTTAATTGGACTTGGTCCGTTAGTAAATAAATAATTATGGGAAGTAAATATTAACTTCCACTCTTATTGAATATCTCGCCACACCACCTAGCTAAATATAGTCGCGTCTACTCAACCTGCCACTTAACCTTTTCAATACCAGAGTTCCATCTGAGGAACATGAAGAAAAAAATTAATATCTCTTGATTTTGTCAAACAAATCCCCCGTATTTTGCGTATCGCTTTGAACAATATTTCTCAAGCGCGTCTATTTTTTATGCTAGGTTACAACTTGCAACCTTTATTCCAGCAACAAACACTGTAAATAAAGTGACAGATCCCGTTTTGGCTGTTTTTCTTGGATTAGGATCCATTATTATTTTACATTTATGCATGTTACTCTGTAAATTAATATTCTTTTAAATTAAACAATTGTTTTTGAAATATTTTGTTTTTCCTTAATAATAATAAAAAATAACCCTTTGAGACCTAAAACCTTTAAAAAACAAATTAGAAAAAAATCTAAATTAGTGAACAAAAAGAACAACTTTATCCACCAAATTTAAAAAAAATAATTGTTTCAGGTGTTATCAAGATTAAAATATGGTCTATATGTGTGAATGTGCGGTGTTCAAAGGGTTAACTTGAAATAATAAAAAAACTATTAATGAAATACCTTGAAGTAGTAAATAACGTATCCATTTGACGTGTTGGTTTTTAACGATATAGTTTAAATCTTCAAACGTGCCTTTAATCCAAAAGAGTTTTATAAATCAATAAGAATGGAGGAATTTATACTGACCGACTGTATATTAAAGCATAATAAAATAGTGAACAACTAGTCAAGCCTGCGGTCTCTGAATGTATGAAATCTCCTTATGCGTATGAATAATGATTTTTAATTCGACGAATAAGTATTATATTAATATCGCACGATCGCGATTACGACTACGATTAATAAAGCAATTTCTTTATTAATCGAAACATTGGTACAATCTAAAACGTAACGAAATACAATATTTTTTTTTGTAAGAGGTGCTCGATTTCTATCTGACCGATTAATATAACTTTTATTAATAAACTAACTTAAAGGAACAAAGCATTACTAAAAACTTGATTGACACAATTTAAGATGGTTTCTTTTTTAAAAATATGAAGGTATTAAAAAACTTAACTTAAAATTAAAAAATGGATACGGAAAGTTTTACCAATGCCAAACAACGTTCAGTGATATAATTAAAATCAACCACTTTGACTTCCTTAGCTGAAAAATGAAATTTTTGATAATCATTCTTATAATATTAAATATAATCGTACTTCTAATCCAAAAATAGTCATTGAAGAAGAAGATAATACTTATAAAACTAAACGAAACATGATACAAAACAATTTATAGAAAAATAAAAAAAAGTTGCGGTCTCAACTGGGAATTGAAACCTGGATCAATAAAGGAGCAATATTTTCATGTTCTCTATTGCATGTCGGGTAAAAGTTCCCGCATTCGAAATTTACTCAGAATATTTCAAAATCTCCCTAGATCATTCGAAATTTACTCAGAATATTTCAAAATCTCCCTAGATCATTCGAAATTTACTCAGAATATTTCAAAATCTCCCTAGATCATTCGAAATTTACTCAGAATATTTCAAAATCTCCCTAGATCATTCGAAATTTACTCAGAATATTTCAAAATCTCCCTAGATCATTCGAAATTTACTCAGAATATTTCAAAATCTCCCTAGATCATTCGAAATTTACCCAGAATTTGCCGTAATTTCGTCAACGTATCAGAATCGTACCACAATATAAACATACGTACCGCATTATACAATGGTGCATACATGTAATCGAACCACATCATATAATCATGCATACATATAATGGAACCACATTATAAAATCGTACATACATATAATTATATCTATGCACGATTTGATGCACCAACAAATAATCGTAGAACTTGATATAATTTTGAGTACATATAATCGAACCACATTATATAATTGTGTATACATATCATCGAACCACATTATATAACCGAGGATATATGTAATCGTACCTAGAAATAATCGTTAACATGTAATATAATCGTGCACACATTTAGTCGTATGATCGTTCGTATATGTTTTCTTGCATAATATAATCGTACATATAATTTGGAATAAAAGTATAAAAAACAATATAGCCTTACCACCCTCCGGCCGATCTCCTGGTGTGTGTGAGAGGCGGGCTGCTCCCGGGCCCCGGCAGGCTCTCAGCCGAGCGGGACATGGGCCCCCGCAGCAGGGCCTGCGACCCCGCGACTGGGTGCTGCGCCCCCGGGTAGCCGGACAGAGAACTGCTCTTCCAGGGCATCTTGGTGGAGCGCCGCACCTCAGGGGGGCTTAACGAACGGAGGAGGCTGAGACTCTTCAGAGGCATTTTGTAGAACCTTTATTTTGTTGATTTGTATACACCTTTCACCATATTTTATGTATAATCGTTAAAGCTTATAGATTTCTGGTGAAAATAATCGCTGTAGTGTCGCTAAAGGTTAAAAATTTGAAGTACACCGAGAAAAATTAGTTTTGCTAATTTATTAAAAATCTCTTCAAATTTTTGGTAATCCGATTAAAAATAGGATTGCAGGCCGTTTCCTGACAAACTTTAAGTAAATTCCCAACACGTGTTAATGCATCTGCCTTTTTGTTGATAATATACAATGGCGAAATGCGAAAATATTAGGCTTTTTATGAACACGTGTTCTGGCATCCTGATAATACATTTGCATTTGGCTAAAATTTTTTTAGGAAACATATTAAATAATTCATTCGTTGAGGGCTTGCAATCCCGTTTTTAACCGGATTACGAATAATTTGAAGAGATTCTAAATAAATTAGCAATATTCAATACTAGTAATTTTTCTGCGTGTACTATACCTACTACATTGCTACCTATAATGCCAGGTCGGTACTTATTGTTGTTACTGCTTGTAAAGTGATTTTTTATATAAATACAAATAATATGAAATATTTGACTTTTTAGTATCAGTTACAGGTTAAAAGTTTGAAGTTCATTAACTAGATGACAGAAACTTGTTGAGTGCTATTTTGTACTGACACTATAATTTTATCTATTGACATATTTTTCAGTTTTTATCGTTTATTAATTATTATCACAAACAATTGATCTGGTGGCAATCAAAAAATAAAAAATGGCAGGTACTTTTTGGGTGACATTTTAAGGTGCTTTTCAATTGCAGTTATCACACTGGGAATTTAAATCTAATGACATTTATAAATTATAAATAAAGTACTTTTATGTGTCAATATTACTACTTCAATATTTAACCATTGTTTTATTAATAGTTATAAACAATTAACACACCTTCGAAATTCGTGTTTAATTCAGAATGTTTTAATTGTTTTATTTTTGGACGTATTTTCGTATTTCTCGAAGTTTGCAAACGTCATGGCAGTTAACCACTTAAAAAATTATAAAAATATATTAATAGATGATTATACACGGTAATTTATGATTATTCTCGTACAAGTACAACAAGAAAATTGAAATTAATCCACAGTATGTTTTTTAAGTCTGTTTTGTAAACAATTTTCACTTGTTATGTTGTATTTTGTGGCATTGATAGGTGCTGCCCGTTGGCTGTTTGCGGAGCCACTGAATGACTGAAGGAGACTGGTGGAGGTTAGGTGGAACAAGGGAGGACTTTGTGGTCTAGGGTGGCAGGTTAGGGAGGCCCCATATGGTAGAGGGTGGTGGCAGAGTTGGGTGGTAGACCGTGTGGTAAAGGGGGTCAGAGGGGTTGGGTTGTCACGTGCCAGGTGACGAAGCATCTATCGATAGTTAGATATCGACCAGTCGTTTGTGAATACGAAAAAAATATTTTTATAAAGATAAGATATAATTTTGCAGAAGTTAACTTATTCAAGGCTTCTGAGGTATTTGTTTTTGGTAGTATTTTGCCAATGATGTTTAAAATTTTCGAGGCCCAAACAATTCTCAACATTTTGTAAACATCAACAAAATCATCCAAAATGCTAATTTTGGTCGTTTGTATGTCCTGCGTAACTCTGGTTCAACGAAAATAAATTTGCTTTTAATTTAAGTGTCATTTTAAAAATTGGAACTGATTTTGCGAAGAATTCAGAAAAGCGACAAAGCATCTACCTATTACACAATATATTTAACAGAAAATTATTTCAGTTGTAATTTTCTAAAATAGCAACTGATTGGTCAAGAATTTAGACACTTTCGTGATTTTGCTCGACCTAAGCCAAACTATAATAAATTTCAATCACTGGTCGTGAATTTGTTTATACACGATTTTGTGGAGCATAAAAATCATTTCCAACAGATTTAGGGAAAACTGAAAAAAAATTGTATCTTTTCTGAAATAACAATTTCAAAAAAAATTCAACAAAAATATTAATTTTAAATCTTAAAAAATATGTTGCGAAAAAAATGAGAAATAATTGCTGCAACAACAACAACAACTGGTTCAAATAAAAAAAAATCACTTTTAGCAATGCGGAATTTGTTAATCTCTCTCTACCGGAGGCAGAGGGCGCACATTCGTTTTTTTTCCCGTTTTCACGTTTTTGCAAAAAAACAAAATGTTATTATGAAATTCACAATGAAGTTTCACTCTTCAATCAGGTCTTTAACACAAGATTAACCCCCATTTTACATTTTTTTAATTTTTTTATTGTTGATTCATTATTTTAGAATATTTCATATTCTAATTCAGTAATGTTGGCCTCACTGGGTTGTTTACCCGTGCTAAAAAAATGAACTACATTAAAATAAAGATAAATTTAAACTAAAAATAAAGATTAAAAATTAAAATATAATTATCACACTAAAATAAAAATATTAAAAGAGAATGTAAATCGGCATTTATAATGATTTATGTGTTTGTGCGTGTTGCGTGTTTTATATATTTTTTTGTGTTGCGTGTATATGTTTTATTCTTTTATGTTATAGAATTTTGGTAATATTGTCTTTTTTGTTCTTTAATCCATTTTTTTTATTTTGTGTTTGAATTTATTTTTATTTTCCTCAATTTTTGTTTCAAGTGGAAGACTGTTGAATGCTTTAAGGGCCCGCTTTCCGCGTAAAGAATTTAGATTTGGGCAACACTCAATATTTAGTGTTAAAAGAATCCGACAGAGGTGTCTGAATTCGTATTAGGAATAATTTTGGGGGTTATTTAATATTTTAAATAACGAAATTAAATTACCGACATCTATTGCAATTTTAGAAAAACAGACCCATTTTTAGTTAGCACCGAGCAAATCACACTGGCGTGAACTTCGCCCGCTCCAAAAAGTCGCTTCCCGTTTACACAGTATGTTTTTAACAGAAATTGTTTGTCTCTGTTTTTTGTACGTTAATGGAACCGAGCTGAAAGGGAGAGCTTTATTTTGCGAGTATGTCAACGATTTGTACAAATATTAGTGCGGTCTCTAGTTATTATTACTCTACGAACGAAGTCGAAATGAAGATGGTTCTCAAAATATGGGTTTTATTACGGATTTAATTAATTAATTTTTTTTTTAAATTTTACAAAAAACATTTACGAAAGTTATTTGAATAGGTATACAAATTACTTTACTTTACTAAAATACTATTATCACTTTTATAAAAGTAATTTATAACTTTTATAAAATCAATAAATATATTTTTACATCAATAAGGTTTTTCTTATATGGTTATCTTTATAGGGTGTCCGGGGGTAAAGTGCTCAAACTTCAGGAGGTTATTCTAAATGCTAGAAGAAGTAAAAATGAAATGGAAATTATTCGAATTTCCAAATTTTTTCCACAAAAATTTATTTTCCGTAGAAGAAATTGTTTTTTTTTCTATACAAAAAATTAAACTTTTTTACTCGAAAACTATCTTAAAACGTTGGAATTCCAAAAAAAGTTTTTTTTCTTTTTTACTTGTACTATCAATTAGAATCACCTCCCGAAGTTTGTGCACTTTACCCCCGACATCTTGTATAATATGCGCAATATAATATTTATACACGTGTAATATCTACTTTTGTACATTTATATAAATTATATACACGTTTACATTTTTATGCTCATCAAATTTATTATATTATAAAGATAGATAGAAAGATCCTTAGTGCTTCCTGAGGACTTACAAATCAGAAGACTTTTTTGTAATTATTTATTTATTCATTTAAACAATTCAATAATTATAAAGAGTAATAAAACATGTAAGCAACATAAAATTACATTCTAAAATGTGAAAGGGGCTCTATTTATTTACATTTTTATGAAATTACTACTTTTAATAGTTTAAGCTTTCAGTGAACTTTCAATTTTATTTTTAACTTCTCTAAATATTATTTGTTTAAATTGTCAAATATAATTTAATCACAAGCACAAGATTCACTCAAAATGAAAGATTGGTGGTTCTGAAATGTTCCCATAAATACGGTGAAAGAACCCTAAACTATGAACTTATTGCCCTAAACATGCTTCGAGCGAAATGCGGATCTGGAAACCTTATCGTCAATCTGAGCAAAACATACCATGAACGTCAATATAGCAACAGCCTTTGTTCTGCTGCAGTTTCATTAAATGCCGAGAGATCCGTTTACAGTCTCCAAAAAGCAATACTGGGGCACAACCCTAGAAGCCAAGCTAAATGATTGGAATACAGAAAGATAAAAACACACCATTGTCAAAAACATCTTGGCCGTAAATGATTAAATAAAATTAGATTTATTCAGGAAGGCAAGCATTACGGTGATCGATGTTAAAAATCTAACATAGCCCTAGAATAACTCCAGTATCTTTAAGAAACCTTTCTCTTAAAGCTCAGAAAAAAACTTTCCATGACAGTTAGATATACCACTCTACAACAAGGCCGCGTACGGTAAAACTGTAAAAAAAAATAAAGTAATAAATAACAAAATAAATATTTCACAACACAATAATTTCATCGAAAATCTTAAATCCGTTTCACCTTTCTACATTTTCTATATTCTCCTTAAGAGTATAATCCTTAGATAATGCCTTTTCAAATTATTCGTGGAAGCTAGAAAAAAAATAAAATCATTGATTATAACTGCACTTCAAGTGACCTTTTAAATAACAGTAAAGGGCTCAAATGATTTTATTGTTACGTCCGTGCCTTTGCATCTTTACAAGACTTGGGCAAAACATTCTGTAGCAGAGTATAGATTTCACATCTGAAACATAATTAAAGAGTTTATTGAAAATAGAACACCAAGGTACGGTTAGTCAAAAAACGTACAATAAAGTTAATTCTGGGAAGAAATTGTACAGTTGACATTCAGGACAGGTTCACTCCCTCCTCCTCAAAAAAGACCCTCTATACAGCATTCTCAAAGATGACACAGGCTCTGAGAGAAATTATTTTCTTCAGGGCCTCCTTCCGACATAAAAAATAACATCACTGAACTAAATTATATTATTGTAGAAAGCAATCACTTTGTGGTTTGACATATTTAATAAAATAAAATACTTTTTTGTTTTAAAACCACGATATTTATTAATTTAAGAACCGACCGGTTTCGCTTTACTTAAGCATCATCAGGGTACAAATTAATACTAAACAAGAAGTACATAATGTGTGCATATATATAACAAAATTTAGAGGGAGACAACATGATACAAATATATTATAGAGGGAGACAACATGATACAAATATAAGCAACACAAAGACGGTCATAAAATACATTAACATAAGTGTACAAGTAATGGAAAACCGCTAGATAATTATGTAGACTAATGGGTTATACGAATAAATCGGGAAAAACAAAACATCAATAAAACCTCAATAATAACGGTTTTTCCGAATTTGCAAATCATTTGATCGATAAAGATCATACATTCTGTCATAGCACCGGTGCTAACATCTTACATAAAAACGGGCATGGTAACAGACTAAACAATTTAGAGGCACTAGAAATTAAAAAAGCTGTAAAAACCAAAAGTCAGATACTTAATAATCAATTAGACATATCAAGTAGTCCAATATTAAGTCTGTTTCCAATAAACCCATAAAAAATTCCCAGTTCTCCTTACCTCCTTACCACCTTGCCAGTTGATGTTTTGTTTCTCCCGATTTATTCGTATAACCCATTAGTCTACATAATTATCTAGCGGTTTTTCCATTACTTGTGCACTTATGTTAATGTATTTTATGACCGTCTTTGTGTTGCTTATATTTGTATCATGTTGTCTCCCTCTATATTTTGTTATATATATGCACACATTATGTACTTTTTGTTTAGTATTAATTTGTACCCTGATGATGCTTAAGTAAAGCGAAACCGGTCGGTTCTTAAATTAATAAATATCGTGGTTTTAAAACAAAAAAGTATTTTATTTTATTTAATTATATTCCCCACAGTTTCAGAACTTTCGATAGCTTTTTTCGCTGGCCCGTTCATTATTTTTCTGGATTCCACGTTCGAGTATTGTTATTTGAAACAGGTGGCCCATATTATTATTACATATTATATTATATTTCGGACATCGTTGCATTGTGAATCATTAGAGCAGATCTTAGAGTAATATTACTCTAAGGAGCAGATGTAAAGTGACGTGTGTATTTGTGTACGTAGAAAGTTAATTCGCAAATAAATCACGATCGTATAGGAACAAGAAAAGAGACAAGACAACAAGAAAATTAAATTAATAAAAATTTACCCCGTAATTTCTAATGCATTGGAATTAGTTTTATTTCCCAAAGTACCTATTCTGAAAAAAAAATAATAACTTTTTACTACACAATACATAAATAAAAATATGAATTATTAATTTTTATAGTAAATTATCGTTTATAATAAATATAAGCTTATAAATCAAAAATTGTATTTTTTTCTTCTCACCTATTAGATAGGATATAATTTTATGAGATAACATTTTTTCTTTGAAATACGGGATATCTTTCGTGTATTTCCCATCTTTGAAAAAACAATATTTATTAACTCATAAACTTTACACGCGTAAAAATTATCTTTATAAATTCAAATATTTGCACGTAATCGCACGTCTGTAGATCATAGAACGATGAACGACACGTCTGCCCCCAAAGCCCTCGAGTTGGCGAATGAACTTCTCAAAGAAAGATAGTTTAATCTGCAAGTCGGAGCGAGCGCGCTATAATAAATATGATTTAAAAGCAATAGGCGTAAGCGACAGTTGTGAAAATGTTTAATAAATCACGGCGTATTTCAAAAATAGCAAAAATTACTTATGGGGTCTATTGAGTAGCATTAAAAGAAGCATTGTGATTTTTTTCATACATATAACTTGTAAAATAACAGAAATAAAAGTGTTAATAATATTTTTCTGAGCATACTTTGCGATTTATTTCTATCGAGGGAATTTCAAATAATTACCGTTTCGGCTTTTGGAACAAATAGATACTATCTTAAAGAATAACATATATTTTTTTAAGAGCTTAAAAACTTCAAACTTTTAAGGAAAATATCTCGGAAATTGGATGAAATTCGAATAGTGGGCCCTTAATAGCGTGGTATTTATGGTGTCTTTGTCCAAAGGTAGTGTTTACCGTCGGAGTTTTTATGTTTTCTTTGTACGCTTGTCTGACCGGTCTATTAGTGATATTTTGTGTATGTTGGGGTTTGTTTTTTTGGTCGAAAATGTAGTTCAGTAGTGTTTTAACATATAATTGGCGTATATCAAGTACGTCACGGCTTTTAAATATTTGGTCTGTGTCGGTTAGTTTATGTTTTTTGAGTATTACCTTTAATATCGTTTTCTGTGCGATTTCTATTTGAGTGATTATTGATTGGCATAGCGCAAAATATATTGTTTTCAATTGTTTTATTTTATATATGTTTCTTATATTTAGGAAAATGTGTATTGTTCTGAGGAGTCTATTTGTGATTTGTTTGATGTGATGTGTCCATCTAAGATTATGGTCAATTACGAATTATTGTTCAAAAGGATGAAAAGTTTTATTGAGAACGTGAAGGTTTGATAAATCCCATGTGTTTTTGCTTGAGTAATGGAAAATTCTAGCAATCAAGTGTTAAGGCGAAGCTTAATGCTAAATCACTATTTTGATTAATCTTTATAACGAATTGGTGTACATTATGAATACCAAAAAATATGCTTTAGATAAATTGAAGGTTTTCCTATCGTTTCGCTTGAGTAGAATAATAATATAAAAAAAATTACTCAATAAAAAATATAAATATAAACTACTAAAAATATATATTTTTCAATAGAAATTATGAACGCGTAAAGGAAACAACTTTTAAAAAATACAGTACTATAGCTAAGATTATTTGTGACAGTTTCACTTGATTAACTTTTTTGCTTTCTTATAAAATTAATTACAAAATAAATAAAAAAAAACAGTTTTATGCTTTAAATCGAACGTTTCTAGACTCCGTTTGTTAAGCGATTTTAATGCCTATTACTTATAATATAAGGTATACCAAGAATATACACATTTTTGGCTTGTAGCTTCCTCTTAAGCATACACAATTTCTACCGATTTTTAACAAGTTTCCCGTTAACTCTAAGTTTCTATGTTCCAAAAAAAAGTTATTTTTGAAGATATATGAAATTCCCTCGATAGAAAAAAATCGCAAAGTAAGCTCCGGAAATTATTAAAAACAAATGTTCTGTTATTTCATTTACAATGTACCTTTAAATGCAACTAGAGAATTTAACGACCGATTTTTGCTTTCAAACGAGTTGTGTTTTATTAAATATTTTCACCTTTTTCGCTCAATTGTTATCGTTTTTTTAACTCTAACATTCGTATTTATATATCTCACTTTCAAATCATCTTTGAACGCTAACCACTTAGAGTTAAATAGAAACTTCTTATAAATCGGTAGAAATTAAGAATGTGGGGGATTAAACTGTTATATGAATAATTCACAAGATTATGATGGTTAGGTACCCAATTCAGATATAGTTGTTAGTAAATAAAAATATAAACAATTTATTTATTGATAGTGGAAGTTTATTTTTAATCATTAGCTCCACGTAGGAGGCACTGAAGAAAATAATTTCTCTAAGGGCCTAAGTCATCTGTGTAAGGGTTTTTTAAGAAAAGGAAGTTGAGGAAAGTTTGTGAAGGAAAAAAATGAAGGGCGTGAGAAGGTATCTGGGGGTCAGTGTGTCCAATAGTGTGATGGACGGTTGAATTCATCCCTCCCATTGTGGTGCAAGGCTATGTGTCGAGAGAGTCCTGCTGGAGAGGTAAAAAAAATCTGTCTCAACCAGTCTCTCCAAATCCGGCTCGCCACACAGGTGGGCAGACGCATTCGCCGCCAGGCCTAGACAAACCTCACCCCATGAACCCGGGCTCCCCTGCTGATCACCAAACGTAGCGAACCACTTGGCAGGGGTGTTGTTTATCAAATGATTGGTTCCCTTCTCTGTATGTGACCCTGGAACCTGGAACCCTAATCAATATAAAATAATATTATATGTGCTCCGTCTAATTCCAAAGAATTTCAATGCTCCGTCATTAATTCAAATAATTGAAAAAGAAATTTGTGCGACAAATTTTTGGTTCCCGCTTTGTTCTTTTTGATTTGAGAAATTTACGTCCACTAGTGACATCTATTGAAAAGTCGAAAAGTCGCACGTGATTATGAAAGACATCCCCTACTAAAAGCACTATCTATTAACTGTAACACGATGTTTATCTAGGACCCAAACCAATTACTCCGACTGAAAAACACAGATGTCTCTATACTCATCTCCCGTACGTGAATGAATGATATCACGAAATGGATTAAAAAAACAATTCAACCTCCAAAGTCTGGCTTTTTATTAGTAGCGAATCCTGAATTGTTTCATATTCAACGGATATTTATTTTATTACCGTTATTGATTCGAATGGCTTTGGATAAGCAATTGGTGTTATCACAATCCAATTAGAAATGATTGATCGCAAATTGGTCATCAAAATGAGCACATAATATAAATTAAATGCATTCAAATGAAATATTATAGACTTACTTGAAGCAAATACCGTATGGCCTATAATATTAATTACGTCCAACTCCAGTAAAATATTGTCAGTATCAACAACACTGGCCGCTAGAGGCGCTGGTGTAATAACATATTGACATTTCTTTCAATAAATAAAATTGATAGATTGTGTTTATTTAGTTATTGATGTTGGTGTTTTGCGCCTTCTAATATTTATATAGATGTGTGCAGTTTACGGATGTAACAATTACAAACAACAAAAACACTACAAATCGTTGATAGGTTATAGTAGCAAAGAAATGTTTTTGATTACATAAAAAGTTAAATCTACAAAAAATTAAATTAAAGAAAATATCTCAAAATTATATAAGTATTCACTACCTTTCTACACCATGTAAGACAGTGTTAATAGTCGCTTTAATATTTTTTCATGTATGAGCAAAAAAGCAGTAAAGTCGTATGTAGGTTACCCATTTTAATTTTTTTTTCGATTTCTTTAAATTACTAACGTAAAATAAATTAAAGTGTATGAAAGAAAACCAAGGTGCACAACTCACGCCGCTAGGAGATGCTATCAGAATGTACGGGAAATGTCAGAATTGTTAATATTATAGGTTATTTGCTTGAAGGGAACGAATAGATTTAGCCTAAAAACCTGGGCCTCGATTTTCGACGAAGTCATTCCACTCGAAAAACAGATGGTTCGACCCACTCGTTGCTCGAGTGAAATGACTTTTGACGTTTGACGTATGCAATTTTGAACCTTCGACGAGACTCAAGAATAAGAATGTCGACCAATGTATGTACTTTCGACGCTGATTGCGAGCGGCCTAGATTGGAGAATCGATACCCAGACGTTATGCAACACTTGCAATATTTAGTTTTAATATATTGACAGCCCATTTTTCTTTGTATGCTTTTGCATATAGTTGCCTTAATTTTGTTGCCTTAACCGCCACCACGACTTGTTTAAGATACCACATAGCAGAACACATCTTCTAGCACAGCATAGCATGACCAGGAGAATAGTGCTTTGAATGAAATTTATAAATCAGTGGATAATATATTTAATAACTCTTTCAAACCTTAACAACTTTTTTGTACGCCTATTTTACAGGTTAAAATAAAAAATCTTTTACTGTAAATGTATGAATAATAACAATAATAAATGGTTAAACGCAAGGCAAACAAATACAATATTGGATTAAATCACCGATACAATATTTAATTTGTATGCCTTTCTTAAAACAATTGAATTTTTATACGGACAAAACTATTTTTTCATATTCATATTACGTACGTACGGACTTGTCTTCATTTTTTAAAGCATAACTTGCAAAAAGTGATTTTTAGTTAAGGCGATGCACTACGTAGTAATGCAAAATCATGTGTTTTTGGTTTGAAAATTTGGTCGCCTAGAAATATTTCAGATGCTTTAAATAAATACCGTGAGTACAAAATACATCTTGGCCTTTGAAATGATCGAGTATTTTTTACATAAATCTTTTTACAAGCACAGAAAAAAATAATTTCTAAGGCCTATGAAAACTGCTTTAAAGTTCAAAATCTCCTACTTACGAACCGATTTTCGGTTATAATTTTATTGTATAATGTGGAAAATTAAGTTATTTATAAAATGATCGGAAAACATTTAAATATTTATGCCTGAACATCCACAAAATAAAATAAAAGGCACTTTTTGGCAATGTTTTTTTCTTGCCTAAATCAAAACAGCTGGATGGTGTTAAGCGGGAATTTAAGCCTTATCGCCATCTACGTAAGGAATGTTATTGATGGGGGCTCGATTCAAAATATTACACGACGTAGTGCATCGCCTTAATATTTAAACGTTTAATTTAATGTAATTTTAACAATTTATAATATATGAAAATCAAACGGCTGTTTTATTTTAGGATGGGTGGTTTTGTGGAATTAAACAATTCATCAAATTTCAACGTTCATTTGCGAGTTCTGTGAATGTACTATTCGAGTTCTGTTATTATGTCATTATAGACCAGTTACTTGACAGAAATGAAATAATAACAGAACTTGAAAAGAACTTTCACAGAACTTGAAAATTAAGTTTGAACTTCCTTCCGTCCTTAATCTTCCAAATGGATACCAAATCAGAATCTTTATTCAATTAATTAATTAATTCTTTATGCATTGAACTGGATGTCAATATTTTTTGAAACTGGTTTAATTCCACTTGACAGAATATAAGAAAGTCGGCCACTAGAGTCTACCCTATAATAAGTATACAGAAAGAAAGAATATTGGGAGGCACGTGCTTTTCCTCCTTCATATATCCATATAATCACAACTCTTCCCAACCGGTTAATAATATAATATACATGTTAATAATATGACATTCATTGGGAGCTGAAAGAAACAACGTGCTTGGCTAGGCTGACAAAACGGAAGGGTTTATTACATATCATAGACAAGTTAAGTTTTTTATAAGTACCTAAAGACATGGTATTTTGAGCATATTATAACAATAAAGTTTCTTGTCTTTACAACGTACAGACAGGGGCGTCCTTGTGATGTGTAACACAAAAATAAAACATAACATACATTAAGTGCCTGAACTTTGGAGGACACAGCAGTATCCAGAGGCACTAGGAATTGTTTAAACTTTTTATGTTAAGGTTTATGCCTTATAAGAGTCCCAACTACTCCCAACAGTCTGCAGTCAGTTACACAAAAATTTACACGACATAATGAATGGAAAGATTTTTATGGTCTCCTCTAATTCGAAGGTCGCGGGTTCAAATTCCAAGTAAATTTTATTTAATGAATTTGTGTTATTTCACAATTTATTAATTTTAAATAATATATAATATACTTGCGGCACTTTCCAGTGTGGAAGATACTCTCAGTATCGCCCTGGCCATCGACCACCATTCAGAATTGAAAAGTTTATTTAAAGTGGCTTTGGCCGTGTTGGTGACCAGGTCTGAAAAGCCAGGAAACCCCCCCCCCCACCTTCCTCTTTCCATCTCCTTGCACTCCCGCTTCTTTCAGCATCACAGACGTTTTTACACGATTTGCATGTTTTTTCATTAATTTTCAGTGTTTTACGACGAATTACGATGTTTTAGACAATTTTTCATGTTTTTCCACAGTTAAACAAAGAAAAGGTTTTTTCAACAATTTTTCAGGTTTAGCGACGATTATACACATAATTCGGTTTTATTACACTTTTTCAGGTTTTATGACGTTTTTACACATTTTGCATGGTTTTTCAGTAATTTTCACTTTTTTACGACGATTTACGATGTTTCAGACAATTTTTCATGTTTTTTCACAATTAAACAAAAAAAAGTATTTTCCACAATTTTTCAGGTTTAACGACGATTGTACACATAAATTCAGATTTTCTACAATTTTTCAGGTTTTATGACGTCTTCACACATTTTGCATGGTTTTTCAATAACTTTCAGTGTTTTACGACGATTTACGATGTTTCAGACAATTTTTCATGTTTTTCCAAAATTAAACAAAAAATTTGGTTTCTCTACATTTTTTCGTGTTTTCCCACAATTTAACACATAAATTCGGTTGAACATAAAATGACGTTTTTTCCAGACGGTTGGGAGCAGTTGGAACTCTTGTGCGGTATTCACATAAAGAAAGACGTCAGATGGCCGGCAGGAGTGTAGGGTTTTGAAAGAAGCACCCGTTACTTCTTATAAGTATTGCAGTATTCCTGGTGACTAGCAGTTAAAAACCCACTCCGCGGGTTTTTTGCTGCTAGGCCCTGCGGGCGGAACTTAGTTGGGCTTCGCCCAGCTTAAGTGATACTAACAACAGTTACATTTAATAGGTAGATATTAGGTCATTCACAGAGAGAGGGTGAGTATATATTGTTAAAACACGAAGCAGGAAGTAGTTAATGCATAATAAAATGTTCTATTTAGGCATGATAAGAATGACAGTTGTTGGGGTAAAACTTTGCCTCTCCCGAATAATTGCCTAAATGGGTAAAGGTAAATTAATAATTACCTTATTATATAAATATATATACCTGGCAAAATATATACCTAAGAACATGTCAGATTAGATATTTTTTGGCTAATTTTACAATCAACGAAGCGTTTCTAGCTTCCGATTGTGTTTCATGTTTTTTATTGGGTTGGCAGTGCCTACATTTCCTACAAACAAAAGCGTATTATGCGCGAACTTCATATCGTTGTTCTGTCAAAATGGTGCGAAATTATTATTTACGTAAATAAAATTAAATATCAATATTTTTAAAAATCGTAAATGCAAAGAGTTGTTGTTTATTGTCATAAAGTTGAATCAAATGTTTGTTTTATTTGTAAATGCGTATTAAAACGGTAGTTTTACGTAAATAATTACCGTTGCTTGAATAGATGAAATTGTACGTATTTATATATCGCTCTTATGCGCTCTGTCGGCCAATAGGGAACTACCCCAGATTTGAATTCGACCAATCAGAGGGCCGAAACCGTCCAGACGATAGCGTAATAATACTATCAGAAGATCAGATGACTGAACTGAATACAAGGTTATTTTAAACCGATCGAAAAGCTTTTGGAGTCAAATCGATGTATATTAATGACTTGCTATGAGCTCTTATAGGTGTTTGTCCAGATAACGAACGATATCACATTATTTATGCGTGTTATAGTTTTATGGTAGCGAACTTTCCACGTTAATTGTAGTGCAATAATTATTTATAGGGTTTGTAAATCAAGTAGCTGTTTTATTTCACATCGTAAACACCCATAATTATTCTGTGGTTAGAATCCAACCTAGCCGCTTACCTTCAATAACTAATAACCAAACGTTTATTGATGTCAATGATAAAAGCGACTGTTTATGAGTGTAGTCGACTATTTATTAGTATTTTTCCTAGAAAATCGTCGTTTTTTAATGTCAATACTGTCTAAGAGTACCAACAAATGTCCGAAGCCAGTGGGACTATGCCATTTACAAATGGGAGGTGAGACTAAAGGAAATGGGGAATGAGATGGAAAAAAAGCAAGATGTAGTGTTATTAAATTATGATTTTTTGCACTCTTTCAGAATTGTACATGGAGAGAAATGAGTACCGCTAATTTATTAATAATATCTTCAAATTATTCGTAATCCGGTTAAAAACGGGATTGCAGGCCCTTAACAAATGAATTGACGAATTATCACGATGGCAGAACAAGTCTTCATATAAATGACAATATTTTCGCACTTCGTCATAATATATTTTCAAGACAAACGCAGGGGCATGAACAAGTTAGGATGTGTTAGGAATTTAGTAAAAGTTTTTCAGGAAACGACCTGCAATCCCGTTTTTAACCACATTACCAATAATTTAAAGAGGATCTTAATAAATTAGCAACACTCAGTGTAGGTCTGAAGTTCTGTAGAGTTATTCTACGTTGAAGTCTGATGATAACCCCGATGATAGCTAACCTTCAATAGGAGAGGGCAATGTAGTGTATATAATAGATGGATACGTGCAAGCGAGACAGAATGCTTGCAGTGGATCTTTATAGGGTTTGTGTATGGTTAGTTCGGTTCCGTTTGTTATTCGGATACCGCCACATAACAAACAATGTTGTAACAGTAATACTCTCGCTTTTAATAAGATCACAATATTACATTGGCGCAGCCGGTATGAGAAAAAATAATATTTTGTAATTTATTTAGGAAACATAATATTGCTACACCAAAGCTTCCACCCCAAACCCCATCACAGATTCTCAAACTTATCTTGACCACCGCCCACTTATATCTAGTGCCCCCATATTTTTTTAACTTACCTTGTTGCGTATCTTAAAAACAGTTATTTCAAATATAATTTTTAAACCATGAAAATTACATGGAAAGGATATATAGTGTGTGACCCATATTCTATTTCTGACATCAAAAAAGGTTTCAATGAGAGGTAATAAAATCCTACTTAATCACACTTAGAAGTATTTTTTATTGATATTAGAAGAAGGCTTTGAATTTAAAACTTATCTAATGTGATGGATGAATCTGATGCAATTTGACGAGTTTCTCAATATCAGTCTCGAAATTACATTACAAAAACAGCCGTAAGTTGCCACGTTCAGTAACTTGCAGCCAATTTCTCTTTTTATTTAGCAACTTTGCTACAGCACTTAATCCACGTTCACACAAATACAACGACGAATTGAAGAACTGAAGGTGGATAGTCCGATACAGTTTTCCAAACAAACTTTGAGGAACCAATGACGGTGATGGAAAATATAAAAATATGTATAATTCCATTATTAATGTTTTACTTAATTTAAAAACTAACTAACAACGTGGCGAACACCCAGTTTTTTAATAAGGAAGTGAAATAAACTATTGTTATTCATTTCGGCCAGATTCCGTCGGATTTTTATATATAGAATTTGTCTGCCGTCGCCTCTCTAGATTTTCTTAACGTCCCCTAATTTCGTTTGAGCCTTCTAGTGCCCCCCTGAAAGCCTCCAGCGACCACAAGGGGGCGTTATCGCCCACTTTGAGAAAGACTGGTCTGCATGGTGCACCACTGGGATATCGCATAAATGTTATGCCTGCATTACAATTAAAATTTTAGTATTTTGCAGTATCCGGTTACTCTCAGTTTTTGTTGTAGACCAAATATAACATAAGAAAAGTATCTTATAATTATTCTTTCGACTTTATGTCCGTCTTCCCCACAGAAAAAAACTAAACCCTTCCACACACTTTTCCACAAATGATCAGCTAGTCAATCCACATTATGTAAGTGCATTATATAAGCATAATAAATACAAAACAATACAAGAACAACACGTCAACTCGCCAGAGATCAAATGGGAAAATAATTCACCGACTCCAGATATTTTCATATCAGAGGGTTCGGCTCGGTAGAACTCCTAACTGGACCTATAAATCCAACTGATCCCTCAATAAAAATATTTAAAAAATCTTTCGTAATCCTACATGTATTTAAAATGATTGATTTTTGCATTTTTATATATAAATTCTTTGACAGATCTAATACGCCTAAATTTTGAATGAGAGAGCTAGGTATAATGCCAGTAGCCGAAATAACAAATGGTAATATTTTTATAGTTTGAGAATACCAAATTCTTTTAATCTCATTTCCTAGATCTGTGGATTTTCTTACAATTTCATTAAAAGATTTTTGAATATTACAGGAATTTGGAATAGCGACATCAATGATATAAGTTATTTTTTAAATTTTGTCATGTAAAACTATATCGGGTCTATTATGACTAATCGTTCGGTCTGTTAGTATAGTTTTATCATAATATATTATTTTATACAATTAATTTTCTAAAAATGAATTTGGTTTGTATTCATAATATAGTATGTACTATATTACGGTAGTTAATCAAGTGATGTTTAATTATCAAACTTTGGTGAATTATTTTTAAAACTTGATTATCCCGATATAATATGTTCTATAGTTTACGGAAAAGCCAAACATTTAATTAGTATTATTATTATACTCTGTTGCATTAATGTACCGATTTCGAAGTTGTTTTATACTTTATACAATTTTTAACAGTTTGTACTTATACTTTTTTATACCTTATTTTTATATTACTTAATACTTTTTTACTAATTCTTTTTTTTAGTTATTTTATACTTTTTACACTTCATTCTTGTAACTTTATACATATCTTTAAAATGTTATATAAATTCATGGAAAGTGATGGAACAAAAACTTTATTAACTGGGTTAAGTAGGTTAGGTTAGGTTAGGTTAGGTTACTTAGGTACTTATGTTAATGACACATGTTTTGCCATATGTATTAAAATAATCATAACAAATGCGCATCAGAGTTCTACTATCCAGAGCTACGTTGAAGAATATGTGGGAGTATACAGGTACTAGTCCCAACGAGAGACAGTAGGTGATGTTCTCGTTCTATCTTCTGTCCTTTTGTTTCTGCTTGATAAGGAAGAGGACGAACGTCGATGATTTCCGTACGATCTCTCACTGGGACTAGTATAATTAGAAGTGGAGAGGAATGTTGGGAATTATTTTCTAAACGTCTTCTCGTATTTTGCAGAGATTAGTGTTAGAGAAAGGTAAGTATGAAAAAAAATCATTTTAGACATTGCAACTTTTATTTCAATACTGTAACATCAATAGGGAACTATGTTTAGTTATCATTTAGGTATTAATAAATAATTGTGTTTCATATTAGAATATGGATAATAAAATGTACACATATATTATATTGAGAATAAAACATTGTTTTAACATCCTCCTAGAAAAAATAATAAAATTTTAAGAAAATGTCTTATTAAAGATAAATGTGGATAAATGATATTAAAGTTATTGATTGATGTTATAAAAACTGCAATTTAAATAAAAGTTTTTTTGTAAGAATTAGAAGTAGGTAGGTATGCTACATAGAATGCTGGTAATATTAATTAGTCATAAATACGATTTTTCGTTAAAAATATTGACTTGAATATAATAATGTTATAAATTCACATTAAAATTATGTTTAAATATAATACATTTCATATATTTTACATCTTTTTATATAGAGAAAAATAATGACATTCTAGAGAGAATTGGCACATATATATTTAAATTCTGGATCGAGATGTATTTTAAATAGAACGTCAACCTAAATAATAGTCCAATATAATTTAAGCCAAGAATTGTAATTAATACAACAACACATTTAATCTGTTTCAGACATTAAAACATATTGGAAACTTTCAAATTCTAACAGCACACAATTCTTCACAACATATATAAACTCCTTCCTGTGTGGACGACATTATATTATGCTTTTGTAAATTGGGTGGTTCACAAAGCAAGTCCAAAAATATTGTATTTTAGATCACTGCATAAAGATTGCGAGAAAAGCTTTTATTTAAAAAAATAAACTTTTAGTAAATTCGTAATAATATCGTAACACGTGTTCATGCACCTGCGTTTTTATTAATAATTTATAACTACGAAATGAGAAAATGTAAGGTTTTTTTATGAACACGTGTTCCGACATCGTGACAATACTTTGGTTTTTTACTAAAAGCTTAACAGGAAACATATCAATTCATTTGTTAAGGGAATTAAACCCATTTTTAACCGGAACACGAATAATTTGAAGAGATTCTTACAAAATTTGCAATATTTTTATCAGTTAGTTTTGTCCGTGTACCCTTACACAATTAGAAACACTCAAATTTGAACCTAATTTACTCAAAACCAACCAGAATTGACTTGGCGTGTTGTAGGCTCAATTATAAAAATACAGAAGTTATTAATTTTAAAGAATCTGGCACAAAACTTGACCTCTGATATTGAATATTGAAATAGAATTTAAGTCAACGGTCCATCTTGTTCAACATTTGGAAAGCCTTAAAGATAGGTCGCGTCTAGTATCTGAACTGCATGACCGGCGCCTTGGCTGACTTGGCGTCGGGGGTCGCATCGCGCTTGACGAAAGAGTCGAAGTTGGAGTGGTCGATCTCGTCAAAGTTCCGCTTGGCGAAGCCGACGAAGCCCGAAGAGTGATCGATCTCGTCGAAGTTGCCCCTCTTCATGGATGGCTTGGCGTAGTAGCTCATGGGAAGGTCGGCCAGACGGCGCTTCAGCCCTCCGAAGGTGATTCCGCTGAAACAAACGACATTCATTTTTAATATAAGAAGCATACACAATAACTTCTACGACTAGAGATTACGTTTTAAGAATATACCTCTCATTTTAAGATTTTTTTACATTACTTTACACATACAGGAGGCCCGAAGAAAATAATTTATCTCAGGACCTATGCCTTTGGGTATAGAGTACAGTAGGTACGCACAATTTCGCCTCTGACGATGAAGCCTCCGTGCCTGAGCTTGTCACTTAGATTTACACAGAGAGTATCAATGGAAGGGTTATTGGGAAGATTGCTTGATTGGTTAATTTATACAATAAGTAGATAGTTTCAAAACAGTTAAGACGTACGACCGGATACCATTTTATGACCGCATGGTTTCTGATAAATACACAGTAAACTAAATCATTAAAAGGTCTCTCATTGCATTTGCCTTACAATTTTATTACTTTCCTCCTCATTTCAGGGTACCTGAACCATGATAATGTGTTCAATTTATAATAAGTTGGAAAATATTACATGAATTATCGCGGCAAAACTAGACCTTTGCTATGTGTATTTAATTTGTAACGGGTTTCAAAATACAAACTTTACAACATATATCAATCGCCCTTTTGACTTGATTTGATTTTAATAGTTTGATATTATTGTAAGGAATGGCTAACTACTATACTTGATGTACAGTTTACAAGCCTTTAAAATTGACTATTTAAAAAAACCCAAATAAATAATAAAATAACAGTATAACCTAAAAAAGTGTCATTAATTTCATTTCCATTTAATTTTCATGAAATTAAAATAACACGAAAAACAATCTAATTCCTAAGAAGGGCATCAAACTCCCTTTACCATTTACGAATTTGGTACAAACATAAAATCTGGTTTAAGGTTAAAAACGAGGAACGCCATTGACAGGTATAAGTAGGTAAGTTTTCTCAATTGTAAATGTATTAGCTGACTTGTACACGGCGTTACTCGATTTTTCTCTACATTGTAAAAATAAAATATCCATGTATCCATATATGTATATATGTAAACCCAATCAAAATCCGTTGCATAATTTAGAAGAACTATGGGCACAAACATAAAGACGCGGATAGTAAACTTGTTTTATACTGCAAGGTTTTCCAATAAGAGGTGTTATTTTGATATTAAATCGTAAAATATCAATGGTTTCGTTGCTTGTGTGGCACGTAGCGCCGTCTTGTTGAAAGTAAACGTTGTCCAGATCAATACCATTCAATTCCGGCCATGAAAAATCATTAATCATCTCTCGTTAGCGCAATCCATTCACCGTTACTGTTGCTCCAGCCTCATTTTCGAAAAAATAAGGTCCAATGACTCCGCCGGACCATACACCGCACAAAACAGTCACACGTTGAGGATAGAGAGGCTTTTCAACAATAATTCTTGGGTTTTCCGAGCCCCAGATGCGACAATTTTGCTTGTTGACGAAGCCACCGAGGTGGAAATGGGCCTCATCACTCAAGATGGTTTGCATTTGATTCACTCTAGTGAATTTTAATAATTTCAGTGCGTTGTTGAAGCATGTATCGTTCCATTTTTATTAATGGCGTAGTCTCTACTTGTCACATGACAAAAAATGACAGCTTCAAAAGTAACATCTACCGAAATAGCGGGCTATTCAAAATAACACCTCTTATTGGAAAACCCTGTATATAGAGATTTAGTTCCGTGGAAAACAAGTCTTTGGCGTGCTGGCGTGGTTGAAACTCGATTGTCCCGTGAAATCACGGGGAAACTTCAACAATCAAATTAAACTTGAGAATAATAAAGCGAGTACATTATTTCCATCTAATTTGTGATAAAATAATAATAAAACTTTACCAGTTAAATGTTACAGAATGCTCCAACCCCTGATTAAAACATTGCCCTAATATAGAACTTCCATTGATTGAGTAAAAATATTGTTTCAAAATGCTGGGCGTTTTGTTCCCGGCTGGCAGAATCTTTGACAATAACTAGCAGCCACCTCCATATAAATCTCAAGTAGCTACATCTGAGAGGATGTTCAGGGTCTTAGAATTAACTTTTTCGTTAACTAGGAGTGAACCTAGTTCTACTCAAGGATAAATAATTATCCTTAACCCCTTAGGCAATGTTGGGAGACATTCTTCACAGTAAATAAACAACTGCAGTCTTTTTAGGAGATATATACCAGCCTGATACGGTCTCATAAAAGTTATGATATCTCATTTTGTCTTACGGTTAGAAATGTGATTTAAACAATGTTGGAAAGAGAGAATTCCAAGCTTTCAGTTTGAATTTAAAAAGAACACCTTTTTTTAAAAAATAATGTCATGAAATAACATTTGGCATTTTGAAAAATTAAAAAAATATTTATGTGTAGTAACGAAAGAAAGTGTTTTTTAGTTTCGTGTAAAGTACTAATGTAGTTTACACGATAAAAACCATATCGGAAAGCGAATTTAAAAACTTTTTCTATGTTTGCATTCAAAATTAAAAAAAAATCAATTACATATTATGTCGTATCATTTATAATCTGAAAGACTCTTTCGTCTGCTTTGAAGAAAATAATTTTATTCTGAAATACGTTCAAAATCAGCTAAGTTATCTAGAATAAAATGTAGTGCGAAAATATTTTCTGCGGAAATCGAAAGGACACGGGTTCAAGTCCCGTCGGCGTCATGTATCTTTTATCAGGAGATTTTTCAATGTGGATGAGTGTTTCAGGCTAATAATTATTGCTTATAAAAATAATTGTTATTATTAGTGTTATGGCGATGTAGGAACACATGTTCAAATTCAAATATTTTCTCATTTCGTTATTATATAATAACATGATAAACACAGCTGCATGAACACGTGTTATATTGTGAAAGAATTAATAGTTTGTTAGGAAATGGAGTGCTATCATGTTTTTAACAGGTTGTTATTTTCAATAAATCAACAATATTCGTTTTCTTCGTGTGGAATTATGGAACTCCGTGAGGGATTACGCCAGAAGGCTTGAAGAAGAAAAATAAAATAAAGATCAAAATTATTGAAATAAATTACTAAGTTAGCCATTCTGATTTCCACAATTATGCTAAGTGTACGAAATGACTTTGAACTTCAAATTTCCTAAGGACTAATTTAGGTACTCGTATCTTATCGAATGAAGCGGTATTAATATCGGAAGGCTTGTTACACTTTGGCAATTTGAATGTACAAATTAATAATCCCTGTACTCTGGAGACTACATGAACCAGAGGCATAAGGCCGACTTCAGGTGTGCGTTTTTAAGCTTGCGAAAATTGTAAGAAAAGTTTAATAATTTGCGTGAATACACACTGAGTTATGTAATGAATTATCATAAATTTAGTTTTTTTCTTTAGGTGCAACATACAGACGCAATAAATGTTGTGTTAAACATGAAGGAAAGCCATAAGATTGAAGAAGAAAATAATACTAATAAATCAATCCCTTTGGGAGCGTAGGTTTGAATCCTACCGGCTGCGCCAAATGTTATGTATGGAGTATTATTGTGCCTTTATTGTAGCGTGTCGGGTAGTATGCAATAATACTCTTAGATGATCTATGTACTGGTATTTATTGGGGAGCTGTTTGTAACAAAAGAGGCACACAACTGACGTGCATCGCCTTTTATAAGATCTTGCAAGCATTCCCTCTCGCTTGCACTCATCCACATTCGTACAGACATCACAAATACAGAATAAGACACAAAAAACGGTCTCAACTGCGATTCGAACCCAGGATCTATGCCTTATTAAGACAACGCCTCTAACCGCTTGGCCAGATTATACATTCAAATCATCGTTCCTTATGGCGTTGATGAGGAAATAACATCATAAAAAGTGTTATCTGAGAGAATTTCAGCATTGTTAAAATTATCCTAAAACATCAATTTTTGACTTGTGTGTTTAGTTAGTCCAAATAACCAATTTACGTGGAGTGATATTTACGGCCTCCAAGGTCTAGGGGTAAGGTTCTCGATTAGGTAACCGATTGTCGGAGGTTCAAATCTATTTTTCAGAATATATTTGATTCGATGAATATGTGTTATTTCTCAATTTATTAATTAAAAGTGATATATAGTATACTTGCGGCACGTTACAGATTGGAAGATACTCTCAGTATCCCCCTGATGTAAGACCACCGTTCAGAATTGAAACGTTGCATTAAATGGCTTAAGCCATGTTTGGTGACCAGATAGTCCCATTTAATCCCCCACCTTCCTCTTCATCATATCCTCCCCCTTCTCACTACCTTCAACCCCAAAACATACCCCAATTGTGGACGCCATAGTCTCACTTTCTCCAGAGGTTGGGAGCAGTTGGGACTGTTATATGTATTCACATAACAAAAATATTGTGTAAGAGGTGGAAATTACTTGCCAAAAGCATGCGGGTTACGATGTATTTCATGTTCGCATGCTATTAGCGAAGCGCAATTTTGGCATGCGCGCAGTTACGCATTTAACAAAGACACACATGTTCGCAGCCTAAGGTTAGCAAACCTTGGTACCTTGATTACAAAGTATGTACTAGGTACACACGTTCTAAATTGATTTCATTGAAAGGGTAGCAAGCAAAGGTAGTTTCGTAGACAAACCCTAATTAGTTCGGAGAAGGAATTATTGAAGCACACAGTCTTCAGACGGATTGTTAGGTACTTGCATAACATAAAATATGACTATGTTCCCCCAGAGTGGTTTCAAACGGGTGACAACATATGTGCCCGTTAAATCTCATGTTAAAGATTTTTAGAAGGTTAATAAATAGCTCGAGAGGGTTTCATCTTGGGGTATGAATAACCAAGTCGAATTTAATGTTTCAAACATACAATCATATCTGATTACTTCTAAAAGGGATCATAAATACAATCTAGTCTTCTATTCCCAACATACCTTCCATTAATATGATTGGTGTAACTCTTAGTGACCAGCTCGGGTACTAAGTGAAGTCAGAGTCAAGTTAGCCTCTCAGAAGATGGGCGTAACGTACAGGGCCCGCAGATACTCGAATAGTACACAACTGCTGACTCTGAACAAATAGCAAGTGCGGCCCACTATTGAATTAGGCAGCCACCTCTGGTCTGGAGCTCCAAAATTCTACAAAAAATCCTTACTCTGCGCAGAAAGGGGCGGTCCGTTTGATAGATTCCCCTACCTTAACAAGCGGATTGCAAATTTTTGAGCACAGGCGGTAGTTTAGTATGCTGTCCCTTTTCTACCGGTATTACAATGGAAGATGCTCCAAGGAACTAGTGTCATTGATCACTTCGGCACCAGTGAATATTAAACGCGTGCCCAACATATGTATACGGATGACATTTATGGATCTTTTCAAGACCCACATTCAATCCTTCCTCTTCTCAAAAAGACCCTCCACACAGCATCCCTAAAGATGAGATAGGCTCTGAGAGAAAAAAATTCCTCTGGGCCTCCTGTATAGAGGTAATGCAAAAAAAACAAATAAATCTCCAGCATGTGACTGTTATGAATTTCTTACAAAAAATCGTGAAAAACTAAACAGCTACTTGCCGTGCACACAAATTCGTCCATTCCATTTCTTTCTCTAGCATATTCATTAGAATGTGATTTTTTATTCATTCCTTTTTTTAATAGTAGATTTGTTTACTACTCGATATCTCTGGATAAATTGTTTTCAACAATATGTTTTATTACAGAGTATTGAAACAATCAGTACGACATCTTGTCCTACTTCTTGAGAGTTAAATGGATATTTGAAAATATCACATTCCCAGATGAAGACATATATTTTACGAGTTGAAAATAGTGATTAAAAATATAACAGACAACAAAGAACAACGCCGAAAGCTCAGGAAGAATCTTTCTTTTTAAACTTTATGGCAATGAAAAAGATGAGATTTGTCAGTTTTTTTTTTTATATTACCGAGAATTCCATCAAAATATTGCATTTGTGATATCTGCGGGTGACGTGAATCGCATTTTATTTACTGCTGGCTACAAACCAGAACAACTCATCGCCAAAATGCGATTATTATAATATTTTTATATGTCTGAACCATTGATGTTAGTCTATGGTCTGAACCATTGAAGTATATAGATAGAGCCAACTTACGTATGGTCCACTTACATCGTTATGCTCGCCGAGCACAGGTCACCGGCGATAACCTCAAAATGCCGACAAGCACGCTGAGATATTGTATAATTCGTACTGAAAAACATAGGCAAAGCAATGGTAACCAAATGTTGCGGGCTGTCACCGGTGATTCCCTTCGTA
Source organism: Hesperophylax magnus (assembly GCA_026573805.1). Taxonomy (NCBI): domain Eukaryota; kingdom Metazoa; phylum Arthropoda; class Insecta; order Trichoptera; family Limnephilidae; genus Hesperophylax; species Hesperophylax magnus. The sequence goes on from JAIUSX010000088.1 coordinate 5,371,192, forward strand.
GAGTTCATTCGAGGTCGGAAGGATTCGGGCGATGTCGACAGCCGCCACACCCCCTTCCTACTTCCCGCACGGGAACAAGATTTTAAACTGATTTTGCAAGGAATATAGACTCTATCAATGGTTTGAACAACGTTCCAGTCATATTATCTCTTCTATATAGAACAAGTATGTTGCATAACGAAGATAATAAGTTATAGTTACATCTTCTGAGAGTTTGAACCTGCAGAAAAAATCGTTTGCAGAAATATAAACGCTTTTATTTTTTACTGGTCATACTACAAATCTGTAACATAAAACTAGTTGTTAACTACTACTTGACTTCGCCTAAGTTTCACAACATATGGGTATCGAAAATTTGACAAAAATGTAATTATTGTGATTTATGATTTCTAGTTAATTTTAGCAACAGCATTTTAACCAACTATGAAACTACATAATATGTATAATATTCGTGACATTCTAGTGAATCTAACTAATTAAAAAACAAGTATTCATCATTGAAGAAATTAATACTAATACATGAATAACATGAAACTGAACAAGACATAGAAATAAAAGGTAACTGTCGCGTGTGGGAATCAAAACCTGGATCTCTTCGATCAGTTGCGACCGTTACCATGTTTAATTTGATGTGTCTTGTTCTGTTTCATGTTTCGTTTTGATTTATTTCTATTATTAATTAAATATTCATTGATGGGTAACCTTCTAAAGTTATTCCAATAAAAATTGAATAAATATCCAGTTGCTGAAAAGAACTTCACGTCGAAATTGTTCACCTGATGATTCCTTGTGGATTTAAACGTCAAATATAAGCTGTCCTGTAATATATTAATGTATTACTATTGACATATTATTAAAAAACTGGATTAAGTTATTCTGGTTCCCAACCGACGATCTGAGTTGGAAATACATAACTACCTTGGCCGGGGAATAGGGCGGGGGTAGCTGGTCGCGATAGGGGGTGGGAAGGGGAAGGAGAAACACAGAAACAAGAGAAAGCTCTTCTGCGATGGGTGAAAGAGACCAGTACCGGATCTGGTCCAGCTATTCATAGGAAATGTTTTGCTTTTACAAAAAGAAACTGGATTCCATAATAATTAAAAGCAATCTGCTTCAGCGAGTATGAAAAAATTCTCAGTAAATTCATTTTATGTCGAATTTTTTAAAATTCACTTTTATTTGTATGTAATCCGCACAATATTTCCAATAGCTTCAAGTCGGTTGAACTATAAAATCTCCAATTGTTATCCACAAGGGAATGTTTTGAGGTTGTAAGAAGTAGAGGAGGGAAGTAAAGGTAAATAAATGGTAAAGAGAGATGTTGAAGAAGTCAGGAGATTCCTGGGAAGACTTAGTACTAACAAGTGAATCAAATGCTTGAGTATTATCAGAAATTGAAATAATAGATAAGTAGGGTAAACTATGTACACTATGATTGCCCGCAACTAGTGATGGTCAATTCTAATTAGATTGTTATTTTCTCAATAAAGTGGGTATGTAAAAATTTCACTGAAAAATAAAATCAGATTTTGTGGAGCGAGTCGAATTTTTTTAAAATTTTGGGATTTTTTCTTGTATTACCTTAATGTTTTACTTATTATTATTGATAGTAAAATAAAATAAGGAAATGTGTACCATCTTCAGGTTATTTTATCAAGTTTATATTCTAAAGTGGGCGATCATTGTCATTATTGTGAAAATATATATGAACAAGTGGGCAATAGTTGTCATTATTGTGGAAATATATATGAACAAGCGGGCAATCATTGTCATTATTGTGGAAATACATATAGAACAATAATAATGATAAATAATAATATTAGGCTGATTTATATAGTGCCGTTTTCGTGAAAAATCACCACAAGTGATCAATCATTGTCATTATTGTGGAAATGAATATGAACAAGTATGCAATCACTGTCATTATTGTGTAAATATATTTGAACAAGTGGGCAATAGTACATCTATTTTTTCGACAATTTAAAGAAAATTTAACTTAGTTTTGGTGTAATGTGAATCTGTGATAGGATTTGATAGGTAATTAATTAAATATTCTGCAATTATTTATCTTCTAATATAGTTGGTAGGACAAAACCTTACAAAAATTTCCCTAAGCGGGCAGTAATTACTCCATTTTACTCCTATATGTTAATATAGATGATCATCGCTTCCTATCTTTCTTGTCCAAGGAAATAATGGTTTATTGGTAAGTAACTTAATAGAATAAACAATAAGCCGTCTGAATAATTTTTTGATTGTTTTGCATACAGAGAAAGTTATCAAAAGAGGCTTCGCATTAAAGCCTTAAAATGATAAAATCCGAAAAGGAGAAACGTAATGAAATGATTTCTGATAAAAAAGAGAAGTAAAAATATTTGTTATTGTGTAAGGGTTTCCAGCGTAGGATGAATTTTTCAGCAACTAAGTACAATTCTGATGGAGAAGTGAAACAAAAGACCCTGTGTCAATAGAGCACTTTTAATTGAAAGGATTTTTCGAGACCAAATATTGACACCGGCATTAGTAATGTTGGAATACCTAAAAAGATCTGAAATATCTTCTGCTGCAGGTTCGGTTCCAAGGTTTGAAGTTCCAATAAATTTATCGTGTTCATTTCCACTGTTAAAATGCCGCAACAGGTTAATTAACAATTATCTTTTTTGGTTTTGTGCCGTTTCGTTCTCATTACAGACTGAATAGGTATAATATAGACTGATATAAAATTTCTCTTTGCAATTTTCAAGGGAATGTTTGCATATCATTTCATGGTATTTTTTTAGTATGTATACCATAAAAGGGCACCACTGCATTAAGGCTGTGGGATTGTTTCACCGCCATAAGAAAACAGATGAAAAAATTACGATTTAAACACAAGTAAGTTAAATTATTAATGGATATCAGATTATCAATCGAGGGTGATACTCAAGTTTATTTCGCCTTTGAACGAAGAGCAAAATCGAGATTTTTTTTGTTTTTTTAATTGTTAAATTACGTGTATTGAGCACGTGACCAGCGTCTAGAGCCAATGATGTTTCCACCCGGTTAAAGAGGTCGCACAATAATCGATAAATTAATTAAAATATAAGTGCTTTTAGATGAGCAATTACGGCTACCAAGGTAACTATTTTAAAATGAGAAACCATTTAAAACTAGATATTCAATAGTTTTTTGTTGTATTTATTTTATTCTAGCCATTATTTTTTATGAAACTAGAAGTATAGCGTTTTAAGTGCATCTTAAAGTAGGTAATGTCTTCTTTACCATTCAATACAGTGGAAAATTTTGCTTTCAAGTGGCAATATTATTTTTATGGGCAATTGGAGATACATGTAAAAAAGTATTATAGATAAATATGACGTCATTATTTACCTCATCTAGTTTGAAGTATAATTTTAAACAAACAATTAATTATTGATATTTATTACGACACATGAAACAGAACAATACAAATAAAAAAGGTAACGGTCTCAACTAGGAATCGAACCCAGGACTATGTCTTATCGGGACAACGTCTCTAACCACAAACAATTTGATATTACAAATTTAAAATGGTCACTCGATTATGACATACTTTCACAGGACATTATTAAAAGTAAGTTTGTCTTTCTAATGTTCATATAAAGGAAATGACGAGAGTACGTGCAAGTACTTCAGAATCCTGTTGTTACGCCCTTTTTAGGGATTAATGCTTGATGTGACATATACAGATGTCCTTAATGTACCCCGGTAATAACGTCAAATACATAATTTAAATTATGAAAAAGTTTCTTTTTATTTAAATAAGATTGACTGTGAGTCATCGCTTCTATCTAAAAGCAAAAAATATCAAGGAAAAATCGACTTTGAAGTGAATTTTATTGCTAAACTTAATTAGACTTTTACCCGGAATGAATGAAATGATTTTTTAAGGGATAAATGAGTTCATTTTTAAGGCTTTTAAATATTTGAGTTTACGATATTTTAATGTCTGTTTGACATCGAGAATGTAAAATATCGATCTAAATTTCAAAGTAGGTAGGAACCATATTTAACTTCGTACAATATATTTAAAATAAGGAAACAGTACTTACGCACTCTCAACATATGTAAAGGATTGAAATTTGTCACATGAGAACTGGTCGCTTTTATGACTCGTTCTTGAGTGCAAGAGCTCGGCTGTGGAACGATTTGCCGGCCTCTGTGTTTCCTTCCTCCTACAACATGGGTCTCTTCAAGACCTTCCTCTCCTCAAAAAGACCCGCCACGAAAAAGGGGTACCGGCTTCGAGTGGATGGGGTTTGTCAAGGTCTTAGCGACGGATGAATCTGCCCACCAATTGCGCTGTGTACCACCCTCTCTGTCTGCTAGTAATAACCCGAAAAATTGATATTTTTAGTTAATTACTCGTACTGTTTATGCAGTTACTTCAAACACTAAGAAGAGCATTTAATTTAAGTGACCCGGTTAGCAAAGTAGAATTCATACAATGAAGTTAAAACAATATTATTATTATTTGGCCTTGAATGAAGAATTCCTCTCTCTTGGCTCTCTAATGACTGGATTCCCGCAGAGCAAACTGCGAGAAACTAAAGCGTAATGCAAAACCCTTGTGCTTAGGCAAATTCTGTTCTCCTGGTGACAACGACATCATCTTAGCCAATTTAACCCCAAATCAAATGCGTCATTACTAAAATATTCACACGATTTTTATGTTCAAAAACTTTAACGAGCCCCTTGTAATCATTTTCCATACAAAGTGAACATCTCTATACTGATTGGTGAACGCCTAAACGTTGCCTATTCGGGAGGCACCGCCACCCCGGGAATCATTTTATTGGATAACGGTTTAAGTGGTTCGCTACGTTTGGCGATTTAGTAGGGGTGCCCGGGTTTATCGGGTGCAGTGTGTTCAGATCTTAACGGCGTATGCGCCTGCCCATCAGCTGCGTCGCGGGATGGATCGGGAGAGGCCGGTTCGGGGAGACCTTTTCACCTCTCCAGCTGGTCTCTCTCGATCCATCGTCTTGCACCGCAGCCGGGGGGAAGGATTTATACGTCCGTCACTCCTGGACACACTAACCCCTAGATTTCTACCCAACCCTCACACCTTTTTCCTTCCCAGAACTCTCCTTCCTTTCCGTAAAAATACCTTCCACATAGCATCCCATATTCATCCCATATTCCATACTCTAAAGTTACATAGTTACCGACCAAGTTCGCCATAGAACTAACATAATTTTCAATAACACACTGTTGATTTCCATTTTTTTCAACCCTCATCGGTTAATGTATATTATTTTTACAAACGTGGATTTTGACTTTTTTTTCTTTTTCTTTCAGTTTTTCTTCAACTCTTACTTGACATCCTCAACGGAGAAAACTAAGAATCTCTTAAAATTATTGGTAATTCGGGATTGCAGGACGTTTCCTGATAAACTTTTAATAAATTTCTAATATATCGGAAAACGTGCTGGCGAAATGCGAATATATTGTAATTTTTATGAAATCGTGATAATTGATTTTACTAAAAGTTTATCAGGAAACCTATGAAGTCATTCCATAAGCGCTTGCAATCCAGTTTAAAACCGTATTACCAATAATTTGAAGAGATTGTTAATAAATTAGCAATAATTATTTTTCTTCGTGTTGTATCTCTCTCTCTCTCTCTCGAAATGATTCTTTTTTAATTTAGTACAAATGTACATATCAAAGTCGTTCATCCGAAATCCCTGTTATTTGGAATTACGTCACTTCTGCGCTGACCGCCTCAAATCCTCAATTCCAACATAGATAGGGAAAATAGTCTGTATTGACTCTATTTGGTCGCGTTTAGTTTAACGAGAACCTTTGTTTTTCATACAAAGTGAATATGACGCATGACTTCTATAGAGCGAACTCGGTTTGCTAAAAAAACTAAAACCAAAACCAGTCATTTTTGTCAGAACAGGAACAATACCCGTTTTTTATAGCATGTATTTAGGACACAATTGTGTAGTTAGGTCCGCTATTTCAGTTGGCTTCAAAGTAACTGTATCTCTTGAGAGATATTTACGTTCGTCAAGTTGTTCTTTGTTACGAAGCCTGAAAATTTAATCCTTCTGATGTAGACTGAAGTACCGGCCCTTAGGGAACTCTGCTAAATATATCAACCGACAGAATTGTGTTATGGGCATGTCCCTGTACTCGAAATAAGCTTTTGGTGAAATTGATCAAAGATTTTAAATATCGAAATTCTTTCTTGAAAAAGTAACCAAATTGATTAGGTTATCTGGGACCCAGGAATAGAAAGATTTGATGCAATTATGTTTATATTTTTTTAGCAGAAAGATAAACATCCTCAGGTTACGAATAACGTGACAAATAAATAAAAATCTTTTACTACCATCGCAATAAGCGGAAAATTTTGCTTTTGTCGTGATCCTGGGTGAGAACTAGACGCGATACCGAGCTCTGTAAAAGTCTAAAGAATTATTGTTATTATTTTTGCTCTTGGAGTTTGGAACTTCGAGCTCCAGCTAGAGGTGGTTGGCTGTAAAGATTGGTGGTTTGCTCAGATTTAGTAGTATGTTTGTCACCCAAAAGACAATGCCACACCTACACTTCGGAGCGGCGATACTACGGGCTACTCCACGTCCTCTTGGCAGAGCGTAATGCCAATCAACAGTTGAGTCCGTTACGTCTTTATTTTTCTTTCAAGTTCCGCTTGGATTAATTAATATTATCTTATGTTCAATGATAGATTATAAAATCAACTGTGATTATGTTAACTCCACTGAGAAATATAAGGAATTTTATAAAACTTTATTGAAACTATCTCCAATTATAAGTTTTTGCAGCGAGCTTTGAATTGGAACAACGAAAAAATTCTATGCACAATTTTTAATCCGTGTTTTTTTTCGTTAGAAGAGAGATATAACTTTTAATTAATTCACAACATTCGGGCGCGATGGGAAAACAAAGCCTATAGAAATAGGAATATCTGTCTCCGTATTCGCGGTTGTTTATTGAAAACCCGAAGGCATTTATAAGGTACATACTCGCACAATATCTGGTACTGCCGCTGCGAGCTCCGTTGTTAGCACTTTTTCTATTCAATGAATTATCTGTGTGAATCACGATGGATGAGGTTGCAATAAAACTATCATGGGTTTACCTTTAGCGAATATCTATATATTGGTATATCTGTGTATGCTTTTGGCAGCGATATTCTTGTTAATAAAAACAGTTTTTTTGTGTAGCTATTGGTATTAGCAAAAAAGTTACAAGGTTATGACCTCCGTGGTCGAGGGGTAGGGCTCTCCACTGGCAATACGGAGGTCGCGGGTGCAAATCCTAGTAAATTTTATTTGATTAATATGTGTTATTTCACGATTAAAACATTAAAAGTAATATGTTTCAGAGTGGAAGATACTCTCAGTGTCACCCTGGTGTAAGACAACCATTCAGTATTGAAACATGTTTTGGTTATCAGATCAAAAAAGTTACTGTTGAGAAGTAAGAGCTTCATATATGCACGCACAGATGGCAGTGCATAGAGTTTGCGTGGAAGTCCGCAAGATGGAGTAGTCGCCAGGGCCAGTGGGAAGGATCCCAGAGAACCTTACTGTTTCAGAATCCAATTAGCCAGCTTCTAGTTAGGTCGACTATCGAGTCACCATTATAATACGCGGAGTATTAATAAATCCCTGATTAATCAAAAATAACCATTTATTTATAAACTCCTTCCACGACGAGTTGGAGACCTGTTTGTACGAACACAACAGTTACAGACTCTCCAACCTTCCTCTATCCCTCCCCACGACTTTCAGCCTTAAAACATACCCCAATTGGGTATGCTATCGTTACACTGGCTCACTATCAGTTGAAATCCTCATACGGTTTCACATTTAAAAAATAGCTATGGATCGCGCAATTAGTTTTGATGCGAACAACACTATTCAGGGTTGTGTCTGTATGCGCTTTCGGCAGATGCCTGCGAAGCGTTACTGAGAAACTGTTTTTGGCCTTACTATGGTTATTGGCGAAAAAGATATAATAAATAATCTAATTTGAATATTCGAAAAGATTTAAAATACCTTTTTTCAGTAAAAAAATAAACTTTTTATAAATTTCATTAGAGAAGTCGACAGTTTTTGAACGATCTTCATTCATAAATTGAACTTAACTGCAGAGCAGTTTAGAAAGTGTCACGTTAACGACTAAATAAAAATATTGATGATAATATTTAGAATAAAATTCAATAAAACATTTATTGCGCAAAAATACAGAGTACAAAGGGTATAGCTTATAGGTTACATCCCATTTCTTCCAGCTAACCCAATAGTATTATTGTTAGTTATATTAGGTATATAAACGAGTATAACCTCGAAATTGTTTTGTATCTCGTTATTATTAATAATGAATCACATCGATAATAGCTAAACAAAGATGGCAGAGACGTTTCAAACTTTTGCTATTATCAGCAATTTGGTTTCTTGACACGTAGGTATAAATGTAAGAAGATAAAAGTATATAACTAGATAACGCTATACAAAGGGCTTATTTCACGTACTGCATTGAAACGTATTTAAAGTTCTAGATAAGATTTTAACGTAGTTTTCCTTTGTAAAAGAATTTGTGATAGGATCATGTCAAGTTTTATCATCTTTTCACATAATAAATGTGAAAACTTAGGCCTCCGTTATAATACTGTTGCTTAATCCACTATTAATTAATTAGTTTTCTCGCTACGCCTGTAGTAACTACACGATAGCCGTAGAAAGTGTTTATGAAATTAAAACTTTTCAAAAATGCAAACAAAAGCTACAATAAAACATAGACCTTTTAAAGCACCCACTAAATCATACAAGACGTGTAAATCTGGATTATATCATGTTATTTGTAAATTGTAAAAGATTTTTGTAACGTCAAAGAAGCGAGATGTGTTTGAATAGAATTTCAAATGACTAAAATTGTAACACGTCATTTTAGTGATGTTGTCTGCAGCAAGATTAGCAAGATATTTACTTTAACATTTTCAGACCTGAATTAAAACTGGCATTGGTAAAACATATTTGGTGCTTGATGAAAACTGAGTTATTTAAAAAAATATTTGTAATTTTTCAATACTATAGAAGTTATTGCTAAATTCATCTGAAATAATAAAAGGTCTCAAACGGCGTGTTTCACCTAAATGACAGCTGAACTTTGAAAAATCGATGAAAAACCAACCTAAACTAATGTATCGTAACTGTTAGAAGTTAATGGACTGTAGATAGTTCACAATGAAACAGTATGCAGTTTAATATCAAAGGTTGATCGGCGCTTCGACAACCTTTACTAAAAAGCAATTAGGTTTTCAAATTGAACCCTATCTAACGTGGTTACTATGCCATCAAAGTTATGGACTGAATTACAAATTACAGCTTCAGATGGACATGAAAGTGGACAGAAAATAATGTAAACGATATGAAATGAATTTGTGTTTGCTGGAATCAGGTGATAACTTCCAAGATAGTGAATTCCGTTATTTTTATTTTTCAACAACTTGCTTTTAAAATCCTTCTTCTGTTTTAAAAACAAATGCAATCGAATTTGCTCTATGTTCTAGCATTTGTTCTAAATTTCAAATTCTTTTCCAGTAAAGTGATCGTTATGGATAGGTAGTAACTGATAAATGACATCCCGGTAGGAACTAAGCATATTCTCTTTTCTAAGCCGAACACAATGGGTGTCTAGTATATTGATAAGCGGAAATGGTGTGATCGAGAGGTCTGAACTAACGTGCTAACGATTCTACCTGTAGGCTTACAGTACCTCGAAGTATAGAAACAGAGTTCAGTATTTATTTTACTACGATTAATGAAATAATTGTATCTCTTGTATTTCTCGGTTTTCACATATTTTTTTAATACAGCTTGTAGTCAGTATACTCGTAGCTTGAGTCAGTTAAATAATATTTAACGTTCTGGAGAGAGTTGCATATTGATATTACTTTTACCAGAATGCCTCTAATTCTAAATAATCTTATGGTTCTTGGGTGATTAAGTAAAACGTTTAAATTGTATGAAAACGTAAAAAAAGAATTCTAAGGGGTCTTATAAAAATGGTCTTAACTCCTTAGTCTAATTTGTTCGGTTTTGGGAACAGCTCATCTGAGGTCTCATAGAAGTTATATAGTTTTTCTCTTACCGTCATAGTTAGAAATATGAACTAAACGGTGTTACGAAGAAAAATACTAAAGACGGGTTATTTTACAGAATTCGAACAATTTGTCCAATTTCAAAGTTGATCTTCAAGTTTTGTGAAGGTTCTATTTAAGTTAAAGCCTTTACAGAACTTGAAAATCAACTTTGAAATTTGATAGATTGTTCAAATTCTGTGAAACAACCCGCATTAAACTTACAGAACTTACAGGAGTTATCCACATAATAATTAAAATGCACACCTCTTTGAATCCAAAGGTTCCGACCGCAATTTGAGAAATTAATGATATTTTTTTAATTCCTTTTTTATATGAAACAACAAAAAAGTGAGGTGGCAGTAATGTTTATTATACATTTGCTGGATAAAAAAAGCATTTTTTTCGTTATCAGTAATGTTTATTAGTAAAAAACGTAAGGTGAACCATTTCTAAAACATCTTTGTGTTGGCTTTCAAAATTTCTGCATTTAAAAAATTATGTTATTTTTTATAATAAAATTTTAAAGTCTATTTTTAGTTGTCCGATTCGTTCAGAAATATTCCATTTATTTGGATATTATTGAGAAGCGGAAATACACATTAATTCTACAAGTTTCCGACACTATCTTTCGGCCTGAAGGGTTAATCAAAATATACATCAATGAGAGGCATCATGTTTCAATTGCTTCAATTGCCACAGTGAAAGATCAATTTAGCAATTATTGACGTCAATTGACGTACCTATCGACTATTGTTATCGATCGTCTACGGGAAGCTTAAGGGCTCGAGTGAGTTGATATATAGTTTTATGCTATTTGTTATAATATTATTATTATTGCCAAGTTACCTGAGGGAGTCGAATCGCTTGTTGCCTCCGAAGGTGAATCCGGCCAGGGAGTCCATTCCCCTCGTGTCTCGGATGAGGTTGCCTCCTCCGAGGGCGTCCAGGTTACGGACGTGCTGGCCTGTGTAGCAAACAAAACAACTGTACAACACGACACAACACAACTGAACAAGACAACCCAACAACATAACTAAACAAAGACAAATAGACCATACAACTGAATAATACAAGATAACAAAAAGTACAACTATTGTAGAAAACTTGAACACATCTTAAAACGTTACAGATAATATACGTCTTTTCCATTGAGTGGTTTTACCAATAAGAAAGTCACTATGCAATTTAGCTCAGAATTCCGCGAGAAAAATTGTCAATCTTTTCAAATTATTCTTAATCCGGTAAAAAACGGGATTACATTCGTATTTTAGTAAAATTTTCCTAGGAACCTATCAATTCATTCGTTAAGGGTTTAACGAATGAATTGATAGGTTCCTAGGAAAATTTTACTAAAATACGAATGTATTATAACGATGCGGAACACGTGTACATAATATTTCCGCATTTCGTCACTGTATAAAAGTTTATCAGGAAATGGCCTGCAATTTCGCTTTCAACCGGATTACCAATAATTTGAAGAGATTTTTAATAAATTATCGTTACTCATTTATCTCAGTGTAAATAATAATAGAAATAGTGAGTGCATCTTTTAGGAGAACAAATATATCTGAACGAATAGAAAATTTCGAGAGATATTGTGATCTCAAAAAGATTCACGGTAAAAATTCCCCTCAAAAATATAATACATTAAAAAAATATATTTATTTTGGTTAGTTTTGTATTTACTAAGCGAAGTATCCATGTAACCAACCAGCTCATGCAATGGATTTAAATAAAAAACAAGTTAATTGTTCCGAAACAGCAAGAATCTTTGCACGGAAAGTCAATATGATATCAGAAATCCAATAAATGGAGCGAGGAATTTCTAGACTTCAATGCGAGAAAATAGTTTGCGCTAGTTGGTAACTTTTACCTTCGTTTTGGTTGTGGAATTAATAACTTATTACCATGCAAATCGTCCTTCTCGCTGCGTTCTTTCGATAGTTTCTTCTCTCCGGAATTGTTTTGTAGGGAAGTTGAACACAAAATCGAACTCAGGCATGGAAAACTAGTTTAATAGATGCATTTGGAGCGTGTAAGATCGTAAAAAAAATATTTTCAGATTTTTGGGACGTTTTAATATCTGAAGTAAAAATAATTTTTTTCAAACGTTTGTTCATGTTAATTTTGAGGTAGGTACTTACACGAGTATGCCTAATTTATTAAGAATCTCTTCAAATTATTGGTAATCCGATTGATTGAAGGCCTTAACGAATGAATTATAAGGTTTCCTGATAAACTTTTAGTAAATTAAGAATATATTATCACGATGTCGGAACAATCATGAAAATCTGAATATTTTCGCATTTCGTAATTTACTAAAAGTTTATCAGGAAACATGTTAATTCATTCGGGCCTTTAATCCCGCTTTTGAAGAGCTTATTAACAAATTAGCAATACTCCTTTTTTCCGTTTAGTCTTCTCCTTTATATTTAATCGAATGTTACACTTTTCTTGACAAGAGAAATGCAATATAAGTAAACTAGCAGTTAACAACCCGCTCCGCGGGTTTCTTGCTGCTAGGCCCTGCGGGCGGAACTTAGTTTGGCTTCGCCCAGCTTAAGTGATACTAACAACAGTTACATTTAATAGGTAGATATTAGGTCATTCACAGAGAGAGGGTGAGTATATATTGTTAAAACACGAAGCAGGAAGTAGTTAATGCATAATAAAATGTTCTATTTAGGCATGATAAGAATGACAGTTGTTGGGGTAAAACTTTGCCTCTCCCGAATAATTGCCTAAATGGGTAAAGGTAAATTAATAATTACCTTATTATATAAATATATATACCTGGCAAAATGATTGTTCTATTATACATATACCTAAGAACATGTCAGATTAGATATTTTTTGGCTAATTTTACAATCAACGAAGCGTTTCTGGCTTCCGATTGTGTTTCATGTTTTTTTATTGGGTTGGCAGTGCCTACATTTCCTACAAACAAAAGCGTATTATGCGCGAACTTCATATCGTTGTTCTGTCAAAATGGTGCGAAATTATTATTTACGTAAATAAAATTAAATATCAATATTTTTAAAAATGGTAAATGCAAAGAGTTGTTGTTTATTGTCATTAAGTTGAATCAAATGTTTGTTTTATTTGTAAATGCGTATTAAAATGGTAGTTTTACGTAAATGATTACCGTTGCTTGAATAGATGAAATTGTACGTATTTATATATCGCTCTTATGCGCTCTGTCGGCCAATAGGGAACTACTCCAGATTTGAATTCGACCAATCAGAGGGCCGAAACCGTCCAGACGCTAGCGTAATAATACTATCAGATGATTCAAATCTGTATTTGCATTATTATCTCATTTTAGCAATAAATAGATTGTTAGCCAGAACGAAAGAAGTTCAATTTCAAGCAGTTAGTATGGCGTGTATATGTATTTAAAATATATTTTAAGACCTTCTAATTAAATAATGAAACCAAATAAGTTTTTCTTAATTTCCTTGAGAGCAATTTAAAGAGAAAATTTCGCTTCGTAGTTAGATTTGTAGATTCACGTAATTAAAACTCAAACCAGAAAGAAAACATGTAATTTATTCATATTATTATAAATCCTCAAAAATTAATTATTATTTTTAATTTGTATGAAAAACCTAATAATTATTTTTCCATACGAATTGAAAAGCCTTAAAAGAATCTTGCCAAATAAATTACAGTAACTTTTATTTTTTAAAATTAAACAAGCATTTGGACTGGAGCCAGATATGTGCGGTCTAATTGATTTGGTAAAGTTCGGTATCTCGAGAAAAGCTTCACTGATTTATGAATGCGTATTCTGTAGTGATTTCCAAAAGATTATATCACCCGTAAAATATCGATCTTTACTTAACTTGAACTCTTAACATCAATTGAGCTTTGTGAAAGCGTAAACTAGTGGCTTAACCCTTCCGATGTTTATTTATATTATACGAGCTTTTACAAACACTTGTAATACACATTATAGTTTTGTGGAGCAGTAATCATGAAGTAAAACTTACTATTAAAATTATATAGAAAACCAATGGAGAAGAATAGAATTATGTTAACCTTAATTATTATTATTATTGAGGTGTGTTATTATAGCCTTCTTGTAACTATATTCCTTGTAATTCAACACATCTACTCTTTCTGCGAAAGTATTGACAATTGCATGCAGGTACAAGCGAGAATCTAAATGACTCAATCCTGATATTGTTGCAATTGTAAAAAAAATTTGCGATCGAGTTGTTTTAGTTGGTATTTTTAGGATATTAGGCTCAATAAATCAGGGCTGTCTATAGACCAACTTAATAATCTAGATAATACAAATTGAAAGGGTTCAAAGGTGACTTATTGATTCATTTTCCTGTCAATATAGATTTTTCTAAAAAATACTTCTGTTTTGACGTGATTATGGTGATGACCTGCAATGTCCGTTTGGTTCCCGTAATCACTGGACGAGGCCCGATGTGCCACTTTCCAGGTTTCTCGTTATTCCTTTGACAGTAGTCCAGTCACTTTGGTAATGGTTACCAAGGTTGTTATTGGGTGTTAGGCTTCTGGGTCATGTCTCCTGGGTTGACAGCGTGGCTTGACGGATAACTTAGTATTAATCTCACCGAGGTGGGACTTTGGCAGCATAGGCGAATCGGTGTTTCTTCATTCTTACCACATTACACACAGCTTGTCCTGTCAATATTCCTACTTGCGCCCTTAGTCACGTTATATACATATTGAGTTGTCTGGTTCAGTTTTATGAATAGGTTTTGTTAAGAAAAAATGCCGTTATTAATTGTGTTCGAAGTTTAGGACGGCTGTATCAATTACCATGATTTTTAATTCTTTGAAAGGATAATAGAAATTGGTGCACGGAGAAAAATGAGTATTGCTGATTTATTAACTATCTCTCCAAATTATTCGTAATCCAGTTAGGAACGGGATTACAGGCCGTTTCTATTAATTCCTAATATATCGGAACACGTGTTCATGCACCTGCATTTGTCTTGATAATAATAAATGTATAATGACGAAATGCGAATGACGAAAAAATATTTTATGAACACGTGTTAATAAATTACACGTTAATATATAGTGGTAATAAATTCCTCTTTTGCTAAAAGTTTAACAGGAAACCTGTCAATTCATTCGATGAGGGCTTGTTTAGTAATTAAGCAAAACTCATGTTTCTCCGCGTGGTTTCTAAATTCAAGATGAGCTATGTTCGAGGAATAATTAATTGTGGGCATCAAAAATACGTAAACATCAGATTTTTAAAATTCTTAACATAATTGTTGTGTTTGTGTCCTGAATCCCTCAAATAAATTTCTTGTCTCGGTTGTTAAAATACCCTGGTGGCATAAATCTAAAAAATTAGGAAGTTTTCTAAGTTAAATATTTCATCAAAACATTAGTATTCAAAGCCGTGCAAAACTTACGAAAGCCATTGTAAATACTACAGGCTTTTTAATAGAAATCAGAGGGTGAAATAATTAAAGCCTTCATTTTGGTAACTCCGAAATTGCGGAAAGCTTATGGTCTCTGTAGGTTAAGATCGTATTCGGTGCACTGCTCGTAAAATTTACATGAAGGTATTTTCTGTAATAATTGAACTGTAATAGGTACCGACTTCTTTCTTTGGGACTGAGGATGATGATGTTAAAAATTTCAAATGTTCAGACGTCTGAACATATAGATCAATAACCGATTTGGATCAGGTTAAGATGGTAAATGGCGCTTCGGTGGTGTCAACATATCCAACTTCAGGAACCCTGAGATATAGAGGAGCCTTACCAAGACAGTGATTACAACTGAAAATCATAAATGAAAGACACGTTTAAATTGATGAGAATAATTTTATTTTCACATGTTGCCTCTCCAGAAGTCACAAATTGATAAATTAACAGAGGTAAATAATAAATACATTAAATTAGATAAATCATGGTTTTTCATATTGTCTTCGCCGTAGTCTGTTCTATAAAATGGGGTTTACTTTTTGCCAGCCAAGTTCCCGCTGCCTACACTGTCTAAGTTCTTATTGAGATTTCCCCCGGCTATGCTGTCAAGGTTTCTGTTCAGGTAATGTTCCAGATAGTACTCTCCACGTGGTGTGTGAAGGAACTTAACGATGTTTCCGCCTGAGATTGAATCTAAATTCCTGACCAGATTACCCCCACCGATGCTATCGAGATTCCTCACCAAGTTGCCTCCCCCAATGCTGTCCAGATTTCTTACCAAGTTGCCTCCACCGATGCTATCGAGATTCCTTACCAAGTTACCACCACCGATGCTATCGAGATTCCTTACCAAGTTACCCCCACCGATGCTATCCAGATTCCTTACAAGATTACCCCCACCGATGCTATCCAGATTCCTTACCAAGTTACCTCCACCGATGCTATCGAGATTCCTTACCAAGTTACCCCCACCGATGCTATCGAGATTCCTTACCAAGTTACCCCCACCGATGCTATCCAGATTCCTTACCAAGTTACCCCCACCAATGCTATCCAGGTTTCTTACCAAGTTGCCACCACCGATGCTATCGAGATTCCTCACCAAGTTACCCCCACCGATGCTATCTAAGTTCCTTACCAAGTTACCCCCTCCAATACTATCGAGATTCCTCACAAGATTACCCCCACCGATGCTATCCAGATTCCTCACAATGTTTCCCCCACCAACTGTGTCTAAATTCTTGCTCGCATACGCGTGTTGATTGATCATGTTCCTCGAAGAGTGACTTTCCAAGTTGTTGTGTCCATTGCGGTAAAGTTTGTTTTTCAGAGATTGCAAGTAGGCTTCTTCAATTGGATATCCTGAAAATATGCAAAATAAAAAATTTAAACAAATACAAATCTCCCAGCAATGTCTTATAATATTTAATGGAAGCGGTGCAAACTGAATGATAAACAATTTCTACATAATATACTCATTCATGTGAGAACGTCAAACGGTTTTTAATACGCATTTGTATTTTCTTGAAACACATTGCTAACCATTTTTTTTTTTTTTTTTTTTTTAATTAATATCAATAGCAAAATTTGTACATTATGTAGGTTTAAAGTATAATATAAGTATATTTTTTGTATTTTTTTCACAGTCCTCCTCACTAGGGTTTCCTGTTCTGAGGCGGCCTGTAGTTTTTCTTAAATTTTTGTATTTAGTTTTGAATTGTCTTTACATTGTCTTCATAATGTTTGTAAGTTGATTATTACTTTGATCTCTAAGCCATGTTTTGACTTTTGTTTTAAATATACTCATTTCGTTTATTTTTTTGGTTTCATTTGGTAGAGCATTGTTAGCAATGTTTAGCAATGAGGAGCATTTATATACATATTTGATAATGCATGTCTAATACTAACTTGTTAAGTGATAACATAACGAGAATATGTACAGCATGTCATCTGTATTCACAATAAAAACCACAGGACAACGTTAATTTCGGTACAACACAACAATAACGAAAAATACTTGAAAGAAGTAATTTTCGTTTCACTTGGACAAGCCCGATAATTCTTCCCACACTTTAGTTACTGCTCCGAATAAACAACAGACTGTTTTGATATTAAAAGCTTAAGGAATAGGAGTCCATAGCGCGGCTGGTGTCATTTTCAAGATCTTGATTAAAAACTCGTCCAATCAAAAAAACTTTCCAGCCGCCATTAATACAGCACAGAATAAAACAAAGATACACTTACCTTGTTCCGAGTATTATGAACAGCACGAAGATGTGACACAAATAATGTACAAATTACTCCACGGATAAAAACATTATATCACAAAGTACACAAACTAGAACAGATTCACTGAACTACATGATAATGATAATGTTGTATTTCATAATTGATGGAAACAAACACACACACACACAATTTGTACGAGTTCCTTGATTTTGGAAACAAACACACAGCAATTTTGTAATTTACATATTTACAAGAGATGTACTCCTTCAGTAGAGCTAAGACAGTGTATAATTATCTTTGTATTGTAGATGTTTAGTAATAGGAGGTTCAACAGCTCCTTTTAAAACATGTTCACAAACCTTTACATTATGTTGAATTTCGAGGTAGATCAAAATGATAATAAATTATTATAAGCATTAATTACTCGCCTAAAAATCCAGAGAAATTGAAAATATCTCCGGAGTAAAAATAAATTCCGCCGATAATCATAGATGGTTTACCTAATGTAATTATTTTACTATCCAAGTTGAAGAAATAAGTTTCACATCAATGATTTCTTTTTGCGCAATAGTTGATGCCTCATTAAATACGGTTACAGGGATACGGTGTCTGTATATTGAGGCCGTTAATATGTCCCCTTCTACTGTGTTCTAACCAGATAGATACGGTGACATTTTTGTCGTATAAGTGCCAATAATGTGCATTATTTTATGGTAAAGAAACTATCAATTGATATTTTGCTTCGATGATCGAAAAGGTCAAATAAATAAAACCGTAAACCTCGAGGTAAAGTGAGTGTTAACCTGATATTGAAGAACTCGTTTCAAATCTTATTGGATTTTGTTTGCGGCGAAAGCTTTTAGGCTTCTACACCTGTGGAGCCAAAATCCCGATTCAATATTATCCTCCGTACCGAGTATTAAATTTGAGGCTTGGATCTGATATCAAATGACGAAAATATATTACAGCATCGAAATTATGCTTTCTAGTTCAAGAACAAAAAGAACGGAATTCGTAAACATATCCAGTGAATCAAGGTAGTTTTACTATATACCGGTTCTAAAAAACTTAGAATTTTTACCACAAAATCTATAAGTCTTTGTGTTTGATACCAGTCGGTAGATTGGAGAGGTACTTTTTTATATTGAACGAGATAGTCGTTGTACCATACATATATTTCTTTGTTTGTACCATATAGACTCCAAAACCACTGGACCGATTTTGCTTAAAATTTCAAAGTTTGTTCTTATTAATGCCAGGAGCGTTTAGATAGTAGTTTGAATTGTAGAAGAAGTCAGGGGCGCCCGAGGAAGACTAGTTCTTATTTCTGCACTGTGATGAGATATGGTGTCGAATTACAGTCGATATAATGATTGTGTGAATTTCATGAAAAGATCGGGGACGCCCCGTCTTTGTGGTCAAATGAGGCGTACGTGATGAACGAAGAGAGAGGTGTGAGGACAGTGCATGACTTGAAGTCAGTGATCAAGTTAAACAAATATTTATTCACAATAAAATTCACCCACAAACTCAAAACTTTACCCCAAACCGTCATAAGTCCCCGAGCAACACCGGGTACACGTCATGAAAAAATAAAAAAAGGTAAAAGATACTTCTTAGAAATCTTTTCGTAGAAAAATATGGTTAATCGAATTTCTTTTGAGGTTTAACAAATTGCATTAATTTACGAGCAGGTAGGTACTGGCCTTTAACAAGCTACATATCTTTTGGTAGCTTTTATCAGAGCTTCGTGATTTACTATGTTCAGCATTTTTTTACTTTTTGTTATCGTGTACGGAATAAGAAATACTGATTCAAAAGACATTTCCCTAGAGAATAAACTATCCAAATGTATGCTCGCAGAGCTTTACCAAAATGAAGAAATTAACTTTTTCAGAAGTGAATAGGAATACAACTAAATTTAGTGTTTGTTATGATAATAACATCAAGTTTCGTACAATTTTCCAATTTCAATCAGTTTGAGTTTGCTAAAGTTGAAGGGACACTGATTTTATCAAACATTTGTTTTATTTGAATCTTTCGAAATTCTCGAAAATAATCTGCATTTTCATTAATCAATTCCTCTCATTCCTTCTCGTCTCGCATTATTCTCGATGTTTGACATGCAAATGAGACTGATTTAAACGTAACTGTGATTTTATCGCAGTTCCAGTCTTGGCGGTTCCAGAATTCCAGCAAACCCTAACTTTTCACTTCTGATAACTCGTTATAAATTCTAGGTTCAAAAATCAACGAAGAAAAATTTATATGAGAGAACTTATTGGTCAAATATTATTTGGTCTAGTTAAGTTATTCAAATATTTCTCTGTAGAATTGTGATTTCTAAAAAACTCGATTAAGTCCTTGGAAAACAAATCGTAACACAATGGATTGGGAATTTATCTACTTATAACTTTCTAAATCAAACACGTTATACTACATAAGTATTTAATTATGGCTTTTTTAAAGCACAGCACGCCCAATTTTATCTCTAATTTAGAGTCTCTAACACTTGAAAATGTTGCAACTTTAGTTTCCATGTGCGTAAAACCCATATGCGTAAATTAACAACATTTTTATTTTCTTTCATACCGCTAGATTTGAACCGTTTGACCTTTGGGCCCAGAGCCAACCAGTGCAACACCATACCGCGGGATTTGAACCCTTTGAACTTTGGGTCCAGAGTTAAGCAATGCAATGCCATACCACGAGATTTGAATCCTTTGACCTTTGGGCCCAGAGCCAACCAGTGCAACACCATACCGCGGGATTTGAACCCTTTGAACTTTGGGTCCAGAGTTAAGCAATGCAATGCCATACCACGAGATTTGAATCCTTTGACCTTTGGGCCCAGAGCCAAGCAATGTAACGCCATACCGCGGAGGCCGTCAAAAATAAGTATGAAGTTTACTACAAAGACATTTTATTAGCAGCTGTAAAACCACTTGAAAAGCTATTGATTATTCAATGTTATTGATGTTCCTCAGTGGCTGAATATCTGACGTGTGAACTGTTATTCCTGTGAAAGTGCAGTTAAACAGGTGAAAACTTCGCATACAAACTGCCAATTGAATGGAAATATCGACGCTTTACCCCCCTACGACCCCGAGGCTGGCTAGGTACCGGGTGCTCGAAGGGGATCACCACCCACTCGCCACGACCCTTACAGCTCACAGGGTCAGGTGAGAGTTCTCGAGGGACAACATTATTTAAATTATCACATACTTTATTTGAAGAGAGTACTTTCTAAGGGCTGAACAAATGATAAATTTATTAAATGATGACATGAAAAACACTCTGCGTACATTTTACAAGTTGTTATTTATCTTTCGCTCTTTTTCATGTGTTTATCCGTATATCAACGTTATAAGAAACATAAACTATGGTACCTACTGTAAAAAGAACTGTGTTTTTAAGTGTTGTAAATAAAATTTATCACTTTTGATATGAGGCACGAAAATACAACGTTATAATAAATAATATACGTAAACATGTCAAAATTTTAATACGTAACAAATAATTGTTATACACATTGTATGTTGTAGGCGTATGTTATGTATTTTCATATACGCTCTACACAGTAGGCCCTGGTCGTATTTCATCTTTGGGGATCCTGTGTGGAGGGTTTTTTTAAGGAAAGGAAGATCTGGGAAGGAAAAGGGTACGAAGGGTGGATAGGAATCTGGAGGTCAGTGTGTCCAGGAGTGACGGATGTTTGAATTCATCCATTCTACTTCGGTGCAAGAGGATGTATCGAGAGTCCTGCTGGAGAGGTATAAAGATCTCCACACTCCTAAATACTCGCAATACGTAGAAAACTTAGGCAATTTATCCGATAGAGAGATCGATCATAGTTTCAAGTAACGAATAGTCAACTCGAAGTTGATAATATGAATAAATAATGGTAAATAGTAAATAGAAGACATAATTATCCTATTGTAAGTTATCAAGAGGATGGTGAAATACTCCTTCAGTCTTATACTTGAATTATGTTGGAAAGTAAGTTAGCTAAGACCTTCACAGATGCACTCATAGAGGGCAGTGCAAAGAGCTTGCTTGCAAGTCCGCAAGATGGCAGCTAGTAGCCAGTAGTCGCCAGAACCAGTTAGAATGCTCCCAAATAAACTTGGTGTTCAGATCTCATTTAGCCAGCTCCTAGTTAGGTCGACTATCGAGTCACCATTGTAATACGCAAAGTATATAATAAATCCCTGATTTAACACAAATAACTTATTCTTCATAATGTCCTTCCACGACGAGTTGGAAAACTGTTTGTGGAACACAGCAAATTAGAAGCTCGATATTTGCACGTATACATTTTTTCTTCCTTAATATATCGATTTATGAATCAATTCCAACCAGGAAACTTTAATAACAAAATAATTTCAAGTCACACAAGTCCAGTAAAAGCTTCTGTAAATGAACCAGCGATAATGACGATAGTCGTTATTTTTGCACTTCCTTAATGAGGCGAAATAGCATTTTTAAATTCGCTTCGTGCTTTACATAATTATTTTGAACGAGAGAAATTATGAAAATTTGCGGGTCCTGTTCAAATTTCATAATTTACGCAGCAAACAGAGCAAGCCCTTTGAACAAACTCTATCGCCAAGAATCTTAATTCAACAATTAGTGGGCAGTGGACACCCGCTGAGGTACCATCTTCTCTCAAATTGTGAAGTTAATTTAATAATACTTTTAGGCACCCTTTATATTTCAAGAGGTCCCGAAAAGTTAACGTGGACTAGGAAAAAACCTTTCACACCTTTTTTTCTAACTTTTGGTAATTACTAGAAATAGAGTGGTGGACTTTCTGCTATTTTTCTTGCAAAAATGAAGAATGAATTATTTAAGAAGAACGACGAATTGACTTAAATTTAATCTATATGGTAGCAAAATGATCCCACAACACAATGTATTTTACAGAGAGTACAGAGAGTAAGTAAACGAGGATTTATATACATTTTTACAACGTGTCTCTTTGACTTTGATTGATTTTTATTTGAATTACGTATGTTTTAAAAAGGGTCTTACCAAGTTCCTCGTAGGCGGCCTCCCTGGCCTCATTCTGCTGTAACCTTTCCAGTAGGGCGTCGATTTCCTAAATTGACAAAGAAAAGAATAATGTGAGAAAAACATTAAGCTACTTACAATAATATTGAAATTATTCAGCTGCCTGATTCAACGAGAGTGGAATACGAACACACAGACGAATTTCTATTCAATGATATGTGACGTGTGTTTGAACGATAATAAAATCTAATTTCAAGTGTCTCGGTATATACTATCAAAGAATAGCTAGAAGCCATTATTATAAAATATAAATATTATTAAGTGCTTTTTAGAGTAAGTTATTTATATTACCTATCCAATACCCTGCTCTAGTGTCATTTTCTGGTGCAATCAAACACACATAAAGAAATTGCAAATAATTCAAAATAGAGGTATGCGAGCAGTATTCAATTGTAGTAGGTATTCTAAGATAATTATTATGCAGAAAAAACTAGAAATGTTAAGTGTGAGACAGCTCAGAAAGCTCAATAATATTAATAAATAAGCTAAGCAAATACTATTTTTCTGTATTGAATTTCTCTATAATTAATAGCAAACTTTTATTTCATGATTACTGTTGCACTAAAGTATTATGTATACCAAATGTGCCTAAAAGCCCGCATGGTCGTAAAATATATAAATCAATAAATAAATACTTGTATTATTATATTGTCCCTTAATTTACTTGTTGGAAATTGTAATATATTAAATGAAAAAAACATACACTTAGTAAGACACCACTTTATTTTTGAATCAATAACGATAGCCAACCGGGTTTCGCTTGTCCCAAGCTTCATCAGGGCTAAATATCAACTAAAGCTAATTAGATACAGGCACATATAAATATAGGTAAATGAAAACAATGAGTGAAAGAGATACAAAACAGATAGAAAGAGATGCAAATAGAAAAGGTGGAGACAAATTATTAAGGACGAGGAGAAGGGAGGGGGGGGGGGGGAGGGAAGGAAAGAACAGTTTCAGCGGCGGAATAAATTTAATATGGGACTATCAGATAAATTAATTTGGTTATTTATTATATTTAAATTATTATTAACAGCTGAAACTGTTCTTTCCTTCTCCCCCCTCCCTCCTCCTCGTCTTTAATAATTTGTCTCCACCTTTTCTCAATATGTCACACCCCAAAGTATTTACTTCGAAAATATGTAATATATTAGCTTTTAACGCTGTATCAGATCTTCGAATGCGATTAGCTTAAAGTTTGTGCAAAACTGAACAATTACTAACTAATTTTTTAATGATAAACTTATGTTTATAAGACAATGTATTATATGCATAGCACAAATGATTATTATAAGCAATAATTATTGGCCTGAAATACCCATAAAAATTGATAAAAAACCTTCCGAGTAAAAATAAATGCCGCCGACGGGATTGCAATATGCTAAACCACTAAGCTATGTCGGCTTATTCCAAATCCGCCAAGTAATTGAATATATACTACTAGTATTTCACTGAACATGATCGATCGTAACTTTTTAGAATGTTTATAAATATATTTTTTTAATTCTGATAAGTTTGCTAAGAATAATAATATTTTAGATAGTAAAAAACAGCTATAAAAAAACAGAAAGTTGTAAAAAAAATACAAATAGTTTTGTGGTGTAAAAATACCAATATTATTTTTATGTTTTAGAAAATTTGTAAAATGTCAATATAGGAGTCCCGGAGGAAGGTCGTACGTACGCCTACGACTTTTCGTCCACACACGTCTTGTACGAAAACGTAAAAGATAAAAGATACCGGAAATATGATGTCACGTACGTCCGGTCTCTGTGACCACTATCATACGTATGCAATACCGATTTGGAAAACAGTAAAATTAAACATGCTAATTGTATGGTGGGTTAAATTGTTATATTGTTTTAATTGAAATTAATAATAATGCCCAATTCTAATTGAATTTACCAGTAGATAATGAAATGAATCAAATTGAAATTCGCAATAACAAAGAATAAATACTTTCGAACTCTGCGATAAATTCCAATAATATTTCCAGTCTTTCTTGAGTTCCTTTATCGCATTCCGGTCTTAGCAAGTTCCGATGTCATAAAGTCCTCATTCCAAGATTCAGTGTAGTAAATGCTCCAAATATTTATCCCGTTTTAGAGCGTTTCTCCATTACGTGCGATGAACTGACAAAGTACCCATGCAACCCGGAGGTCAAATAATATTTAAATAAATGCAGTAATATTTACTAGCGGACTCGGCGTTGCTGGAGGTTATCCTTATGAGATGGACATATACCATTCCAGACTTTTCTGTAATCCTTTTTAAGATACATAATTTCTCAGTACGTTATTTTGATGTATGTCATAAGGTTAAGCCAGCGTTAACAATGTAAGCGCAAAAATACTTTTTTTACATCTTGATACAAAACATCGAATTTCTCTACTTTCTATAAATATAATATATACATGCAATATATAAGGTTTTACAATAAGAGGTGTTATTTTGATATTCAATCGTAAAAGATCAATGGTTTCGTTGCTTGTTGAAAGTAAACGTTGTCCAGATCAATACCATCAAATTTCCGCCATTAAAAATCACGATAGCAATCCATTCTCCGTAACTGTTGCTCCAGCCTCATTTTCGAAAAAGTAAAAACCAATGACTCCGCCGGACCATAAACCGCACCAAACAGTCACACGTTGAGGAAAAAGAGGCTCTTCAACAATAATAACTCTTGGGTTTTCCGAGCCCCAGATGCAACAGTTTTTGCTTGATTGACGAAGCCACTGAGGTGGAAATGGGCCTCATCACTCAAGATGATTTGCATTTGATTCACTCAAGTGAATTTTAATAATTTCAATGCGTTGTTGAAGCGTGTATCGTTCCATTTTTATTAATGGCGTAGTTTTTACTTGTCAAATGTCAAAAATGACAGCTTCAAAAGTAACATCTACCGAAATAGTGGGCTATTCAAAATAACACCTCTTATTGGAAAACCCTGTATTTTTTTTAATTTTTTTTTTTTATAGTGAATACCTCACAAGAGTCCCAACTGCTCCCGTCTGGAGCCAGTGAGACTATGGCATCCCCAATTGGGGGATGTTGTGAGGCTGAAGGTAAGTGGGGAAGGGAAAGAGGAAGGTGGGGAAGTACCTGGCTATTCAGATCTAGTCACTAAACACGGCTAAAGCCATTTGGAGCAACGTTTCAATTCTGAATGGTGGTCTTACACCAGGGCGATACTGGTAGTATCTTCCACTCTGTAACGTGCCGCAAATATACTATATATTATTTTAATTAATTAATTGTGAAATAACACAAATTAATCAAATAAAATTTATTTGCGCACGCCGGGTTCGAACCCGCGACCTTCGGAATGGCAGTCCAATGCGTTACCACTGGACTATGCCGGCCGTCCGTAATAAAGTACGGAAGAATATCTATAAATGATATTGAAACCCATATCAAAATCCGTTGGATAGTTTAGTAGAACTAAGCGCACAAACAGACAGACGCGGATTTTGACTTTGTGTTATACTATTTAATTAATTGATTAAAGATAAAGAAGATGTTAAATATTGTAAATGGTAGTATAGATATCCCTGAATTATTTAACATCATTGAATTTCATATACCTACGAGAGCTACTCGTTAGAAAATCATGTTTAAATGTAGCGTTTCTGTGACTGAGCGTTTCAAACACTCGCTTGTAACTAGATTACATGAAGTTAGTAATAAATACGTAGATGCGGCGGATCTATTTAACTGCACGGAATGTAGATACAAGAAGGCTATAATAACATATATTTTAAATCAATATTATTTTAACCTAAGTCATCAATATGTCATTCTATATAATTTATTGTTTATGGTATATTTATACCACTGATATTAAATAAGCAAATTAATCTTATTTTAATTCTGGTAATTACAAAAACAATAGAAAAGAAAGAAGCCTGGTTAGTGTCCGAGTGGTTTAAAGCGTGGAGTTCCCACCCAGTCATCGTGGATTCAATCTTCTGCTTTCTAACTCGTTCTTAATCGTAACATTTTATGCTTATAATGACGGTAGTAGAAGAAGTTCAAATATTGTCTCATGGTTCCGTCCAAACGACGCCCGCACAACGAACTGAGCCGCTTCCATCTAACAAATAAGTTAATAAATAATACTTGAACACTGATGTGAAGTCCTCGGTACTTACTTCAAGAAAATGTTTGTAGGTACTTATTACTCAGCGTATCATAATAATTTAAGCCTATCGAAAAGTATGGGATCACTAAGTAGTTTGTCTTACTTTTGTTACTAAAGCGAATATATACAATTTCAAAATAATTGAGTTGATTTAGACAATTAAACATTTTTTAAATATTGTACGACAGATTATTAATCAAATTACGGTACAATCTTCTCGTTCTGATACTCTTAACCTCTGGGAAGATAATTGTACAAAAAGTCTTAAGGCTACTTAGAGAGGAATTAAATACATCTATTTTTAAAATTTCATTCAACAGCACCATTCCTCGTGTCATCCTATTTAAATTACATACATTTCAGACAGTGATAACTGTACAAACTCCATGAAGTCAGAGCTCATCCTTCAAGAGTTTTTTGCTATGTAATATGATGGTACTCACCTAAGCTACGAAATTTAATTGCAAATGGAACACGTTCACGAACCATTAATATAAAGATATGCGAGAAGAGATCAAAGCAGGAATAATACAAAGTAGAAATGTAGTAACTAATGGTGGTAATGTGAAAGAAATTCTATTATTGTTCTTTCCCACTGTTTTGACAACCCTTTCAATGTGATTATCCCAATGAAATGCTCTCCGTGGAATCAATCGACCAAGAATGAACGTGTTAGAATTATGTTCTACACTAAACTCTTGAAATATTGTGTTAAGTACCTAATTTTAATAAAAGTAAGTACCTACCTTCTTTTTACTTCAGGTGAACACACCACTGATAACGACGTATGGTCGTTAATAGTTCTTTCTGACGCGTTATTATGCCATGAAACATAATTTTTTTCGTCTTAGAAGACGCGTAAAATTTTAATGTCTTTTCCACCAAAAAAATTGTGCAGTGTCGAAATATTATTTTCCTACATATTCTCTCGGATAAAATTTTGTTGAAAAATTACAGCGCTATGAATGTTGATAAGAAGAATCTTGTAAACAATTTAAGAACATAACATCATCATACACAATGTCGATACTATCATGGGTAATACTGTCTAATTTCAACTATTTGAAAGAACAAACAAATCTAGATTTATAGTTAAAAGATACATAGAAAGTTAACCGAGAAACAAGACGTCTTGTTTATAAGGAGCCTGCAGGACGAAGGATTGTTGGGAGACTAAAATTAGATAGCTGGACGATGTGGAGGTAAACAGCAGGAGACCAGCATCAGTGAAAGATTTTAAAAAGGCTGCTAAGATTCTCCAAGGGATTCTCCAAGGATTGTTGGGAGACTAAAATTAGATAGCTGGACGATGTGGAGGTAAAAACCTGATCCTTTGGTATAAGGATCAGGAGGTAAACAGCAGGAGACCAGCATCAGTGAAATATTTTCAAAAGGCTGCTAAGATTCTCCAAGGGTTGAAGCACCAATGATATGGACGAGAAGTTACTCGAGGAGAGTTTAAACCTGCGTAAATATGTGCAGATTTTAAACTTTGAAGAACATAATATCAACAAGATAACGGTTGCAACTACTCAAGAATGCGATTGATGAAAATTACTGAATTAGGTAGAAATCGCTCAATCGTCAGAGAATACCGTCTTGGCAAGACTAGAGGATCTGAGTTTTCCACCCGTTACCTTTTTATTTTCTGTGTCTTCATTTCTTTAGTATTTTCATTGCGAGTTAATGATATTATATTTGTTAATTTTTAACCATCCAAAAGAGATTTATAGTAAGTTAATCCGAATAAATTGAATGTGTAGTTTTCTTGGTTACATCATCAGAAGCCCATTTGGTCATTATATCATTCGTAGAAAGTTAAATTTTGAACATCTTTGATACCTCTTGGAGATCATATAAAAACTGCATCTCAAAATTTTGATGTTCTAATTTTGATATTTTACATAAATTTACGGTTACGAGCCTGGATTGTATTTCAAACTTTGATTATTAAAGAGTTGATGTAATCTTTACTTGTCAATTATTTCCAATTATAAGTAATTATCTTTTGTCTTTCGGTCTTTAGAGAGGCCGACTTGCTTCGTAAGGTACATAATTAAGCAATTAACTAATTAAATAAGAGAATTACTCTTACATTACAGTAATAATGGCTGGCACCTTTGGGAGATTCAATTTCAAACAAAAACCCAAATACATTGAAAATGTCTACATTTAATTTTGGACAAAGTAAACTTTTTCGTCAGTTATGAGCAAAAGGGCCACCAAGTTGTATTTTACTTAGTAATTATTACAAAGTTGGCGTTTGATTTA
The DNA here is from genome assembly GCA_026573805.1 of Hesperophylax magnus. Taxonomy (NCBI): domain Eukaryota; kingdom Metazoa; phylum Arthropoda; class Insecta; order Trichoptera; family Limnephilidae; genus Hesperophylax; species Hesperophylax magnus. The sequence goes on from JAIUSX010000088.1 coordinate 5,400,473, forward strand.
AACTCTTTTACAACATCGTTTGACGACAAGTTGTTAGTTGACACGTTTGTTACTCCATGTATTATTAATGAGAAGGTAGTGAGACACCGCTGATACCATAGAAATCAACTTTGATAGATTAGCCCAACAGGAAAGGGTACCTAACCAAGTTGTGAAGAGCGCGGAAGGGGCGTGACCGTGTCCCTTTCTGTAATTTCTCAACAAATTAATCTGACAAAAAACAGGCAGCTCGCATTGCAACATCACCATTTAGTCTGCGAAAATAAAATTGTCTTTAAGAATAACTAGTCCTTTTTACGATGGCGTGCAAATTGCTGGCAGCGTAAAAAACTGAACTGCAAATCCCAAATCGGGTGAACAAAAGTTTAGGCTTGGATCCAAAAAAAGAATATTTAATTTGAACATTTTACAAATGTGTTATAATTTACCCACCTCACTCATTTATAGCGTCGCTACGTAAACAATATTAGGCAGTTTGGGTTTTAATCGTTTTCACGAACTATAAATTAAGGAGTGTACTGCAAAACATATGCCTTACTTTAGCGTACTTTACTTTTCCGTGCAGGGTGAGGTTATTTCTGACATAATGTCATAGATTATTCAAAGCTTTCTCGAATCGTCCTGGTGCTAAAAATACGTTTTCATGGTTTGCCTCCAGCACGTCAAAATTCTTCTTTCGTATGGTGGGGGTGTCAGAGAGGAACATAGAGGTTAGTGAGCCAGTCTTGGGCCACTCGTCAAAATGATACCGGATTTTCATGTTAGGGCAAGTCTATTAATTCGGATGTCGATGGCTGGAACTGAAAACTTGAAGAACCAAAGTTGTTTTATTCATTCATGATATCCTTAGTCCTTGTTGGGGCGTGCATCCTTTGAAAACCCACGTCGAGTCGACACATAAATTCAGCTAACAGGATTATTCAGCTTGCATAATGTATTATTCAGCCTAATAATCCCATGTTGGTGTCATATCGCTACTTATACCTGAGAATTACAGTTATTGTTACATTTTTACTATTGTTACAGGTTATTTGTAAGATTTACTAACTATGCAGAGGCAACTTCATCCCTACTTCAAAATCAATTCATTGAGTTAACGGTGGCATCACATTGATGCTTTTTTTATTTATGATAAACCAAGTCACTAAACGGAGTCCGTTTCGAGGTAGATATATATATATATATATATAAATGAGCCCTTTATTTATATACCTCGAAACGTTTAGTAACGTCTAGGAAATGGCACATAACTTTGACAACTGTAGATTCACAAGTTTCCCGTTTGTACCACTAATTTCCAGACACTGTGTAGAAGGCATCTCTTTATTATCACTAGTCATCTGAGATTTTTGGTAAACCGTGTTAATTGCAGTCCAATTAATATTATTCCGTCATCTTAATATCACAGTAAAATCTTAACGTAAAGGGCCATTATATCAAATACCAAAGACATTACGTACAATAACGTAAATGTTTTTTCAAGAAGTAGATAGGTCAGGGAGTGGGTAAAGTTATGGCGCCCCTTGTTAAAACCAGTAGACGCCTGGGTAGGTTATCAGTGTAATCAATAATATTGGGATGATTTGTATTTTTGTGCAGCGGGGTGTTTATGAAAAATATTCTTAAGGGCTAGTTAGGTTACCTATCATATAGGGCCGGCCCTGGGTAGGTACCTACTAGAATAATAACAACTGACAATTTTTACACCGTTGATTTTACTATAACTTTTCTGGGTAATAGATGCGGGTTCAACAAACAGTATGTTGAAAAAAATGGACAAGGTAGGTTTTTAATTCTTCAATTAAACAATTAGATTATGTATTACATTTATTCTCGTTAAAACGGTGAGATCGACAGGTGTTTTAGATACGTAATAATTATATAATAGATACGTAAAAAAGGGCACATTGGAGAAGGTGAGTATGCCTAACGATAAATATGGCATAGGAATGATTTGAATGAAATTTATTAGCATTCAGAGCAATCAAGTATTTGATATTTTAAGACACGATGTAATTGAAAACGAGATTGTTGAATTTGTTTTTGTTTTTAAAAGTATCAAACAGAAGTTGCGCCTTAAATTTAATTTGAATTAAATCCTCTGTAATGAATATTTTTTGTATGCTTTCTCAATTAATTTCAACCTAGGGAGTCTTCATAAATTCCTAGTACATACTTACTACCCGGTTTCTCCCAAGTTTTAACACAATTTTTTTTATTTACTAAGTTAACACGGCGTTTTTTTAATAGCTGAATTGATATTTCAAAGTTCCGTAGCTCATGATGGCTATTATGTTGCCAACTTAAAATATTTGCTTCGAAGAAAAACGGAAAAAAACGAAGAAAAATAAGCATTACTGATTTATTAAAATACTGTTAAAAACGAGATGACACGCCATTTCCTAATAAAATATTAGTAATTTCAGAATATATCAGAAAACGTGTTCATGCAGCTACGCTTATTCTGATAAATATATTGATAAAAAGCGAAATATTAGAATTTTCATGAATCCGACATCCTCACAACACATTCGTGTTTTGTTAAAGGCCTGCAGTCCCGTTTTTAACATGAATACCAATAATTTGACCAGATTTTTAGTAAGCAATATTTCATATCATTAAGTTTTCTCCCTTTAGAAAATGTGACACACAAACAGATGACTCGCTGTAAATTTGATACAAAAGCTTTTTTGAAATACTAACTCTGTCTCATGTGCTCTCTAATCACACTAAATAAATATTATAACAAAATATAGAACATTTCAATTGTTCAGAATTGAACAATGCCAAATAAAGTTTTAGTCAAATGCCTAAATTGTTTTTTTTTTAAATTTATTATAGTTTGACACCACATGAAGTTAGTTTCACACGTTTTATTTGAGTTGCTGACTAAGGTTTTTTTACTCTATTTGTAGGTCTGGTTTGTTGAGCACAATTACAATATGTATTTCAATAAATACAATTACATTGGTAACATCGTACGAAAACCAAAAAAATTGATCCTAATGGAAATTTTGGTGTAACGGGACTATTCTTTCCATTTTCTAAAACATACATAATATGTACAAAATCTACAAGATATTGAAAAATTAACGCACCAGTTAGTACAAAAAATGGTTAAGTTATCGAAAATGTATTTTATCTGTGCTAAGTAAATATAACGTTTTCAGGAACCTTTAAGGCGATGCACTACGTCGTGTAATATTTTGAATCGAGCCGCCATCAATAACACTCCTTACGTAGATGATATGGCTTAAATTCCCGCTTAACACCATCCAGCTGTTTTGATTTAGGCAAGAAAAAAAACATGGCCAAAAAGTGCCTTTTATTTTATTTTGTGGATGTTCAAGCATAAATATTTAAATGTTTTCCGATCATTTTATAAATAACTTAATTTGTCACATTATACAATAAAACAATAACCGAAAATGGGTTCGTAAGTAGGAAATTTTGAACCTTAAAGCAGTTTTCAAATTTTCAAACCAAAAACACATGATTTTGCATTACTACGTAGTGCATCGCCTTAACTTTTCGCTTTGGAAATTCTTCAAGGGCTCCTTAGTTCAATAATGAAGTTACAAAAATAAGTTTCTTTCGTTTCATTAATTGGGCACAGTGCTGAATGAATATGTGAGGCTATCTTTAGTCGTAGTATTGTTTTCGTACCTAATTTGTTATCTATATTCAAGCACTGGTGCAGAATAAGCTATATCGATCCTTGTGGTAATGGAAATGATTCCCAAATGGTAATTTTAGTTGGTTTGTAAACACACTGTCGCTTAGTAACTTGTTGTAAGGCGTATTATCCCATTGCGAGAAATTGAATATCGTGCAAGAGTCCCATTTGGCAACTGACATCCCCAATTGGGGTATGTTATGAGGCTAATGGAGGGGAAGGAGATGAGGGAGAGGAAGGTTGGTAGGAAGCAGGTTATTTAGCACGTCATAAAGCACGACTATTGTCATGTTTTGATTCTGAATGGTGGTCTTTCACCGGGGTGATACTGAGAGTATCTACCGCTCTGCAATGAGCCGTTTGTATAAGGCATATTTTTTTATTTGAATTAATTATGTAAAACCACAAAATAATTCATTTAAATTTATTCGCGCAAACTGGGATTCGAACCCGCAACTTCTGGATTATTGGACGAGGATCATAATTGCTCTATCACGGAGTCCTGCACAATAAAGTAAATGTATGATAATCTTTAAAAATTCAGAACAACAAAAATATCTCAAAATTCTACACTCATCCAAGAATCGTCCGTCGTTTCGTATAACTCATCTAGTGTATAAAAAAACCTCAGTTCCTTGTAGGTTCCCGTGTGTATTTGCTTACCGAAGAAAGTTGTTCCACTCCACTCTGCAATCATTATTAATGTGTGGTGTATAGCAACTTAGCTAAGCGTACTAAAGTACCATACCATGCAGGTCCCAGGTTGATAAAACTTTAATACAAACACACGGTTTCTACGCTGGGATGAAACCTTCATATTCAAACTTCATAATCAATTTCTATGAACGTAGTAAATAATGTAGTATACATTCTACTATAGAATATTTCTCTTATACGTTTTTTTTAAACCTAAAACCTTGAGATTAAAACTGGAAATAAAGACGTTGTGCTCCTGAGTGGTTGATACTGTCAGTATTGTCCCGGCGCCCTTTTGGCTATGATGGACTGTACTGTAATCAGCGAAGTAATGATTTGGTGCACACGACAGAAGGTCGTTGATGTGCAATGAAAACAATGTCGGCGACAGAACCGATCCTTGTGGGACGCCTGAATTTATTGAATGTGAGGAAGGGCGAAACCATCAGCTACTGACTGAATCGACATCTTCCTCAAAAAGTCGGCAGTCCATGTACAAAAGGATGCGGGAAATTGGTAATAAATTAAGGACGGGTTGTTTCGGAGAATCTGAACAATTCATCAAATTTCAACGTTCATTTTCAAGTTCTGTGAAAGATTTTTTCAAGTTCTGTTTTTATTTCAGTTTTGTAAAGCAACTAGCCTACAATGATATAAAAACAGAACTTGAATAAATCTTTCACAGAACCCGAAAATGAACGTTGAAATTTGATGAATTGTTCAAATTCTCCGAAACGACCCGTCCTAAGAATGCAGTTTGTTGACAAGTCCTCGCTGCCAAACCTGGCCAAAGGACTTTTAAATGTCTTTGCCAGTTGGAGGAAGTTGCTACTCTAAAAAAACAAAATGTTTGAAAGAAAACAAACAAGAGTAGAAGATACTTAATAGAGATTAACTTCAGAAAAGAAAAACTGTTGATCCTGAAAACGCTTTGTTTGAACTCTATTTAGTGACCGTAAACAGCGGTAAACTTAGACGAGATAAACAAGTTTAAATGGACGGAATCGCATGGCAGTCCAAAGCCGGAACACCAATTTTATGAAACAAGTATCTACCACTGATCCTCAAATTTAAAAACAGTTTCCAACGACTTTCGTTTTGCAAACAGCTTAAAACTGAGCCCTGCTTTCGTAAACAGGACACTGTTATGAAATTGAAAGAAAACATTCATTCGATTGAAAGGTCGGAACCTCCCACTGTATCTGAATACTGAGCTCTTTGTTTAAGTAGAGTTTTTAATGCACTTCCACATATGGGATGTATAGACTTTAGTGTGGTCGTAACTAAGTGTAGATTGAAGTTTCCCCTAAGTTAGATGGACCTGACTAACAATTAGTTCACAGCTAACAACTACGAAACTGAGTAGACTAACAGGTGACGTTCGTGTAACTCACATAATTGAGTTGTTAGAATGAGAAACTCAATGTTAATTTGGCAAATGAATGAGAGTTAATTTTAGTAACAAGAATTTAATTATAAGTCGTTAAAGCTATATCTTAGACACGAATATAGTGTGAATGGGAAGTCAGAGTTGTTCTGGGCTGCAGTCTGTAGGGTAGAAGTTACCTGATGATAGTCAACCTCCGAATGGGATAACCAAAAGAAGTAGAAAAATAAGTCACTAGTATATATATTTTTTTAAATGTTTATTGTATCCTGTTATTTAGTTTGTTTGACCAATTAATATTAAAAAAAATTATCTATTCTATTATCCTATTCCACCATCGAATTCGAAACTATCGAACTTTTGAATAAGTTTTCAGACTGTGTAAAATTCAATATCGTGACGGTAACTTTAGTGACATGTGCGAAAATTTTAACACAAGCTCATCAAGTTAGTGTCTGCTGAAATATTCAATGTAATTAGAAATCGCGGTAAAAACCTTTGCCGTTCCAAATATCTTTGTGCCGAATAGTCGATATTAGCATATATTATTTTGATAATAACCTTTTCCAATGGTTTTTTTCTTTTGAGTATTAGTAATATTTAAAAAATATTTACATTTAAAATTTTCAAAACTGAATTTTCATAAATATGAGTCCCGTTTGAAGTCTGATCTTCATCATGGTTCTTTGCCGTGTAGAAACAGTTTTTCACTGAGACAGGAAAAAGGATAAATACACCCTAGAGGTGTTGTGTTGGTGATGAATCATCAGGGTACAATTGAAAACCAGGGGTGTCTACTTATCTATCACTTCTGGAAGAGTAAGTCTTCGGAAGCAACACGTCAACCGTATGTCCTTAGACCTATTTTTAAAATGAAATCTACTCTATGAATAAGTTAGGAATTGTTAGCTAATATTCTAAAAATGTTTCCACGTGCTTTGGCGTGTCTTTCGACATTGATACTATGAAAGCATTTTTCACTAAAATAGTGGTAGAAGAAGTACAGCATTCCCATCTGACATCAATTATCTAAATATTGCAATCAAATACGAACAAAGTATCATGGTATAATTGGGACACATCTTTTGCTAAGTGGAAAGCTAAAACTTAAGACACTTTTTGCTCCTGGTCAGAGAAGTGAAAGTTCGAAGAAGCGTTGAACAGATGAAGTTTCACAAGTTTTTGATACAATGATGTTCACGTGGACCGTGAGGAATGGAGGTGCTTGGTTTTCAGGGTGTCTACCTAATTGACTTTCGGATCACGAGCCTACAATTATAAACATCTATAATTTTATAGGTGGTATGAATGTAATACATAAAATTCATAATAATGGCGTCTAGAATCAAATTTTAATAACTGCGAGTAATAACGACAGGAATTTTATGGAAGGAAAATGCATTTATGCATCGTGTGGACAATAATTCTAATCTAGAGAGAAGACGAATAATTCATGTCTAGACAGATAAAAGGACAGTTAAATTATTTTAGATGAAATCGTACTTCTCAGTTATGGTTCTCCAGAGAAAATTTATTATCTTTAATAGAATGTTATTCTGACGCGTGTATGGTCATCTTAAGTATTATTAGAGGTTTGTCTGTTCTTAGATACCGTCGGAAGTAATTTGTTAAATATTCACTTGTATCGTTTTTACTTTCAAATAATTTATTCGTCTTGCACTGAGAGCATCTTCTACTCTGCAACGTGCAAGAATACTACATATCATTTTTAATTAATAAATTCGGCTTGATCGTTACACCTGTCAGCTTCCGTTGGAAGATTCGAAGGCAATCATTCTTAGATGTATGTTTTATTAATAAGGCCTGTTAATTTATTGAGTGGATTTTTCTTCTCGTAAATTTAAAGAAAATATCGGCATGATTGCATGTTTATTTATTAGAAGTCGCTCTTCCAAATTGAAGTACTAATTATGGTATGTCATCGAAAGTACTTCTCTTTGCTATTAAAAAACCCACCATGAATTGCAACAAGGAATAATTACAAACACGCGATTGGGATGTAAAGTTGCGTGTGGCGTGCACTCACTTCAACAGCCATTTTTGCGATACATTACATTTATTAATTAGTTATTTTGACTACGCAGTATATTATAATATAGTACCTATCGTACATTTTCAAAGTATACCTGAGTATTCTTTGGAAATATATAAGTATATTAAGTGTGTACAAAGGGCGTGGTGTAAATTTCTTTGAACCAACCCAGATCCACAGTGAAAATTAAATTATGTTGCGTTTTCAGCATAATTAAAAAATATGTTGTTTCACACCAGAGTCCTAAGTAGAAAAAAATGATCAGTAATAGGGAGGTTAATTAGAAGCCTGCAAGGAGAAACGTGAGACTATAGCTAATTTATAAAGAATCTCATCAAATTGATGAATGAATTGATAGGATTCCTGTTAAATTATTAAAAGAGGAATGTATTATCACGATGTCAGAACACGTGTTCATAAAGATTCTAATATTTTCGAATTTCGTCATTACATATTATCAAGGTAAATGTACGTGTTCCGATATTTTAGGAATTTACTAAAAGTTTACTAGAAAACGGCCTACAATCCCGTTTTTAACCGGATTATCAATAATTTGAAGATATTCTTAATGAATTAACAACACTCATTTTTCTCCGTGACTCCAATGGGTAGATGGTCACTCCGATCCCCAATTTGGGGAATGTTGATGAGGATGAAGGAAGTGGATAAACAAAGAGATGGGGAGGGGCAAGGCTGGGAAGAGACTGGCTTTTCAGATAGGATTTTTAAATACAGGTCTTACACCAGGGCAATCGGTCTGAGATCATCTACTGTCTGTATCTACAAGTATCTAGAAATATCTGATTGTGAAATAACACATTTACGGTTAACACGTTTCGAACCCGTAAACACTGGATCCACAGACTAGACTTGAACCAGTTTGACTAATAAATCCGTGTTTTCGGAAAATATCATCATCATTATAATGACATTATCACGAAAACGTTGACAGCTGAATATATCATAATGAAATTGAAACATAAGTTATTAGTCAGTATGGTATAATGCAAAACTACAACAGAGCCTCCACAGAGCTTTTGAGAACATTACTTTAAATACCAACTGCGTGTTTTAAATAATTATTGGTTTAGCGAGAAATGTAGAGTTTTCATTAGAGAAAGTAGTTCAAAATGAAGGTTAAAAAAAAACTATTCTCGAAGTTAGTCTAAGAATAATTTACATTTGATAAATATTTAAAATCATTTGAATAAGTTCCATCCTTCAAGATAGAGGAATTGAACTCATGACGACTGGTCAGTTAAAATTAATTCTTGTTTTCTAGCCCAGCGAACTCTACACAAATACACGCGACGTTTTCATTTCATCATTAGATGTTCGACTCTTCGATGCGTACAGTATTACGTGACCCCTTGCACATTATAGTGATTTGTTTTTATTCTTTAGCAAACGTTTGGGACAACAATGCAGCATCCATAATCAGGACAGATTTGTAATAGAAGTCTGCGTTAATGTATATGCACATGTGATACCGTGTTGTTTACTCCAATCCTCTAAGAGCTGGTATTAAAGTATATTTTAGTATATGGTTTTCTGCGTTTAGTGTGTAGTCGTCAATTATCGGACACCAAGAACTATTGAACTTAATCCCGTAGTCTTTTTAAATATTATTGGGATTTTTATGAATTTAAATTGCCTCCATAATTAGGGGTGCTCTGTTTTGTCTTCATATGACTTCAGGGATAAATTCAAAGTAATGGCCGATTTCAATTAAATGCTCGGTAATTGCCGATTTGTCCGGGTTGCCGAGTTTACATGCTCGCAAATATTCTGATATCCTTTTAGAGATCGTTCATTCTGTCTGGCCTACATAAACCTTGTCACACCCGGAACAGTTAAAATTTATAAACTCCATCTGTCTCAAGAGGAAACTTGGTTTTTGAAGGCCTGTCAGTGTCTATGTTATACCCTAATAATACCCTAAAAAAAATCAGAAATATTCTTTGTATGTTTGAAGACCAGATATGTACAGGTTCCCCAGAAACGATTTTTTATTCCCTCCCCCGATTTAATCCCAACTCATACCATCCCCTTCATCTCGTTAGTATTCTGGGATGTGGTGGGGCGGTTGGTATTGTAATGACATTAAAATATGTCAAAGGTGCGACATCATTAAAAAATCTATAAGGCAACTTTCATACAACGACGAAAAAAACCTAAAAGTTTTTGATGATGAAACATAATATTATTAACGTTTCATCTTTTTAACGACGTAAGTCATTAACATATTTCACATACCAATACCTCTAGTGTCTGATATGTATAATGTACTGGTATACTGCCCACACCAAAGTTGTTTGACTTTATTAAAGTTGTACAAAGAATTGACATCGTTTCGATTAACGTTACATAATGTTTCGCTCTTTTAAAAGTCACACAGTCATTAGAAGTACTTGCACTACTGTTTAAAAAAAACTAGTGCAGATCCGCATGTTTTAAAGTAATCTCTTGAACTATACCCAATCAACTTATATTGAAAAAGTTTAACTTATACATGCCTAACAAGTATACTCGTCCAAGATCCCGTGCACTGATTATACTCCGAAAGCGAGGAACTGCCCATCAGAACACGCTAATCAATAGAGCGACTTGATTCTGTATTGACCATCGTCATTTACAGACAGTTAAACATCTTTCTTTTGACGCATGTCACAAAATTGTAAAACTTCCTTCATGACCTTTTACACTTAAATGTACCTCAAATTTGTAATCTTTTCCGTTATAAATTTGTGGATAACCGTATTATGGAGAACATGAAATAAGCAAAAATCGTGGGCTAGTCAATTGTGAAAAATCAGTTACAATTTTGAAAATAACACTTAAATTCAAGATGCAACAGTTTTCCATGCATTCTGCATTTCTCTTATTGCGTCAGGAGATTGTTGCTCTGCTACTTTCTCCTTCATCACTAACTAACTATCCCCCATAACTTCTTTCTGTGAATCATAATGCAACTCCATAAGCTCTTCGGTGGTCAGATCTTGACTGTGCTCTTCCACAAGCTCATCAATCTCGTAGTTATCCACCTCCAGTCCCATGGTGTTGGCCAAAGACACAATCTCGTTGTTCACTAAATCAGATTTACGCAGGACGTACAGACAACGAAGTTTAACAAATTTATTTATTGAAAATCTTCAATTATGTAGGCGTTAAATTTTCGTAGTAATCACCGTAAAATAAAAAAGATTTTGGAAAATAATTGGGTCGACCCATTCGGTAAATTGGCAATAACTATTGGGCGGTCACAATTTTACAAAGAGTGATTTTTCAAAGAGTATTAACATTAAATTTGAGTTGAAGTAAGTAAATACTTATTTGTAAAACTAGTTGGAAGCCTGTCAACAATGTTAAGGAAAATAAAAATTTCTCTCACGTAACAAAGTAGAGTTACCTCAAATAATCTTATTTCGAAAATTTTATAAAAGTTCCTGTCTTCGTCATCCTACGAATATCACAAATTATTAGCATACCCTTCAATATACTCTAATTCCTATCAAAATCAGGTCTTGAAATCTAAAGCAAAACTTTTTTTTGGTTACGACTTTCAAAATAAATAATTTATCACAATTCATGCAGAAAGTCTACACATTAATAATCAGACAAGAGATAATATATTAGATTTCACACAGATTCAAAATTCTAACGTTTAACGTTCTAACGTCAAAAAGACTAAATATTCTAACGTTCTAATAAATAATTTCGAAGAATCTGTATTATTTGAAATTGGTTAGGATATATTCGTATGTATAATGATACAAATAGAAACGTAACTTCACTCTTCGAATTACGCAAAATGGATATTTATTATGTTGAAATAATCAATAACTACGTCGACAGTAGGATAATGAAGTCATGTCACAGTATACTATTGTACATGTATATAAGCATATTATTACCTTTAGTGTGGCAATATTGATAAGAGTTTATTGTTGGTAAATGTTTGAATAAGTAATGTGTTATATAAATTGTCAAGCAGTACGTAGAAAAAATTATTATGAATATGAAAGAATTGAATTCTTTACTAATATTCGAAATTATCAGCTCTGTGTTGACAATGTCAGAAGTTGAAATTATACATTATTATTTATTTATTCTGCATTTGAAAGTTAAAACTAGACAGCATATTTTTCTTACTTGAATGTATAAATTGCGCGATTCTATTTTATAAATTTGAAATTGCTCATTGATAAATGTTAAAGATGAGCATTTATGAGAATTCTATTTTTGAAAATCCAGTGTTTGAAAGATTTATGAGTATTTGTGAATTTCTATTCTATTTTTTGAAAGTTAATATCGTATATATGTTTGAATGTTAAAACCTCTAAATTATTATTCCATCTTTGAATGTTAATACCTAATCAATCATTTTTCCATGTTTGAAAGATTAAATTTTTCATTTTTATTAAAAATGTAGATTGTTACTCATTAAATGTGTGACAGTTATCATTGTATATTATTATGTTAAAATTGAACATAGCCATTCTGTATGATTTTTCATGAAATTCAATTGACAAAATGATGATCGAATCAGTACAAAAGCAACAAACTCAGACATCATCCCAAAGAACCGGATTGTCCACACCCTTAAGAAATGCCTAGAATATTTAATATACAAACAAAATTAAAATTTTAATATAATGGACGTCTTGACAAAAATTACATCAAATTTATTTTCTTAAAATTATAAATACATATGTAAAATCTTACATCTTGGCCAAATCAAAACCGATAACGATCTGTTAAGAAACCTCGAAACTTTACATATTCCTTTCTAAAGAACCAACTTAACCTTCTCCCAACCTCTTGTGCAAATGTGCCGACTAAATAAAATCTACTTTAGTTGTAAGATTTCAAACATAACGTAACTACAGGTGATTTTACACCGATTTCCCGAGCACGGTCGCGATGATTGATATCCAGACCGATGTTGATAACGCAATGTATCAGAAATCCATATACGCTGGCAACACTGGTGGATCTATCTATGAATTGACATTCCTAAACGTTGGACGGCTATGTAAAATTTAAAAATTCTAATAAATTGATAATTTCGAATTCAAATATTAACTTTAATATACATTGGCAGGCAGTTAATTAGTTCATGAGGTTTAATCATAACAACTTTTGTTCTCGATGCTGGGACGGCGGAATCAATTGAAACACATCTTAGGTGAATTCATTAAGGATCGTGTATACAATTTCTTTCGGTTCTAAGAGCTTAGTTAGTTAACCCCCATTCATTAATAACCCTGTTATTTTGCATAACGAACGACATTATCCAAAAAAATGTGCATATTGACAGCCTATAGGACATCTTAAGGGGCACGCTAAAATAGAGGCTTTTGTCTACCAACTGACGGAGACATATTCTGACCGTGTTCGCAAATATCGCTAACTGACCATAGATGACGGATTTAGTCAATATCGTATTAACATAGAGCTTTATTAATCATTCGTGACTTCCAGAACTTTTTTCTAATTATAAATTTCAATTCAACAAAATTTCTTTAATTAATTAATGTTTTCAGCTGACTTCACTTGACTCAAGCTTAATTATCTCTGTTTTTTTTTGTTTGTTTTACCTACTTATTTTACCTATTGTTGTACTTCGATATATTGTCGTATTATTAAATGTTTGGTATTATTTATTTTTTGTATTGCGAACATTATAAATAAAAAAACAAATAATTAAAAAAAAAATCAGTTAAGCAATTTAAAGTGACTTACCCTGTAGGGCATGGAGTGAGAGAGAACAAGGATGGAAGCGATGATAGTCAGGATAGCGAAGGAACCCATTTTGATGTCGGTTTTCTGAAACAAACAAACAAATATTACATTAATATTTATGTCGAGAAGAATTATCTTTCACACTCAATATCATAATCGAATTGGCGATATGAATGTCAAATACCTAAGTATATTATCTCGTAAAAAATAAGAATGATATACCCATCGAATTCAGGCAATAAGGCCCGAAATGTCAAGGACGATGTTTGATTTATATCCATTATCTTCAAATCTGTCTTTACACGGAGAAAAACGAGAATTGCTAATTTATTAAGCATCTCTTAAAGTTTAAAAAAGGATTCAATTCAAACGCAGGTGTATGAACACGTGTTCTGATGTGTTAAAAATTTACTTAAAGTTTATCAGGAAACGGTTTGAAATCCTGGTATTAACGGGATTATCAATATTTCGAAGTGATTTCTACTATATTAGTAAATCTCATTTTTCTCCGTGCAGATTATAGATTAATCTATTCACATTAAAACTAAAGAATTTTATTGTTTTAACTCCTGAAAAAATTTTGGTAGATTATCTTTTTTTGAAAATTACATCCGAATTTTTTGAATTGATGATAGTGTAAAATTATAACATTGTGAACAACGTGAAATTTCGTCAGAAAAAATGTCAAATCGAACAAATTCCAAACAATATAAGAGGATTTTCCCATTTCACGATGAATTTTATATCGCAATATGGCGAGAGTGGTATCCAAAATATCTACATATATTATATGTGCCGGCAAATGAAAATAATCTCTAATATCTAAATGGTATAAAATAAAGTCGCTATCCACGTCGGTCCGTTTGTGTGCTTAGTTCTTCAATTCAATTTTGATAGAGTTCACTATTATTTATAGAATTTCTTCCGGAAGGTTAAAGTCCTTAAAAGGATCAGATCAGTCCTTAAAAGGATCCAGAAATCAAAATCTAAGTGTAATCACTTAGGTTTTGATTTCTGGATCGAACAGATACGCGAAAGCGATCAGTTTGAGACAAAACTCAAGACATAAGGCCTCTGAAGATGGACAGTGAGATTTGTCCGTAACGTCTGGAGTTAAAAGTCCTTTTAAGGATTACTTTGAAAACCTTTGATCATGATAACCTTAACAATAAAAGCAAACAAAACTATTTTTCAAAAAGGACCACACTACATGGCCATTAAAGTATATAAAAACCTTCCACGTAGCATCAAACAAATAACCGACATACTTAAATTTAAATCAACACTAAAAACATTTCTTTTAAACAAATGTCACTTCACCTTAAATGAATACCTTACATAAATTAAATACCTCTGTTTTTTATTTTTTTTTATTTACTGTTATTTATTTGTTAACATGTAAGTTGGGTTATGTAATATAGTGTGTATTTGTTGGGTTAGCTGGAAGAAATAGGATGTAACCTATAAGCTACACCCTTTGTACTCTTTTTGTGCAATAAATATTTTTTTAAATTTTGAATAACATATATATATATATATATATATATATATATACATGCATATCATCTTTATAGAAAGTAGAGAAACATCAATGTTTATTCTAAAATTCACAACTTTAAAACTTTACCACAATAATCATCACAATCATATTTCATCATACATAAATCACGTTTTTTCTCATAAAAATGAACCTCACTAGGACCAAGCCTGTATCGAGGTTATTAATACAAATAAGGTTATGCAAATCAATCACTACCCCGGGCAACGCCGGTCTAAGGCACATTGCTGAAGGATTTAATATATATTTAGGAATGCAATAGGGAATATGGCACAAAAGCCCGTTTTTATGTAATGCTTATGAAGGTGAGATTGTTAAATATTTTTAATCAGTAACCGTTTAATTGAAGTTCTATTGTGTGCAGGACTAGCCTATCCGTTTATTATAAAAATTGGTAGTAAATAAAATAATGAACACGATGTTTACATCATAGTAATTAGAAAAGCTAAAGATGGACGAATATTGGAAAGCCTTATAGAATAATGCGGATACAAAAGAGAACTTTCATAACACATTGATAACGACTGGAAATAATAGAATACTTATCTATTAAGATCGATAATCCATTGTTTCCCTATTCCTTTGTTAGCGAAGCAGATTAAATACTTTTAGGAATAATAAATAATTGAAAAAAAAAATTATAAATATTAATATACATATATATACCTATATTACCATTTGTTATTTCGGCTACTGGCATTATACCTAGCTCTCTCATTCAAAATTTAGGCATATTAGATGTGTCAAAGAATTTATTTATAAAAATGCAAAAATCAGTTAATTTTAAATAGATGTAGGATCACGAAAGATTTTTTAAATATTTATGTTGAGGGATCAGTAGAATTTATAGGCCCTGTTAGGAGTTCTACCGAGCCGAACCCTCTGATATGAAAATATCTGGAGTTGAGTAATTATTTTCCCATTTGATCTCTGGTGATTTGACGTGTTGTTCTTGTATTATTTTGTATTTATTATGCATATATAATGCAATTGCATAATGTGGATTGACAAGTTGATAATTTTTGGAAAAGTGTGTGAAAGAGTTTAGTTTTTCCTGTGGGGAAAATTTAACCCGGACATAAAGTCGGAAAAAAATAAAATATTATGCGTATTCTATTTCTGTTCGCCCACCTTTGGTTAATCCTAGAAACTACAGCATTCCGCATACAATATCACGGTTCCCCATGAAAATTCAGAGTCTATTAAGCAGTGAACACAATAACCGGCGTTAAATGAATGTGTGAATTAAAGTAGACCCATGAAATTTACGGCGTGGCACAATCTCGTTTGGCTGATCTGTACGTGAGGGAAGGAGCTACCCAAAGGTAACCTATGGTCCTGCCGCTGAGAGCTCCGTTGTTACCTCTTCTTCTGGTACCTACGTGCGCCGTATGGAAGAATTTCAATACTGAACCATATAACACACGAGTGAGCCTTACCGTTTGAATTCAAACGCTCGGAACAAAGCATTTAACTCATTGGATACATTTTCATTGTATGAACTGCGACGTGCCGTGCAATTTGATACTATTGCCATTAAAGTTTTAATAATAAGCCTGAAAACTTCAGAAGCTACCGATAATGTACAACATTATTGTGGTGTTGTCCCTTTTCCATGTCACGGTGTTCCCATAAAATAAATTCAAATAAAGTAAGAAAACATATATTTTAAGCATACCTACATTTTATGCATTATTCTGCATTTTTTAATAGGGATAATATAGTTCAAAGGGCTTTAATATTTTAAGAATGGATATTTCTTAAATTCACTGTCAGAAGGGCAGAGAATTTCGGGGTATTTCCGCTCTGCAACAAAATCTAAACAAAAATTTGCGAACGTATCCAAAAACAAAAACTGTTTTTTTAAGGTGACGAAAAACGTTTTAAAATTTAATTATTGGAAAGAAACATATAATTTTATTATTAGTAATAAACGTATAATTTTATTATTAGAAAGGAACGTATAATTTTACTATTGGAAAGAAACATGTAATTTTTGAAATATTAATATTTCGAATGCAAACACAAAACGTTTTCAAAATGACGATTTTTCGTCTAAACACTGAACTGATATTACTGATAACAAAAAATACATGTTTTAATTAAACAAATGTATTATAAACATTATTGTCGTCTTAATTTTTTGACGATTGATATAAAAATAATTAGTAAAAATTTATAAAAGGTTAATATGATTATCTCAAATTGCGGTCGGAATCCTTGTGTTTTTGGTGTTCCCTTTTAATTATAATGTGGTTATCTTCTATACTTGAATATAAATAGTTTCTCTATCTAAAACCGCTTATATTTCTAACAATATAAGGGAGTAAGGGAGAAACAAAGATTGAGCTGTTCCCAAAAGCGAACAAATTGACTCTACGGGTAATAGCGGTTTGTTCGCAAAACCGAACAAATTAGCCTGTGGGGTTCATGAAAATAAAAATACTGAGATCCACACTTTACCTGCATTAAGTTTAATATTTTATTTAAAAAATATATGCCTTCACCGATAATTTTAAACACACATTTGTGAAAATGAATATTTTGAAGCAGATAAATCCTTTGAAAATCCACTGGATTATGTCAACGGCTGATTATTTAGGAGATTTCATTACTAAATCTGCATTGTAAAAGGATGGAATCACAATATTAATATAAGAAAAAGCAACAATAAGTTGCTACGAAAATACGAAAGAAAAACGAAATGAAATATCCTTGCTGGCACCTCTGAAATACAGTATAAAGGAAAAGTGTATGGAAGGACATAGTAATTGGACCATTTCATTTGAATTTGACTGGTTTCGCGGCAGACCCTGCTTAGATTACGGTCCTTACAGGTATACTGATTAAATCCTTGACAACCATAAAATTGAAATATCGTCGCATGATATTTTTTTATGAGAAGATGATTCCTATATTCTAAAATAGTTTACAGCTAACACGCCTAGACTAGATATTTTATTTTTTTGTTTACTGGCTTTGCTACCCTTAATATTTGGCTATCAATACAACTTTTTCGTCATATTTCTTCACATATTTCAAAGCTAAAAAACTCATGACTCGGAAAACCGTCGGATTAATCTAGAAATCGATTAACGAGATCGCTGCTTCCAACAGACAAACAGATTTCTGCTTTTTAAGTAATAATTATTCCCCAACATTGTACTTAATAAAGTACTTAAATTTTCATTGATTTTCACTTTAAATAGGTAACTAAGTAGGTGACATTATTATAGTGGTAGTTTTGGAGAAAACCTTTATTTGATTGACATTATCGTGAATAATACTGTGTTGGACTCTAGTTAGATCCCACAACGGGTATTACAGCAAACCCAACAAGAGAACTTTATCTAGGAATTAACAATTATGTGACATTGTAAAGCTTCATGGAAATCATCTGTAATAATCAGCTCCCTTCTGTAATTTACGATAATATATTGCGGTGATGAAACAACTTTGTAAAAGTGTTATTTTATATGAGTTTAAATAATTCCATTTATTCTTAGATTTGGATATAAATAATGAGACAAGCCAGGAAGTGAATAAAGTTCAAAGTTGTTCAAAGTGCGGTAAAATTGTTAAAAGTTCTTTTTAATTTTTATGTAAATATTAAAATTTTATTTTTATTCTATAACAAATTAAAATGTGCCATTTTCAATTTGTCGCCAAAACGACACGTTTGTTTTTATTCGTAAATATTTATTTATTGACGCCCTATTGGGCTTTTAAGTTCATAACAATTACAAATTTCATTTTTAACAACATTATAAAACAAACAATAGAAAATCGAAATAAAATATAATGATTTCTCATACATTATTTACATTTAAAAAGTGGTGGACTAATTTGGCTTTAAATGTATTGAAGTTTAAATTAAATATGTCAGCGACATCACTTAGTTCATTGCCCAACCTATGTATTCTTTCTAACACATAATTCGTAGCGAAGTTATTGTTGTAGAATAAAATATTCCGTCTAGTATATTTTGGAGGTATATGTAAAGATATATAGAATATGTCGTACTGACGTTGTAGCCAGTTGAAACCGTTTCGGAATGTTCGGTTTTAGATGGTTTTTTAAATCAATCCATTATGAATGAAAATATTCAAATTACATGTTTTAGTTAGTACGATCAGAAAAATTAATTTTAAATCATTCACACATTTAAAAATATATATTTTCATGGTTTGTGAAAATATCCCATTCGATTCACCCCCCCACCCCTTTACAGATAACGTGATAATTTAGTTTTATGGTTCTAAGAGCCCACTGTTATATTTTTAAAAGCCTTATAGTTTTAATAGCCAGCAAGGCGGCTTACTTGTGACGTCAAAGGTGTGTATTTCTATTTTTGTGAAACTGTCTCATTGTTGAAAAAAGCTTAAGTTTAAAAATATTTACTAATAAAAAAAAGTTATATAATAATCAAATTTGTAAAAATGATACAATACAGCATGTTGCATCTCTATTTGTCCTGAGTTTGTAAATAAAAAAGGTTCACTGCATTGAGGAAAGACAATATAATATAAGATTTATGTGATGTGATATACACGATATGTTCGCATTGGAAATGAGCGTTGTACGAATCTCTGATTGTAATAAGATTTCGAAAAGAAGAATAAAATTTGTGGCGGAAAACAAACAATGACTAAGAAAAAAAATCTAGAAAAGAATTATCATTTTATCTAATTATCGTTTGTGAATGTTTCGTGCTGCCATTTGATTTGGGATTAATGTTAGGGATAACTAAAAGGTTACGTGCCGAAATGAGATGATCCAAAAAAACCTTTCCGTACAA
This sequence comes from Hesperophylax magnus, assembly GCA_026573805.1. Lineage (NCBI taxonomy): Eukaryota > Metazoa > Arthropoda > Insecta > Trichoptera > Limnephilidae > Hesperophylax > Hesperophylax magnus. The sequence goes on from JAIUSX010000088.1 coordinate 5,420,386, forward strand.
TGTGTAGGGGGCACGCGTGGCCGGTTTATGTGTAACATAATCATTGAAGTTCAGTTTACATCACTTGTTAAATAGGGGTATTTCTACTAAGCATTTTCCCGATTTACATTATGAGGCGGTTGAGCTATTGTTTCTAATGACGTTTCTTGGTCGGCACTTGTGGTAGGTACTAATGGTTAATAAGGATTTTTCAATTTGTATTACTAAGGGACGCAAATATTCATTCGGATTTCCTTAAATGAACATGGTGCCAAATAAATGGTTGGTAATTGTTTAACAAACTTTAATTAGGGATTTATATATTTTGTAAGGTAAGTAACTATACATTGTAATAGGGAGTAACTATACGTTGTAATAGAATGTCACTATACGTAGTATCAGGAAATAACTATACGTTGTAATAGGAAGTAATTATAAGTTGAAATAGGAAGTAACTAAACGTTGTAATAGAAAGTAACTATACATTGTAATAGAAAGTATCTATACGTTTAACTGAAAAATGAGGATTCTACATTCATTAAGAATCTCTTTCGAATTGTTTGTAATCAGGTTAAAAAAGGGATTGCAGGCCATTAACGAATGCATTTATTGGTTTCCTGATGAACTTTGATTAAAATTCGAATATATTGTCACGATGTCGAAACACGTTCATAAAATCCTAAAATGTCAACGTTTCGTCGAGGCAGATGAGGGTGCTTGAATACGGTTCCGAAATATTGGGAATTTACAAAAAGTTTATCAGGAAGCAACCTGCAATCCCGTTTTTAACTGGATTACCAATATTTTTTAATAAATTAGCTATACTAATTTTTCTCCATGGGTGGATAGACATACCTAATGATATTATTAGATTAATTTAAGTTATGAAAATTATTTATTTTATTGTTACAAGACAATAATGAGGATCATATATTTTACAAGAGTGAGGGCAGTCTAGACAGTTGCACGAGAATTGCAAAATAAATAGCGTTTTCACTTTATTGGCCCAGCGCCAATAATTGGCACTCGGGAATTGCCACCGATGACTTTCTGATAAAACTACAATAAAAAGGTAGTAAATTCGAGCTAGGGGAACAAAAGCATTAAATAAACACGTCAGATCATAAGAACTATGTTTTAGAATCGCTAACGATACAAACAAAACCAAATAATACCAAATACCTGGAACTCGCAACAATAATATTATATTCTCTTTGAAAAAGAGGATAATACTATTAAATCTAAAGGAAAACAAGTGAACATGACCCGCTGACAAACTGCTTTGGCAGTTTAGCGGGTAATATATAGAACAAAGAAAATATGAAACAGAACAAGACACATCAAATAAAAAAAATAACGATCAAAACTTGGAATCGAAACATGGATCTATTTATTAAACGTCATTTTTGTCGATATCAAATTTCAAACTCAGAATTAACAATATCATCTTGCAATTATTTTTTCTCATATTTTTGGCAGCTACCTTTCTAATGATGATATTTTTTATCATGAAATTGAAATAATATATGATGTATAATAAATGGGTTACAATGGTCGAGTAGTTAAGGCACCGTAGTAAGCGTTCAGAGATGGTTTAGAAGGGAGATATGTAAATACGAATGTTAGAGGGAGCGCGCTAATATTAAAAAAACGATAATAATTAAGCGAAAATTGTAAAAATATTTAATAAAACACGACTCGTTTGCAAAAGTAAAAATCTCTCAAAAAATTCTTTAGTTGCATTTAAAGATATTCTGTGAATTTTTTCATGCATATAACATATTAAATAACAGAAAAAAACGTGTTTTTAATAATTTTCAGAGCTTACTATGCGATTTTTTTCTATCGAATTAATTTCACATAATTAACGTTTCGACATAAGAAATGTGTAGATATTATCTTCACAAATAACATATATATTTTTTGTAACTTAAAAATTTAAAGAGTTAACGAGAAACTTGTTGTAAATCAGTAGAAATCGGGTATGCGAAAGCTTCAAATGCCTGTTCCGGTAAAACAAGAGATCCTGGGTTCGATTCCTAGTTGTGACTGTTATCCTTTTTGTCTTGTGTCTTGTTCTGATTCATGTTTCGTTTAGATAAATTAGAATTATCTTCTATGATATATTACATTGATGTTAATAACCTTCAAAATAATTTAAAATAATAAGTTGTTCGTGAATAATATTTTACATTAGACAGTTTTTTGAAATCCCACAGAATAACCAAAAGCTTGGAATCTAAGTAACCACGCCGACTGTAACGCTACTTATATCGGACATATGGGATGGGCGTTCTCAAGTATATTCAGAGAACATATACGATGTTATAGTAAAAGGAACTTCAAATTCGCAGTAAATCTCTTAGTGAATAATCCACGTTCCACTTGACAACAACGAGCCTTAACCCTTACATATAGAAAAAAAGGGTCTTAGATTAAATAAATTTAAAAATTATTCAAAAATACAACGAATGATCCTAACACAGGGTTTTCCAATAAGAGGTGTTATTTTGAATAGCCCGCTATTTCGGTAGATCTTACTTTTGAAGCTGTCATTTTTTAACATTTGACAAGTAGAAACTACGCCATTAATAAAAATGGAACGATACACGCTTCAACAACTCATTGAAATTATTAAAATTCACTTGAGTGAATCAAATGCAAATCATCTTGAGTGATGAGGCCCATTTCACAACAAGCAAAATTGTCGCATCTGGTGCTCGGAAAACCCAAGAGTTATTGTTGAAAAGCCTCTCTATCCTTAACGTGTGACTGTTTGGTACGGTTGATGATCCGGCGGAGTCATTGGAACTTACTTTTTCGAAAATGAGGCTGGAGCAACAGTTACGGTGAATGGATTGCGCTATCGAGAGATGATTAATGATTTTTTATGGCCGGAATTGGATGGTATTGATCTCGGACAACGTTTACTTTCAACAAGACGGCGCTACTTGCCACACAAACAACGAAACCATTGATCTTTTACGATTGAATATCAAAATAACACCTCTTATTGGAAAACCCTGTATTACATTAAGACGCTATTAGACTTTGATAACTGGGGTTTGCTCTACGCTCACATTTTAACTATTTCTGATGAACGCATTAACCCTACGGATGTAAGTTATTTATATTTAAGACTAGCTGACGTATACCCGGCGTTGCTCGAGGTTGTGAATGTTTTGGTTCAAAGTTTTGAAGTTTTTCACTCTATGATAAACATTGACTTTTATATACTTTCTATAAATATAATATCATTTATTATAAATAACGCTTTCAGAAAAAAAATCTCCAAATGATAATGAAAACCCCTTCAAAACCCGTTGCGTAGTTTAGAAGAACTAAGCGCACAAACGTAAAGAGGCGGATAGGTACTTTATTTTACACTATTTAGAGATAGATAAAATCAGGATATTACCATTAAAATATTTTGTGTAAAACGGTTTTAAAATTATTTTATGCCTTCCTACAGCCCCTACCTTAACCCGCCTCACAACGCTGCTCAACTGGGTGGTGATATAGCTCTCTTACCCTTACAATGTACAGACAGGGGCGCTCTTGTGAAGTGTCACATAAAAATAAAAAAGTTTTTCCCCTCATTACTTCCCTTCCCCATATTGTTCCCTTCTCAACTACCTTCGGCCTCACGACATACCCTAATAACTGGGAATGTCATAGTTTTACTAGCTCCGGACAATTGGGAGCAGTTGGGACTCTTGTGGAGTATATTAAAAATCACAACCTGTGAGAAGGTAATAACCTATTACTGTTAATTAGAAAAAAGGAAAAGCGTCTCGCTTTTGTTTGGTTTGTCGAAATATTTTCATAAAAGTAATTACCCACAAGGAACCAATAGAATACAGAAGCAATAAAAACACTTGAAATTTTGTTATTTAAATTTTTTTCAATCCTTTTTTCTATGTATTTGGTAACGTGTCAAAGCAATTGTAGATTTCTTAACCACTACGTAGGGACAACTAGAAAATGTTTACGAGACTTGTTCAAGAGTAATATAGCGGGGATATTTTCTAACTGCGGCCGTTCATATTTATGATGTATTTCAAAAACCGCGACGGTTCTCTCGACACTCGAATGTAATTGGTATATCGATGGTTTATTATATTTTCAATGATATATTAGCATAACGTGTCAATCACCGACACCAATAAATACATTGCTTTAAAGTTGGAAAACGATTTTCAAATAATTCTGAATAATATAAAAATATTAATTTATTTAAATAAAAAAAGGGCGGTCCGTCTGTTCGACAATCCATTGTTAACAGATCAATTGCCATCTCTATTGCACAATGCTGAGTCCGTTCTATAGGTATTTTAATGGAGCATGCTCTAATGAGCCAGCAGTATTTAACTCCGGTGCAGCGTGATGAACACCCGTTCACAGTTGTTCACACATGAAAACAGGCCGCTGTTTCGAATCGTTTTTGTGTTTTTTTCCTTCTTTGTATAACCCGGGTCTCTTCAAAATGCACATTAATAAATCCCTTCCTACAGCCCCTATCTTAACCCGTCTCACAACGCTAGTCAACTGGGTGGCGACATAGCTCCCCTGCCTTCACACTGTACAGACAGGCGCTCTTCTGAGGTATCATATTAAAAAGGGAAATAAAAACATACAACCATTTAAGGCAAAAAAACTAAACTGAATACTGGTACCGAAGTCGAAAATGCTTCTGAATATTATAAGTTATATAAGTTTTTCACAACGTATTTTGTTGAAGTAAGGAAACAAGTTATAGATTTAATTGTTTTAGATGTGAGAGCTATTTTGCCATCCGAAGTATATAACATAAATTAAAGTAATCGTTTTTGATTGTTTCCATATTAGAAAATATTTAGAAAATTTCCATAGAGGAATTTTCTATTAAGGAAAGCAAATTACGCACATCCCAATATGAAATTTTTTTTTGCGAGGAGGAAAATAAAGTTCCACTTCAAGAAGCTTAGGATCAATGTCCAAAGCTATTAATCCTAGATCGTCGCATAATCGACAATATTCTTAAAGGAAGTGATACATCAAGATGTATTACACGCTTGCTGGCTGTTTCCTCTCTATTATATATTATATAAGCTTGGCTATGTAAAATGGCTTATAAAAGGTACTAAAAAATTTGATACTCTATTTTCAAAAAAACGTTAATCTTTTGGAAAGCAGATTACAATAAATATATTCATGAACAATGGAAAGAATATATTTTTAACTAAGTGAAAATTAATTATGAAACCTTGATATAATTATTATGCATTGGAAGCATTAACGTGGTACCTCAACGACTTGCGAGCTTTCAATTAAAAGTTTCATTAATTGAATTAATTTTAAAATTATAACGATAAGGTTTTAATTGAATGATACAGCTTCAACTTGCTTTACGAATGTATAATATTTTTATAAAATGATTAACGCGTGATAGTATATTTTACAAAATGTTTATTAAATTATTGATAAAAATAATTACACAATTATTTGAAACTAAAATATGAATATTTGATTCACTTTAAGCAACATCAATGGTGACACTTTCAAAGGTGGGTTATTATTAATTAATCAAACAATGAACATATTTAACGAAACACGAATTAAAGTTTAACGTTTCTAAAGATATGTTGATGTGAATGGTCAAATCAAAAGTCAGCATAGCTTTTACACTTAAAATAATTCAGAAAATACTTATTTTAAACAATGATTATATTTGGAAATCGTTGGCACTGGGTTGCTTAAATAATCACAAATTACGAATTGTTCACTAGTTCATATAATAATATCTACCTATCAGGAAATTACAATAAATAGAAGGCAAAGCATTGAATACCAGAGGAAATGAAGAAAGGGAATAATTTCCTTTAAATTTATAAAAAAATTTGATAATTTATTGAAACTTTTTAAACACTTTTTTTTATAAATTTATCGGAAAACTTTTCCACCTTCTCCCTTTGGAACATTCACAAGTTTACAGCGTCTATAATAGACTTCGCGCCTCTACTATATTTAAATACCACGCAACTAATAATGCAATTCTTAGAAAAAAATACTTAATTTCACACCATGCGCTTGAAAGAGACACATTTGAACAGATTTGACACTTTAAAAAAAAATCACACGTCAAATAAAGTAAATTCACAGACACTAGGTAACAGGACGTTTCTCAAAAAATCTATAATTCGTAACGATATTAAAAAAAGGAACTTGTTTCGGAAACTTTACGAAAAATAACACTTCACTAGTCCAAGGAAGGATCAGAAAATCACCAAAAAATGCTTAATTTTAGTAATGTAAAAATTGAATTTTCATTTATGTAACTGTATGTTTTAACTATGTAAATGGTTGTTTGAAAATGCTAAGCTTTTAAAATTGGAAACAGTTGGCTGGTACTTACTTGTTTTGAATATGCGCTGCAACTGGTGGTGGGCCTTGAGGCTTGTGTGGATGGCTGCGCTTGAATGATCCTCCGTTGGCTCGGGCCGGCTATATAAGGGGATTCGGAACCCCCTCTCTCCCCACCCCCACTCCCTCAGCCTTCCACCCCGGGAAAGCTCTCCACATTTGCAACCCACTGAGTCCGCATTACAATCGAGTTCCGGCTTGTTGTTCGCAGACCTTCGTAGGTGCCTGTTTTTTAATAGTGCAGAAAATTTTCGAAGAAGGGAAAATTCAAAGAAAAAAATGAAAATCGCAGTGAAGACATAAGTGCTGCTAGATAATAGAAGTGGAATAGCCATTTAGAACATTACTAACAAGCTTGCTCGAGACTTTCAGATGCTAGATGTTAAATATTTATTTTGAAAAAAAAAAAAAAAATTAAAACCAATCACCAATCGTTAGTTAAGTGTTTGACTTCACATATACGAATAAATACATCAGTTATAAAATCATCATATCGGCGTAGTAATTGATACGAAATTTGTGCTTTTCCTTACGTAACATGAATACTTTATTAACAAAATAACTAAATAGTTAAGTAAATGCAAAAAAAATTTGGACTTCGGGTTTAGTTCTCATCATTTTCTCATATTAAACTACATAAAATAAAATTAAAAAAAAACTCTATAACAAATGAATAAGTTTTATATGAATGTTTTCTGAAACATTCTTAGTGAGTTATTTGACAATTGACGAATATTTTCATAAAACCAAGACAGTTTTGTTTTAAATCGTACTTTGTTGATTGATATTTTTGTGTTTGTACAGCTAAGACGGTCTCCGTGGTCGTGGGGTAAGGCTTTCGACTAGCAAGCTGGAGAGGTCGCGGGTTCGAATCCCGGCGTGGCAAGTAAATTTTATTTTTGTTATTTAATTATTTGTTCATATAAAATAATATATAGGATATTTGCGGAACGTTCCAGAGTGGAAGATGCTCTCAGTATCGCCCTTGAAACTTTGCTTGAAATGGCTTTGGCCGTGTTTGGTGACCAGATCCGAAAGCAAGGTTCTTCCCAACCTTCCGTTCCCCATCTCCTTCCTCATTCCCTTCAGCCTCACAACATACCCCGATTGGGGATGCCATATTCTTACTGCCTTTAGACAATTGGGAGCAGTTGGGACTCTTGCGCGGTTTTATCCATAAAAAAGCTATTCGTACAAACTGTACTAAGATAAAAAATAAACATAACCAAGATGAGAATCGATTATCATCAGTCATTGAATAATGAGATATGTGAAAGGTACTGAACGAAAATTTGTTTAAACAACACAATTACTTTAAAATCCTCTAGCATTATTATTAAACTTCAAAGGAAATAATAGGCAAAGTTTTTTAAATCCCACGTATTATTAATGTTCAATATTATTTATGGCCGTACTTAATTATTAGGTAAAATTTCACTGTCCCTCACACTTAAAACATATTTAATTCTGTAAATATCTTATTCTGAATTCCAACATCCATAAGTTCCCTTATTACCAAAAATGTCGTAAAGCGGGTTGATCTACAAATATTGAAATAAATAGATGTATTTAGTTTTTTTATGTCGCGTCACCGTGGGGTGATTTTAACTAAGACAAATACCCCTAGACAGATTAACCGTATAAATATATATAACTACTTGTTACCTACACGGAAAATTACGGAATTTAACTTCACTTGCAAGGTTGAAAGCTGAGGAATTTTGCTTCCACAGAATCTAAAATAAAAATACACATAAAATGTTGTGTGAAATATATTAAGGCGTGTGGTACTTTTCGCTTTTCTGGATTCTAAATAATTATTTTTATAAATTTATTTATTTAATTATTCAAGCCTTGAAGGAACATGTATACACTGTTACAGGCAAGTTGTTCAGGGGTACAGTGAAAAGTGTATGGTACATAACGTATTGTTTAACATGTAATACGTTAGGGAAAATAATTTTCTTCAGGGCTTATGTCATCTTTGGGGGCGTTGTGTGGTGTGGGGCGCTTTAAACTAAACTAAAAAGTAACTAATTTCAATCAACACAGAGCATCAAAGTTACAAAAAATGTCAAAAATATATGATTTCAAGAAAAAAGAAAAGTATTGCTTTTGTAAAATAATTTAATTAGGGTGAGCGTAAATTTTATCTTATCAGTACATGACTATTTTCTTGCTTGTAAAATGTATATTTCACGCAGTCAATTTAATTTTTTTTAATGTTAAACTACTGCATAAGATTACATCAGTTCTGTCCAAAGTGATGGAACGTGTGATCAACGACAAACTGCTCACATACCTCGAGAAGAACAAAATTATCAACGACCGTCAATACGGATTCCGGCGGAACCGCTCGTGCGGTGATCTTCTCGCGTATGTGTCGCATGTTTGGGGGCGGTGCCTGGAACGTCACGGTGAGACCCAAACGGTCGCACTAGACATATCCAAGGCCTTTGACCGGGTCTGGCACCGAGGACTTGTCAACAAATTGCCTTCTTACGGACTTCCCGCATCCCTGTGTACGTGGATTGCTGATTTTTTAAGGGATAGGTCGATTCAGGCTGTTGCTGACGGTTTCACCTCATCCTCACACTCTATAAATGCTGGCGTCCCACAGGGATCGGTTCTGTCTCCGACTTTGTTTTTGTTACACATCAATGACCTTTTGACATGTGCACCGATTCATTGTTACGCGGATGACAGTACAGTTCATGATAGCTTTTTGTTTGACAAGCCCCCAAAGGGCACACAAACTCCAACGGCTCGGAGGGCTTTGAAGCAGAGAATGGACGGTTATCTCGAGAGTATTTCCTCCTGGGGTAAAAATAATCTCGTCGAATTTAATATTTCAAAGACCCAATCCTGTCTGATTACGTCTAAAAGGGATCTAAATGATAACCTAGTCTCCTTCAACGGAAGCAATCTTCCGAACAGGCCTTCCATTGATATGCTTGGTGTAACTATAAGTGACCAGCTCAGGTATGGGGGCTCCATCGAAGCCAGAGTAAAGCTGGCCTCTCAGAAGCTGGGCGTACTGTACAGGGCCCGCAGATACTTTAATAGTACACAACTGCTGACCCTGTACAAATCGCAAGTGCGCCCTACTGTCGAATTTGGCAGCCATCTCTGGTCCGGAGCCCCTAAATACCTGAAAAAAACCCTTGACTCTGTGCAAAAACGGGCGGTCCGTTTGATAGATTCCCCAATCTTAACAAACGGACTGCAATCTTTAGAGCACAGGCGTCAGGTAGGTATGCTGTCCTTGTTCTATCGGTATTACAATGGAAGATGCTCTGAGGAACTAGCGTCATTGATCCCTTCGGCACCGGTGCGTAGTCGGGATACACGCCAAACGCGCGCCCAACATTTGTACACGGTTGACATTTGTCACATGAGAACGGGTCGCTTCTACGATTCGTTCTTAAGTTCAACAGCTCGGCTGTGGAACGAACTGCCGGCCTCTGTGTTTCCTCCCTCCTACAACATGGGACTCTTCAAGACCCATGTTCACTCCTTCCTCTCCACAAAAAGACCCTCCACACAGCATCCCCAAAGATGACATAGGCCCTGAGGGAAATTATTTTCTTCAGGGCCTCCTGTGTGGAGTTAATATAAAAAAAAAAAAAAAAAAAAAATAAGAGTCCCAACTGCTCTCAAACATCTTGAGCCATTGAGACTATGGGATAGTGAGGAAGAAGATGGGAAAGAGGAAGGTGGGGAAGTTCCTGGCTATTCACATCTGGTCACCAAACACGGCCAAAGCCATTTCAAGCAACGTTTCAATTCTGAATCGTGCTCTTACACCAGGGCGATACTGAGAGTATCTTCCACGTGGGAACGTGCCGCAAATATATTACATATTATTTAAAACGAGTAATTCGTGAAATAATACAAATAAATCAAATAAAATGAGCCCTCGACCACGGAGGATGTGGTCTTTTTTGGTATAATTTGTAAACCCTCAAATTTGTAAATTTCTCAAATTCAAAAAGTTTTTTTTCTATTTATTTGTAATATATTTTTTAAGTTTTATTTATTTATCTTAACAGTGTACATATCATTGTATGTTAAACAGCAACAAAGTTTAAAAAATATGTACAGTATTTATAACTGCCTGTAAATTGCAAAATGTTAATTGGTTAAACGCATTGTGCATTATATAGTTTTCTATTATTGATCGACGAATCGGTGGATGCAATCTGTCACAGGGAGAAAAATGAGTTTAATATATTAAGACTCTCTTCAAAATATTATTAAAAATTATTTCCTGATCCTAATAAACTTTTCGTACTTACATTCCTATTATATCGGAACACGTGTTCATGCACCTGCATTTGCCTTGATAGTATTCAATGACGATATGCTGAAATATTAGGATTTTTACGAACACCTTTACCGAAATCACGATAATATATTCATATTATGAACACGTGTTCCGACATCAAGATAATACATTCATATTTTACTAAAAGTTTTTTTAGGAAACCTATGGATTTAATCAATCGTTAATTGAAGAGATTCTTAATAAATTAGAAATATTCAATATAAGTATAAATATAAGTGTTTTTCTCCGTGTAGCTATAAGTTGTTATAATAGTTTGTCCAGTCTATGGATAGTGATAAGATGAGCATTATGAGGTGATACAAGTTGTTATAATGGTTTGTCCAGTCTATGGATAATAATAAGATGAGCATTATGAGGTGATACAAGTTGTTATAATGGTTTGTCCAGTCTATGGATAGTAATAAGATGAGCATTATGAGGTGATACAAGTTGTTATAATGGTTTGTCCAGTCTATGGATAGGAATAAGATGAGCATTATGAGGTGATACAAGTTGTTATAATGGTTTGTCCAGTCTATGGGTAATCATAAGCTGAGCATTATGAGGTGATCCAATTTGTTATAATGGTTTGTCCAGTCTATGGATGGTAATAAGATGAGCATTATGAGGTGATACAAGTTGTTATAATGGTTTGTCCAGTCTATGGGTAATAATAAGATGAGCATTATGAGATGATTCAATTTGTTATAATGGTTTGTCCAGTCTATGGATAGTAATAAGATGAGCATTATGAGGTGATACAAGTTGTTATAATGGTTTGTCCAGTCTATGGGTAATCATAAGCTGAGCATTATGAGGTGATCCAATTTGTTATAATGGTTTGTCCAGTCTATGGATGGTAATAAGATGAGCATTATGAGGTGATACAAGTTGTTATAATGGTTTTTCCTGTCTTTGAGTAATACTAAGATGAGCATTATGAGGTGATTCAATTTGTTATAATGGTTTGTCCAGTCTATGGATAGTAATAAGATGAGCATTATGAGGTGATACAAGTTGTTATAATGGTTTGTCCAGTCTATGGATAGTGATAAGATGAGCATTATGAGGTGATACAAGTTGTTATAATGGTTTGTCCAGTCTATGGATAATAATAAGATGAGCATTATGAGGTGATACAAGTTGTTATAATGGTTTGTCCAGTCTATGGATAGTAATAAGATGAGCATTATGAGGTGATACAAGTTGTTATAATGGTTTGTCCAGTCTATGGATAGGAATAAGATGAGCATTATGAGGTGATACAAGTTGTTATAATGGTTTGTCCAGTCTATGGGTAATCATAAGCTGAGCATTATGAGGTGATCCAATTTGTTATAATGGTTTGTCCAGTCTATGGATGGTAATAAGATGAGCATTATGAGGTGATACAAGTTGTTATAATGGTTTGTCCAGTCTATGGGTAATAATAAGATGAGCATTATGAGATGATTCAATTTGTTATAATGGTTTGTCCAGTCTATGGATAGTAATAAGATGAGCATTATGAGGTGATACAAGTTGTTATAATGGTTTGTCCAGTCTATGGGTAATCATAAGCTGAGCATTATGAGGTGATCCAATTTGTTATAATGGTTTGTCCAGTCTATGGATGGTAATAAGATGAGCATTATGAGGTGATACAAGTTGTTATAATGGTTTTTCCTGTCTTTGAGTAATACTAAGATGAGCATTATGAGGTGATTCAATTTGTTATAATGGTTTGTCCAGTCTATGGATAGTAATAAGATGAGCATTATGAGGTGATACAAGTTGTTATAATGGTTTGTCCAGTCTATGGATAGTAATAAGATGAGCATTATGAGGTGATACAAGTTGTTATAATGGTTTGTCCAGTCTATGGGTAATCATAAGCTGAGCATTATGAGGTGATCCAATTTGTTATAATGGTTTGTCCAGTCTATGGATGGTAATAAGATGAGCATTATGAGGTGATTCAATTTGTTATAATGGTTTGTCCAGTCTATGGATAATAATAAGATGAGCATTATGAGGTGATACAAGTTGTTATAATGGTTTGTCCAGTCTATGTATAGTAATAAGATGAGCATTATGAGGTGATACAAATTGTTATAATGGTTTGTCCAGTCTATGGGTAGTAATAAGATGAGCATTTTGAGGTGATACATTTCGTTATAATGGTTTGTCCAGTCTATGGATAATAATAAGATGAGCATTATGAGGTGATACAAGTTGTTATAATGGTTTGTCCAGTCTATGGATAGTAATAAGATGAGCATTATGAGGTGATACAAGTTGTTATAATGGTTTGTCCAGTCTATGGATAGGAATAAGATGAGCATTATGAGGTGATACAAGTTGTTATAATGGTTTGTCCAGTCTATGGGTAATCATAAGCTGAGCATTATGAGGTGATCCAATTTGTTATAATGGTTTGTCCAGTCTATGGATGGTAATAAGATGAGCATTATGAGGTGATACAAGTTGTTATAATGGTTTGTCCAGTCTATGGGTAATAATAAGATGAGCATTATGAGATGATTCAATTTGTTATAATGGTTTGTCCAGTCTATGGATAGTAATAAGATGAGCATTATGAGGTGATACAAGTTGTTATAATGGTTTGTCCAGTCTATGGGTAATCATAAGCTGAGCATTATGAGGTGATCCAATTTGTTATAATGGTTTGTCCAGTCTATGGATGGTAATAAGATGAGCATTATGAGGTGATACAAGTTGTTATAATGGTTTTTCCTGTCTTTGAGTAATACTAAGATGAGCATTATGAGGTGATTCAATTTGTTATAATGGTTTGTCCAGTCTATGGATAGTAATAAGATGAGCATTATGAGGTGATACAAGTTGTTATAATGGTTTGTCCAGTCTATGGATAGTAATAAGATGAGCATTATGAGGTGATACAAGTTGTTATAATGGTTTGTCCAGTCTATGGGTAATCATAAGCTGAGCATTATGAGGTGATCCAATTTGTTATAATGGTTTGTCCAGTCTATGGATGGTAATAAGATGAGCATTATGAGGTGATTCAATTTGTTATAATGGTTTGTCCAGTCTATGGATAATAATAAGATGAGCATTATGAGGTGATACAAGTTGTTATAATGGTTTGTCCAGTCTATGTATAGTAATAAGATGAGCATTATGAGGTGATACAAATTGTTATAATGGTTTGTCCAGTCTATGGGTAGTAATAAGATGAGCATTTTGAGGTGATACATTTCGTTATAATGGTTTGTCCAGTCTATGGATAATAATAAGATGAGCATTATGAGGTGATACAAGTTGTTATAATGGTTTGTCCAGTCTATGGATAATAATAAGATGAGCATTATGAGGTGATACAAGTTGTTATAATGGTTTGTCCAGTCTATGTATAGTAATAAGATGAGCATTATGAGGTGATACAAATTGTTATAATGGTTTGTCCAGTCTATGGGTAGTAATAAGATGAGCATTTTGAGGTGATACATTTCGTTATAATGGTTTGTCCAGTCTACGGGTAGTAATAAGATGAGCATTATGAGGTGATACAAATTGTTATAATGGTTTGTACAGTCTATGGGTAGTAATAAGATGAGCAATATGAGGTGATACAAGTTGTTATAATGGTTTGTCCAGTCTATGGGTAAAGGATAAGATGAGCATTATGAGGTCATACAAATTATCCAAATATAATTATTTAAAATTACAAACCGAACTTCACAAATTACAAAAAATAAAAATTACCCTTCACATAATATAATATATTTTTTTAAATTTTAACACATTTTCGACATCTTTTACATTAGCGGTGTTTCTTAGAAAATCTTCACCCCTATATACAGTAATGAGTTCTGTGATTTTGAATTTTTTTGAAAGGGAAGACTAATTTTTTTTCTTCTTGATTACATTATTATTGCTATTTATTAAGTTTTACCATAAACTCTGAACTTTTTTGGATTTTATTTTATTAGTGAAGAGATGGTAACTAACTACGAAGAATATAATTTAAAATATTTATAATGTTATGGGTTTAAAGAGTCGGTTGTTAGGAGGTACACAACTAGGGTTGCCATTTGGTAATTTGATAAAGGAGGACAGATGGGTCTAAAAAGGAGGATTTTCTGTAAAAAAGGAGGACATTCTGATATTAAACGATTTTTTCAATATTATTTTACTTTATTGTAATCATATTTAACTGAACTGCCAATTTAAGAAAGAAATTCTTGGTTTTTCAACAAATAATTATAAAAATCTTCACATGTCATGTTTTTGAAGTTGTATTGAGTAAGAATTAAAGATTTAACTGACTGAACACTAAGCATATTCCTCTCTTTGCTCCACTGAGTACTAATCAGTGAAAAAAATCTTTCCACATTTACCACATTATACAAATATAAAACTCGCAGATCTTCAGCAGTTCTGAGAAACATTCAATGTTTTTAACACTTTTAAAGTAGATTTTCCACTGCTCGTGCAACTTCAAATCATAATATGCTTCATCTTCATCTGATTTTGATTTAAGAAATGAAATCAAGTTACAAAATTGATTGTGGCGTGAGCGGTGACTCATCGCTCAGCCGCCCTGATCCCTTTTCGCCTCCCGCCAGTCCCGCCCGTTGTTTACCAAAAAGGAGGACTTACAGTAGGTAAGGGAGGACGGGAGGACAAAACATGGAAAAGGAGGACATGTCCTCCTTTTGGATACCATCTGGCAACCCTATACACAACGCAATCTGCAGTGTTATATTAAAGTATTAATACTACTAGTGGGCCTCTATGTAGGGAAATTAAAATTTGTGGTTATATGTATTTTTGGATGAGAAATCTTAAAAAAAATAAATGAAAAAATTGATTTTTTTTGTTAGATCTCGGCAACAGCGGTATCTATTCTGTATTTTAAGCTGAAACCAATCATACACATTCACAAAATTTCGTTGAAATCGGTTGGGCGGTTGCGTAGATTAGCGTGTAGAAACAGGTGACATATGATTTTTAAAAATGAATATGATGCAAAAATACGCTTTGCTTCACCACGTTGTGTGTTACATTTATCGGTATGCCAAATACAGATAAGATTATATTATTAATCTGCCCAAAATATTGAAGGATATTTTTCCCATTTCGATTGTTTTTTTGGGGTTTTGTGAAGCGCATGTAAGACTTATATACAAACTTATTTATTTGTATGTAATTTTTTTGTACCCTTTTTACACAGCAGAACTATAACTACATAAAAACAGTTTTATTTATTTGTTGAAAGCAATATACGCGGTTCTGAAAAGAAAATTTGAAAGAGAAAATCAGAAAACATACGGTCGCATCTGGGTCTTGACCCAAGAACCTTCTCCTCATCCGAACCTATTTCCTTCGGTCATATCTTCATGTATAATAGCAAGATTCACCATTTGATTCATGTCTTGGATAAATATACACATAAAGTTATAAGTTAAGTTGGTAGAGCAGCGCTGGCAAAGCGAATGTCCCAGGGCTTTCATATCTGAAATAATTCAGTAAGGGCTTTTATAAAAACTGATGTAATTCAGTCAGGGCCTTTATATTCACTGATGTAATTCAGTCAGTGCCTTTATATTAACTGATATAATTCAGTCAGGGACTTTCTATTTACTAATACAATAAGTCAGGCCTTTATATTAACTGATATGATTCAGTCAGGGCCTTTATATTAACTAATATAATTCAGTCAGGGCCTTTATATTAACTGATATAATTCACTCAGGGCTTTTATATTAACTAACATAATTATGTTAGTATTAAAGCCCAGACCAAGTTTGAGATATGCAAAACCTGGTTGGCTGTTATTTATATATTCAATTAACGTGGTGTATTACTAAGTGTGTTTTTTTTTCATTTAATATGTACTATTTGTCTGGATTGTTCACCGATGGGGGGTAGCGGTGCTTGTAAGACAAATGATATGACAATTTTTTTTTGGAAATTGAATCGCTAGCTTGAATAACTTGAATAGAACTTACACAGAACCCGAAAATGAACGTTTAAATTTGATGCATTGTTCAAATTCTCTGAAACAACCTATCCTTAGAGTATGGAATAGTGTAAACAAATTACAACAAAAAATGCTTTTAAAGTAAGGCGACAATTTTATGTGTTAGTTTCAGGTAATTTTTTTCATCAGCTTGCGGATTCCGTTAAGTTCTTTGGCTCTGGACCCAGAGATTGCGGGTTCGTAAACTGGTGCAAGTAAATAAATTACATATACATAAAAAAAAATGTATGTAAAGAATATTTGCCATCCAATTAATATTTAAAAACAAATATTATTTTTGCACCTCGTTCCAGAATGACAGATGCTTTCACTGATGTTGAGCAAAATGCCCTTGGTTAGACATAATGATGCGATCTGAATAGTCAGGTACTCTCCAACATTCCTCTTTTACTTCTCCCCTTTCACTCCCACAAATCATTCAGATGTACAACACTCCCCTAATTGGGTTATGCCATAGATCTCCTGGCTCCGAACAGTTGGGACTAGTGCGGTATTCATATTAGAAAAAGGGACTAGATCTGGTGAGCCAGTTACTCTCCAGCATAACTTTTTACTGTATCTTCCACTGCCACAACTTTTTCAGCTGTACAACAATATTATAATTATGTTATGCGATGGATCTCTTGGCTCCGAACAGTTTGGACTAGTGCAGTATTCTCATTAAAAACGTGACTAGATCTGATTAGCCAGATAATCTCCAGACTATCTATTTACAGCATCTTCCACTATCACAAATCTTTCAACTTTACTAAATTCCCCTGATTGGGTGATGTAATAGCCCTCCTGGCTCCGGAGAGCAGTGAATCTTGTGGGGCATCACAAGGAAAATGAGTAAGAAAGAGAGAAATCTGCTATGCACTTGGTTTGTATAAGGGTTTATTTCTAAGGTTTCTTTTCTCCGAATCAATTATTTTCAGTAAATTGACTTTTAACCCTCTTTTCAGACATCAAATTGCGGGAATAAGGCAGCCTCTTTTCCTACAGCCTCTCTTCAGTGGATATAATGAAAATCGTATCGTTCCTTACTTACTTCCTCTAACGCTTGAGAATAAATCTATGAGAAAATGAACCTTTTCTTACGGTTTATGTATTTTATATTCCTCTATGAAAAACTTGATAGAGGTTACATATATTCCATTACATTCAGGAGATGCCTTCATCAACAAAGAGAAAGAAAATACAAAAAAACATAATGAAAAATTATTATCCTTTTCCTAATCTACATGATTTTCTTCAAAGCCACAAATGTGGAGTAGAACAAAAACGTCAATATGTTTTTGCGGGATGAGTAGAAATCTCCCCTTTTTAGACCTACATTTTTTGTTTCACCGACGCAATTATTTATCATAATTTATCAGTTTGTACTAGTATACCAAAATTAACCAATTATGGATTCTCTTCTTGTGACGCACCTCTAATAAAGTATTGAAAATTTTCAAGAACATTACATAAAAATAAAGTATTGCTCGTGAAAAGCAAGAAAAACATTTATTTTATGGAGCTTATTCTAGTGGAATTGAAGGTGTCATATTAAGACAAGATATCATATTACAATTAATATAAGACAGGATATAAGGTTGATTAAGTGTAATACAGAATTATATAAAACTACCTCGATTATAGGATGTGTATAAAACAAATTCAATTCATGACAGAATTATGAATATAAACAATGGAAATGTTATTTTAACTTTTAATATTTGCTAAGCTCGCAAGTGAAAATGTTCACTTTTGATAGTACGTTATTGTAATAACTAAAACAAGAATTTTATTTATGGTATGTTTTGTATTGATCTACTTTGATAGAAGAGTCTTAAATTATGGCGTAGCAGTAAAAACGCTGGCTTTGCGTCCTTCCACCAAAAGGCCCAGTTGTTTCGCAGAAATTCACTATTAACAATGTCATCAAATGACCAGCGCCATTTTTTAAACATAAAAAATCACGATGTGTAACTTGACGTGGACGAATTGTTTCACCGAAATTCAAATGTAACATTCTCATCAAATGGCCGTTCAGTACCATTTTGTTTTTTTTTTTGACATTTGAAAGTTACGCCGATTCTAGGTGTGTTTTTATCAAATTTAATAAGTTGATAAGCTTCACGAAATGATAATTGTCTTCTTCTGCTGATCACAGTTTGTTGAAAAGCTGAAACGGACTTAGAATCGGCATTTAACGGGAACTTTTCAACTAAAAAAAACAACAAAATGGCGCTGATCGGCCATTTGATGACAATGTTACATTTGAATTTCTGTGAAACAATTCGTCCAAGTCAAGTTACACATCGTGATTTTTCATGTGAAGCAAAAACTTGTGATACCTGACCGGTCAGTATCTAAGTTGGCAAATACCTCGTGTCGTCGTGAATCTAATTCCTCGGCTGGCTAAGTTCTCCATAATCGCGAGAATAATATGTATTCCGCGAATACAATTTTACAGGAAGAAATTCTTAAAATATAAAGAAAGATAAAGAATAAAATAAAAAATTTGGCTACCGAGAATTTAAAATTCGTATAAACATTAAATAAATTTCTAACTTTCGTTGAATAGATGATAAAAGTTTTTTCGTAATCAATCATGGGAATAGGCTAATAATAATAGAAAATATATATTTTAAAAGTTCTTCGCGAGAATATAAAATGATCTTATAATTTTTTGTAACTTATTAATTTTGTTCCTGGTAGGTTACTTACGCCCAGATGTTTCCAAGAAATTCACCTGTGACAAAGTCATCAAATTTTGCTTTGTTGACAGTTAAAAATGCAGATCTAAGTTTTTTTGTATTTTATTTTTTTATTTAACGGCAATATAAAGTAAAGTAAAAAAGATACAATATTAAGTAAAATAAAAAATATAAAGTGATGTAGTTTGTTCTCAGTCCTCGTCACTAGGTATTCCTGTTCCGAGGCGGACTGTAGGTTGTTGTATGTGTGTTGATCATGATTTCCTCATCTTCTAATTTGTTGGTTCCCACAAAGTATTTATGTTTGTTTTCTGTAGGTTGCGTTGGGGTTACTTCATAAATTTAATGATTTCCTTATCTTCTAATTTGTTGGTTCCCACAAAGTATTTATGTTTGTTTTCTGTAGGTTGCGTTGGGGTTACTTCATAAATTTAATGATTTCCTCATCTTCTAATTTGTTGGTTCCCACAAAGTATTTATGTTTGTTTTCTGTAGGTTGCGTTGGGGTTACTTCATAAATTTAATGATTTCCTCATCTTCATGTTTAGTTATAATTTGATGTCTTTTTTTAACTTTTCCATATCCATGGTGTTTTTAATTTCAATAGGAAGGGCATTATATATATTTTTTTTATTGGTGCCCTTTTTTACTCATTTAAAGTACGCTCTAGCGTGTTTAAATCGCACTTTATGGAACGCGCGTTTTTTAAAGTTACCATGGCAACATCAACAAATCAACAAAATGTGAAGTCTGATTCTGCTTTGGTATTTAAATAATGAATGTTAGAACTCATTTTACAACACACAATAACTAGTAAAAACTGTGATGTCAACTATTAATCTTATGTGACAGATTGCAAATTAATGTTTGTGTTTTTCATTTCCATGACAACAAGATATTGTGATGTCAC
Source organism: Hesperophylax magnus (assembly GCA_026573805.1). NCBI lineage: Eukaryota > Metazoa > Arthropoda > Insecta > Trichoptera > Limnephilidae > Hesperophylax > Hesperophylax magnus. Next base: position 5,440,698 of record JAIUSX010000088.1, read on the forward strand.
ATCACGAATTCATTGATAGTTCTTATTTCCAAATTTTTAATAATAATATCAATATTTATGTTTTCAAAGTGTACCAATAAAAAAAATAGCGTAAAGTATTCGTGGATAACTGGTCTTTAAAACACTTCCTTTATTTCGAGCACTCGGCTACGCCGTCGTGCTCGAAAGATCGCGCGTGTTTTAAAGACTTGTTTATCCACTTATACTTTAATATACTATTATAGCATGGAAATAGTGGTTTTTCTGGCCAAAAGATGTATTTAATTTTGTAATGTTTAGTAAGTAAGTTTCAACTTTGGAACAATTTGTGATTATGAGAAGAGGACAACTATTATGTCATGAAGTTTGTCAGCTTATTACAATCTGGTACAAATCTGAAACGCATTTAAAATCAGCGTTTAACGGCGACCTTTCAAATGTAAAAATAATACAAAAAGGCGCCGATGGCTATTTGATGACAATGTTGCATTTGAATCTTTGCGAAACAACTGGACCTTAATATTGTTGCTTTTTTATCATTCTTATACAATTTTTATTCAATTATAGCAGCCAACATCCTCCTTTTTAAGAGTTTTTTTTAAACATAACTTTGGAAATAGACGTTTTTCAAATGTCTTGAGTTTTTCCCATCTTATCTGTGGGCGACCTCAGTTTCACTTGGCTTTGGACGTCGTGAAGAACATTCCCTTAATCACCTAAAAACACAACAATTAAACGCTATGAAAAAATTGTATGTACCTACATTGTTCGCCTTTTTAAAAACCACATTTCGTAACAATTACAAATAAAAACATTGATATAATGAATATTTAAAAAAAAAAGTTTATTATATAACATTTTTCTGCAATACATACACGATCAACTATCAGACACACTCACTGACCAATAGGATGCATGATCTGGGCAACAAGTATAGGGGGGCTATTGATTTATTTATTCACCCCATTTATAGAATTAAGCATAATCTATACCAACACTTTCTCGAATCCTACAAATAAGCGCTGTAAAATTAGTTTTAATGATTTGTCTTATTTGTAGTGTGGTTGTAATTTCTTTTTTAACTTTATGTTACTCTTATGTTTTACTAATATTGCTTCATATTTCATTTTCATTTTTTTTAATCATTTCTTAATATTTTCTCATTATACTTGTAATCACAATTTTACAACTGTGTATTTTGTACCTTCTTTACAATGGATTACATATATTTACTGTCAGTATCTCCTGTTTAATACAGATATTCTCCTATGTACACTGTATCATGTATCACTTTTATGTAAAATCATATATCATAATCAATCAATATATATATATATATATATAATCATAATCAATATATATATATATATATATATATATATATATAAATAAATAAATATTTTCTTATTCAATATTCATTTTACTATTGTTTTATTTATTTGTTAAATAAAAAAATGTTAAAGGAACCAAATTGACTGGAAATTATAATAAAAAAACTATTACCAAAATACTTAAAAAAAATGTTTACAACTTTGTTTAAAACAACAAAAGACGAAACCAATTGACAAAGTAGATTATTATAGAAAGGAACGCAATATTGCCGGAAACGACAATTGATAAATTCAAGCTGGATTGTAGAAGCCACAAGAAAGAGTAATAAATAATAAAAATGTGATAATGTATGTACGTAAGTGATCATAAATTGGACATTTATAAACTTGTAATATGTATGAACGTAAGTGGTAGTAAATTGGAAATTTGTAAACTTGTAATAATGTATGTACGTAAGTGACAGTAAATTGGACATTTGTAAACTTGTAATAATGAATGTATGTAAGTGATAGCAATGTCAATTGGACATTTGTAAATTTGTAATAATGTAAGTACGTAAGTGATAGTAAATTGGACATTCTTCTTCTTTCGTATGGAGGGGAGGTCAGAGGGGGACATCTAGGTCTGCGAGCCATTCTAGGGCCTCATGCGTCGCCATGTGGACCTCATCAATCCCGCCGGGGAATGAATGGAGCGGGCGTTCGTTAACCACATGGAAATATGGAAAACCAAATGAAACCACATGAAAAACGTTGGAAATTTCTAAGCTTGTAATAATGTATGTACGTAAGTGATAATAAATTGGACATTTGTAAGCTTGTAATAATGTATGTACGTAAGTGATAATAAATTGGAAATTTGTAAACTTTGATGTACAAAGGGCTAAGACAATAAAGAATAAAAAATCAATTCACTTTTCAGATTTAAAAAAAATAAATGAAGGTATATTTTTTAATTGCCTGTTAGTTTCATCAACAGTGTTACATTTTCAGGGCAAATGAAAAATGATAATACATAATTTGAAGCAACACTTTTAGTCTTTTAAAGGAAACAAAAGTAAATGCTTATAGATTAAATCGTAATTCGTTGACTTTAAATGTTTCGCGAAATGCCTTATTATGATTATTAGATAAATGTAGTTTCATAGTTTCCTCAACTCTCTTCTATTCACTGCAGTATAACAGCATAGTGTATCCTCGTGAGTTTAATTGTTAAGAATTAACTTCCGTAACAAACCATCTCTCTACTAATCTCACAGTTTGTGGTTTGTTTCTACCATCTACTGATTTATTCATTTACTAATTTCTACATGAGGGAACTCTTTGCATACGATTTGTAAAGATCAAAGAAATTGTGCCTTACACTAAAACCTTAAAAAAATATGTTCCCAAAAAGAAATCTATGAATACAAAATTTATTATAATGTATGCTGAAAAAAATTGCAGTAACGTAGATTTATTATGAGTAACGCACAGATTTTTTTCTTGAAGTCAACGCAGTATTTTCAAAATTATGGTTTATTTAGACAAGGTTTTTCATTTTCTGTAATCGAAAACTGATCTCTTCTAATTCATAATTTTTTTGCTTATTTGTGTATTTATATATCTCTTTACTACCGATATTGTCTATCTTACCCCAAGTAGGTAATTTGTAGAAAACTAACAATGGACATAATCGATTTATTCATTTCGAAATAATCGATTTATTCATTTCGAAATAATCGATTTAATTTTAATCGACGTAAAGTTTAAAAAAATATTTTTAAATTCAGTTGATTAGTAAAATAGCTAATCTAATTTCTTCGAATAACTCTGATATAATTTAATATCTTCACGGCCAAAAGTATTTTAGTGATATGTTTTGGGGTATTATAATACGTTAAGCTATCTCCTTTTTTAGCTAACGTTTCGGACAGCATTACAGTGTCCATCTTCAGAGCAGGTGTAAAAAGGAAGATTGTGGTGATTTTTGTGCTTATGATGATTACACATCTGCCATGATGATGGACACTATAAAGCTGTCCGAAACGTTAGCTAAAGAAGGGGGTAGCGCGACACGGCGTATTATCACAAATTTCGAGTAAGATAAATCATGAATACTCGAGTGCATTATTTTAGTATTGTTTTCTATGAATGCAGCAAGAAAAGTTTCTATTTGTAATGTGTGAAGCTATTTAAGGGAATTTTTGGTGTACTAGAGTGCTAGTATTACAAAAAATTGCATAATTGATGTTGTTGTAGCTGAAACGATTTTTTTCGAAAATAATATTTTTTGTATGACTATTTTCAGGAAATTTCAGTTTGGCCGTGCGTCGCACGGATTTCCTGAAAATCCCCCTACAAAAAATCGAATTTTCCAAAAAATATAAAACATCATTTTCAGCTATAACAACATCGACACAGGAAGAAATTTAACAAAATTTCGCTTTACGAATTTAATGTTTAAAATAAGTTAAGAATTCAAATAGACGTCATCCATATTGGAGCGATATTTCATAACAATATTCGATTATTAAAAACCCTTCAAAAACAGATATTACAATTTTTGCCAAATCATTGATAGCAACCCGACCATTTACTATAACATTACACACTAGCTGACATGTACCCGGCGTTGCTCGGGGACTTATGAATGATTCTGGGTAAAGTTTTGAGGTTGTGAATTCTAGTGTACCTATCATGTATCACTTATATATTGGGTGCATTCTAAAAGTGGAAATACTATAATTTTATTATAATAAGTATTTTTTTTACTTGATCATGCCATGTCTTTCTCGGGTTTTCTAGATTTCTTCAACTATTCATTCAAAGACATACATTGTCCCCTCACATCCTTATCAGTTTATTAATCCACATTTTAACTAAAATATGATTTAAGATTTTCACGGCCAAAAGTATTTTTGTTATTTGTTTTTGGGGTGTTATGCCGTGTTACGCAAATAACACATCTGCCCTGATGATGGACATGCAATGCTGTACGAAACGTTGGCTAAAGAATGAGTTAGCGCAACACGGCATAATAATAATAATAATAATAACATGGAATTTATATAGCGCAGTTTAGTGTCATTTCACTTCAAAATAACATAACACCCCAAAAACAAATAACAAAAAGACATTTTAACTGTTAAAAAACTACATTATATCATTCCAGTTCAGATATAAAAGTCAGTCTTCCCCGAGCATCACCGACTTTTTCTACCATTCAATTCTGCAAACCACACGTTTAAAAAAAATCTACATTGCTTCGACTTTAATTGGACTTTGTGCAGAGATAATGAATAAAGTCTTCCTCAAGCATCTCCGTCTTCTTCTACAATTCAAACTATTTTCTAAACACTCCTGGCACTAATAAGAACAAGACATGAAATTTTCTGCGAAATCCGTCCAGTAGTATTGGATTCAATAGGGTACAAGTCAAGAAACATTCATTTTTATATATACATTTATTGAAGTTACCCGCCTTGCTTGGAAATTAATATTTTGAGAAGGGAAAATCGAAATCGTTCCATTTTCTCATCACAACAAACCGCATAGATTCTCAGCAATGACAGTTTTGTAATCAATCAAATATAGCTTAGATACAAATCTAAGCAAATAAAAGTTAAAACAAAAGGAGAGTGTCAGTATATTTGGATAGAGGGGAATGAATGTATTTTTGTGTGTCCAACCTAATCACAAATATTTCCTCAATAACTACATCTACTGACAAACTTTAAATACTTTTTAATATTGTCTAAAAGACGAGGGTTAGAAAATAATACCTTAATTATTTGAAGAGACATCTTATTCTCGTATTTACCAAGTTAACTATTCGATCAGATATTATTTTTATCAGACCCACGTTGTTTTAAGTGATACAGTCAGTCCCAACTGCAAGTGGTCAAAGTAACCGTAGCATTCCGATTTAGGGGATGTTAATTTATTGAGAATCTTTTCAAATTATTGGTAATCTGGTTAAATAGATCGTTTGCAGGAACTACGAATGAATTATGAATTATTATCTCGATTTCGTACGTAAGTCGTTTATTTTACGCCTGTCTTCCAATGTGTGTATTTTTGGAGTGATTAATAAGAAATGATATTGTAAGTCTTCTAGTGGGATATTTAATATAAAATTTATAAAACGTAGAATTTTTTTTTGTATTCGCTCAATGGTATTAATGTGAATTTTGTAAGAGGGAGACCAAACTACTGAGTTGTATTCAATTATGCTTCTAACTAGAGATATGTATAACAGTTGAATGGCTTGTATGGAGTTAAAGTTTTTAGTTGTTCTTAATACGAAGCCTAGTGTTTTCATGCCTTTGTTTACAATTTGGTGGATATGATTGGCGAAACTTAGTTTATCATGCAAAATAATTCCGAGATCCCTCATTTCCGTGACTCTTTCTAAAGCTGGATTGTTAATGGAATATTCAAATAAAACAATAATAATGTATTGCTTGCGTCTCTATTCGTGTCTCTATTGTTTCTTTCCTTCGTTGTACTATTTGTCATTTGAGTGAACTTTCATAAATTATGTATTTTTATTTGTTTTATATTTTAATCGTTATTTAGATGAATGTAAATTAATATATCCTATGTCTGAGTAGTTTTTTGTAATTGTTGTACCTATGTGTGTATAAGCTGAGTTTTTATAACTAGATTTCTCTCACGTAAGTGAGATCGTCGGTAAAATCCCAGTATAAACAAATAAATTAATAAATCTCTAACTCTCCCACTAGATGCGTCTAGACCTACATACGCGTGTTTAGCGTGCGTAAACCTCAATTGATTAGGATAGTACTCGTTTCTCTTGGTCTGAATAGCGCCATTGATTATCAAAAGGCAGTGTTAATTCACCCTTATATGAATCTACACCACTGACGCAAAGTATTTGCCCACTAAACCATATTAAAATTAAAAGTGAACTTTGGAAGGCAGGTTTGGGTATCGTCGGATTTATTGGATAATCAACACCCCAAGTTACCCCAAGTGGTTCGCTACGTTTGGTGACTTAGTAAGGGTGGCCGGGTTGATAGGGTGAGGTTTGTCTAGGTATTAGTGGCGGATGTATTTGCCCACCTACATACATATAGACTTTTGATTTCTCCAACCAGACTTTCGACCCGTCGCAGTGGGAGAGATGGATTCATACGTCCGTCACTCCTGGACACATTTACCCACCATTTATGCATTTTACCTTTCTATAACTTCCTCTTCTTCCTTTCCTTGAAAAGATCCTCAACACACCATCGCCAAAAATGACATAGGCCCTGAAGGATTTTTTTCCTTAAGGTCTCTTATGTGGAGAATTTCATTATGAAATTGTTTGTTGAAATTAGCTCTTTGCACATCTAAGTTTACAAATGTCTAATTAACCATAACTTACATACAAACGTTATTAAATTTTTTGATTATTTTTCTCCTACAATCCAGTTTAAATCTATCAATAAATGCAGACTTTATGGTTTCAGGCAGCGCATTATAATATTGCACTCCTTTTTATAATAAGAGGTTTTGTGTATTCGCTTTGTCCTTTTTTGTTGCCTGATTTTATTGCAAGTTCAAGTGTTACGTCAGTGAATGTCCTTGTTGTATACAATTTTCTTTGAATAAATTTTAGTAATAGGTTATTTATTATTTTATGCATACATATCATCGTTCAAGATCATAATCTGTTTCACTATGTGTAATTATCTGATCTGATCAAATTACAGATCTTGCTTTTCATCTTCTTCATCCGGTATTTCCGTCAAATTCATAAAATTTCTAAATTGTATGGTGCAATAGCTCCATCGGCACCGGGCTGTTGGATTTATGGTTTTTCGTCATCTGGCAAGTGATATTTTCTCTGAACTATTTACGTACACGGTTTTTGCGTACTCTTGACTAATTTCGTAAAGTATGCTTCACTCACTTTCATTTTAAAACTATTTATTCAAACATACCTGATGACAAATGATTTTTTCTACTGAATATTTCGTGTCGTTTAGTAATTAGGATTGTACGAGACAATTAACCGTCCGTACAGCAACTGTATAAGCGTAGGAGGCTGGGTACACTTGTCAACGTTTCAGTCTTGGCGAGTGTGGTGAAAGCTTGTAGTGAAGTTTTGAAGCCAAGTGGCAAAAACTGAATTTAATACTGAGTAAAATAATTGAAAATATTTCTTGGAGACTTGGTGATGGTTCTTCAGGAGAGAGGATTCTCTTTCAGAGGTAGTTGTTGAACTGACTTTGTATGGAATTCGGTTCTCTATTTATAGAACAAATTCAAATCGGCCCCTCTCGGAGGTGATTTTCCTCTTTAGTGAGGAGTAAATTGGCTAGGTATTTTTCTTCACCGTAGTTAGTTTGCTGAGAGGAAAGTAATATTTTGATGTGATACCTTTAACCAAGTCAGTTCAATTTACCAAAACCATCACCCCAAGTCTCGTTTATTTATTTTATAATAAAATATACAAATTTTCATATTGGGTTTGAAGTTAGATATCTTAGGTTTGAACATTTCCCAAAGAGTAATAAATATATTTAGGTGTGATTTTTCAGGTTATTATGGTAGTATATAATCATTTCTTGATGTTGATATTTATTTCGTGGTTATATTTACAATCATTATCCCGTAAATTGAGTCTGATGTTATCACAAATAGTCATTTTTGAATTTGTAATCATTGTTTGATTAACATCTCAATAGAATATGCTGTGCTGTGATTGCGCCAGCCATCTTGGAATTCCCTCTAGTGAGTAGTTTTTTTTTTTTTTTTTTTTTTTTTTATAGTGAATACCTCACAAGAGTCCCAACTGCTCCCGTCTGGAGCCAGTGAGACTATGGCATCCCCAATTGGGGGATGTTGTGAGGCTGAAGGTAAGTGGGGAGGGGAAAGAGGAAGGTGGGGAAGTACCTGGCTATTCAGATCTAGTCACTAAACACGGGTAAAGCCATTTGGAGCAACGTTTCAATTCTGAATGGTGGTCTTACACCAGGGCGATACTGGTAGTATCTTCCACTCTGGAACGTGCCGCAAATATACTATATATTATTTTAATTAATTAATTGTGAAATAACACAAATTAATCAAATAAAATTTATTTGCGCACGCCGGGTTCGAACCCGCGACCTTTGGAATGGCAGTCCAATGCGTTACCACTGGACTATGCCGGTGGAGGGGGATCAACGTAAATACTGAGTCGGTTCCTTAGCGGTGGTCATTCTGTTGACTGGTGGCTCCGAGTGAAGTGGTGGATGTTTATTTTCAGATGTGTTTCAGGTTCTGCTGCTATACCACCATGTAATTCTCTTGATTAATCACATATAGCATATCATTTGATAGAGTAATTACGATGTAAAGATTTTTAATTGTGTCGGCGACACGGTATCAAGCGGTTTCGGGGTTTGAGTGTTATTGTTTTTTAACCAGTTAAGAATTTTTCCTCATAAAACTCATTAATGTAACATAAAATCAGTCAAGTAAATAAAACCATCAGATGGTGATAGTAATCAGGCCGAATGAACCGCAGTACTAGTTAGCTAGAAACATGAAAGGGTATTGTTATAAGCCCTAGCTAGTTAGAGGATTACGAAAGAATCCATAAAAAAAAAAAAAAAGGGTTCACGTAAATATGAATTCCCTTGAAAAATGCTGGATATTCTAGATACGTATGATACAAGGATCATTAAAATATACCTATTTATAATGTACAGAAATCCTTCGACAAAAATCATCATTAAAATTATTATTGTTGCTTTATTGAGGGTTTAGCTAAAAACTTTTTGACGTTAGTGTATAGATAAGAATTTAAACATCCGACTGATTAAAATAATTGCTTGCCAATAATATTTCCTAGTAAATTGGTTTGATCACCCGTTGGTGTTGAATGTAGAAAGATAATTATCCACATCGGAATAATTACACATGCTTTGATATCAGAGATGCTGTGGTACAATTAATAACGAAATAATTACTGTTTTGAATGTGTACTTTACCTACATCTTAATATAATGCCTACTATCAATTTGCAAAATTAGCTCTGTGTATTTTAGAATAATAATCAATATTGTATTAGTTCAATGATCAGACAATGTGGATTTATTAACGTCGGCGAAGTCGATGCGAACGCAACGCGAAGTCTATGCGAACGCAACGCGAAAATATCAAATGGTCTCAGCCATTGGAAGTGTCCTACATGACAAATTGGTTTTACAATTTCACGCGAAGTAGACGCGGCAGACAATGGAAAATTATTATGCTAGATATCAAGTACTTAAGGCCAAGGGGCCTTACTAAGGAGTAAGCTATCAATATTCAAATGTTAGAGGGAAAGAAAATGGTGATAATATTTAATAAAACACGACTCGTTAAAATAGAGCAAATCTCTCAAAAAATGCTTAAGTTGCATTTAAATGTGAATTTTTTCATACCCAAAACTTATTAAATGACAAAAAAAACGTCTTTTCAATAATTTTCGGAGTTTTGCGAGTTTTTTTATCGGAATTTCAAATATTATATTTATAAGATTCCTCGAAATAATCTTCAAAAATAATATAGGTTTATTTTAAAACTTAAAAACTTAGAGTTAACGAGAAACTTGTTATAAATCGGTAGAAATTGGGTATACGGGGCTTAAATGCTTTAAAAATTTTAATACTTTTTAATTTAATAAAATATAGTACATCTTGCCAAACCTTGCTGTACCCGAGCCAAATTATTTTTATACAACTTTATTTTATTTCGTTCAAAAGTATTATCGATTTTAAAAAGATAAACTGCCAAAGTAAGTACCTACACAGATTTTATCGTTTCTTTGAATTAACATCACTATGTTATAAAACATCACTACGGTGCTAGTCTATGATTGGCTGATTTCTGATTGGCCAAAAGCCCGACTGTTTTCTTTTATAAAATGGATTTTTTTGTTAAAGTCGCCAATGTCAAAAGTTTTGCCGGTTATTGTGAGGCATTTTGAACCGAGCGCCATATGTAGGACGGCCGATTAACATTCCTAAATCTTCGGATGACGATTTTTTCGAAAATTTTAACCGCAGACTACGCGTTTTCGACGGAATTCAATCATCAGGTTGACCATGTAGATTTTGATAAACAAAGCGAACCACGTGGTTTTGAGTGACCACGTGACAACTCTCTTGGCCAATGATACCATTATGCAAAGAAAAACATTTCTACTTAAATTAAACCTCTTTCCCTATAAATGGGGAAATTTCGTGAACCTTTTCGTGAAATTAAAAAAAAAAACAACGATACCTGATTAAATCAGACCCGACGCTCGATCAAAATCAATCGTCTTTTTAATTTACGTTTGAGTAATGCAAAAAACGAAACATTTTCGAGCAGAAGAGGCGCAAGAATTTTTTTTTTTAATCATTTCGCGTTCGGGGTGCGTTCGAAATTGAATAAAAATATAAACGGTGAAGGAAAAAAAGTTTTACAGATCGATGGCGATCGATAAAAATGAAATATTGAGAAAATGCATCGAAATGTAGCCGTTTCGAAACCCCGCGTGTGGTAACACTCGTGGGGAAACTTTGATTTGTCGCCGGGAAGCTGTGCAAATTAAACGGCGAAAAATTAACGTTTCGCGACTGTGGCTATCCCGGCGGCCAAAAAGTGTACTGCGGTGCTTTTGTATGGCGCGCCGCGAGCGCTTCCAGTTTCCGCCGCTAGAGTTTCCTCAAATTTTTGTCGACATCGAGCTTGAACAAATCCGGTCTAGTTTTCGGGGAAATATTTCCATACAAAATCGAACTGACTCGCTTTTGTACCGGATTTTACCTTAATTTAGTCGAATTTTTGCCAGGCCAATTTGAACCTCGGGTTCTATACCGACAGAGAGGCGTCTCGGTCGCTTTTCGCCTGAAAAGGCGACTTTTTTCCGAAGCGCCGCGCTCGCCAAAACGAACCTCGAGTCGAAACAACTCAAAGGGGAGAGTGGTCGCTTTTTGCCTAAGCGCCCAAAAAAAAAAACAAAACAACTGAGTATTAATATATGTATAAACATGAAAAAATTCACAGTGCATCTTTAAATGCAACTAAAGCATTTTTTTAGAGATTTTTGCTCTATTTCAAACGAGTCGTGTTTTATTAAATATTTTCACAATTTTCGCTTAATTATAATCGTTTTTTAATATTAGCGCGCTCCCTCTAACATTCGTATTTACATATCTCCATTTCAAACCATCTTTGAACGCTTACTTCGGGGCCTAACGGGTCACCTAAAGTGTTAACAAATTGACAGGAACCTACAAAAATATGTATAATACATCTTACTGCGTGGGCGATTGACAAATCGTCAATAGAGCAAGTCAAAACAATGTTCACGTTATATAAGCTTTGAAATGTTTTTTAATTTTTCGAAGCAAAAAAAAACAGTAAATGTATTTACTAACAATCACTGTCTTCTTTATTTCGCGAAGATATGTGTCGAAGTCACAAACAAGTCGAAAATCGGTACCCACCCATAGAATATAGCAATGTCATCCGCAATATAATTATTCTATCTCGTCCCTACTTTGAAATCCAGCCGGTTTTCATTGAAAAAAATCAGCATAAATTTCGAAGATTTATTAATAAACTATTAATTCGGTCTAACTATGGAAACTATAAATTAAAACCACTTGATAAAAAAATGAAATTACTAAAACTCTCAAATAGAAGACTGATTTCACACAAAACTTTTATTATTGTTTTTTAATGTTAAACTAATATTTATAAGATAAGGTTTTTAAGCTTAGCATAAAGTTATTAAAATTATTATGAGCAATAAAATTAGTAGCCTGAAATATCAATACAAATTGAAAATATCTCCCGAGTAAAAATAAAGGCCGCTGACGGGAATGGAACCCGCGCCTTCTGATGTCCGGTCAGACGCTCTGGACCACTGAGCCACGTCGGCTTATTTCCAATACGCCAAATAATTCAATATATACTAGTACATCAGTCAACAATTACTGCTTATTATATTTTTTTCACCTGTAAACCTCGATTATTTTAGTGTCCTCTCAGTGATGTAGATTCACCAGTTTTCCTCTTGTACCACTAGTTTCCTGACCCCGCGTGTAGTACCTACGCATTTATTGTTGTAGTGATTACATATTTACTTTTGTAGTGATTATATATTTACTGTTGTAGTGATTACATATTAACTGTTGTAGTGATTATATATTTACTGTTGTAGTGATTACATATTTACTGTTGTAGTGATTATATACTTACTGTTGTAGTGATTACATATTTACTTTTGTAGTGATTATATATTTACTGTTGTAGTGATTACATATTAACTGTTGTAGTGATTATATATTTACTGTTGTAGTGATTACATATTTACTGTTGTAGTGATTATATATTTACTGTTGTAGTGATTACATATTTACTGTTGTAGTGATTATATATTTACTGTTGTAGTGATTACATACTTTCCACTGACCCCGTGTGTAGTACCTACGCATTTACTGTTGTAGTGATTAAATATTTACTGTTGTAGTGATAACATAGTTTTTTGACCCCGTGTGTAGTACCTACGCATTTACTGTTGTAGTGATTACATATTTACTGTTGTAGTGACTATATATTTATTGTTGTAGTGATTACATATTTACTGTTGTAGTGATTATATATTTACTGTTGTAGTGATCACATATTTACTGTTTATTTATTTATTTATTTAGACGCCGTAAAAGGCTTTTACAATATACATGATTTATGTTTACAGTGGTTCACAGGAGCGAAACAGTATTATGTTAAACAGAATAATTACAGAGAAATTATGTTGAAAATTAAACAAAAATAACATCTGGTATACATAGGTACATTAGCATTTTTATTTTCTATCCGTACAGTAGTTTAGTATTGAGGTTATTGTTACCTTCAATATTAAATTTGGTTGAATTTGCTGAGAACTAAGAGTTAGCTCTATTGAATCAGGGCTGTCAGTAAGACATCTCATAACAATTTTGGGAAAAATTATAGTTTTGATTAAGTATATAAAATTATTAGATAACACTCTTCTGTCTGATATCTGATGTAAGTGCATTTTTTAGGTTCTGTGATAACTTATGAATAGAATGGTATTATGCCTAATAACATTGATAATTACGACAGAGGTATGTTATTATAGCCTTCTTATAGCTATATTCCGTGCAGTTGAACACATCTATTACTTCTGAAAAAGCATTGCCAACTGCATGCAATCTAGGTATAAGGGAGTTTCTAAATGACGCAGTCCTGATATTGTTATTAAAATTAAAAAGAATTTTGGATCGAGTGGTTCTAGTGGGTATATGGAAGGTAATTAGGCTTAATATATCAGGGCTGTCTATAATACCATTGACAATTTTAAAAATAAAAGTCAAATCGGAAATAAGTCTTTTATCTGAGAGTTTAAGTAGGTTATTCTTTCATCGAGTGATTGTAATTTATTGATTCTATAGGTAGACCGAGTTTATAGTTAATGTATCTTAGGAATTTATGCTGAATTTTTTCAATAGAATCGGAGTGGATTTTAAAGTAAGAACACCAAATAGGAGAATTATATTCGATTTGACTTCGAACAAGTGAGGAATATAAGATTTTTAGTGTTGAAATATTTTTAAAGTGTCTGCCATTTCGGAGAATGAAGCCGAGCATTTTTAATCCTTTGTTGGTGACTGTTTCTACATGAGAAAGAAAGTTAAATTTTGAATCGAAAATAATGCCGAGATCGTTAATTTCACTTACAGAGGCGAGAGAAACATTGTTAATTTTGTATTGATAGTTAAGGGGTTGTTTTGTTCTGAAAAATCTTATAATGTGGCATTTACTAATATTGAGATAAAGTTTGTTAGTATTGCACCAATCTTGAAGTTTATTTAAATTTATTTGAATGTGAATACAGTCATTTATTGTTTTTATAATTTTAAATAGTTTAAGGTCATCGGCAAAAAGTAGCACTTCAACATTTTTATCAAATACAGTAACAATATCGTTTATGAAAAGGAGAAACAGTATTGGGCCTAAATGTGACCCTTGGGGTACACCGCTAGTAGCTATGAATTTGTGAGAAAGGTTAGAATTATATTTTACTTGAAGATTTCTATTTGTTAAGTAGCTATTTATCCATTCCAATAGTTTACCCTCAATTCCGATTTGACTAAGTTTATTGAGAAGAATTTTGTGGTTAACTTTGTCAAACGCTTTTACAAAGTCTGTATATATTGAGTCGACTTGGGTTTTGTTTTCGAGTGAACATGCTATAAAATTTTCATATAAGGAGAGATTTGTTAGTGTGGATCTGCCTGGCATAAATCCATGTTGATTAGTTACAATGATGTTGTTAATATGTATGGAGATTTTATCGAGGATAAGTTTTTCAAACAGTTTGGGGATAGTTGAGAGTATGCAAATGGGTCGGTAATTAGTGACATCATGAATATCGCCTTTTTTAAATACAGGTGTTAGATAGCAATTTTTCCATAGGTCGGGGAAGCAGCCAGAATTTAATGATTGGTTAAATATATGACATAGTGGATTGGCTATTATTGATGCACAGTTAATTAGAAAGGCAGGACTAATTTTGTCAGGACCCGCTTTTTTCTTTAAGTCGAGTGTTTTTATTTTGCGTATAACATCAGGAACATTTATATGTAAAGCGGGAATGTGGACCGATTTCTTTGGATGAAAGGGTGGAAGTTGAACATTTGGGATATCATTATCGTAAACATTTTTGAAGAAGTCGGCAATCAAATTAACGATGTCATTAGTATCACTACTACTTTTCCCTTCGAAATACATGTATGTTGGTAGGCTAGGTTTGTTTTTTCTTAGTGAGTTTACATGTGTAAAAAAGTTTTTGGTATTTGAAGGAATAGACTTTTCTGTGTTGAGTATGTATGATTGATATAATTTTTTGGAGAGCTTTTTACAGTCAGTTCTATATTTATGAAATATTTTGTAGTCTGAGATAGAGTTGCTCTCTTTGAAATTTTTGTGCCAGATTTTTTTGTTAATTATTAAGTGTTTTAAGTCATTATTAAACCATTTGGGGAACTTTGATGGTTTGAATTGAATTAAGGGAACATATTTTTCAATAGCCGTGTTGATGATGGAGTAGAAAGATTCAAGATTTTGGTTAACATTTGTGTTTTTGTCTAAAAAGGACCAGTCTGTACTTTCTAAGTATTTTGTTATCAGTGGATAATCTGCCCTTGCAAAATTGTATGAATATTTAGGAACACTATTAGAGTAAATGTTTAGGAAGTTGTTAGTAGTGGTGATGTTTAAGGGAGGATGGTGGGAATCTTCGGGAAGAAGGGGGTCTATGGATTTACATAATTTTACTGAAGGATCGCTACTAAATGCAAGATCTAGTAAGTGGTGATTAGAATTGTATACGTTATTAATTTGTTTAAGACCTAGGAAATTTGACATATTTGTAATTTCACGAGCATTAGCAGATGTATTAAAATGAGTTGTTGAGTTATCACTATGGGTAATCCAGTCTATATTGGGAGTATTGTAGTCGCCGATTAGCAGCATTCTAGCTTCCGGATATTTGAGCTTGAGGGCCTCTACATCTTCAATGTGGTTTACGTAAATTTGTGTAATTGATCCGGGAGGAATATAAACACATCCAAGAATGATTTTTCCTAGGTTCGTCTTGAGTAGTAGGAAAATTTGTTCTATATTTTTGTGTTTGCATTTTAGCCTGGATGAAGTTATAGATTTGGTGATTGATATTAATACACCTCCTCCTCTTGATTTGGTGCTGGTGGCGGTACTTCTATCTAAGCGGTAGGTGTTGTGTGAAGTGAAGCCTAGTTCTTCTGTGTTAAAGGACGGATCCAACCAAGTTTCAGTCAGGAAATATATATGAAAGGGATGGATTGGAATCGATGATCTTAGCTCATTAAGTTTTGTGCGGCAGCCTCTGATATTCTGATAGTAAGCCATGATAGGTTTTAGTTTTTTGGGTTACTATTTACAATAACAGGTTTATTATTTTTGTATTTTATTGTGAGTCCAATCTCACCGTCTTTGGTTCTTTGGTCTAGTGTTAAACGTAGCTTGGTGAGATAGTTTCTTTGAGCTGGGGTTTGGTCTGAATAAATTTTAATACCGGGGTATTCGGTTATGTTGTTCTTTTTCTTCAGTATGTCTATGGCTTGGATGGAACTGTCAAGGATGACTTTAAGAGGTCGAGGTTTGTCAGGTTTTGTGATTCCCAGACGAAAAGTTGTTATGTTGGCTCGGGTGATGGATGAGTTAAGAGTTGTTAGTGTGGTTAAGATTCTCGTTGTATCATCAGTATTTTTTTTCTATATGGGAACTGGCTGAGCTTTCAGGGAAGTTAAAAATAATTATATTTTTTGACCGTTTTTTCCTCTCTTCGAGCTCATCGGCAGCTTCACACATTGATACAGTTGATGAGTTTGTGGTTTCTTGTGATGAGTTAATATTTATTAATGTTTATTTCTTGTTGTAGTGATTATATATTTACTGTTGTAGTGATTACATATTAACTGTTGTAGTGATTACATATTTACTGTTGTAGTGATTATATATTTACTGTTGTAGTGATTACATAGTTTCCACTGACCCCGTGTGTAGTACTTACGCATTTACTGTTGTAGTGATTAAATATTTACTGTTGTAGTGATAACTTAGTTTTTTGACCCCGTGTGTAGTACCTACGCATTATGCTGTTGTAGTGATTACATATTTAATTACGTTTGATATTCATTGTAAAACAAAAGAGCACAAAATATTCCTTGTTAACATGAAAACATACTCCAAATAAACGACGAACAACTGAGTCTAATAACACAAATTATCTCCAGGATTGTTAAAACTTTGTAGGAACAGCAAGTACCCTCTCGGTAACAGACGTATTATGGCAATAAATGTTCACGGGGGTAGGACAAAGGCAAAATAAGTTTCTGCATTTCTTAAATAATATTACTTGCGTCAAGTCACAAAAAAGTTGGCTCTTAAAAACTCTTTCCTAAATTAAACCCTACGAGAAGGTGATTTCGCATACTATTATTTACGATCTGTGTGACAGAGTTATAAGTTAACAAATTATTATAAGCAATAATTAATCGCCTGAAATATCCATACAAATTAAAAATATCTGCTGAGTAAAAATAAATGTCGCCAACGGGAATTGAGCCCGCATCTTCTGATGTCCGGTCAGGTGCTCTGAGCTACGTCGGCTTATTTTCAACACGCCAAATAATTCGATATGTACTAGTACTTCAATCAACAATTGCTGCTTATTTTATTTTTTCACCTGTATACAACCAACTTTATTTTGTAGGAAAGGCTTTGTTAGTGCTACATTTTCCACTACATGGCGTCGAGACATATTATATCTACATTTGTTGGTGAAATATTTTGACTTGTCAAATATTATAACAATTTTTTTAATGATAAACTAATGTTTATAAGACGAGGTATTTTAATGCTTAGCACAAAGAATAACAAATAATGATTGCTTATGATAATTTGCTTTGTGCTATGCATAAAAAACCTTGTCTAAAAACGTTAGTTTATAATTAAAAATAGAGTTATAAGTTCTTTGGCTCAGGGTGTATAATTAGCAGGTTTATTACATTGAAAATTATTTATTTATTTATTGAATATTCCAATGTTTGTTATTGTTTCAAGATAAAATGTGATAAATGAGAAAATTTTTGATGATGTCTGTAAATTCTTAATTCAAACGTTGTTTATGTATGACAAAGATAGAAAATCAAAGAATATGTGAGTATAAACGAAATAGCGGGCGGCGTTTTCGTATTTGCGTCGAATACACCACATCATGAGTGTGACTGAGATAATAAGATTCGCTTGCTCGCTTATACTATAAGATGAACGCGGAATACTGTTTAAGATGACCTATTGCTATTAGATTGTATCCTTCTTATACTGATGTGTTGCTACATTAACTATCTCATCTTTTCCCAAATTTTCCCAAATCTTTAGCAAATACTTGTATTTTTTATAATAATATAATAATTTGTGTATATTTACGAAATAAAATTTATATAAGGTATTTTACTTAGAGGTAGCTCATACCTAACCTAACCTAACCTAACCTAACGCGCCGCGTGGCAGTTTAGAAATGAAACTAAAATCGAAAGCAATACAATCGGCTTGCCACTTTTGAGATTTCTACAGTGCGTACATATATATTGTAACTAGTGATTGGTCATGACTCATTTTATAAAGAGTGGGAGCCACGACTCAAAGAGTCGAATCAATTGAACGGGAGCCATGAGATCAGAGCTTATGAACAATGAAAATATTGTGCTTGCCCGATACGGCTTACGTCGATATAAGATATTATCTCCTGATAAACAAAGAATAACCGTTCAATTGTGGTACGGTTTACAGGGAGTCGTACGAATGCGGCTCATCAAAAAGAGCTTGCTCAATTGTACGGCTCGCTCCATGAACGACTCATCGCTAATTGTAACGTACAAATCCATGTCATATTGGAATTTACACCGTGTAGAGTACAAACAGGGAACTGGTGAATCTACATAACATTTGAAGTCGATTTTGTAGTATGCCTTTTTGATTTTTTTTTAAATTTTTAAATTAAAGCTATAGTTTTCGAGCAAGAACGAAGTTGTATATCGGTTACTACTGTTACTAAGGGTTTCATATCAGCTTTTTTTCTTATTTTTAAAGCGTCGAAGCTTAGTCCTGGATCCAAAAGTTTTTTTTAAATCCTTTAGTTATTATAATAATTAAAATAAAAAAAGCCGAAATGCTAAGATCTATTTTTTATTTCTCTATGTGATGTAGCTAGTTTTAAGATTGTACTAGGAGTTAATAATAATAATATTTGGCTAATTCATATAGCGCCGTTTTTTGTGAAAATCACCTCAAGGGCACTATAAAAATAGTTCCGGACATCGTGTAGACGCGGGGTTAGAATGCCTAGGTATATAATTTATTTATTTATGTAACGGTATAAATTGCAAGTACCTTTGATGAATTCATTCCATTTCCGGGAATACTTGTCTAATAAACTGGGTCTCGATTCTCGACGAAGTCATTCCATTCGAACAACGAGTGGTTCGATCCACTCGTTCCATTAAAACACGCACTTCTAAGGCATACATTCTCCATATTTAATTCGACTCCGTATCTCGTTCCAATGCACAGATAATACGTTAAGTCTTTCTCGAGTGTCTCCGACTTCTTCCACCATTCAAACCACTCTCTAAACACTCCTGGCACTAACAAAAACAAACTTTGAATAATATAGAAATGCGTACGGGAAAGTCAAAGACATCCAAGTTTATATGCATAGACAAGCAAAAACCTTTAAAAATATACGGTTGTTTTATTTTGACACGTGCCAGCGTGTATATTTTAAGATTTTCAAGGGCCAAAGCTCTGTAAATCTCATTTTTCAGCATATTTAATTAGCTTTATCTTACGTACAAAGAAGAAAATCAGTTGTCTCACAAAAAAACTCTTAATCGTATTCAACGTAATAAAATCTACATAGCTTCTTCTGTTTGGAATTTCTTTGCTAACGCACCTATTTTGAACTCAAGAAGTCATAAAGCCCAAGAGCTGTGAAGCTTGGAAACATCCATTTAAATGTCTAAAAACAACAAACCGTAATTTGTTTATTTATATTGGGAAGTGAGACCGATCCAGTTATAAAAAACAAAAAGGTACATAAAATATCTACATCTACATATATAAAATAAATTGTCCAAGAACACGTAATATCTATACAAATGACAAATAATACACAAATATACAAGATAAATAAAGAGAGGCACAATTAACGCATAATTTAATAACTATAAACTTTAACTGCAAACTATGTTTAACTATAAACTCGATCTACCAATAGAATCAATACATTTCAACAACTTGATGAAATAATTAAAATTCTCAGATAGAAGACTCGTTTCTAACTTAACTTGTATTTTGAAAATTATTAATGGAATTATGGAAAGCCCTGATTTATTGAGTCTAATCACCTTAAACATACCAATTAGAACTACTCCATCGAAAATTATTTTTAACTGTAACAATAATATAAGGACTGAGATTGCATATTTATTGTTTTGGTGTTTAATTTGTAGAACTCCATTTAATTTTTTTTAAAATAAATTTAAGATAAATCAAATTTAATAATCTTATAATAATTATTAAGTTCTGCAAGTATTTCTGTTATTTTTACAGTTTTTAATGTGACCGACAAGTGCTGATGAAAGTGATTCCCGTGACATTGTGCGGCCCCGGGGGCCGAGCGACCGTGCACGCGCTGCTTGACGAGGGCTCTGCAATAACCCTAGTCGAGGCAGATGTTGCAGACATCATCGGAGCCGCGGGTCCGGTACGCGGCCTGCGAATTCGGGGCGCTAATGGGATGTGCTCATCCGATGCTACGTCCCGGCGGGTGAGACTGGCGGTTTGCGGCGACGGAGACGCGTACACGGTGACGGCCCACACCGTAACGGACCTAGATCTCCCGCGGCAAACAGTGTCCGGCCGCCGGCAAGTGAAGCCACGGCTGCTGATCGGCCAAGATAACGCGCCGCTTATCGTGTCGCGGGAGGTGCGGAAGGAAGAGAGCGGCCAGATGACGTCCCGGACAGCCCTCGGTTGGATCACGCATGGGGGCACCCGGCGCGACGCCGACGCCGGGACGACGCTGAGGATGGCTTGTCCGAACGCCGCCCCACCGGCCTCACTGCCGACGCCCGGGACCATGCCACCCGGGACCGACCATGCCACCGGGGAGCCTGCCGCCGGGAACCTGTCCCGACGCCGCCCCACCGAACTCACCACCGTGACACGCTCGCCAGAGGGAGCGGACGCCGGGGACCACGCCGCGTCGCAGTCGCAGCACGCCTCTTGCTAAAAAGGTGTAGCCGAGCTCCACGGGGGGAGTGTAACGGACGTACTGCTCCGTGATCGGGCGCGGTCGCCCCATATTAAAATCTTTTATTTGCCTTAACTTTGCCTGTCCTTAAATTAAATAAACTGGAGTAAATGTATGTAAAATTAAACTATAAACCCTAAATTATGTAAAAATGAAAATGTCAATATATGTCAAAAGATAAATTGTGTAACCCTCTGTTTGTAAGAATGTAATGTAAAGAAATGTAATCAATAAATGAAACGTCGGAGCTTGGCTAGGGGACACGGGCAGAGAAGTATACTATGAGAGCTGGCAGAATCATATTCATATTTAATTCGGGCACGATTGTTAGAACCGTGCCAAAACGTAGTGGGAAGCCTTGCCGTGCGCCATGCGCCGGCATAGCGTCACAAATGACCACGGCCCGAAATTACCGGCCGAGGGGCGGTAGCCAACCCGGCGGCGGGCCGCGGGCACGTAACAAACACGGGCCTCGATTCCAGGAATCAAAGAGAAAGCGGGCCCGTGTGAACGTCGCTCGGTCAGCGAAGGCCGCCGGGGTCCTATAAAACGGGCAACAGCCCCTTGGAAAGGCAGTTAGCCAGCAACCTCCACCAGCTCAACACCTCTCTCTCTGCTCTGCCTTCTACCTCGCTCCGACTTCTGCTTCTACTCGCCTTCTTTCACTCTGACCCCCGCTTCACCCTGGACCACGGACTTGCCTACCCCTTCGGACCAGACCCGGAATCAGCATCAAGGACGCGAAAACAGCATTCGGACCAGCTACAACGGCATCAGAGACGGCCCCGTTCTACCCCTCCACGCCACTGAAGGAAGACATCTTACGCCTCCACAGATTGGGATCACCGGCCCTATCTACAGTCTTATGTGTCACGATTACGTCTGATACAATTATTATAACATTATTAAATTTGATTTATCTTAAATTTATTTAAAAAAAAAAAAAAAAACTGAGATTGCATGCAGTTGGCAATACTTTCGTGTTCAACTGGATGGAATATAGTTACAATAAGGTAATAATAACATAATTCAATGAAAATAACAATTAAGGTTACAAAATTCGACACATTTGGGCCAGAGCTAAAATATGCAATAATATTTTGGAATGTATTCAGATGAAACACGCTACGCATCTTAAACAACAGGAATTGTGAACATTTATTTCAATACTGCTAAAGCTAATCACAGATGAGCGATATAATCTCAAAATATATGTGGGTGTATTATGAGGTTAAATCTCTCGTCTGTGATTAGCTTTAGACATAATGTAATACCGAGATGACCGTAATGTTTATTAATTATTATTCAATCACAGAAAAAAGGTTCGCAGTATACTTAATAAAATGCATGCAGTTGGCAATGTTTTCTCAGAAGTAGTGGATGTATTCAACTGCACGGAATATAGTTATAAGAAGGATATAATTACATACCTCAATCACAATAATCAATGTTAGGCATGATACTATTCTTCTTCGTGGGTCCTGTATCATATTTTACTGCATCTAAACTATTTATTTCAGATATCTTATAGTGTTAGCTATCATATGTATTATTTTATTAAAATATTATTTCTTATCCAAAAGTATCATTGAATCGCTGACAGCCCTGAATTATTAAAGCCAAATTGCGATACCTGCCCAGCTATTCCAAGTAGAATTAATTTTGAAGGTAACAATAAATTCACTACTAATTACTTTATTATAATATTTTTCTAGATTATACATGTTAACAAGCCACTTTTTATCATATTAATATTCTATTCAAATAAAATATTCTCTGTTATTTTAAATTCTATAAGTTAAAAGAATTTATTTTATATATTCATTCAACTATTATTACTCTAGTAGATATTTCTTTTAATTATGTATTGTCTCACTGCACTTCTATTAACAACTGTATCACTTGCAATAATATTTTTGTGTACACATTACTTGTTCTGTAATTTATTAGTAATATTCTCCTGTGTACCACTGAATGCTTATAATCCGATGTATCATTCATTATAAAAGCCATTTTATGGCGTTTAAATAAATGAATAGGAGAAAAATGAATACGGCTGATTTATTAAAATCCCGTTGAAAACGTGATTGCGATCCATTTCATAATAAAATAGTAGTTCGTTCAGAATATATCGGAACACACGTCCTTTTCCTGAGAAATATACAAATGTTACAATATAACAATTTTTATAACGACGTATTCGTGTTTTACCGACAGTTTATTACGAAACCTGTCAATTCATTCACTTAACGTCTGAAGCCCAGTTTTTAACAATTTGACCAGATTTTTAATAAATTAGCAATATTTTTAATCTAGTATTTTTTTTTTCGTATAAGGCGGGCGCCAGAATGTTTTGACTGCGAATAAATTGAGCGGTACACATTTCGTTTTAAATTGTTCTACAGGATTTTCCAATAAGAGGTGTTATTTTAAATAGCCCGCTATTTCGGTAGATGTTTCTTTTGAAGCTGTTATTTTTTGACATTTGACAAGTAGAAACTACGTCATTCATAAAAATGGAACGATACACGCTTCAAAAACGCATTGAAATTATTAAAATTCACTAGAGTGAATCAAATGCAAATCATCTTGAATGATGAGGCCCATTTCCACCTCGGTGGCTTCGTCAACAAGCAAAATTGTCGCATCTGGGGCTCGGAAAACCCAAAGAGTTATTGTTGAAAAGCCTCTCTATCTTAAACATGTGACTGTTTGGTGCGGTTTATGGTCCGGCGGAGTCATTGGACCTTACTTTTTTGAAAATGAGGCTGGAGCAACAGTTACGGTGAATGGATTGCGCTATCGGGAGATAATTAATGAGTTTTTATGGCCAAAATTGGATGGTATTGATCTGGACAACGTTTACTTTCAACAAGACGGCGCTACGTGCCACACAAGCAACGAAACCATTGATCTTTTACGATTGAATATCAAAATAACACCTCTTATTGGAAAACCCTGTATAGCACATTATCTTTTATGTAAACAACACTTATTTTATTTGTAAAATAAAAGTTATGGCTCAATAAAGTCTTCTATTTGCCTAAAACTTACAGGCTGTACCCTTACATAAAACACATCTGTTCAGATGACAAATAGCCGAAACGTTCATGAATGGTAAAGTTGACATACTCTTATACTGTATTGTCGAGTTATAAATATTTTTTTTGAATTCAATTTGAATCCTTGTTTCGTTGAAGAGAATATAAAATAAGACCGTCCCCCAAATCCTACTAAAATATTTATTTAATGCTTAGTTGCGCACATTGGGATATTATTGCAGAGTTATATTTTCAAGTGTGTTCTCTTTAAACAATTGACCCACTTGGCAAATATTTCAATTATAAATGCCAGACCCTATATATCTATTTATATAAAAATGGATGTTTCTTTGTTTTTCCTCTATAGACTAAAAAATTACTGGACCGATTTTTGCTAATATTTCAGAGTTTGTTCTTATTAATGTCAGGATCGTTCAGAGAGTGGTTTGAATAGTCGGTGACGTCCGAGAAAGACGTATTATCTCTGAATTGAAATGAGATACGGAGTCGAATTAACTAACTAACCATCACGCCGTTTCCCCGCAGGGGTAGGCAGAAGGGACGGACCGCCAAACAACTCGGTCTTGGCACACACTTCTTGCCTCATTCACATTCATACATCATCTCATACATACTCTTCTATTATTCTGACTCTTGGCATGGCCCGACTCAAGTATCTGATTCACTTGGTCGTGCCATGTCTTCCTTGGGCGTCCCCGACTTCTGCTACCATTCACATTTGCATCGTATATTCTCCTTATACACCTTTCTTCGCTAAATCGCTCTACATGCCCAAACCATCTAAGCGTCCCTTTCTTGATCTTACTCATAACTATTTGCAGATCTCCACATTTCTCTCACGGTCATACATGGTTTTACCACACATACGCCTCAGGGATCTAATTTCTACAGCATTCAGTCTACTTTCATCCTTTCTCTGCCACTTCCATGCCTCACTTCCATACATCAGGGTAGGTACCAGAACTCCATTGTGGACTGCTAGCTTCGCTTCTTTGGACAAGTCTATGTAATGAAGTATTTTTAACCCAGATACATGGTATGCATTAGTGAATAGTAGAAAGAGTTAGGAATGCCTGAGAAAGACGTGTATCAAATGTTTATTTGTAGTAAAATGAGGCGTTCGAATGAAGAAACAGGTGTAAGGAGAATGTATGACTTGTAAGTGAACGGTTGAAGAAGTCGAGGACGCCCGAGTAAGACATGGGATAATCATGAGAAACAAATAATTTTATTTTATAAGCAATAATTATTAGCCTGAAACACTCATCCACGTTGAAAAATCTCCTGATAAAAGATACATGACGCCAACGAGACTTGAACTCGTGTCCTTTCGATTTCCGGTCGACAGCTCTGACCACTGAGCTATGGCGGCTTATCTCTTATCCGCGAAATAATTCAATATATACTAGTGTTTCATTCAACAATTACTGCTTGTTACATTTTTTCACCTGAAAACAACCAACTTTATTTTATATGAGAAAGGCATTGTAAGTGCTAACTCTCTCACTAGATGGCGTCGAGACAAATTGTCTACATTTTTGGTGAAGATACTAGAACTTGTCAAATATTAATTATTATTTTTTTTGGTAAACTAATGTTTTTAAGACAAGATCAAAAAAAAAAAATCTTAAAAACATTAGTTTACCAAAAAAAATAATGATTAAATAATTTTATTTTCACCTTAAAAATGCATCGTCAGGTACACTTGAATTCACAACTTCAAAACTTTAAACCGAACCATTCATAGGTCCCCGAGAAACGCCGGTTACACGTCAGCTAGATGACTTATATTTTTAAGAAATAATTATGTCAGATAAAGAGGTAGCAATTGTGAAGGGAATTGGTTTCTAACGGGATTTAGAAAACTTTTGCTCTTGTAGGTATATTAAATTCAATGAGGTGAGATCCGGGCTGTCTGTAACACCTTTTACAATTTTATTAGGTCGGATATAATCCATCAATCTAAGAGTTTTAACAAATTCGATTCATTCATAAAATTTGGGAGGCGGGTTTGGGTACCGCCGCCCCGCGAACCATTTATTACTCTAACACCTCTGCCCTTAGACTACCACTTGGGATGATAGATCATCACGTTGGGTGATTTTTGTTGCCCGGTTTTTAGAAATTATTTTTCTCAGGGTCTCTTGTGTGGGGTTAGCGATAAAAAATATTTATTTATATTTAGTTGTGAAAGTCCTGTTGAAGTTCTGTTATTATATCATTATAGGCTATTTGCTTTAATTAAGAAATTTGAAGAATTGTTCAAATTCTCTGAAACAATCAGTTCTAATGCTTTCAATGGGAATACTGAGTTTGAAATTTTTATTTATTTATCGTATGATTTGTATAGCGCCGCTTTTATGAGATATCACCTCAGGGGCGCTTTACAGTTAATGCAGATATTACAGAAAAAATATAAATATTACAAATTGAAATTGAAATTAAGTTAAATAAAATGAAGTACAGAAACAGGTGACGTGAAGATGGAGAATCTGCTGCAAGAATCCTAGGTGTTGTGGAAACTGGACCAGCTGCTGCACCGAGAGAGTGCACCGCGTCCACCAACAGTGCCAGTACGAGGTTCGTCATCCGTCCAGGTATGTGTCTGCTGCTAATAGAGCGCTGACACAATATCCTCTCATGGATTCCAGACC
This sequence comes from Hesperophylax magnus, assembly GCA_026573805.1. Classification (NCBI taxonomy): domain Eukaryota; kingdom Metazoa; phylum Arthropoda; class Insecta; order Trichoptera; family Limnephilidae; genus Hesperophylax; species Hesperophylax magnus. The sequence goes on from JAIUSX010000088.1 coordinate 5,467,621, forward strand.
TTGGCAGCACCGCTGTGACATTCGACGAAGATAGAGGATGGAGACTCTGCAGCAAAAATCCTTAATGTGTCTTAGGATTTTTTTCGATTGAATCTTAATGAATTTTAAAATAGGGATTCGACTTGACTTCGAACTAAAAACGTGTACAAAATTTTCAAGGTTAACATAGTCCTAAAGTATCTGGAATTTGGAAGAAAGAGACCAAGCGTTTCCATTCTCTTATCTCATATAATGAAGAGTGTTTATTATATGAGATATAAAGTTTAATTTTCAGTCGAAATCAAAGCCCAGGTCATTAATTTCATTTACAGAGGTTAAGAGTTGAGTTATTAACTTCAAGTGGATAAATAATTGTCATAATGATAATAATCAACGACAATTCCGCTTCATCGCTCTTAAAATAAACAATGCTTTAAACACTGATATAAAGTCAAATAATTCCATATCCCTTTTTACTATCCGTGTATAATATTGGCTATTTGAAAGGGGAGCTATAATATTGTATTTTTTAAAAGTTGTTTTCTTTACGCGTTCATACATTTCTATAAAAAAAATTTTTTTTTTTAGTGGTTTACATTTATATTTTTAATTGAGTAATTTATTTTGTTATTTGTATTCCACTCAAACGAAATGATAGAAAAAACTTCAATTTATCTAAAGCATATTATTTGGTATTCGTAATGTTCACCAATTCGTTATAAATATTAATCAAAATAGTGATTTAGCATTAAGCTTCACATTAAAAAAAGTTTTAACTCTATAATTTATTTAGTTTTATCTCTATTTCAATTTAAATATGGTTTGTGTAATAATATTAATTTTTAAAATTTTTGTTTAACCATGACAATTTCATTTTCCATTATGTTTTATTATTGTTATTCTTACATAAATCATGTACGACTGCCATAATACGAGTATGAGCCTAGTATGGGTCCTTGAGAAAGTCACCAAAATTGTAATATTTAAAAAAAAAAAATTTAATTGAAGTGGGGTACTTTTACTATTTACTTGTTTTTCTTCTACAATGTATTCACTCCGGTTTCGGTTTATCTCGAATTTATTCTCGGAAATACTTTAGTTTAGTGGCGCTTATCTGAGAGCGGATTATAACTTTCCGAGATGCAAGTTGTTGGTACGTCGCTTCACATTGATTTTCTTATCAGTTGATGGATTGGAGCTTTCTGTTGACTCTGCTGAGTGCCTTATTGAGGGCCCATTAAAAACTGTGATGTACGTAGCTTCATTTAGCTACCGGTAATCATATCGCCTTTATCTGCGTCAATTGATTACCTACCGTTGTACCGCACGCCAATAAATGCAATCATTTCATTTACTGCCTAAATATTAGCTACTTGAATTCCGATAGTATTCATACCAGTGGCGTTGCTACTATATCCAGTCTGTTGGCCTCGGAGGTAGCTTTTAAAATGGGCTTCAGTACTGGAGGAAAGAAATAAAGGAAGCTGTTGCATCCGAAACTGCTTGCGAATTACAGCTTCAGATAACATGACAGTTCGCTGTAAATAATTCAAACGAGACAAAATGAAATGGTGTTTGCTGGAATTGGGTGATAGTATGTGTAGGAATGAGCAATGTATGGAAGGAAGGGAAATAAGATAACCCATCACTTACCACTAAGGAGAACACAACACAATCGCAATATAGTGAGTTCCACCGCGATAACTCGAGGTGATTATCGCCACGAGAAAACGAATGAGTACGTACAACTATATTATGTACTTTCAAGATAGTCAACTTCCTTATTTTTAATATTCAACGAGATTATGTAGGTACACAAAAACTACCTACAGATTGCTTCTTCTGTTTTGAAAACAAATGTACTCGAATTCACACTTGCCGTAATTCCAAATTTCATATATTTTTTCAGCAAGGTGATGGTAAGGGATAGGTAGGAACTAGATAAAGGACATCCCGGTAAGAACTTGCATTGAAGAGCCATAAATCTATAATATTATGTTTTTGAAAAATTTCGATCAAAGAGTAACACCAATTAACCTTTTGGAAGGCTTTTTAGGTTCTGCAATAATATTTTGAATGCAGTTTTAAAACAAGGAAAGGTTGAGAAGCAAATTTGCATATTTGGTATCTATCTGTTTTATCTCCTTTTTTGAAAATGATGTGGTAAATAATCTCACAGAACCCGTTTAGGACCTTTGTATATATTATAATGACTTTCGCTAAGAGATAAACTCAAAAACTATAGAAATAACTCCACAAAAAGTATTGACCGTATTTTTTGCAGAACTTCTGAATAAAACTTCCTTCAAAATACAACTATCACGTAAAAATCTTACATGTAACTGACAGTTAACATTGACAGCTGTCTGTAATTTTTAACATTACCTACATTTTTTATTGTGTGTAGGTAATATCTATGAAGTGAAAACGAAACGTTCGGCCTTTCACAAACTGTTAATATTGTTAATAATATTTTTAAGCGGTGAAACATAACAACATTTTTGATAATATTCACGCTCTAAATGAGAATGGTAGAAGAAATCAGGGACGCCTGAGTAAGATATGGCACGATCAAGTGAATCAGATGCTGGAGTCGGTCCATGGTTGTATGTATGAATATATAGGAGTGTGTGCCAAAGTTGTTTGGTGGTCCGTCCTCTTAGCCTACTCCTGCAGGAAACGGCGTGATTGTTAGTTAGTTAATCATTACACTTCTAACCTATGGCCAATACAATAATGCATCTTGTCTCTGTATGAATGTCAGACAAACAAAAACCTGTACATTATCATGCCGCACGAGTTAATTACTTCGAGAGTATTTGGTGAAACATAATTAGATATGAACGTCCACGTTTCTTTGAATTTCGGGTTCCCGGGCAGCTGCCCAGTCTGTCAGCAGCCACTTACGCCGCTGAACAGCCATCGTTCAAAGGCGCGTCACTTTAGCTATTATTTTACGAACCTTTATCGCTCCACTCGTAAAACTGATCAAAATAATGGGATAAAAAATAACCATTTCACTTGCCGCATAGAAAGCGTATTGATCATTTACTGATCTTTTAATCAAAGCCTATCAAATTGATGACTATCAAAATGCACGGTGTCCGGAAAAGAGTGAAACCGGTGAATCTGCATCTCAAGATCTCTGCGACTCTTAAACGAAAATTTGAAACAGATTAAGCAGAAAAAGATTCGATTGCATCTAGGAAATAAACCACCTAAATTTTAAACATACGCTAGTCTCACAAAAGTTGGTGAAAATTTTATTCAGTTGATAAACGGCCGTTTAAGTGAAAACCTTAGCAATTGAAAAGTCAAATAGAAATTGACATAAAATAGTTAAGAAAGATACAAATACATAGCTTATCCAGTCAAAGACAAAGATTTTTGTACTAAATATACTTTAATATTTAAAAAGTGCAATATTTTAATTTTAAACGTTGTAAGAGATGAAGAAAAGCTTACCGAAAACATATTTGATCAAAACGTCACAAAATTTCACAGAAATCGAAGTTCAAAAAACACATTCATTTTATTTAAGCAGTTTGCAAAAAAACTGTCACCTCGATTTTAATCTCGGTCATTAAAAAAAATATTTAAATAATTTTTAACATATATTGCTCTAATATAATATTGGTTGCACAATTAAAACGTTTATTTCTTAGATACATGGTTACCAACAGATGCATTGAGTATTTATGTAATTAAGTTATTATTAGATACAGACTATTAAACTCAATTTAAATATTGGCATAACTGTTAACCCCACTTTATGACATACAATGAAAGGAAATTATACAAATACGATTATTACATAATAACTGTCTAAAACTGACTAAAAATAACATACATATGTTGAATTACACGAATGTTAACAAAAACAGCTGTCAACCGCGGCTTTCGTGCTCAAAGCACGTCACAATGCGCATGCGTGAAGTCAGTGCTAGATACAAAAAATATTTTTATCAAATTTACAAAACAAAAACTGAGTTAAAGATGTTATTTTATTAGTACCAGTTCTAATCTAAACTTGCATAAAATTTATTCAGTGTGTAACAAAAACACCTTTAGGAAGTGATTTTTTATTAGTAAGATTGTTAATATTTTTGATGCAAGGTAAATTTTAATGGACTTTACAGTCACTCCGTTGACAGTCGTCTTAATGATAATAGCTAATGACTCTCCGAGCTTCAGATACTAATATAGTCATTATTGTCTCGTCTCTGGTACCTACAGATAAAAAAACGGATAAGTGTAAGAATCATTTCCCTGGTTCTTCAACCCTTTCAATTCCAAAAGATTTTCTTCCAGAAACTAAAACATTCTATTAATTGTGTTATTAGATTTGATTTTGCACTGAGGTTACGAGTATCGAAAGACAACCATTCTTTAGCAGTAGCTTTAGATTTTCATTCTTCAGCAATAGCTTTAGTTGAATTCGGTGACCAGATTTGAATAGCCAGATATTTCCCTATCTTACGCTTCCCTTTCTCCTTCCACTACCTATTTTCTTTAGCAGCAACATATACGCCATAGTCCTACTAGCTCTGGGCGCCGGGAGCTGTTAGGACTCTGGTGCGTTATTTTCTTCCATTAAAACATTAACTTATGATACTTATTTATTTTTTTACGCCTTTAGCGCTTTTATTTAAAACAAATGTTTATTAAAAACCTACATAATAATAATAGTTGTATTTTCAGCCATGTTATGTAATTCAATATATTCACATTGGCGCTGTAGCAAACAATAGAACATACAAATAAGATAGGAACAAAACGAGTCATAAAACCACTCGAACGATTTTTGGCAAATTATGGAACATTTGAAAAATGTCTTGAGTCAATAAGTGCCAAATTATAGAACCTAAAAATATAGGATAAGCAGTGAAATCAAAGTGGATTCATTTGACTTAACCGTAGTGACAAGTTCATATATGTTTCCATATTAATATTTTTAGGATTGATATTACATAATTACATCGATTGGCCAAATTGAAAACCATTACGGTCCTGAAGAAGATTCGTAATGAGGTTAGTTGATTATTTGACGCACGTCGTGAATAGTTTAAGATTAATACACTTAAAATTAGAAGGCTATTGACTGACCTAATATGTTTGCATAAAATTATCCACGGCCATCTTGACACCTCATTATGTCTTAGCAATATTGAAATAAATGTCCCCAATTCCCATTGTTTAAGACATCATAGCATATTTCACCTGAATACATTCAAAAATGATATCGCCTAATTTAGCCCTCTGACCCAAATGTGTCGACTGTATGATAAGATTGAGTGTGCTGAAGTAGATATTTTGTCGATAATCTATACAGATTTAAAAAAAAAATCTTCTGCTGCTGCTAAATAAAATGTTTAGGTAATTATATTATGTATCACTGTAACTCTCGTGTCTCTTGTCTCTCCTTGTATTATTTGTCATTTTACTGAGCTTATGTATAATTTTATATTATTATTTGTTTGTTTTTTAACTGTACGTAACATGTATTTAATTGCATTTTTACCTGTATTGTCTGTAACCTAACTGAGTTTTTGTAACTCGATAGTTCTCACGTAAGTGAGAAAATCTATATAAAAACCCAGTATAAATAAATAAATTTATACAATTGTATAATAAAGTGGTTTAAAACAAAGCAATTTTTCATTTAAATTATATAATATGTACTTTTACCCACAACATAATACAAAGTAATGAGAAAAAGGTGCACAGTAAATAGCCAAAATGAACATGAATGAATATCGGATCGTACGGCTCCAAAAAAAATATACGTGATTTTTCAACACTTTCTTTGAATTTTTATTAAAAGCATTATTTTACCAACTGCTTTTCTAGAGAAAGGGTTAAGTAAAATTGTCAGCAGTGAATGGTTGACTACGATTACCATACAAAGCGGAGTGTATTTATCTACCATACTAAATGTAATAAGGTTCTGTGGCGCTGAGTGCAACTCGCATAGCTTCACGAACAGATAATCACACCGACCATCTCAATACACCCCCACAGTCTAAACCCCATACCTTACGGAGTAAAAGTCCCTAACTAAGCGGGGAAGTTAAAATGACATGAACCGGAAAGCTTTCTTGACAGGGTTTTAAAGTTGATATTTTTACATCCTGGACTCTTTTGTAATCAAGGAGGAAAATAACATTATGAAAGTAAAATTTCCTTTCCGACTGATGTTTGTGATAAAACAAATTTTGTAATAATACTTTTTATCAATGCTTTTCTAACGTTTTTAATCCTTTACTGAAAAGCTCTCTTGTTTCCTGTAACGTTTACGACAGTTGAAGTTTATACTCAAAAATATTTTTTTCTCAATGTTTTTCTTACAAGTTAGCCGCTTAATGTTCAAATTATGTAGGTATATGGTTTTCTGCAAAATATGACGCTCATTTCTGACGTAGATATTCATCATGCACGGGCAAAAACGAGTGTTGCTAATTTATTAAGAATCTCTTAAAATTATTCGTAATCCTATTGTAGACCCCTAGCGAATGAACTAATTGGTTTCTGATAAACTTTTAGTAATCTACTATTGTATTATAATGATGTCGAAATACGTGTTTTGATTCTATAAAAATGCAGGTGCATAAAAAAATGTTTTAAAATATTATGAATTTACTAAAAGTTTATCAAGAAACGGCCTGCAATCCCGTTTTGACCGAATTTGAATAAATCAGCAATACTCATTTTTCTTCGTGCATTTTGTCCCCAGAATGTTGCTAGAAATAGACGTGTGGTATTCTCTCATCCTACTTATGCAGAAAAATTGAATTACGTTAAGTTAATTATGAAGTGAACTAATTCTCATACTTTAAAATTGTTCACTAAGGGTCACGCTAAAATATCTTCGGTTCTCGCGGAACTTAAATATTTCACGTTTGAACCTAAAGTTATTCATGAAGGTTGTTCTGTACTTCATTTAAGCCTCAACGGACTGCGAGGACTTAGCCGAGACCAGTTAGTTAAGAAACATGGTCTAGGGGCAGGTCTGGCCAATGAAGGCCCGCAACCGCCACCTTCTATGCGGCTCAAAAAGTATAAAAATAATTATCTAACACACTTATTTCGTTGGGACTTAGTGATTGTCAACTTAGATTTCTCGAGTGTATTGAATTAGAATTCTAAAATAGATAAAAAAAAATTATTAACATTTTTTTTGTACAATTGTTTTTTTACACAATTTTCGCTTATTTTATTTAAATACATTTTATACGTTAATCCATAATTATTTACTCTGTATCTTACAATTGATTCCGCTAATGCTTTATATATATACAGTCTAAACAAACATTGTATTTTCCAAGGTGGTTCATTCTTAGCATTCAAAAAATCTCAATGTGGTTTTCCGAACAAAAATGTTGCAAAGGGCTGCTTATTGCGTTCTAATTCAGATTTTGTGGAATTTTCGTCGGAATTTTAACATTCATTGTATTTAACGTAATCATCCTTGACTGGTTTCCTGAGAATTTGTTTTTAAGTAGTTAAGTATTTTAATTTTACGTAACAACATTTCAGGGTTGTTTTTGTAAAGAGCAGAAAGTTAATTGTCAAATAACATGCTTTTCTGTATGCTATAAATAATTATTAGTACCCATCAACTTAACCAAAGATTTATGTTCATAATAATTAGGGTTAAGTTAGCAAAATTGGGTCCAGTATTTAGTCTAAGCTGAAGAAATAAAGTAATTATCTTGTGTTAGGGAAAACAGATTATATCAATTCAGTACTGAAGTTTTTTTTATGAAAATGTGTTAACATGAGATTTTTTTTGATATTCTTAATAACGCAGCTAAAATAAATTGTGTCACGTTATCTTCTATAAATATATATAAAAATAATGTTTCTTTGTTGGTCCAGTACAATTCATCCTATTTCTTAGAAAATTTTAAAGTTTGTTGTTATTAGTGCCAGGAGTGTTAAAAGAGTGGTTTAAATGGAAGCAGAAGTCGGGGACTGCATTATCTCTGCATTGGAATACGATACGGAGTCGAATAATGTAGTTTTTTTAACAGTAAAAATGTGGATTTCATGATACTACGTCAATTGAATGGTGGATAATGTCGGAAATGCCTGTGAAAAACATGAATCAAATGATTATTTTACCAGTAATGAACAAAGAAAAGATGTAAGGAAAATGTATAACTTGAGAGTGAATGGTTGAAGAGGTCGAGGACGCCCGAGGCAGATATGGCACGATTAAATAGATGTATTTATGAAAAGTAGATAAATCTACGTGTTTGTTCCAAGATATTCAAATAGATGTATTTATAAAAAGTAGATAAATATATAAATGATAGTTTCAAAGAATTAAAAACACAATTAAAAAAATGTACTAAAAACCTAAACTAAATTAAAAAAAAAAAAAAAATAAATAAAAGAAAAACAAAAACAAAAAATTAAAAAATTAAATAAAAATCTAAGAAACTAAACAAATAATACCTCATCCCATACACACAAGCAATTGCTTTTTATGGGAGAAATAATAAATATTAATCATATCATAATATCTTATCTTATTACTAGTGAAATATATATATGTATATCACACATTGTAAATTTGTTTATTGAATAAATTGAATTTGTTTAAAAAAAAATATATATATATGTGTTTGTTCCAAGATATTCAAATAGATGTATTTATAAAAAGGAGATAAATATATGTGTTTGTTCCAAGATATTCAAATAGATGTATTTATGAAAAGTAGATAAATCTATGTGTTTGTTCCAAGATATTCAAATAGATGTATTTATGAAAAGTAGATAAATATATGTGTTTGTTCCAAGATATTCAAATAGATGTATTTATGAAAAGTAGATAAATCTATGTGTTTGTTCCAAGATATTCAAATAGATGTATTTATGAAAAGTAGATAAATATATGTGTTTGTTCCAAGATATTCAAATAGATGTATTTATGAAAAGTAGATAAATCTATGTGTTTGTTCCAAGATATTCAAATAGATGTATTTATGAAAAGTAGATAAATATATGTGTTTGTTCCAAGATATTCAAATAGATGTATTTATAAAAAGTTGTCCGGCAAACCGCTAAAAAACAGGATGCAGGCTGTTTCCTGATAAAATTTTAGTAAATTCCTAATACATCAGAACAGCGCCCTTGAGGTGATTTTCCAGAAAAACGGCGCTATAAAAATTATTTTAATATTATTATTATTAACAATGTTTGTGCAGCTTGTGATGGTTTGAATACTCAGATAAATAAACAAACGATAAAACGAAACGAACGTGCTCCAAAAAATTTTTGTTTGGAATAAGAACATAAGATTTATTGACAGGCAGGTTTTATGAGTAAACACGTTCCCACGGGAAGGTGGAAAGAAGAGATCGCTGGGGCAGTTGGTTTTTGTTGACAGCTCCGAGAAATCGATACAAATCAGAAGTGTTGTGTGAAATTACAGTTAATTAGTGAATTCAGATGGTGTTGGAAAGCTTTGTTGAATATTGAATTAAAGTGAAATATTATTGAACCGGTGAAGTGAAAAAGTGATTGGACTCAGTGAGAATACAATTAATAATAATAATAATTGGATAATTTGTAGAGCGCCGTTTTGTGAAAAATCACCTCAAGGGCGCTAAGAGTTGTGCGATCGCGATTATAATATAAAATGTGTCAAATTAAACGTGTATACAGTTCGAACTAGATTGCTTGTCTTAAAAACATGGAAATAATAATGATAATGATTGCGTTTAAAACAGAGTGAACGTATTTAAAGGCAGGAAGTGTCTGATTGGATTACGGAAGAATTAATGATTGGCGAGATGGCCTTCTATTCACGGAGACCGTAAGCCAGAGAATCCAAACAAATCATAAAACTCGGGTTCGAATCCTGACAGAGATTAGGTTAAATTAGGGAGGTACAATTTTATTTACAGAGTTATTTAATTACCCTTTTATAGGCTTAGGGAGGGGATCGAAATTGAAAAAATTGCAAGGATTTCGCTAAAAGGAGAAAATGATTAATGTAATGGAATGCCGGTAGGGAGGAGACCGTAAAACTAAACTGATTTAGCTATTTAGTGTGTAACCAGGTAGACTTCACGCTGAGAGTGGGAGATGACTAACTGGGTGAGTTTTTTAATATTATTTATTAAATTTCAGAGGACCCTTAAGGACGGATGCAACAGAACAACATTAACAAAGTTTACAGCCCCTGCCGCCCAAGTAATGTTTCAAAAGGGAATGTGTCAATCAGATTATCTATCAGCTGAAAAAGGGAGACGGGCCAATGACCTTTTCATATGTAGGCCAATAATGTTTATTTTAGGGGAATAATAATAGTGATGATTGGATGACTTGTATGGCGCCGTTTTTGTGCAAAATCACCTCAAGGGCGCTTCGGACCGAGGGTCATATTGATAATTTACCCAACCAATATAAATTCGCAGTATAAAAAAAACACCTATCTACAAAGTACCTACCAAAACACTGGCGTACCATTTAAAACGGCGATCACCACCAGCCGGGACAGGGCGCGGTGTACAGTCAGTCAAAGGGGGAGTTTTGCTAGCGTATGACCGCCCGAATAGAAAGCGATCGGATGCAACCAGACAGAACAAAAATGAATGCTTTTCATCTGTTATTTGACTTTCTAATTTAATACTTTTATCAATTGTTTGACTTTCTTATTTACAAATTGCAATACACAGGAAAAAAATCTAGAGTCAATAGGGGGAGATGGTAATCTCCGAAATAAAACTACCATCCGAACAACTTTTCTCAACAGGTTCCTTTCGAGAGGTAGGCAGCCTCTTTAAATTAAATGCCAAAAATCAAACCAATTGTCCGTTTATACCTACCTGAGAGGATAGGTATTCAATAGAAGTTACCCATACCTAATACACGAGGATGCTAGTATCCTCATGAAATAATTACTGGAACCAAATATTAAAATACAGACAGTCCTCATCCTAAATTTGGCATTTCGAGTAAACCTTACATATATCTCACATGATAATTGGCTGAATGGGTAGGCACACAACCTATCGATAGAAGCGGGCTAAATGTCGACAAGGTCGTCGTGTGTTATCTATGTTATTGACCTAGAAAGGGATGTAAATTCCTGACGACGAGGAATTTACAGCGTTTTCTAGAGGTGGCATGTAACTTAGGACCTTACGTGTCACATTTTCGCGACTAGATTCGTGACAAGGGATGTCATGGTTTTCCCCTTCTACACTCAGTAAAGTAGATTTTCCTGGAGGTGCATGAGGTTGGGGCAATTCTGAAATTGGTGAGGAGACCTGGTTTTCTTTAGTCTGGCGTGACGGTTGCCGATTTGGAACAAGGGGAGACCCGGCCGGTTGTGATATCCAGACACGCAGGTATCGATCGCCTTGTTCAAATTACCATCCATCGGTTTTGTTTGGTAAAGAGGAGGAGCCAATTTTAGTTTGAACAAATTCATCCCCGTTCCTCTCCTTTCCCTCCCAAAATATATACATGGATATCGCCGACAACTAACACCATAAATTTATCGTATGTTTATCACATATATAAAATCTAACACTTTATTATACTCACATTACCCTATGACAGGTAGAATCACGTAGCTAGTTGAGGAGCAGGCGACTCAGAAAAAAATAAGGTTTATGAAATGGCTTTAAAACACAGCGGTAATGGATTCAACTCACTCTATCTCAAAAGAACCGAGGGGTACCACACACATACAAAGATAACTAGGTTTCTATACCGAGAAACAAAAAAACCAACACAACGTTCGGTGAAACCTTTTTATACGGAACCGTCACGTGAAATAATTACGTTCAAGGCCGTAAAACACGTAGACAAATTATGATGCACACAGTTGAAGGGGTGTGTAATAAAGAGGGGGGAAAAGGCTTGTAAAAGGCAGGGAGGAAATTCCTACCCCGGATATATATATAACCAAAACCTTATGGAAAAGTTACCTATGGGACTTAAAGAAAATTTATCGTAGAAAGAAGAGAAGGAAAAGGTTGAAAAGTGCAGATCATTTTTTTTTTTTTTTTTTTTTTTTTTTTTTTTTTTTTTTTTTTTTTTTAATTTATTTATTTTCATTTCTTTACATATATTATACATATTAATAGATAGTATATAATAACATAATATATAATACCAAATAGTATACACAAGAAATGAAAACCCACTAAGGCACTGCCTGAGTGTGGGTAATATAAAACGATTACTATATTTCAAGTACCTAAAGTATAATATACATTAGTAGAAAAAGTTTTTTTTTGTTTATAGTTATTATAAAAAGTAAAGAGAAAACATTATGTACAATAGTTTATAAAGTTTCAGCAAGTGAGTTGTAGAAAGAATCAATAAATTTATAGTAAAAGCGTTTCAATATCTGCGTCATTCAGCCATAATTTTACCTCTTTAATAAATTCTATTTTTTTATTTATCATTTGAGTTTGTAGTGGTAGAAGGTTAAATGTACGAGGACCAATGAAACTGCTATGTGTCTGCATTAATTTAGTATTGGTTTGGGGGGTGTAAAATATATTATTTGTTCTTTTGCTCATTCTGTTTTCATTTATTTTGAAATTATTTTTGTTTTTAAATAAATATTTCATAGTTTGTAATATAAATAATTTACGAATGTTAAATAATTTAGATTCCTTGTATAATGAGTCGGTCGAGAATGTTTTATTTTTGTTATATATGACTTTAATTATGTGTTTTTGAATTATTTGTAGAGGCTTAATAAATGTATCAGGTGCACCACCCCATCCTATTATGCCATAAGTGATTGCAGATTGCACCAGGGAGAAGTAGATCATTTTCAATTTTTCAGCGTTTAAAATTTCCTTGAGTCTATAAAATATGTAGGTAAGATATCTTAGTTTAGAAGTGGTTTGATTAATATGTGATTGCCAATTAAGATTAATATCTATTGATACTCCTAAATATTTTATATTTTTGACATTAGCGAGTTCGTTGCACAGGAAGCACATTTCTTGATTGCAAGTTGTATTATGGATTCTAATTTTAAGGTTTTCTTTTGGTTTGTTTGTTATGTTTTTATAAAAAGGTAAGTAAAATGTTTTGCTGTAATTTAAGACAAGTTTGTTGTATTTTAACTATTTTGAAACAAGTGAAATACATACAGTTGCTTTCGAAAAAGTTTCTGTCCAATTATTACCATCCACTATTATTGCCGTGTCGTCGGCGTAAGAAACAATTTTACCAGGGATTACAAAATTACATAAATCATTAATATAAATTAAGAATAAAATCGGGCCAAGAACAGTTCCCTGCGGAACTCCGTTTTTTATCTGTGTCTCTGAACTATAATTATTCCCAATTTTTGTTTTTTGTGTTCTGTCTTTAAGATAGTTTGATAGTAATTTTAGTGTGTCTTTTTTGAAGCCCAGTCGAGTTATTTTTTTAATGAGTAAATTATGATTAACGGTGTCGAAAGCTTTTCTTAAATCTAGGAATATGGCAAGACATTTCTTTTTTTTATCGATAGATGTATAAATATTTTTTGTCAATTCATATATGGCATCCTCAGTGCTTAGATTTTTACGAAAGCCGTATTGGTTTTTCGATAGAATTTTATATTTTTCTAAGTGTTCAATGACTCTAAATTTGATGCATTTTTCGAATATTTTTGATAGGTTTGAAACAAGGGATATTGGTCTGTAATTGTCTAATTTATGCGTATCCCCAGATTTATGAATAGGTATTATAGTGGAGATTTTAAATTGTTCTGGAAAATGACCATCTTTGAGGCATATATTAAAAATATGCTGTAATGGCGTTAATACATGTTGTTTTATTTTTTTTAATGTATCACATGATAGTCCATCATTACCCTTAGAGTTGGATGGTTTAAGGCCATCAATATATTTTTCAATTTCATTAAATGTAATGGGAGAAAAATATTCTATAAAGTTAATTGAATCGTTATTAGAATCTAATTGAGGAGATGTCTCCATATAATCATCATTAACATTAATGCCGGAAGATTCAAGTACCTCGTCTACTATATTTGTAAAAAAGTTATTAAAACATTCTGCAATGGTCGATTTGTTAGTTATTATTTCATTATTTATTTTAACCTCATTTACAATATTTGAAGACATAATTTTTTGTTGGCAATTTCATTTATAATATTCCAAGTTTTTTTAGTATTATTTTTAGCATTTTCAATTTGTTCACAATAGTATTTCTTTTTGCAGTTTCGTATCAGTCTATTTAGTAAGTTTCGGTACATTAGATATTTTGTTTTCAGATAAGGCATTGTTCTGTGATTATTATTTTGGCAATCCATTTGATATTTTAACATTTCTCTATATAATTTATCCCTTTGTTTAATTGATATAATTAATCCAACTGTAATCCAAGGTTTAATTTTTTTATATTTTCGGTTAGTGACAACTATTTTACTTTCACTTTTTAGAATATAATCTCTAAGAGTATTATAGAAATTCTCTAATGCTATATGTGGATTTTCTATTGATATTACATTTTCCCAGTTTTCTGACTGAAGTAAAGAGTTTAGAGTTTTATAATCAATGTCAACTTTTTCAAGAGTTACAGAATTTTGGTTTAAAGGTGTATTTTTGAAATGGTGTCCATAGAAGGTCGGGTAATGATCTGTGATATTAGTTTCAAGAATTGAAGAGATAATATTGGCCGCCTTGTGCGACTTGACAAATATGTGGTCTAAACATGCAGAGTTACTTAAGGTTACTCTAGTTGGTGAGCTAATATATGACATATATCCAGAGCTTGATAAACAATCTAGATACTCATTTTGGCAATTTACATTTATATTGTTATCATTAATATTTATATTAATGTCACCTGTCAAAATGGAAAAAGTAAAATTGTTTCTGTCAAGATTTCTAACAAAAGATTTTAGTTCTTTTACAAATAAAAAATCATTTAATGATGGTGATCTGTATATGGCTAGTACATGATATTTATAGTTGTTTTGAAAAAAGGTTAATTTTATTGCATTGGCTGACTTAAATTCAATAAATTCAGTGGCAACATTTTTCAGAGTATTATGAAAGAAGACAGTGACTCCATCATGACCAGTATGCTTACAGGCAGAGGAAATTGTGGTATATTCTGATAAGTTATATGGAATAACATTTTTCATTTGAGTTTCAGTCAAAACAATTATGCTTGGAGAAAAATCTAGGTTATTAATAAGGATACAGAGCTCATCGAAGTGTTTCCTTAAACTTCTAATATTCATGTTTAAGATCGAGAAATTAATATTTTTAAAAAGTAGATTAAGTTCATATGGGTTTCTACATTTATAATTTTCATGTATATAGTTTTCTTCAGCCATGTTAAAGGTTGATGGGTGTTTGCTATCATCAGACATTTTGATAGATATAAGTTATTTTACGTGCAATGCGGTTAGATGGTCCTTTATTCTGAAGGAATGTCATTCGGCTGCCTTATGTGGATGATTGGAGCTGTTTCATCTTTTCTCATCATAACGTTACCGTTTTTCGCCCAGATGAATTTGTAGCCGAGTCTTGAGGATTTCGCCAGAAACAGGAGGTGTTTGTTTAGTTGTGTTAATTGTTCGTTAATGAAAATTTTGTTTTCTTCCGGAAAATTTATATTTTTAGTGTACAAGACACCATATTTTCTTTTTTGGTCGATGATTTTGTCCTTTGTTTCTTTGTTTTGGAATGATACAATCAAGGCTGGATATTTGTTTAAAGGGTTTCTGTTTCTGATACGATATATATTGGTTATTTTTGATGATTCCATATTACATTTTATGGTTTCCATTATATTATTGACTATTTTTGGTAAGTTTTCATTTTCTTTAAAAGGAATACCTTGTATCTCAATGTTATTTTGTTTGTGTAATTGTTCCAGTTTGTTTATTTGCTGTTTTATTTCGTTGTTTTCTGATTGCAGTTGTTTGATCAGTGTATCTTTCTTTTTATTATTTTCTTCATATTCATCAATTTTATTGCAACAAAATTCTACAGATTTCGTAAGATCTCTCAGTTCATTTTTAATTTGTTCTCTAAAAGATTTCATCAATTGTTCCGATAAATCTTCAAACTTTTTTTCCATGAATTTAAATATTTTATTTGTGTTGTAGTCATCATCAGAGTCGCTAGATGGTGTTTTTTTTGGTGGTTTTCTTTTGCTTGCTCATTTTAATGTATTTGATGAAATTCACTAGATGGCGTTACACTTATATTATTATGGTTTTTAATTTTTATTATTATTTTTTTATTTAAAAAAAAAGTTGCCTAAACCGGGGAGCGAACTCAGCTCCTCCGCGACAATAGTGAGCGACGCTAAAGTTGCTATCCTCTACGCCATTACAAGCTGCATTTATCTTGATATAATGAAGAAATGCGAAAATATAAAGATATTCATGTAACACGCTTTCCGACATCGTGACAATAAATATACGTCATAAAACTAAAAGTTTTTCAGGATACCGAATTTTTAAAAATTGTATACTACATAAATTCTCTTAAACTTAATTCACCTTATTTTATTTTAAATTATATTAATTTATTTTATATTTAATACGTGATTTATTATTTTAATGTACTGTGTATATATACAAGTATATAATCAACCACCACAATATGGGCATGTGCCTCGCTTGGTGGTGTAAACATACAAAATAATTATAATATAACCATGTCAGTGAATAAAATGTTGATTCAGTCGTTAAGGACTGCAATCCCATTTTTAACCGGATTATTAATAATTTGAAGAGATTCGCAATACTAATTTTCATCTCTGTGCATTTTGTTGTTTGCATTAGGCAGAATCTAAATCACAGTGGATTATGCGGATAACATGATCAAATGAAAATGTCATTATATTAAATAATTTTCGCATCCTTTTCAGAGCTTTGGAATTATGGTTATCAATCGGAAAAAACTAGATATCTGATTGATAATTTATATTAGGCAACGTTTATCTGGATTTGGATAGCTTCGTGCTATTTAATACGTTCTAGCCAACTATCTGACAGGTGGCCTTTAGGCATTTAGTTAACCCATAACTAGGTAAATCAAATAAATCAGTGGCATAGTCCAATATAGAAAAACACACTTGAGTATATTTAATTGTATTCCTACAATATTATGCGGAAATTATCTAGAATAGATCTAACATCCTTCTGGCTGTGAAGAAAAATATATGAATATATATTCTATTACATTTAATAATATAATTGGCGGATTGGATATTTATATCCATATGCTAAAAGCTAGGTGAAATTTTTTATTTTATCAATTTCTGTATGTTTTTACCAATAATTTTTGGAAAATAAGTACAATGATGGTCTGAAAAGTTTTGCTAAAAAGGCTGATAATAACACGAGGGCAAAAAATCAACTTAATGGATAGGTTAGGTTAATGGTTTTATACCTTTAGTTTTGATCTAGCCGTCAATTACCGGATAGAACGAACCATTGAGACAAGGCCTGACGTTTTTATTAAAATCAATGGGATTTTCGTAAATTTAAATTGCCTGCGTAATTAAGCATGCTCCATGCGTTTTGGGGCTTCCCAGGACTTGAAAAACAAACTCAAAGTAAGGGCCCGTTTAAAATCGATGCTCGGTAATTGAGCAATAAGGCATAATATCCGCCGCCCCAGGAACCATTCAGTGGATAATCAACACCTCTACCATGGGTCATCCCAAGTGGTTCGTTGTGTTTGGTGACGTAGCAGGGGAGCCAGTATTGATTGGGTAAAGATTGTCTAGGTGGTTCTAGTTCGTGGTATAAGGAAATTGACGGCTAGATTAAAAATAAAAGTCGAACACCATTTTAAATTATGCTGGCTCATACCAGCTTGGAGAAAATTGGAGCTGGCAACACTGTATCCCATCCACAATCTTTGAGAGAATTGGAGCTGGCAACACTGTATCCCATCCACAATCTTTGAGAGAATTGGAGCTGGCAACACTGTATCCCATCCACAATCTTTGAGAGAATTGGAGCTGGCAACACTGTATCCCATCCATAATCTTTGAGAGAATTGGAGCTGGCAATACTGTATCCCATCCACAATTTTTGAGAGAATTGGAGCTGGCAACACTGTATCCCATCCACAATCTTTGAGAGAATTGAAGCTGGCAACACTGTATCCCATCCACAATCTTTGAGAGAATTGGAGCTGGCAACACTGTATCCCATCCACAATCTTTGAGAGAATTGGAGCTGGCAACACTGTATCCCATCCATAATCTTTGAGAGAATTGGAGCTGGCAACACTGTATCCAATCCATAATCTTTGAGAGAATTGGAGCTGGCAACACTGTATCCCATCCACAATCTTTGAGAGAATTGGAGCTGGCAACACTGTATCCCATCCATAATCTTTGAGAGAATTGGAGCTGGCAACACTGTATCCCATCCACAATCTTTGAGAGAATTGGAGCTGGCAACACTGTATCCCATCCACAATCTTTGAGAGAATTGAAGCTGGCAACACTGTATCCCATCCACAATCTTTGAGATAATTGAAGCTGGCAACACTGTATCCCATCCATAATCTTTGAGAGAATTGGAGCTGGCAACACTGTATCCCATCCACAATCTTTGAGAGAATTGGAGCTTTCAACACTGTATCCCATCCACAATCTTTGAGAGAATTGGAGCTGGCAACACTGTATCCCATCCACAATCTTTGAGAGAATTGGAGCTGGCAACACTGTATCCCATCCATAATCTTAGAGAGAATTGGAGCTGGCAACACTGTACCCCATCCATAATCTTTGAGAGAATTTGAGCTTTCAACACTGTATCCCATCCTTAATCTTTGAGAGAATTGGAGCTGGCAACACTGTATCCCATCCACAATCTTTGAGAGAATTGGAGCTGGCAACACTGTATCCCATCCACAATCTTTGAGAGAATTGGAGCTGGCAACACTGTATCCCATCCACAATCTTTGAGAGAATTGAAGCTGGCAACACTGTATCCCATCCATAATCTTTGAGAGAATTGGAGCTGGCAACACTGTATCCCATCCACAATCTTTGAGAGAATTGGAGCTGGCAACACGGTATCCCATCCACAATCTTTGAGAGAATTGGAGCTGGCAACACTGTATCCCATCCATAATCTTTGACAGAATTGGAGCTGGCAACACTGTATCCCATCCATAATCTTTGAGAGAATTGGAGATGGCAACACTGTATCCGATCCACAATCTGTGAGAGAATAGGAGCTGGCAACACTGTATCCCATCTACAATCTTTGAGAGAATTGGAGCTGGCAACATTGTTTCCCATCCACAATCTTTGAGAGAATTGGAGCTGGAAACACTGTATCCCATCCATAATCTTTGAGAGAATTGGAGCTGGCAATTCTGTATCCCATCAACAATCTTTGAGAGAAAGGAGCTGGCAACACTGTATCCCATCCACAATCTTTGAGAGTATTGGAGCTGGCAACACTGTATCCCATCCACAATCTTTGAGAGAATTGGAGCTGGCAACACTGTATCCCATTCATAATATTTGAGAGAATTGGAGCTGGCAACACTGTATCCCATCCACAATCTTTGAGAGAATTGGAGCTGGCAACACTGTATCCCATCCTTAATTTAAGAGAGAATTGGAGCTGGCAACACTGTATCCCATCCATATTCTTTGAGAGAATTGGAGCTGGCATCTCTGTATCCCATCTACAATCTTTGAGAGAATTGGAGCTGGCAACACTGTATCCCATCCACAATCTTTGAGAGAATTGGAGCTGGCAACACTGTATCCCATCCACAATCTTTGAGAGAATTGGAGCTGGCAACACTGTATCCCATCCATAATCTTTGAGAGAATTGGAGTTGGCAATTCTGTATCCCATCAACAATCTTTGAGAGAAAGGAGCTGGCAACACTGTATCCCATCCACAATCTTTGAGAGAATTGAAGCTGGCAACACTGTATCCCATCCATAATATTTGAGAGAATTGAAGCTGAAAACACTGTATCCCATCCACAATCTTTGAGAGAATTGGAGCTGGCAACACTGTATCCCATCCATAATATTTGAGAGAATTGAAGCTGGAAACACTGTATCCCATCCACAATCTTTGAGAGAATTGGAGCTGGCAAAACTGTATCCCATCCACAATCTTTGAGAGAATTGGAGCTGGCAACACTGTATCCCATCCATAATCTTAGAGAGAATTGGAGCTGGCAACACTGTACACCATCCATAATCTTTGAGAGAATTGGAGCTTTCAACACTGTATCCCATCCTTAATCTTTGAGAGAATTGGGCTGGCAACACTGTATCCCATCCATAATCTTTGAGAGAATTGGAGCTGGCAACACTGTATCCCATCCACAATCTTTGAGAGAATTGGAGCTGGCAACACTGTATCCCATCCATAATCTTTGAGAGAATTGGAGCTGGCAACACTGTATCCCATCCACAATCTTTGAGAGAATTGGAGTTGGCAACACTGTATCCCATCCACAATCTTTGAGAGAATTGAAGCTGGCAACACTGTATCCCATCCATAATCTTTGAGAGAATTAGAGCTGGCAACACTGTATCCCATCCACAATCTTTGAGAGAATTGGAGCTGGCAACACGGTATCCCATCCACAATCTTTGAGAGAATTGGAGCTGGCAACACTGTATCCCATTCATAATCTTTGACAGAATTGGAGCTGGCAACACTGTATCCCATCCATAATCTTTGAGAGAATTGGAGCTGGCAAAACTGTATCCCATCCACAATCTTTGAGAGAATTGGAGCTGGCAACACTGTATCCCATCCACAATCTTTGAGAGAATTGAAGCTGGCAACACTGTATCCCATCCACAATCTTTGAGAGAATTGGAGCTGGCAACACTGTATCCCATCCACTATCTTTGAGAGAATTGGAGCTGGCAACACGGTATCCCATCCACAATCTTTGAAAGAATTGGAGCTGGCAACACTGTATCCCATCCACAATCTTTGACAGAATTGGAGCTGGCAACACTGTATCCCATCCATAATCTTTGAGAGAATTGGAGCTGGCAACACTATATCCAATCCACAATCTTTGAGAGAATTAGAGCTGGCAACACTGTATCCCATCCACAATCTTTGAGAGAATTGGAGCTGGCAACACTATATCCCATCCACAATCTTTGAGAGAATTGGAGCTGGCAACACTGTATCCCATCCATAATCTTTGAGAGAATTGGAGTTGGCAATTCTGTATCCCATCAACAATCTTTGAGAGAAAGGAGCTGGCAACACTGTATCCCATCCACAATCTTTGAGAGAATTGAAGCTGGCAACACTGTATCCCATCAATAATATTTGAGAGAATTGAAGCTGGAAACACTGTATCCCATCCACAATCTTTGAGAGAATTGGAGCTGGCAACACTGTATCCCATCCATAATCTTTGAGAGAATTGGAGTTGGCAATTCTGTATCCCATCAACAATCTTTGAGAGAAAGGAGCTGGCAACACTGTATCCCATCCACAATCTTTGAGAGAATTGAAGCTGGCAACACTGTATCCCATCCATAATATTTGAGAGAATTGAAGCTGGAAACACTGTATCCCATCCACAATCTTTGAGAGAATTGGAGCTGGCAACACTGTATCCCATCCATAATATTTGAGAGAATTGAAGCTGGAAACACTGTATCCCATCCACAATCTTTGTGAGAATTGGAGCTGGCAACACTGTATCCCATCCACAATCTTTGAGAGAATTGGAGCTGGCAACACTGTATCCCATCCATAATCTTTGAGAGAATTGAAGCTGGAAACACTTTATCCCATCCACAATCTTTGAGAGAATTGAAGCTGGCAACACTGTATCCCATCCACAATCTTTGAGAGAATTGGAGCTTTCAACACTGTATCCCATCCATAATCTTTGAGAGAATTGGAGCTAGCAACACTGTATCCCATCCACAATCTTTTAGAGAATTGGAGCTGGCAACACTGTATTGCATCCACAATCTTTGAGAGAATTGGAGCTGGCAACACTGTATCCCATCCACAATCTTTGAGAGAATTGGAGCTGGCAACACTGTATCCCATCCATAATCTTTGAGAGAATTGGAGCTAGCAACACTGTATCCCATCCACAATCTTTGAGAGAATTTGAGCTGGCAACACTGTATCCTATCCACAATCTTTGAGAGAATTGGAGTTGGCAACACTGTATCCCATCCACAATCTTTGAGAGAATTGGAGCTGGCAACACTGTATCCCATCCACAATCTTTGACAGAATTGGAGCTGGCAACACTGTATCCCATCCATAATCTTTGAGAGAATTGGAGCTGGCAACACTATATCCAATCCACAATCTTTGAGAGAATTAGAATTGGCAACACTGTATCCCATCCACAATCTTTGAGAGAATTGGAGCTGGCAACACTATATCCCATCCACAATCTTTGAGAGAATTGGAGCTGGCAACACTGTATCCCATCCATAATCTTTGAGAGAATTGGAGTTGGCAATTCTGTATCCCATCAACAATCTTTGAGAGAAAGGAGCTGGCAACACTGTATCCCATCCACAATCTTTGAGAGAATTGAAGCTGGCAACACTGTATCCCATCCATAATATTTGAGAGAATTGAAGCTGGAAACACTGTAACCCATCCACAATCTTTGAGAGAATTGGAGCTGGCAACACTGTATCCCATCCATAATCTTTGAGAGAATTGGAGTTGGCAATTCTGTATCCCATCAACAATCTTTGAGAGAAAGGAGCTGGCAACACTGTATCCCATCCACAATCTTTGAGAGAATTGAAGCTGGCAACACTGTATCCCATCCATAATATTTGAGAGAATTGAAGCTGGAAACACTGTATCCCATCCACAATCTTTGAGAGAATTGGAGCTGGCAACACTGTATCCCATCCATAATATTTGAGAGAATTGAAGCTGGAAACACTGTATCCCATCCACAATCTTTGTGAGAATTGGAGCTGGCAACACTGTATCCCATCCACAATCTTTGAGAGAATTAGAGCTGCCAACACTGTATCCCATCCATAATCTTTGAGAGAATTGAAGCTGGAAACACTTATTCCCATCCACAATCTTTGAGAGAATTGAAGCTGGCAACACTGTATCCCATCCACAATCTTTGAGAGAATTGGAGCTTTCAACACTGTATCCCATCCATAATCTTTGAGAGAATTGGAGCTAGCAACACTGTATCCCATCCACAATCTTTTAGAGAATTGGAGCTGGCAACACTGTATTGCATCCACAATCTTTGAGAGAATTGGAGCTGGCAACACTGTATCCCATCCACAATCTTTGAGAGAATTGGAGCTGGCAACACTGTATCCCATCCATAATCTTTGAGAGAATTGGAGCTAGCAACACTGTATCCCATCCACAATCTTTGAGAGAATTTGAGCTGGCAACACTGTATCCCATCCACAATCTTTGAGAGAATTGGAGCTGGCAACACTGTATCCCATCCACAATCTTTGAGAGAATTGGAGCTGGCAACACTGTATCCCATCCACAATCTTTGAGAGAATTGGAGCTGGCAACACTGTATTCCATCCACAATCTTTGAGAGAATTGGAGCTGGCAACACTGTATCCCATCCATAATCTTTGAGAGAATTGGAGCTGGCAACACTGTATCCCATCCACAATCTTTGAGAGAATTGGAGCTGGCAACACTGTATCCCATCCATAATCTTTGAGAGAATTGGAGCTGGCAACACTGTATCCCATCCACAATCTTTGAGAGAATTGGAGCTGGCAACACTGTATCCCATCCACAATCTTTGAGAGAATTGGAGCTGGCAACACTGTATCCCATCCACAATCTATGAGAGAATTGGAGCTTTCAACACTGTATCCCATCCACAATCTTTTAAAGAGAATTGGAGCTGGCAACACTGTATCCCATCCATAATCTTTGAGAGAATTGGAACTAGCAACACTGTATCCCATCCACAATCTTTGAGAGAATTAGAGCTGGCAACACTGTATCCCATTTACAATCTTTGAGAGAATTTGAGCTGGCAACACTGTATTCCATCCACAAACTTTGAGAGAATTGGAGCTGGCAACACTGTATCCCATCCATAATCTTTGAGAGAATTGGAGCTGGCAACACTGTATCTCATCCATAATCTTTGAGAGAATTGGAGCTAGCTACACTGTATAACATCCACAATCTTTGAGAGAATTGGAGCTGGCTACACTGTATCCCATCCTTAATCTTTAAGAGAATTGGAGCTGGCAACACTGTATCCCATCCACAATCTTTGAGAGAATTTGAGCTGGCAACACTGTATCCCATCCATAATCTTTGAGAGAATTGGAGCTGGCATCTCTGTATCCCATCTACAATCTTTGAGAGAATTGGAGCTGGCAACACTGTATCCCATCCACAATCTTTGAGAGAATTGGAGCTTTCAACACATTATCCCATCCACAATCTTTGAGAGAATTGGAGCTGGCAACACTGTACCCCATCCATAATCTTTGAGAGAATTGGAGATGGCAACACTGTATCCCATCCACAATCTTTGAGAGAATTGGAACTGGCAACACTGTATCCCATCCACAATCTTTGAGAGAATTGGAACTGGCAACACTGAATCCCATCCACAATCTTTGAGAGAATTGGAGCTTTCAATACTGTATCCCATCCACAATCTTTGAGAGAATTGGAGCTGGCAACACTATATCCCATCCATAATCTTTGATAGAATTGGAGCTAGCAACACTGTATCCCATCCACAATCTTTGAGAGAATTGGAGCTTTCAACACTGTATCCCATCCACAATCTTTGAGAGAATTGGAGCTGGCAACACTGTATCCCATCCATAATCTTTGAGAGAATTGGAGCTGGCAACACTGTATCCCATCCACAATCTTTGAGAGAATTGGAGCTGGCAACACTGTATATCATCCACAATCTTTGATTACACATCAGCCTTGATGATGGACACTGCGATGCCAGAATGTCAGAAATGTTGGCTAAAAAAGAAAGCACAAATTTTTCAAAATAAGTTCAAATTTATGGCGCTAGTGTGTTTCAACTCTTGCATGTTACTAAACGTTTTAACAAAATCTAGTAAATGAAATATATTGAATTTGTGTCAAGTTATTCAATTGTAAACGTTAATTGCAATCCCTCTTACTTTCAATGACTGCTTAATAGATGACTCGGACGCAAACATTAACGTTAGCAGAAAGGTAGTTATATCGCCATCACTTAATGCAAACGAAGTGAGTGCTTGTTTTTTATGTCTATCTCTCATCTAAATGGGTGTGCAATTTTCCCCCGGAGATTACATGTTCCTCGGCGCAGCACCTCCCGGCCCCTTCCCACACCCCGTTCCGTATCATCATATGTGTAAGAAGCACCTGCCGTGACCTGACACTGTTATGGTGCCGTATTTAAATCGTAACATCACTTCTACATATAGAAAACAAAAAATACAGTGTGTGGCAAGCCTACGCACGACGGAAGTGAAACTTTTGGTATTCTTCTCTCTCTCTTTTTATTTCATTCTTTCTTTTTTCTCACTTCTATCTCGTCACTACTCATTTTTGACACTAAAACTCTGATCGAAATCAAATAAACCAAAATCAATTACGTATTTCACTCATATTACACTCACCGCGCAGTACACGAAGCAAGCAGCTGATGCCTGGCGTGGCGTCGTTGGCTAGAGAGAGAGGAAAAGAGAGAAGAGAGAGAGAGAACGTTCATCAGTGGCTCCCTCACCTCAGTAAGCGACTACGGTGAGAGAGCGACAGTGAACGGTGAGCGGTGGTGGGGGTCCCGTACCCCCACCACCAAATGATCACGGTTTTTCGTGACGGTCATGAGTCGGTTTTACTCCGGTCCTCGAAAATGCATGACGCGCGTAAAGAAGTTTCACTTCAAAAATCATACGAATAATAATCACATCTTCTATTCTCAAAAATAATTTTAGTTGGGTATTCTAAATAGTATATTATGTTACCGGATTTAGTTAATTGTGACTCCCAGTGTCTAATAACCCTTAACAATCAAAAAACATAGGAAATGAATCCAATATTCGAATACGAAAGAGCCTTGGAAAACGGTTTTCAAAGTTCGAAATCGAGGTTTGCATTGATGCCCGTAGTATAATTATTTTTCTACAATTATTTGCAGATTTTCAGATAGATCGATAGATTTTCAGATTGCAGATTTTCAGATAGAGACTAGGAAAATGGCTTTCAGAGTTCGAACCAGAAGCATTTCATTTAAAATTATGATTTTTCCACAATTCCTTCTTTACTGAGAATATGTCATTGTTATTACATCAGACCATAATATTTAATATGATTCCATTAAGAATTACGAATTTTCCCCAAATGATACTCTATGCAGATTTTGTGATTGCCATGCTACGAACATAATTTTTAATATGTATCCAAAATGTAAAGCCGAAGATTTTATGCCCGTAAAATGATGATTTTTCCATAGTTGTAACTTCTTCAGATTTTGTAATTGATTCCGAACTCGACAATAGTACTAATCATGTGTTCATAATTTCAGTGCGTTCGGCGCCATAGAGCTTAAAAAAAGCAGCTTTGAAAGATCAAACCCAAGTCTTGAATTTATGACAATGAAAAGATTCCACAAAAGGAACTTTTTGTAGAATTTGTCATTGATTCCACCTCAGACTATAATTCTTAGTATGTATCCAATATTATAATCCTTTCGGCGCTATAGAGCCAAAGAAAATGAATTCCGAAGTTCAAACCCAAGCCTTTTATTTTTCCACAATTGTAACTTTTTGCCCATTTTCCAATTGATTCCGACCCAGATCATAATTATAGGTATGTGTTCAAAATTGCACTGCACTCGTCTAGCATTTGTGTCCATAAAATTATGATTTTTCAACAAATTTTTGCAGATTTTCGACCACGACATTCCGACCCCGACCAAAATTCTTAGTATAAATCCTATATTTTAATCCGTTAGGCTTCAAAGAGCCTGAGGAAACGGATTATCGAACAGAAAATTGAACCCAAGTCTTGCATTATAGGCCGTAAATAGATGATTTTTCGAAAAATGCAAGTCTAAGCAGATTTTTAGTGATTTTGTTTTAAGATTCCGAAATTTGCCACAGAGACTGATAAAAGGATGATTTTTCCACAATTCCAACTTTTTAAATGCTGATTTATATATATAAGCTGATATGTATTAGGCTGATTTTGCTTGAGAAAATGATTCTTATCACGATTCAAAAACTTCAGCGCAATTGGTACCCTATGGGCTCTATAGCCTGAAAAACTAGCTTTTAAAGTTTGAGCTCAAGTCTGAAATTAATGCCCGTTAGAATCATGATTTTTCCACAAATGAAACTAAATGCAGATTTTTATACTGATCGCGCTTTATATTTATGCCAATAGGAATCATGATTATTTTTAAAAATACAAATTTATGCAGATTTTGTGACTGATTTGGTTTTGGACCATGATTCTTATCACGATACCAAAATTTCACACCTTTTTGTTTTTTTTTTTTGGTTTTGGCTTTCACAGTTTGAACCCAAGGCTTATAATAGCGCAACTTTAAAGGCCATTTTTTCCAGCACTAAGGTACCAAACGGGCTGAAACTTTATTCAGATTTTGGAACAATCATGCATATCTGGAAAAATCATCATTTCAGGGGGCTATGATTTCAGACTTGGGTTCAAACTTTAAAAGACATTTTGTCAAGCTCTATTGTACCAAACTGACTGAAATTTTTGAATCGGGATAAGAATCATATTATTAATCGAAATAAGCAAATAAATCTTCAAAAAGGAAAGCCATTTATTCAGGGTCACTTGTATTATAAGTATATATATTGTAATGTATTATGTGAAACCAGAGGAGCTTAATTTTGGAATCATGAAAAAAATCACAGTCCAAAAGCAAATAATTTGATAAATATTCGTAAAATTTTTCGTACGGCACTAATTTCAGACTTGGGTTCGAGGTTTAAAAGCCATTTTTTCAGGCTCAATAATACCAAACGGGCTCAAATATTGGAACCCTGAAAAGAATCATGGTCAAAAACGAAATCAGTCACAGAAACTGCATATATTTGCATTTATGGAAAAATCATTATTCTTATAGGCACTAATTTCAGACTTGGGATCGAGCCTTAAAAGCCATTTTTTCAGGCTCTATGTGACCAAACGGGCTGAAATTTTGGAATAGTGATAAGAATCATGGTTCAAACGAAATCAGTTCAAAAATCTACATAAATTTGGAATTATGGTAAAACCTTTATTTTTATAGGCACCAATTTCAGACTTGGGTTCGATCCTTAAAAGCAATTTTTTCGAGGTCTATGGTACCAAACAGGCTGAAATTTTGAAATAGTGATAAGAATCATGGTCCAAAACGAAATCAGTCACAAAATCTGCATAAATTTGGAAATATGGAAAAATCATTTTTCTTATAGGCACTAATTTCAGACTTGGGTTCGAGACTTAAAAGCAATTATTTCAGGCTCTATGGTACCAAACGGTACTTAAATGCTTTACATATGAGTATGCTTTGTCTAGTTTACAATATTTTATTTACACTGCAAGCCTAAAAGCATTTAAGCATTAAAATGAATCATCAACATTCAAAAATGTTTTTTTCAACTTTGAGGATTTAAAAAAAAAAATTGCATGTTGCGCCACAATACGAAGTATGTCAAAAAAATACAAATAAATAGTAGTATATCTGTGTGTAAGGATAGAATGGCCAACCTTATGATTCCAGAGATAGCCTCATTTTTAATGTCAGTGCCATACAAATTTTTCTTAAAAAAATGATAACTCCTTCATTTGTACACGCAATTGCTTCGTACGAATTTTTATAGCATAGTAATGATCAGCAGAATCCATTTCTAGCCAAAAAACATAACCTTGAAAATTCAAGTCTGTATGTCTATGAAAGGCGATTTTCAGCCCACTGTGCGCCGGCCGTCAGATGCATGCATTGTTAAAAATATACCTACCTACATCTGGTAAAAAAAAAAGAGAATCTGTGCCCGTTCTCCCTCGGTCAACAATAACCGTCATAAATAACATTATTCTTTTCTAAGGCCCACAGAAATAAAAAAAAAACATTGCGTCTTCGACCTAACCGTGCACAAAATGTGATCGGAGGAGCCCGGCCTTTACAAATACATGGAGAATCGCCATCGGGCCCAAAATTCGCTTGTATTCAACAAATCGCATCTGGAACGAAACTGGCAAATATTCAACTTGACTAATTTTAACAATTAGTTTGAAAGCTTGTTGATATTGATATCCATAATACTCATCATATCGCAATGTCTGTGGTGGTACTCATGTTTCAGTTTGTAGTATGTAGACCTCAGAACAGGTATAAAACTTATTGAGGACTATGGAAATGGAACAAAAATAAATACAAATAAACTTTTTCAAAGTAATAATATATTTAAAAAAAAGAATCGGAATGTGGCCTGAAACGGCTTTAGCCGTATTAGGTGACCGGATCTGTATAGCCAGGTATTTTCTCATATTCCTCTTCCTAGCATCCCATGTTTGTATTGACATAAAAAAGATAGTGCTATGTATTTGTCTTTGAGAAAGGAATGAAGCAACCGCAAACAACGCATAACGCTGCTTGCGGTTGCTTCGTTCCTTTCGTT
The DNA here is from genome assembly GCA_026573805.1 of Hesperophylax magnus. Taxonomy (NCBI): domain Eukaryota; kingdom Metazoa; phylum Arthropoda; class Insecta; order Trichoptera; family Limnephilidae; genus Hesperophylax; species Hesperophylax magnus. The sequence continues at coordinate 5,497,237 of JAIUSX010000088.1, forward strand.
TCAATGTGTTTCTAAATTAATACTGTCACTTTTTCATACAATATTTTACATGAACATTTTATTTTGCCAAAATAATAAAAACAAACATGATTTATTTATTTATTAGATGTTCCCTCTTTTGTGAGAACAATTCACTTGTAAAAATTCAGTTAATTCATAAATAGGTACAAACAATTACAAAAATATAATCAGACAAATCATACATTTGCATACAAACAAATATATATATTTATATATGATACGATGGCAAACATTTTATCTTATTTAAATTAAATAAATAACTTTGTGTACACCACTACATAATCACAATTATCGACATATTTCTAAACGGATGGTTTATTTGTCAGGATAATAAGAACACAAATAAAAATAACAAAAAGATCCTAAATAAACCTGTGAGTGATCGTAATACTTAAATTGCCTTCTGATTTATCCCCATAACTAGAGACGTCCATCCATAGAACTAATAATATATTGTACAGCGCCCTTGAGGTGATTTCTCACAAAAAACGGCGCTCTACAAATTATCCAATTATTATTATTATTAAAAGAAACAAACAAGTATAGGCAATCAATAACTATGGACAAAAATATTATAAAGAATGGTGATTAATTACTTAAAAATTACATAAAAAACAATTACCTATATAAAATGAAATATATATATATATATATATATCCCGCTACATTATGGTTAAGGTTTTCACGGGTGTATGATGATGTATATATATATTTAGAACATTTAAACATTACATTATATGTTAAAATATATAATGTTACATTATATATTAAAATATATAATATTTTATCTTGTCTTCAAATCTTGAACCACTATTATTTATTTTTATTTTATAATATTTTCATACAATGAGAATTTGTACCCGCTAATCCGATGTCAGCGAGAGATTAGTTCAACAATATTTTATGTATTCAACTATACTGCTACAACTAAGTAAAATGCATAAAAAGTGCCAAAATGCCGTCGTGTGTAATGAAAAATGGTTTGCTTTAAAAATTTAATAATAAGGTAATATTTGTATAGCGCAGTTTTGTGTTATTTCATTTCAAGTGCGCTAAAAACTATAACAAAATTAAAAATAATCCTACAGTGCTCCTTACAAAATATTGATAAAATAATGTTAAAAAAGAATATGCAGTATACGAGTATACAAGGTAATGAAAAGAGAACAAAAATTAACAATAATAGTGCTGTTATAGCACAGAACAATATTAGTAGAAAGTAACGGTGCTATTATAGCACAAATAAGAATGTCGAAAAATCCAGGGATAAATTTAATACAATGTTATGGATAACATAGGGAAACGAGACTCTAGCCACAACATATGGCAGTCAGGTTATTTGTGTTTGGTCTTTTCATTCATGTTTTTTTAGAATAATTTACAAAAACAATAATAAATCGATATAGGACCGCTGACCATCTGTCTCTTGTATCGCCCTGATGAAAGACCACAAATCATTATTTAAATTTAGACCGCAGAACGGGTATTATTTATTGAATAAGTGAATCTACCTGGCTATTCAGATTTGGTCACCAAACACGGCTAAAGCCATTTCAAGCAACGTTTCAATTCTGAATGGTGGTCTTACACCAGGCGATACTGAGAGTATCTTTCACTATGGAACGTACCGCGAATATACCATACGTATATTAATTCATTAATTGTGAATAACACAAATTAACCAAATAAAATTTACTTGCCCACTCCGGGATTCGATCCCGCAAACTTTCGAGAGTTGTACAGTATAGTGTACAGAATAGCATAACCTAAGCCAGTGGACAGTGGTAATTTTTAAAAATATGGTATAATATCAAATAATTTAATAATAATAATATTTTAATATATTTTAACCCTTAAATGCATGATTTATTAATTTTTCTGGAAAAAAAAATATTTTGTAGAAATTTACATGCACATGCAAGGAAATATAAATAATTTTATTTTTTTGTAATTTTTTAATGATATTTGATTAAAAAAAAATTGTTGCAGGTTTACAACACCATGTATATAATAAAAATTAATATGAACAATTTACGTATGAAAAAAAAAAAAACCTAAAAAAATTTCTCAAAACTAATAACTGTACCGGAAAAATACGAGTTATTACATATAAGTATTGTATTATTGTATCTACTTACCTAAGAAAATCAAAATTATAACAGCAAAACAAAACTGAAATTCTAACCTCCAACCAATTTTCGAGAATCTTCACTTTGTTAAAGAAAAAGTGACATTTGACATTCGCGAAAGAAAGAAAAGTTGATGCCACTCGATAAAATATATTACCGTGAACTTGATAATTCTAAAACGGCATGCATTAAGTATACACCAAAGATTTAAATGAGGTTTGAACGGTATGTTGCAGTTTTGCAACAGTATGCATTTAAGGGTTTAATAATATGTATTTTAATAATTATCATATAAAAATAATAATCATATAATTTAATAAATAATAACTAAATAATATAATCGGTTTTAAAAATAAACAATACCCAAGACTCCCACCATGATAGCGTCATATGTTGGGATATTTAAAAGAAGCTTTTAGTTCGATGTTGTGCCGTAATAAAATTTTCAAATAGGCCAATATTAATAGTAATTTAAAAATCGTGATCTTTCTTAAATTGTAGTATAAAAAATATTAAATTAACTTTAAAAAATGGAAAAATATAATACAAATAATTTATCGCTTAGTTTTGTTAAATAAACGTATCCAAAGTTTTATAATCTGCATTTTAAATACAAGTACAAATAGTGTTTATGAAAAAATTAAACTACGAACCTATTTTATTTATTTTTTAGTTTTTTTTATCGTACGGTTAAAGAAAACCCCTTCAGGTATTTTTTGACGATATTCAGCCTTTAATAGTATTTTTTAAAACGCACGTATTATGGTCTGAAAAAGGTCATATTTTCGATTTGATTTTGATAATTACTAAGCCTTTGTTAATTTAAAAAATGTATAAAAAAAAATTTACTTTTTGAAAACACTATCATTATCGATTTTCTTAATAATATTATCATTATTTTAAATTAATAAAAAACAAAACTCGGCCTTAAGTTGCATTTCTGGAAAAATCATTTTTCTTTAAGGCAAAATTTTCTTAATTTCAGACTTGGGTTCCAGACTTAAAAGGAATTTTTTCAGGCGGTATGGTACCAAACGGGCTGAAATTTTGGAATAGTGATAAGAATCATCGTCCAAAACGAAATCAGTCCAAAAATCTACATTAAGTTGCATTTCTGGAAAATTCACCTTTCCTGAGGGCTCTGATTTCAGACTTGGGTTCGAACTTTAAAAGACATTTTTGCCAACTCTATTGTACCGAACGGGCTGAAATATTGATATAGTGATAAGAATCATGGTCCAAAACGAAATCCGTCATTAAATCTAAATAAAGTTGCATTTCTGAAAAAATCATTTTTCTTTAAGGCAAAATTTTCTTAATTTAGCACTTGGGTTCGAGCCTTAAAAGCCATTTTTTCAGGCTGTATGGTACGAAACCGGCTGATATTTTGGAATAGTGATAAGAATCATGGTCCAAAACGAAATTAGTCCTTAAATCTACATTAAGTTGCATTTCTGGAAAATTCACCTTCCTGAGGGCTCTGATTTCAGACTTGGGTTAGAACTTTAAAAGACATTTTTGCCAACTCGATTCTACCGAACAGGCTGAAATTTTGAAAAAGTGATAAGAATCATGGTCCGAAACGAATTCAGTCCTAAAATCTGCATAAATTTGGAATTATGGAAAAATCATTTTTCTTATAGGCACTAATTTCAGACTTGGGTTCGAGACTTAAAAGGCATTTTTCAGGCTGTATGAAACGAAATAAGTCTTTAAATCTGCATAATGTTGAATTTCTGAAAAAAACATTTTTCTTAGAGGCACTAATTTCAGGCTTGGGTTCGAGACTTAATTAATTTTTTCAGGCTCTATGGTTTCAAACGGGCTGAAATTTTAGAATAGTGATAAGAATCATGGTCTGAAACGAAATCAGTCGTAAAATCTGCATTTAGTTGCATTTCTGGAAAATTCACCTTTCTTGAGGGCACTGATTTCAGACTTGGGTTCGAACTTTAAAAGACATTTTTGCCAACTCGATTCTACCGAACCGGCTGAAATTTTGAAAAAGTGATAAGAATCATGGTCCAAAACGAATTCAGTCCTAAAATCTGCATAAATTTGGAATTATGGAAAAATCATTTTTCTTTTAGGCACTAATTTCAGACTTGGGTTCGAGACTTAAAAGGCATTTTTCAGGCTGTATGGTACCAAACGGGCTGAAGTTTTTGAATAGTGATAAGAATCATCGTCCAAAACGAAATCAGTCCTTAAATCTACATTAAGTTGCATTTCTGGAAAATTCACCTTTCCTGAGGGCTCTGATTTCAGACTTGGGTTCGAACTTTAAAAGACATTTTTGCCAACTCTATTGTACCGAACGGGCTGAAATATTGATAAAATGATAAGAATCATGGTCCAAAACGAAATCAGTCATAAAATCTAAATAAAGTGTCATTTCTGAAAAAATCATTTTTCTTTAAGGCAAAATTTTCTTAATTTAGGACTTGGGTTCGAGCCTTAAAAGCTATTTTTTTCAGGCTGTATGGTACGAAACCGGCTGATATTTTGGAATAGTGATAATCATGGTCCAAAACGAAATAAGTCTTTAAATCTGCATAAAGTTGAATTTCTGAAAAAAACATTTTTCTTATAGGCACTAATTTCAGACTTGGGTTCGAGACTTAATAGGAATTTTTTCACTTGGGTTCGAGACTTAAAAGGCATTTTTCAGGCTGTATGGCACCAATCGGGTGGAAATTTTGAAATAGTGATAAGAATCATGGTCCAAAACGAAATCAGTCCTAAAATCTGCATAAAGTTGAATTTCTGAAAAAAACATTTTTCTTAAAGGCACTAATTTCGGACTTGGGTTCGAGACTTAAAAGCATTTATTTCAGGATCTATGGTACCAAACGGGCTGATATTTTGGAATAGTGATAAGAATAATGGTACGAAACGAAATTAGTCCTTAAATCTGCATAAAGTTGAATTTCTGAAAAAAACATTTTTCTAATAGGCACTAATTTCAGACTTGGGTTTGAGACTTAAAAGCAATTATTTCAGGCTCTATGGTACCAAACGGGTTGAAATTTGGGAATAGTGATAAGAATCATCGTCCAAAACGAAAATCAGTCCTTAAATCTACATTAAGTTGCATTTCTGGAACATTCACCTTTCCTGAGGGCTCTGATTTCAGACTTGGGTTCGAGCCTTAAAAGCCATTTTTTCAAGCTGTATGGTACGAAACCGGCTGATATTTTGGAATTGTGATAAGAATCATGGGCCAAAACGAAATAAGTCTTTAAATCTGCAAAAAGTTGAAATTCTGAAAAAAACATTTTTCTAATAGGCACTAATTTCAGACTTGGGTTCGAGACTTAAAAGGAATTTTTTCACTTGGGTTCGAGACTTAAAAGGCATTTTTCAGGCTGTATGGCATCAATCGGGTGGAAATTTTGAAATAGTGATAAGAATCATGGTCCAAAACGAAATCAGTCCTAAAATCTGCATAAAGTTGAATTTCTGAAAAAAACATTTTTCTTAAAGGCACTAATTTCGGACTTGGGTTCGAGACTTAAAAGCAATTATTTCAGGATCTATGGTACCAAACGGGCTGATATTTTGGAATAGTGATAAGAATCATGGTCCAAAACGAAATTAGTCTTAAAATCTGCATAAAGTTGAATTTCTGAAAATAACATTTTTCTAATAGGCACTAATTTCAGACTTGGCTTCGAGACTTAAAAGGAATTTTTTCACTTGGCTTCGAGACTTAAAAGGCATTTTTCAGGATGTATGGTACCAATCGGGTGGAAATTTTGAAATAGTGATGAGAATCATGGTCCAAAACGAAATCAGTCCTAAAATCTGCAAAAAGTTGCATTTCTGAAAAAATCATTTTTCTTATAGGCACTAATTTCAGACTTGGGTTCGAGACTTAAAAGCAATTATTTATGGCTCTATGGTACAAAACGGGTTGAAATTTTGGAATACTGATAAGAATCATAGTCCGAAACGAAATCAGTCGTAAAATCTGCATTAAATTGCTTTTCTGGAAAAATCATTTTTCTTTGAGGCAAAATTTTCTTAATTTCAGACTTGGGTTCCAGACTTAAAAGGAATTTTTTCAGGCGGTATGGTACAAAACGGGCTGAAGTTTTGGAATAGTGTTAAGAATCATCGTCCAAAACGAAATCAGTCCTTAAATCTACATTAAGTTGCATTTCTGGAATATTCACCTTTCCTGAGGGCTCTGATTTCAGACTTGGGTTCGAACTTAAAAAGACATTTTTGCCAACTCTATTGTACCGAATGGGCTGAAATATTGATTTAGTGATAAGAATCATGGACCAAAATGAAATCCCTCATTAAATCTAAATAAAGTTGCATTTCTGAAAAAATCATTTTTCTTTAGGGCAAAATTTTCTTCATTAAGAACTTGGGTTCGAGCCTTAAAAGCCATTTTTTCAGGCTGTATGGTACGAAACCGGCTGATAATTTGGAATAGTGATAAGAATCATGGTCCAAAACGAAATTAGTCTTTAAATCTGCATAAAGTTGAAATTCTGAAAAAAAACTTTTTCTAATAGGCACTAATTTCAGACTTGGGTTCGAGACTTAAAAGCAAATATTTCAGGCTCTATGGTACCAAACGGGTTGAAATTTTGGAATAGTGATAAGAATCATCGTCCAAAACGAAAATCAGTCCTTAAATCTACATTAAGTTGCATTTCTGGAAAATTCACCTTTCCTGAGGGCTCTGATTTTAGACTTGGGTTCGAACTTTAAAATACATTTTTGCCAACTCTATTGTACCGAATGGGCTGAAATATTGATTTAGTGATAAGAATCATGGACCAAAATGAAATCCGTCATTAAATCTAAATAAAGTTGCATTTCTGAAAAAATCATTTTCTTTAGGGCAAAAATTTCTTCATTAAGAACTTGGGTTCGAGCCTTAAAAGCCATTTTTTCAGGCTGTATGGTACGAAACCGGCTGATATTTTGGAATAGTGATAAGAATCATGGTCCAAAACGAAATTAGTCTTTAAATCTGCATAAAGTTAAATTTCTGAAAAAAACATTTTTCTAATAGGCACTAATTTCAGACTTGGGTTAGAGACTTAAAAGGAATTTTTTCACTTGGGTTCGAGCCTTAAAAGCCATTTTTTCAAGCTGTATGGTACGAAACCGGCTGATATTTTGGAATAACGATAAGAATCATGGTCCAAAACGAAATCCGTCACTAAATAAAGTTGCATTTCCGAAAAAATCATTTTTCTTTAAGGCAAAATATTCTTAATTTAGGACTTGGGTTCGAGCCTTAAAAGCCATTTTTTCAGGTTGTATGGTACAAAACGGGCTGATATTTTGGAATAGTGATAAGAATAATGGTACGAAACGAAATTAGTCTTTAAATCTGCATAAAGTTGAATTTCTGAAAAAAACATTTTTCTTATAGGCACTAATTTCAGACTTGGGTTCTTGACTTAAAAGCAATTATTTCAGGCTCTATGGTACCAAACGGGCTGATATTTTGGAAAAGTGATAAAATAATGATACGAAACGAAATTAGTCCTTAAATCTGCATAAAGTTGAATTTCTGAAAAAATAGGCACTAATTTCAGACTTGGGTTCGAGACTTTAAAGCAATTATTTCAGGCTCTATGGTACCAAACGGGTTGAAATTTTGGAATATTGATAAGAATCATAGTCCGCTACGAAATCATTCGTAAAATCTGCATTAATTTGCATTTCTGGAAAAATCATTTTTCTTTAAGGCAAAATTTTCTTAATTTCAGACTTGGGGTCGAGCCTTAAAAGGCATTTTTCAGGCTGTATGGTACCAAGCAGGCGGGAATTTTGGAATAGTGATAAGAATCATATTCCAAAACGAAATTTGTCCTTAAATCTTAAGAAAGTTGGATTTCTGAAAAAAACATTATTCTTATAGGCACTAATTTCAGGCTTGGGGTCGAGACTTAATTAATTTTTTCAGGCTCTATGGTTTCAAACGGGCTGAAATTTTAGAATTCTGATAAGAATCATAGTCCGCTACGAAATCAGTCGTAAAATCTGCATTTAGTTGCATTTCTGGAAAATTCACCATTCTTGAGGGCACTCATTTCAGACTTGGGTTCGAACTTTAAAAGACGTTTTTGCCAACTCTATTCTACCGAACCGGCTGAAATTTTGAAAAAGTGATAAGTATCATTGTCCAAAACGAATTCAGTCCTAAAATCTACATAAATTTTGAATTATGGAAAAATCATTTTTCTTATAGGCACTAATTTCAGACTTGGGTTCGAGACTTAAAAGCAATTATTTCAGGCTCTATGGTACCAACCGGGTTGAAATTTTGGAATAGTGATAAGAATCATCGTCCAAAACGAAATCAGTCCTTAAATCTACATTAGGTTGCATTTCTGGAAAATTCACCTTTCCTGAGGGCTCTGATTTCAGACTTGGGTTCGAACTTTAAAAGACATTTTTGCCAACTCTATTCTACCGAACCGGCTGAAATTTTGAAAAAGTGATAAGTATCATTGTCCAAAACGAATTCAGTCCCAAAATCTGCATAAATTTGGAATTATGGAAAAATCACTTTTCTTATAGGCACTAATTTCAGACTTGGGTTCGAGACTTAAAAGCAATTATTTCAGGCTCTATGGTACCAAACGTTCTGAAATTTTGGAATAGTGATGTGAATAATCGTCCAAAACGAAATCAGTCCTTAAATCTACATTAAGTTGCATTTCTGGAAAATTCACCGTTCCTGAGGGCTCTGATTTCAGACTTGGGTTCGAACTTTAAAAGACATTTTTGCCAACTCTATTGTACCGAACGGGGTGAAATATTGATAAAGTGATAAGAATCATGGTCCAAAACGAAATCCGTCATTAAATCTAAATAAAGTTGCATTTCTGAAAAAATCATTTTTCTTTAGGGCAAAAATTTCTTCATTAAGAACTTGGGTTCGAGCCTTAAAAGCCATTTTTTCAGGCTGTATGGTACGAAACCGGCTGATATTTTGGAATAGTGATAAGAATCATGGTCCAAAACGAAATCCGTCATTAAATCTAAATAAAGTTGAATTTCTGAAAAAAACATTTTTCTTATAGGCACTAATTTCAGACGTGGGTTCGAGACTTAAAAGCAATTATTTCAGGCTCTATGGTACCAAAAGGGCTGATATTTTGGAATAGTGATAAGAATGATGGTACGATACGAAATTAGTCCTAAAATCTGCATAAAGTTGAATTTCTGAAAAAAACATTTTTCTAATAGGCACTAATTTCAGACTTGGGTTCGAGACTTAAAAGCAATTAGTTCAGGCTCTATGGTACCAACCGGGTTGAAATTTTGGAATAGTGATAAGAATCATCGTCCAAAACGAAAATCAGTCCTTAAAACTACATTAAGTTGCATTTCTGGAAAATTCACCTTTCTTGAGGGCACTGATTTCAGGCTTGGGTTCGAACTTTAAAAGACATTTTTGCCAACTCTATTCTACCGAACCGGCTGAAATTTTGAAAAAGTGATAAGAATCATGGTCCAAAACGAAATCAGTCCTAAAATCTGTAAAAAGTTGCACTTCTGAAAAAATCATTTTTCTTATAGGCACTAATTTCATACTTGGGTTCGAGACTTAAATGCAATTTTTTCAGGCAGTATGGAACCAAACGTTCTGAAATTTTGGAATAGTGATGTGAATAATCGTCCAAAACGAAATCAGTCCTTAAATCTACATTAAGTTGCATTTCTGGAAAATTCACCTTTCCTGAGGGCTCTGATTTCAGACTTGGGTTCGAACTTTAAAAGACATTTTTGCCAACTCTATTGTACCGAACGGGCTGAAATATTGATATAGTGATAAGAATCATGGTCCAAAACGAAATCCGTCATTAAATCTAAATAAAGTTGCATTTCTGAAAAAATCATTTTTCTTTAAGGCAAAATTTTCTTAATTTAGGACTTGGGTTCGAGCCTTAAAAGCCATTTTTTTCGGGCTGTATGGTACGAACGCGGCTAATATTTTGGAATAGTGATAAAAATCATGGTCCAAAACGAAATAAGTCTTTAAATCTGCATAAAGTTGAATTTCTGAAAAAATAGGCACTAATTTCAAACTTGGGTTCGAGACTTAAAAGCAATTATTTCAGGCTCTATGGTACCAAACGGGTTGAAATTTTGTAATAGTGATAAGAATCATAGTCCGCTACGAAATCGGTCGTAAAATCTGCGTAAAGTTGAAATTCTGAAAAAATCATTTTTCTTTAAGGCAAAATTTTCTTTATTTAGGACTTGGGTTCGAGCCTTAAAAGCCATTTTTTCGGGCTGTATGGTACGAACGCGGCTGATATTTTGGAATAGTGATAAAAATCATGGTCCAAAACGAAATAATTCTTTAAATCTGCATAAAATTGAATTTCTGAAAAAAACATTTTTCTAATAGTCACTAATTTCAGACTTGGGTTCGAGACTTAAAAGCAATTATTTCAGGCTCTATGGTACCAAACGGGTTGAAATTTTGGAATAGTGATAAGAATCATCGTCCAAAACGAAAATCAGTCCCTAAATCTACATTAAGTTGCATTTCTGGAAAATTCACCTTTCCTGAGGGCTCTGATTTCAGACCTGGGTTCGAACTTTAAAAGACATTTTTGCCAACTCTATTGTACCGAACGGGGTGAAATATTGATATAGTGATAAGAATCATGGACCAAAACGAAATCCGTCATTAAATCTAATTAAAGTTGCATTTCTGAAAAAATCATTTTTCTTTAAGGCAAAATTTTCTTAATTTAGGACTTGGGTTCGAGCCTTATAAGCCATTTTTTTCGGGCTGTATGGTACGAACGCGGCTGATATTTTGGAATAGTGATAAGAAAAATGGTACGAAACGAAATTAGTCTTTAAATCTGCATAAAGTTGAATTTCTGAAAAAAACATTTTTCTTATAGGCACTAATTTCAGACGTGGGTTCGAGACATAAAAGCAATTATTTCAGGCTCTATGGTACCAAACGGGCTGATATTTTGTAATAGTGATAAGAATGATGGTACGATACGAAATTAGTCCTAAAATCTGCATAAAGTTGAATTTCTGAAAAAAACATTTTTCTAATAGGCACTAATTTCAGACTTGGGTTCGAGACTTAAAAGCAATTATTTCAGGCTCTATGGTACCAAACGGGTTGAAATTTTGGAATAGTGATAAGAATCATCGTCCTAAACGAAAATCAGTCCCTTAATCTACATTAAGTCGCATTTCTGAAAAATTCACCTATCCTGAGGGCTCTGATTTCAGACCTGGGTTCGAACTTTAAAAGACATTTTTGCAGACTCTATTGTACCGAACGGGCTGAAATATTGATATAGTGATAAGAATCATGGTCCAAAACGAAATCCATCATTAAATCTAAATAAAGTTGCATTTCTGAAAAAATCATTTTTCTTTAAGACAAAATTTTCTTAATTTAGGACTTGGGTTCGAGCCTTAAAAGCCATTTTTTTCGGGCTGTATGGTACGAACGCGGCTGATATTTTGGAATAGTGATAAGAATCATGGTCCAAAACGAAATTAGTCTTTAAATCTGCGTAAAGTTGAAATTCTGAAAAAATCATTTTTCTTTAAGGCAAAATTTTCTTAATTTAGGACTTGGGTTCGAGCCTTATAAGCCATTTTTTTCGGGCTGTATGGTACGAACGCGGCTGATATTTTGGAATAGTGATAAGAAAAATGGTACGAAACGAAATTAGTCTTTAAATCTGCATAAAGTTGAATTTCTGAAAAAAACATTTTTCTTATAGGCACTAATTTCAGACTTGGGTTCGAGACTTAAAAGCAATTATTTCAGGCTCTATGGTACCAAACGGGCTGATATTTTGGAATAGTGATAAGAAAAATGGTACGAAACGAAATTAGTCTTTAAATCTGCGTAAAGTTGAAATTCTGAAAAAATCATTTTTCTTTAAGGCAAAATTTTCTTTATTTAGGACTTGGGTTCGAGCCTTAAAAGCCATTTTTTTCGGGCTGTATGGTACGAACGCGGCTGATATTTTGGAGAAGTGATAAAAATCATGGTCCAAAACGAAATAATTCTTTAAATCTGCATAAAGTTGAATTTCTGAAAAAAACATTTTTCTAATAGTCACTAATTTCAGACTTGGGTTCGAGACTTAAAAGCAATTATTTCAGGCTCTATGGTACCAAACGGGTTGAAATTTTGGAATAGTGATAAGAATCATCGTCCAAAACGAAAATCAGTCCCTAAATCTACATTAAGTTGCATTTCTGGAACATTCACCTTTCCTGAGGGCTCTGATTTCAGACTTAAGTTCGAACTTTAAAAGACATTTTTGCCAACTCTATTGTACCGAACGGGGTGAAATATTGATATAGTGATAAGAATCATGGTCCAAAACGAAATCCGTCATTAAATCTAAATAAAGTTGCATTTCTGAAAAAATCATTTTTCTTTAAGGCAAAATTTTCTTAATTTAGGACTTGGGTTCGAGCCTTAAAAGCCATTTTTTTCGGGCTGTATGGTACGAACGCGGCTGATATTTTGGAATAGTGATAAGAAAAATGGTACGAAACGAAATTAGTCTTTAAATCTGCATAAAGTTGAATTTCTGAAAAAAACATTTTTCTTATAGGCACTAATTTCAGACTTGGGTTCGAGACTTAAAAGCAATTATTTCAGGCTCTATGGTACCAAACGGGCTGATATTTTGGAATAGTGATAAGAAAAATGGTACGAAACGAAATTAGTCTTTAAATCTGCGTAAAGTTGAAATTCTGAAAAAATCATTTTTCTTTAAGGCAAAATTTTCTTTATTTAGGACTTGGGTTCGAGCCTTAAAAGCCATTTTTTTCGGGCTGTATGGTACGAACGCGGCTGATATTTTGGAGTAGTGATAAAAATCATGGTCCAAAACGAAATAATTCTTTAAATCTGCATAAAGTTGAATTTCTGAAAAAAACATTTTTCTAATAGTCACTAATTTCAGACTTGGGTTCGAGACTTAAAAGCAATTATTTCAGGCTCTATGGTACCAAACGGGTTGAAATTTTGGAATAGTGATAAGAATCATCGTCCAAAACGAAAATCAGTCCCTAAATCTACATTAAGTTGCATTTCTGGAACATTCACCTTTCCTGAGGGCTCTGATTTCAGACTTAAGTTCGAACTTTAAAAGACATTTTTGCCAACTCTATTGTACCAAACGGGCTGAAATATTGATATAGTGATAAGAATCATGGTCCAAAACGAAATCCGTCATTAAATCTAAATAAAGTTGCATTTCTGAAAAAAACATTTTTCTTTAAGGCAAAATTTTCTTAAATTAGGACTTGGGTTCGAGCCTTAAAAGCCATTTTTTCAGGCTGTATGGTACAAAACGGGCTGATATTTTGGAATAGTGATAAGATTAATGGTACGAAACGAAATTAGTCTTTAAATCTGCATAAAGTTGAATTTCTGAAAAAAACATTTTTCTTATAGGCACTAATTTCAGACTTGGGTTCGAGACTTAAAAGCAATTATTTCAGGCTCTATGGTACCAAACGGGTTGAAATTTTGGAATAGTGATAAAAATCATAGTCCGCTACGAAATCAGTAGTAAAATCTGCATTTCTGGAAAATTCACCTTTCTTGAGGGCACTGATTTCAGACTTGGGTTCGAACTTTAAAAGACGTTTTTGCCAACTCTATTCTTCCGAACCGGCTGAAATTTTGAAAACGTGATAAGTATCATTGTCCAAAACGAATTCAGTCCTAAAATCTGCATAAATTTGGAATTATTGAAAAATCATTTTTCTTATAGGCACTAATTTCAGACTTGGGTTCGAGACTTAAAAGCAATTATTTCAGGCTCTATGTTACCAAACGGGCTGATATTTTGGAATAGTGATAAGAATAATGGTACGAAACGAAATTAGTCCTTTAATCTGCATTAAGTTGAATTTCTGAAAAAAACATTTTGCTTATAGGCACTAATTTCAGACGTGGGTTCGAGACATAAAAGCAATTATTTCAGGCTCTATGGTACCAAACGGGCTGATATTTCGGAATAGTGATAAGATTAATGGTACGAAACGAAATTAGTCTTTAAATCTGCATAAAGTTGAATTTCTGAAAAAAACATTTTTCTTATAGGCACTAATTTCAGACTTGGGTTCGAGACTTAAAAGCAATTATTTCAGGCTCTATGGTACCAAACGGGTTGAAATTTTGGAATAGTGATAAAAATCATAGTCCGCTACGAAATCAGTCGTAAAATCTGCATTAATTTGCATTTCTGGAAAAATCATTTTTCTTTAAGGCAAAATTTTCTTAATTTCAGACTTGGGTTCGAGCCTTTAAAGGCATTTTTCAGGCTGTATGGTACCAAACAGGCGGGAATTTTGGAATAGTGATAAGAATCATATTCCAGAACGAAATTTGTCCTTAAATCTTCATAAAGTTGGATTTCTGAAAAAAACATTATTCTTAAAGGCACTAATTTCAGGCTTGGGGTCGAGACTTAATTAATTTTTTCAGGCTCTATGGTTTCAAACGGGCTGAAATTTTAGAATTCTGATAAGAATCATAGTCCGCTACGAAATCAGTAGTAAAATCTGCATTTCTGGAAAATTCACCTTTCTTGAGGGCACTGATTTCAGACTTGGGTTCGAACTTTAAAAGACGTTTTTGCCAACTCTATTCTACCGAACCGGCTGAAATTTTGAAAACGTGATAAGTATCATTGTCCAAAACGAATTCAGTCCTAAAATCTGCATAAATTTGGAATTATTGAAAAATCATTTTTCTTATAGGCACTAATTTCAGACTTGGGTTCGAGACTTAAAAGCAATTATTTCAGGCTCTATGGTACCAAACGGGTTGAAATTTTGGAATAGTGATAAGAATCATCGTCCAAAAGGAAAATCAGTCCCTAAATCTACATTAAGTTGCATTTCTGGAAAATTCACCTTTCCTGAGGGCTCTGATTTCAGACCTGGGTTCGAACTTTAAAAGACATTTTTGCCAACTCTATTGTACCGAATGGGGTGAAATAATAATGGTACGAAACGAAATTAGTCCTTAAATCTGCATAAAGTTGAATTTCTGAAAAAATAGGCACTAATTTCAAACTTGGTCTCGAGACTTAAAAGCAATTATTATCAGGCTCTATGGTACCAAACGGGTTGAAATTTTGGAATAGTGATAAGAATAATGATACGAAACGAAATTAGTCCTTAAATCTGCATAAAGTTGAATTTCTGAAAAAAACATTTTTTAATAAGCACTAATTTCAGACTTGGGTTCGAGACTTAAAAGCAATTATTTCAGGCTCTATGGTACCAAACGGGTTGAAATTTTGGAATAGTGATAAAAATCATAGTCCGAAACGAAATCCGTCGTAAAATCTGCATTAAATTGCATTTCTGGAAAAATCATTTTTCTTTAAGGCAAAATTTTCTTAATTTCCGACTTGGGTTCCAGACTTAAAAGGATTTTTTTCAGGCGGTATGGTACCAAACGGGCTGAAGTTTTGTAATAGTGATAAGAATCATTCTCTTAAACGAAATCATTCCGAAAATCTACATTAAGTTGCATTTCTGGAAAATTCACCTTTCCTGAGGGCTCTGATTTCAGACTTGGGTTCGAACTTGAAAAGACATTTTTGCCAACTCTATTGTACCGAACGGGCTGAAATATTGATATAGTGATAAGAATCATGGTCCAAAACGAAATCCGTCATTAAATCTAAATAAAGTTGCATTTCTGAAAAAATCATTTTTCTTTAAGGCAAAATTTTCTTAATTTAGGACTTGGGTTCGAGCCTTAAAAGCCATTTTTTTCGGGCTGTATGGTACGAACGCGGCTGATATTTTGGAATAGTGATAAGAAAAATGGTACGAAACGAAATTAGTCTTTAAATCTGCATAAAGTTGAATTTCTGAAAAAAACATTTTTCTTATAGGCACTAATTTCAGACGTGGGTTCGAGACATAAAAGCAATTATTTCAGGCTCTATGGTACCAAACGGGCTGATATTTTGGAATAGTGATAAGAATGATGGTACGATACGAAATTAGTCCTAAAATCTGCATAAAGTTGAATTTCTGAAAAAAACATTTTTCTAATAGGCACTAATTTCAGACTTGGGTTCGAGACTTAAAAGCAATTATTTCAGGCTCTATGGTACCAAACGGGTTGAAATTTTGGAATAGTGATAAGAATCATCGTCCTAAACGAAAATCAGTCCCTTAATCTACATTAAGTCGCATTTCTGAAAAATTCACCTATCCTGAGGGCTCTGATTTCAGACCTGGGTTCGAACTTTAAAAGACAATTTTGCAGACTCTATTGTACCGAACGGGCTGAAATATTGATATAGTGATAAGAATCATGGTCCAAAACGAAATCCGTCATTAAATCTAAATAAAGTTGCATTTCTGAAAAAATCATTTTTCTTTAAGACAAAATTTTCTTAATTTAGGACTTGGGTTCGAGCCTTAAAAGCCATTTTTTTCGGGCTGTATGGTACGAACGCGGCTGATATTTTGGAATAGTGATAAGAATCATGGTCCAAAACGAAATTAGTCTTTAAATCTGCGTAAAGTTGAAATTCTGAAAAAATCATTTTTCTTTAAGGCAAAATTTTCTTTATTTCGGACTTGGGTTCGAGCCTTAAAAGCCATTTTTTTCGGGCTGTATGGTACGAACGCGGCTGATATTTTGGAGTAGTGATAAAAATCATGGTCCAAAACGAAATAATTCTTTAAATCTGCATAAAGTTGAATTTCTGAAAAAAACATTTTTCTAATAGTCACTAATTTCAGACTTGGGTTCGAGACTTAAAAGCAATTATTTCAGGCTCTATGGTACCAAACGGGTTGAAATTTTGGAATAGTGATAAGAATCATCGTCCAAAACGAAAATCAGTCCCTAAATCTACATTAAGTTGCATTTCTGGAAAATTCACCTTTCCTGAGGGCTCTGATTTCAGACCTGGGTTCGAACTTTAAAAGACATTTTTGCCAACTCTATTGTACCGAACGGGGTGAAATATTGATATAGTGATAAGAATCATGGTCCAAAACGAAATCCGTCATTAAATCTAAATAAAGTTGCATTTCTGAAAAAATCATTTTTCTTTAAGGCAAAATTTTCTTAATTTAGGACTTGGGTTCGAGCCTTAAAAGCCATTTTTTTCGGGCTGTATGGTACGAACGCGGCTGATATTTTGGAATAGTGATAAGAAAAATGGAACGAAACGAAATTAGTCTTTAAATCTGCATAAAGTTGAATTTCTGAAAAAAACATTTTTCTTATAGGCACTAATTTCAGACTTGGGTTCGAGACTTAAAAGCAATTATTTCAGGCTCTATGGTACCAAACGGGCTGATATTTTGTAATAGTGATAAGAAAAATGGTACGAAACGAAATTAGTCTTTAAATCTGCGTAAAGTTGAAATTCTGAAAAAATCATTTTTCTTTAAGGCAAAATTTTCTTTATTTAGGACTTGGGTTCGAGCCTTAAAAGCCATTTTTTTCGGGCTGTATGGTACGAACGCGGCTGATATTTTGGAGTAGTGATAAAAATCATGGTCCAAAACGAAATAATTCTTTAAATCTGCATAAAGTTGAATTTCTGAAAAAAACATTTTTCTAATAGTCACTAATTTCAGACTTGGGTTCGAGACTTAAAAGCAATTATTTCAGGCTCTATGGTACCAAACGGGTTGAAATTTTGGAATACTGATAAGAATCATCGTCCAAAACGAAAATCAGTCCCTAAATCTACATTAAGTTGCATTTCTGGAACATTCACCTTTCCTGAGGGCTCTGATTTCAGACTTAAGTTCGAACTTTAAAAGACATTTTTGCCAACTCTATTGTACCAAACGGGCTGAAATATTGATATAGTGATAAGAATCATGGTCCAAAACGAAATCCGTCATTAAATCTAAATAAAGTTGCATTTCTGAAAAAAACATTTTTCTTTAAGGCAAAATTTTCTTAAATTAGGACTTGGGTTCGAGCCTTAAAAGCCATTTTTTCAGGCTGTATGGTACAAAACGGGCTGATATTTTGGAATAGTGATAAGATTAATGGTACGAAACGAAATTAGTCTTTAAATCTGCATAAAGTTGAATTTCTGAAAAAAACATTTTTCTTATAGGCACTAATTTCAGACTTGGGTTCGAGACTTAAAAGCAATTATTTCAGGCTCTATGGTACCAAACGGGTTGAAATTTTGGAATACTGATAAAAATCATAGTCCGCTACGAAATCAGTCGTAAAATCTGCATTAATTTGCATTTCTGGAAAAATCATTTTTCTTTAAGGCAAAATTTTCTTAATTTCAGACTTGGGTTCGAGCCTTTAAAGGCATTTTTCAGGCTGTATGGTACCAAACAGGCGGGAATTTTGGAATAGTGATAAGAATCATATTCCAAAACGAAATTTGTCCTTTAATCTTCATAAAGTTGGATTTCTGAAAAAAACATTATTCTTAAAGGCACTAATTTCAGGCTTGGGGTCGAGACTTAATTAATTTTTTCAGGCTCTATGGTTTCAAACGGGCTGAAATTTTAGAATTCTGATAAGAATCATAGTCCGCTACGAAATCAGTAGTAAAATCTGCATTTCTGGAAAATTCACCTTTCTTGAGGGCACTGATTTCAGACTTGGGTTCGAACTTTAAAAGACGTTTTTGCCAACTCTATTCTTCCGAACCGGCTGAAATTTTGAAAACGTGATAAGTATCATTGTCCAAAACGAATTCAGTCCTAAAATCTGCATAAATTTGGAATTATTGAAAAATCATTTTTCTTATAGGCACTAATTTCAGACTTGGGTTCGAGACTTAAAAGCAATTATTTCAGGCTCTATGTTACCAAACGGGCTGATATTTTGGAATAGTGATAAGAATAATGGTACGAAACGAAATTAGTCCTTTAATCTGCATTAAGTTGAATTTCTGAAAAAAACATTTTTCTAATAGGCACTAATTTCAGGCTTGGGTTCGAGACTTAAAAGCAATTATTTCAGGCTCTATGGTACCAAACGGGTTGAAATTTTGGAATAGTGATAAGAATCATCTTCCAAAACGAAAATCAGTCCTTAAATCTACATTAAGTTGCTGATATTTTGGAATAGTGATAAGAATCATGGTCCAAAACGAAATTAGTCTTTAAATCTGCGTAAAGTTGAAATTCTGAAAAAAACATTTTTCTTATAGGCACTAATTTCAGACTTGGGTTCGAGACTTAAAAGCAATTATTTCAGGCTCTATGGTACCAAACGGGTTGAAATTTTGGAATAGTGATAAGAATCATCGTCCAAAACGAAATCAGTCCTTAAATCTACATTAAGTTGCATTTCTGGAAAATTCACCTTTCCTGAGGGCTCTGATTTCAGACTTGGGTTCGAACTTTAAAAGACATTTTTGCCAACTCTATTCTACCGAACCGGCTGAAATTTTGAAAAAGTGATAAGTATCATTTGTCCAAAACGAATTCAGTCATAAAATCTGCATAAATTTGGAATTATGGAAAAATCATTTTTCTTATAGGCACTAATTTCAGACTTGGGTTCGAGACTTAAAAGCAATTATTTCAGGCTCTATGGTACCAAACGTTCTGAAATTTTGGAATAGTGATGTGAATAATCGTCCAAAACGAAATCAGTCCCTAAATCTACATTAAGTTGCATTTCTGAAAAATTCACCTTTCCTGAGGGCTCTGATTTCAGACTTGGGTTCGAACTTTAAAAGACATTTTTGCCAACTCTATTGTACCGAACGGGGTAAAATATTGATAAAGTGATAAGAATCATGGTCCAAAACGAAATCCGTCATTAAATCTAAATAAAGTTGCATTTCTGAAAAAATCATTTTTCTTTAAGGCAAAATTTTCTTAATTTAGGACTTGGGTTCGAGCCTTAAAAGCCATTTTTTTCGGGCTGTATGGTACGAACGCGGCTGATATTTTGGAATAGTGATAAAAATCATGGTCCAAAACGAAATAAGTCTTTAAATCTGCATAAAGTTGAATTTCTGAAAAAAACATTTTGCTTATAGGCACTAATTTCAGACGTGGGTTCGAGACATAAAAGCAATTATTTCAGGCTCTATGGTACCAAACGGGCTGATATTTTGGAATAGTGATAAGAATCATCGTCCTAAACGAAAATCAGTCCCTTAATCTACATTAAGTCGCATTTCTGGAAAATTCACCTTTCCTGAGGGCTCTGATTTCAGACCTGGGTTCGAACTTTAAAAGACATTTTTGCCAACTCTATTGTACCGAACGGGCTGAAATATTGATATAGTGATAAGAATCATGGTCCAAAACGAAATCCGTCATTAAATCTAAATAAAGTTGCATTTCTGAAAAAATCATTTTTCTTTATGGCAAAATTTTCTTAATTTAGGACTTGGGTTCGAGCCTTAAAAGCCATTTTTTTCGGGCTGTATGGTACGAACGCGGCTGATATTTTGGAATAGTGATAAGAATAATGGTACGAAACGAAATTAGTCCTTAAATCTGCATAAAGTTGAATTTCTGAAAAAAACATTTTTCTAATAGGCATTAATTTCAGACTTGGGTTTGAGACTTAAAAGCAATTATTTCAGGCTTTATGGTACCAAACGGGTTGAAATTTTGGAAAAGTGATAAGAATCATCGTCCAAAACGAAAATCAGTCCTTAAATCTACATTAAGTTGCATTTCTGGAACATTCACCTTTCTTGAGGGCTCTGATTTCAGACTTGGGTTCGAACTTTAAAAGACATTTTTGCCAACTCTATTGTACCGAACGGGCTGAAATATTGATATAGTGATAAGAATCATGGTCCAAAACGAAATCCGTCATTTAATCTAAATAAAGTTGCATTTCTGAAAAAATCATTTTTCTTTAAGGCAAAATTTTCTTAATTTAGGACTTGGGTTCGAGCCTTAAAAGCCATTTTTTCAGGCTGTATGGTACAAAACGGGCTGATATTTTGGAATAGTGATAAGATTAATGGTACGAAACGAAATTAGTCTTTAAATCTGCATAAAGTTGAATTTCTGAAAAAAACATTTTTCTTATAGGCACTAATTTCAGACTTGGGTTCGAGACTTAAAAGCAATTATTTCAGGCTCTATGGTACCAAACGGGTTGAAATTTTGGAATAGTGATAAAAATCATAGTCCGCTACGAAATCAGTCGTAAAATCTGCATTAATTTGCATTTCTGGAAAAATCATTTTTCTTTAAGGCAAAATTTTCTTAATTTCAGACTTGGGTTCGAGCCTTTAAAGGCATTTTTCAGGCTGTATGGTACCAAACAGGCGGGAATTTTGGAATAGTGATAAGAATCGTATTCCAGAACGAAATTTGTCCTTAAATCTTCATAAAGTTGGATTTCTGAAAAAAACATTATTCTTAAAGGCACTAATTTCAGGCTTGGGGTCGAGACTTAATTAATTTTTTCAGGCTCTATGGTTTCAAACGGGCTGAAATTTTAGAATTCTGATAAGAATCATAGTCCGCTACGAAATCAGTAGTAAAATCTGCATTTCTGGAAAATTCACCTTTCTTGAGGGCACTGATTTCAGACTTGGGTTCGAACTTTAAAAGACGTTTTTGCCAACTCTATTCTACCGAACCGGCTGAAATTTTGAAAACGTGATAAGTATCATTGTCCAAAACGAATTCAGTCCTAAAATCTGCATAAATTTGGAATTATTGAAAAATCATTTTTCTTATAGGCACTAATTTCAGACTTGGGTTCGAGACTTAAAAGCAATTATTTCAGGCTCTATGGTACCAAACGGGTTGAAATTTTGGAATAGTGATAAGAATCATCGTCCAAAAGGAAAATCAGTCCCTAAATCTACATTAAGTTGCATTTCTGGAAAATTCACCTTTCCTGAGGGCTCTGATTTCAGACCTGGGTTCGAACTTTAAAAGACATTTTTGCCAACTCTATTGTACCGAATGGGGTGAAATAATAATGGTACGAAACGAAATTAGTCCTTAAATCTGCATAAAGTTGAATTTCTGAAAAAATAGGCACTAATTTCAAACTTGGTCTCGAGACTTAAAAGCAATTATTATCAGGCTCTATGGTACCAAACGGGTTGAAATTTTGGAATAGTGATAAGAATAATGATACGAAACGAAATTAGTCCTTAAATCTGCATAAAGTTGAATTTCTGAAAAAAACATTTTTTAATAAGCACTAATTTCAGACTTGGGTTCGAGACTTAAAAGCAATTATTTCAGGCTCTATGGTACCAAACGGGTTGAAATTTTGGAATAGTGATAAAAATCATAGTCCGAAACGAAATCCGTCGTAAAATCTGCATTAAATTGCATTTCTGGAAAAATCATTTTTCTTTAAGGCAAAATTTTCTTAATTTCCGACTTGGGTTCCAGACTTAAAAGGATTTTTTTCAGGCGGTATGGTACCAAACGGGCTGAAGTTTTGTAATAGTGATAAGAATCATTCTCTTAAACGAAATCATTCCGAAAATCTACATTAAGTTGCATTTCTGGAAAATTCACCTTTCCTGAGGGCTCTGATTTCAAACTTGGGTTCGAACTTGAAAAGACATTTTTGCCAACTCTATTGTACCGAACGGGCTGAAATATTGATATAGTGATAAGAATCATGGTCCAAAACGAAATCCGTCATTAAATCTAATTAAAGTTGCATTTCTGAAAAAATCATTTTTCTTTAAGGCAAAATTTTCTTAATTTAGGACTTGGGTTCGAGCCTTAAAAGCCATTTTTTTCGGGCTGTATGGTACGAACGCGGCTGATATTTTGGAATAGTGATAAGAAAAATGGTACGAAACGAAATTAGTCTTTAAATCTGCATAAAGTTGAATTTCTGAAAAAAACATTTTTCTTATAGGCACTAATTTCAGACTTGGGTTCGAGACTTAAAAGCAATTATTTCAGGCTCTATGGTACCAAACGGGCTGATATTTTGGAATAGTGATAAGAATAATGGTACGAAACGAAATTAGTCCTTAAATCTGCATAAAGTTGAATTTCTGAAAAAATCATTTTTCTAATAGGCATTAATTTCAGACTTGGGTTTGAGACTTAAAAGCAATTATTTCAGGCTCTATGGTACCAAACGGGTTGAAATTTTGGAATAGTGATAATAATCATCGTCCAAAACGAAAATCAGTCCTTAAATCTACATTAAGTTGCATTTCTGGAACATTCACCTTTCCTGAGGGCTCTGATTTCAGACTTAAGTTCGAACTTTAAAAGACATTTTTGCAAACTCTATTGTACCAAACGGGCTGAAATATTGATATAGTGATAAGAATCATGGTCCAAAACGAAATCCGTCATTAAATCTAAATAAAGTTGCATTTCTGAAAAAATCATTTTTCTTTAAGGCAAAATTTTCTTAAATTAGGACTTGGGTTCGAGCCTTAAAAGCCATTTTTTCAGGCTGTATGGTACAAAACGGGCTGATATTTTGGAATAGTGATAAGATTAATGGTACGAAACGAAATTAGTCTTTAAATCTGCATAAAGTTGAATTTCTGAAAAAAACATTTTTCTTATAGGCACTAATTTCAGACTTGGGTTCGAGACTTAAAAGCAATTATTTCAGGCTCTATGGTACCAAACGGGTTGAAATTTTGGAATAGTGATAAAAATCATAGTCCGCTACGAAATCAGTCGTAAAATCTGCATTAATTTGCATTTCTGGAAAAATCATTTTTCTTTAAGGAAAAATTTTCTTAATTTCAGACTTGGGTTCGAGCCTTTAAAGGCATTTTTTTCGGGCTGTATAGTACGAACGCGGCTGATATTTTGAAATAGTGATTAAAATCATGGTCCAAAACGAAATAAGTCTTTAAATCTGCATAAAGTTGAATTTCTGAAAAAAACATTTTTCTTATAGGCACTAATTTCAGACGTGGGTTCGAGACTTAAAAGCAATTATTTCAGGCTCTATGGTACCAAACGGGCTGATATTTTGGAATAGTGATAAGAATGATGGTACGATACGAAATTAGTCCTTAAATCTGCATTAAGTTGAATTTCTGAAAAAATTATTTTTCTAATAGGCACTAATTTCAGACTTGGGTTCGAGACTTAAAAGCAATTATTTCAGGCTCTATGGTACCAAACGTTTGATATTTTGGAATAGTGATAAGAATAATGGTTCGAAACGAAATTAGTCCTTAAATCTGCATAAAGTTGAATTTCTGAAAAAATAGGCACTAATTTCAAACTTGGGTTCGAGACTTAAAAGCAATTATTTCAGGCTCTATGGTACCAAACGGGTTGACATTTTGGAATAGTGATAAGAATCATAGTCCGCTAAGAAATCAGTCGAAAAATCTGCATTAAGTTGCATTTCTGGAAAAATCATTTTTCTTTAAGGCAAAATTTTCATAATTTCAGACTTGGGTTCGAGCCTTAAAAGGC
This sequence comes from Hesperophylax magnus, assembly GCA_026573805.1. Lineage (NCBI taxonomy): Eukaryota > Metazoa > Arthropoda > Insecta > Trichoptera > Limnephilidae > Hesperophylax > Hesperophylax magnus. The sequence continues at coordinate 5,521,776 of JAIUSX010000088.1, forward strand.
ATTTTTCAGGCTGTATGGTACTAAACGGGCGGGAATTTTGGAATAGTGATAAGAATCATATTCCAAAACGAAATTTGTCCTTAAATCTTCATAAAGTTGGATTTCTGAAAAAAACATTATTCTTATAGGCACTAATTTCAGGCTTGGGGTCGAGACTTAATTAATTTTTTCAGGCTCTATGGTTTCAAACGGGCTGAAATTTTAGAATTGTGATAAGAATCATGGTCTGAAACGAAATCAGTCGTAAAAGCTGCATTTAGTTGCATTTCTGGAAAATTCACCTTTCCTGAGGGCTCTGAATTCAGACTTGGGTTCGAACTTTAAAACACATTTTTGCAAACTCTATTGTACCGAACGGGCTGAAATATTGATAAAGTGATAAGAATCATGGTCCAAAACGAAATCCGTCATTAAATCTAAATAAAGTTGCATTTCTGAAAAAATCATTTTTCTTTAAGGCAAAATTTTCTTAATTTAGGACTTGGGTTCTAGCCTTAAAAGCCATTTTTTTCGGGCTGTATGGTACGAACGCGGCTGATATTTTGAAATAGTGATAAAAATCATGGTCCAAAACGAAATAAGTCTTTAAATCTGCATAAAGTTGAATTTTTGAAAAAAACATTTTTCTTATAGGCACTAATTTCAGACGTGGGTTCGAGACTTAAAAGCAATTATTTCAGGCTCTATGGTACCAAACGGGCTGATATTTTGGAATAGTGATAAGAATGATGGTACGATACGAAATTAGTCCTTAAATCTGCATTAAGTTGAATTTCTGAAAAAATTATTTTTCTAATAGGCACTAATTTCAGACTTGGGTTCGAGACTTAAAAGCAATTATTTCAGGCTCTATGGTACCAAACGGGTTGAAATTTTGGAATAGTGATAAGAATCATCGTCCAAAACGAAAATCAGTCCTTAAATCTACATTAAGTTGCATTTCTGGAAAATTCACCTTTCCTGAGGGCTCTGATTTCAGATTTGGGTTCGAACTTTAAAAGACATTTTTGCCAACTCTATTGTACCGAACGGGCTGAAATATTGATAGAGTGATAAGAATCATGGTCTAAAACGAAATCCGTCATTAAATCTAAATAAAGTTGCATTTCTGAAAAAATCATTTTTCTTTAAGGCAAAATTTTCTTAATTTAGGACTTGGGTTCGAGCCTTAAAAGCCATTTTTTTCGGGCTGTATGGTACGAACGCGGCTGATATTTTGGAATAGTGATAAGAATCATGGTCCAAAACGAAATTAGTCTTTAAATCTGCGTAAAGTTGAAATTCTGAAAAAAACATTTTTCTAATAGGCACTAATTTCAGACTTGGGTTCGAGACTTAAAAGCAATTATTTCAGGCTCTATGGTACCAAACGGGTTGAAATTTTGGAATAGTGATAAGAATTATCGTCCAAAACGAAAATCAGTCCTTAAATCTACATTAAGTTGCATTTCTGGAAAATTCACCTTTCCTGAGGGCTCTGATTTCAGACTTGGGTTCGAACTTTAAAAGACATTTTTGCCAACTCTATTGTACCGAACGGGGTGAAATATTGATAAAGTGATAAGAATCATGGTCCAAAACGAAATCCGTCATTAAATCTAAATAAAGTTGCATTTCTGAAAAAATCATTTTTCTTTAAGGCAAAATTTTCTTAATTTAGGACTTGGGTTCGAGCCTTAAAAGCCATTTTTTTCGGGCTGTATGGTACGAACGCGGCTGATATTTTGGAATGGTGATAAAAATCATGGTCCAAAACGAAATAAGTCTTTAAATCTGCATAAAGTTGAATTTCTGAAAAAAACATTTTTCTTATAGGCACTAATTTCAGACGTGGGTTCGAGACTTAAAAGCAATTATTTAAGGCTCTATGGTACCAAACGGGCTGATATTTTGGAATAGTGATAAGAATGATGGTACGATACGAAATTAGTCCTTAAATCTGCATTAAGTTGAATTTCTGAAAAAAACATTTTTCTAATAGGCACTAATTTCAGACTTGGGTTCGAGACTTAAAAGCAATTATTTCAGGCTCTATGGTACCAAACGGGTTGAAATTTTGGAATAGTGATAAGAATCATCGTCCAAAACGAAAATCAGTCCTTAAATCTACATTAAGTTGCATTTCTGGAAAATTCACCTTTCCTGAGGGCTCTGATTTCAGACTTGGGTTCGAACTTTAAAACACATTTTTGCCAACTCTATTGTACCGAACGGGCTGAAATATTGATAAAGTGATAAGAATCATGGTCCAAAACGAAATCCGTCATTAAATCTAAATAAAGATGCATTTCTGAAAAAATCATTTTTCTTTAAGGCAAAATTTTCTTAATTTAGGACTTGGGTTCGAGCCTTAAAAGCCATTTTTTTCGGGCTGTATGGTACGAACGCGGCTGATATTTTGGAATAGTGATAAAAATCATGGTCCAAAACGAAATAAGTCTTTAAATCTGCATAAAGTTGAATTTCTGAAAAAAACATTTTTCTAATAGGCACTAATTTCAGACTTGGGTTCGAGATTTAAATGCAATTATTTCAGGCTCTATGGTACCAAACGGGTTGAAATTTTGGAATAGTGATAAGAATCATCGTCCAAAACGAAAATCAGTCCTTAAATCTACATTAAGTTGCATTTCTGGAAAATTCACCTTTCCTGAGGGCTCTGATTTCAGACTTGGGTTCGAACTTTAAAAGACATTTTTGCCAACTCTATTGTACCGAACGGGCTGAAATATTGATATAGTGATAAGAATCATGGTCCAAAACGAAATCCGTCATTAAATCTAAATAAAGTTGCATTTCTGAAAAAATCATTTTTCTTTAAGGCAAAATTTTCTTAATTTAGGACTTGGGTTCTAGCCTTAAAAGCCATTTTTTCGGGCTGTATGGTACGAACGCGGCTGATATTTTGAAATAGTGATAAAAATCATGGTCCAAAACGAAATAAGTCTTTAAATCTGCATAAAGTTGAATTTCTGAAAAAAACATTTTTCTTATAGGCACTAATTTCAGACGTGGGTTCGAGACTTAAAAGCAATTATTTAAGGCTCTATGGTACCAAACGGGCTGATATTTTGGAATAGTGATAAGAATGATGGTACGATACGAAATTAGTCCTTAAATCTGCATTAAGTTGAATTTCTGAAAAAAACATTTTTCTAATAGGCACTAATTTCAGTCTTGGGTTCGAGACTTAAAAGCAATTATTTCAGGCTCTATGGTACCAAACGGGTTGAAATTTTGGAATAGTGATAAGAATCATCGTCCAAAACGAAAATCAGTCCTTAAATCTACATTAAGTTGCATTTCTGGAAAATTCACCTTTCCTGAGGGCTCTGATTTCAGACTTGGGTTCGAACTTTAAAAGACATTTTTGCCAACTCTATTGTACCGAACGGGCTGAAATATTGATATAGTGATAAGAATCATGGTCCAAAACGAAATCCGTCATTAAATCTAAATAAAGATGCATTTCTGAAAAAATCATTTTTCTTTAAGGCAAAATTTTCTTAATTTAGGACTTGGGTTCGAGCCTTAAAAGCCATTTTTTTCGGGCTGTATGGTACGAACGCGGCTGATATTTTGGAATAGTGATAAAAATCATGGTCCAAAACGAAATAAGTCTTTAAATCTGCATAAAGTTGAATTTCTGAAAAAAACATTTTTCTTATAGGCACTAATTTCAGACGTGGCACAGTGGGGCCGAACCCCCAAAACGTGGCGGAAACCCCGAAGCGACGTTTAATTCAAACAAAACTCATCACTCAGGGGTTTTTGAGGTCGCTGATTACGAATTTGAAGTTAAAAATTATCCAAACACAATGGTGGATCCAATATAGCAACGAGACGCATGAAAACCCGAAAATATATAGACAGTAGGAGATCAATAATTACAACAATTAACATACTGAAAACGTCATTGTTTATTAAACTAAATAACAGAATATCAGTCGAAAATATATCGAAGCATTGTTGTCTTAAAATTCAAAACTTAATCTGATTAACCCTATGCCCTATCCGAATCAGTATCGCTCTCGAAGTCCTCAGAGTCAGAATCCACATCAGAGTCTTCCGTGTTCAGTCGTGGTGCGATTTGAATTTCAGGAGAAAGTAATAATCCTATTGCCTCCTTTGATAAACTTTTCATTTTCTTCTGTGGCAGTTTTCTGATGCTGGAGATGTATGGATCGGAAGTTACCAGAAGCCGCTTGAAAACGTCTTCCATTGTTTTTACTCGCGAACACTTTCTGGAAAAGTCTTCGCGATATCTTTTAATATCCTTGTTCCTCGCTTCCTGTGCTTCTTCGGATAACTGACCGATTGGTAGCAATGCGTGAGCTACAATTTGTGGACCGTGAATCAATAACTTATGCACCGAAGTAGGCATATAATACCATGGATACAGCTCAACGAATTTCCTCGCAGTTGTCAGCGTATAATTATGGAACTTATCAGAATTGATTTCATGTCCACTCGAAATGACTTGTAAGATGACGTGAAACCGTTCTATCAAATCTATGTCCAATGATGTTATGAGAGCAGATGTCTTCGAATTTTCAAAAAAGCGTCGAGCTGTATTTCCATCATTGGTATTTCCGTAACCAGGTTTCGGACGATCGACAATAAGTCCCAGTTTTGATCTGAATCCCTTTTGAATGATCTTCTTGCGCGTGTCTACCATCTCTTTTTCTTCGGCACTGCGTGCTTGCCATTTTTTTAAGCCAAGTTTATACGACAAATGCAAGCAGCATTCAAAAAACCTTATCCAAGCATGTAATATTGAAAGTCCAAACTTCAGATTCTCTTCTTTGACTTCTTTTTGCAAAACAGCATCGATGTTATTGAAATCTTTGCTAGTACTTCCACATAAATAGCATCGTTGCGTAGAGTTTATGGATGCGACTGCGTTGCATACTTTGCCATCGATCATTGTGAACGCCATATTGTACGAAACCGAGATTTCTTTCCCATATATTATATTCTCAAAGGGAACAAGTGACTTTATCTGCTCTTCAATATATTGCACCTCACTGACCGTAGATTCTGCACTTTCGTGCAAAAATTGTAGTCTCAGTGGTCTACAAAATCGAGGAGACGATGGTCTAGGATTCTTCCAAATCACGACTACTGCCTCTGATTTTGGATCCACAGAAATGAGTTGTAAGGGTACTACCGATGTAAAAAATACATTCGCATCTGATACGCGTTCATCCTCAAATGTTTGTTTATATTCACTTTGTCCTGAACTTCCGTCACAACCCCATTTGAAAATGAATTTCATGTGGCTAACATTCGCTTGATCCAAACTGCGAATGATATCTTCTTGGCATAGTAAAATACGGTCGGTTGTATGATCCAATAAAGCTTGTAGCTGAACTTCAGCCATGCTTTCTGTAATGGTGATAGCAGTATTAGGTGGATAGCAACGTTTTTTCGCTTCTGCCAATTTCTTGTATGAAGGATACAGCTTGCAGTTATTCTCATTACTTGTTATTCTCAATCCCTGATATTGATTCTTTGTGAATTTGTACTCAATATATAACGAAAGTGCGGCTTCGGAGGACAAAGTTTTCTCGCTTGTCGCGGTCAATTGGAAAGCCTGTCGATACTTCAAAGCTCTCGATGGACTTGTCATTGTTATTTCATAAAGAACCTTTGAAGCATCCAATTTACCTGCAGAGCGCAGGCTCATTTGAGTAGCATAAGCTAACTCTTGTGGCGTCAAAGTTTCGCGAACTGATTGGGTTCTTTCGCGTTTCGACCTCTTGCTCAATAATTCAAAATCCCCAGAAGGACGACCACTGCACGTACTAGTCGATGGCAGATCACAGTCAGCTTGATAATTGCCACTAACAATAGGTGCCGGAAATGAAACGGATGCATTCAGCCATTCATTATTCCGTTTCAAAAAGGGATTCTCTGTCCTGTTAGCTTTTTGCCACCTTGTTCTCATTTGATTAAACAATATAGAAAGCGAGACTCTCATGTCCTCAGGTACCTGCAACGGTCGATCAATTTTTCCGGAAAGTTGTTCCTCCAGAAAAGGGATTATTTCAGGTAGGCCATCATTCAACCGGTGTTTAACGATGTTGAATATCTCTTGCCGAGTGAATTTCACACACTCTTCATCCGAATCTGTATGAAAAATATTACTTTAGCATTAGCAACAAATTAATTACAGAAAAATAATCAAATATCGTAAGCGTGCTGCATGGGAAAAATAGTTCTGAAGCCTGCCGCACCGCGCGCTACATCGACCGCGGTGCACCGCCATGTTGTGATACGTTATTTGGGACGCACACGCTCGAAGAAAAATTCATTATACAAGAGAATAGGCAGATTTAGGCAGCTGATTTTTGTCAATTCCATCAGATAATTGATTATTCTATAGTCTGGGAGTTGTAATTCCGCATGATATTGCAAAAAATGCTACTTTTGCTCTAGTTGAAAATACAAGTACAGAAAATCATGCTATTTTTGTACAAGCGTCGAAATATGTGTAATATAAATAGGATAACCATTAGATTTAAAACTTATTAGTATATGAATATTTTCTACATACCTGAGGCAATCGTTTCCATTTTGTAGAATTGTAATTCTTTACTTCACTACTTAATTATGAACTCACTAATCGAGGGTAAATTTGACTAGTTTCGACAGCGACACGTGTGCTCTTGACAAAGGTCAACTTCGAACTGAAATGGTTTGACAGATCCCGAAGGTAGGGACCTATCCGTTCGGAGTGAGATGCACGAACCCTTCCCCCACCCGCTTCATTCCTTGAAATACCCCGAATCGAACATTCATTTTTCGGGGTTTCCGCCACGTTTTGGCGATTTGGCCCCACTGTGCGTGGGTTCGAGACTTAAAAGCAATTATTTCAGGCTCTATGGTACCAAACGGGCTGATATTTTGGAATAGTGATAAGAATGATGGTACGATACGAAATAAGTCCTTAAATCTGCATAAAGTTGAATTTCTGAAAAAAACATTTTTCTTATAGGCACTAATTTCAGACTTGGGTTCGAGACTTAAAAGCAATTATTTCAGGCTCTATGGTACCAAACGTTCTGAAATTTTGGAATAGTGTTAAGAATCATCGTCCAAAACGAAAATCAGTCCTTAAATCTACATTAAGTTGCATTTCTGGAAAATTCACCTTTCCTGAGGGCTCTGATTTCAGACTTGGGTTCGAACTTTAAAAGACATTTTTGCCAACTCTATTGTACCGAACGGGGTGAAATATTGATAAAGTGATAAGAATCATGGTCCAAAACGAAATCCGTCATTAAATCTAAATAAAGTTGCATTTCTGAAAAAATCATTTTTCTTTAAGGCAAAATTTTCTTAATTTAGGACTTGGGTTCGAGCCTTAAAAGCCACTTTTTTCGGGCTGTATGGTACGAACGCGGCTGATATTTTGGAATAGTGATAAGAATCATGGTCCAAAACGAAATAAGTCTTTAAATCTGCATAAAGTTGAATTTCTGAAAAAAACATTTTTCTTATAGGCACTAATTTCAGACGTGGGTTCGAGACTTAAAAGCAATTATTTCAGGCTCTATGGTACCAAACGGGTTGAAATTTTGGAATAGTGATAAGAATCATCGTCCAAAACGAAAATCAGTCCTTAAATCTACATTAAGTTGCATTTCTGGAAAATTCACCTTTCCTGAGGGCTCTGATTTCAGACTTGGGTTCGAACTTTAAAAGACATTTTTGCCAACTCTATTGTACCGAACGGGCTGAAATATTGATATAGTGATAAGAATCATGGTCCAAAACGAAATCCGTCATTAAATCTAAATAAAGATGCATTTCTGAAAAAATCATTTTTCTTTAAGGCAAAATTTTCTTAATTTAGGACTTGGGTTCGAGCCTTAAAAGCCATTTTTTTCGGGCTGTATGGTACGAACGCGGCTGATATTTTGGAATAGTGATAAAAATCATGGTCCAAAACGAAATAAGTCTTTAAATCTGCATAAAGTTGAATTTCTGAAAAAAACATTTTTCTTATAGGCACTAATTTCAGACGTGGGTTCGAGACTTAAAAGCAATTATTTCAGGCTCTATGGTACCAAACGGGCTGATATTTTGGAATAGTGATAAGAATGATGGTACGATACGAAATAAGTCCTTAAATCTGCATAAAGTTGAATTTCTGAAAAAAACATTTTTCTTATAGGCACTAATTTCAGACTTGGGTTCGAGACTTAAAAGCAATTATTTCAGGCTCTATGGTACCAAACGTTCTGAAATTTTGGAATAGTGATAAGAATCATCGTCCAAAACGAAAATCAGTCCTTAAATCTACATTAAGTTGCATTTCTGGAAAATTCACCTTTCCTGAGGGCTCTGATTTCAGACTTGGGTTCGAACTTTAAAAGACATTTTTGCCAACTCTATTGTACCGAACGGGGTGAAATATTGATAAAGTGATAAGAATCATGGTCCAAAACGAAATCCGTCATTAAATCTAAATAAAGTTGCATTTCTGAAAAAATCATTTTTCTTTAAGGCAAAATTTTCTTAATTTAGGACTTGGGTTCGAGCCTTAAAAGCCATTTTTTTCGGGCTGTATGGTACGAACGCGGCTGATATTTTGGAATAGTGATAAAAATCATGGTCCAAAACGAAATAAGTCTTTAAATCTGCATAAAGTTGAATTTCTGAAAAAAACATTTTTCTTATAGGCACTAATTTCAGACGTGGGTTCGAGACTTAAAAGCAATTATTTCAGGCTCTATGGTACCAAACGTTCTGAAATTTTGGAATAGTGATAAGAATCATCGTCCAAAACAAAAATCAGTCCTTAAATCTACATTAAGTTGCATTTCTGGAAAATTCACCTTTCCTGAGGGCTCTGATTTCAGACTTGGGTTCGAACTTTAAAAGACATTTTTGCCAACTCTATTGTACCGAACGGGGTGAAATATTGATAAAGTGATAAGAATCATGGTCCAAAACGAAATCCGTCATTAAATCTAAATAAAGTTGCATTTCTGAAAAAATCATTTTTCTTTAAGGCAAAATTTTCTTAATTTAGGACTTGGGTTCTAGCCTTAAAAGCCATTTTTTTCGGGCTGTATGGTACGAACGCGGCTGATATTTTGAAATAGTGATAAAAATCATGGTCCAAAACGAAATAAGTCTTTAAATCTGCATAAAGTTGAATTTCTGAAAAAAACATTTTTCTTATAGGCACTAATTTCAGACGTGGGTTCGAGACTTAAAAGCAATTATTTCAGGCTCTATGGTACCAAACGGGCTGATATTTTGGAATAGTGATAAGAATGATGGTACGATACGAAATTAGTCCTTAAATCTGCATAAAGTTGAATTTCTGAAATAAACATTTTTCTTATAGGCACTAATTTCAGACTTGGGTTCGAGACTTAAAAGCAATTATTTCAGGCTCTATGGTACCAAACGTTCTGAAATTTTGGAATAGTGATAAGAATCATCGTCCAAAACGAAAATCAGTCCTTAAATCTACATTAAGTTGCATTTCTGGAAAATTCACCTTTCCTGAGGGCTCTGATTTCAGACTTGGGTTCGAACTTTAAAAGACATTTTTGCCAACTCTATTGTACCGAACGGGGTGAAATATTGATAAAGTGATAAGAATCATGGTCCAAAACGAAATCCGTCATTAAATCTAAATAAAGTTGCATTTCTGAAAAAATCATTTTTCTTTAAGGCAAAATTTTCTTAATTTAGGACTTGGGTTCGAGCCTTAAAAGCCATTTTTTTCGGGCTGTATGGTACGAACGCGGCTGATATTTTGGAATAGTGATAAAAATCATGGTCCAAAACGAAATAAGTCTTTAAATCTGCATAAAGTTGAATTTCTGAAAAAAACATTTTTCTTATAGGCACTAATTTCAGACGTGGGTTCGAGACTTAAAAGCAATTATTTCAGGCTCTATGGTACCAAACGTTCTGAAATTTTGGAATAGTGATAAGAATCATCGTCCAAAACAAAAATCAGTCCTTAAATCTACATTAAGTTGCATTTCTGGAAAATTCACCTTTCCTGAGGGCTCTGATTTCAGACTTGGGTTCGAACTTTAAAAGACATTTTTGCCAACTCTATTGTACCGAACGGGGTGAAATATTGATAAAGTGATAAGAATCATGGTCCAAAACGAAATCCGTCATTAAATCTAAATAAAGTTGCATTTCTGAAAAAATCATTTTTCTTTAAGGCAAAATTTTCTTAATTTAGGACTTGGGTTCTAGCCTTAAAAGCCATTTTTTTCGGGCTGTATGGTACGAACGCGGCTGATATTTTGAAATAGTGATAAAAATCATGGTCCAAAACGAAATAAGTCTTTAAATCTGCATAAAGTTGAATTTCTGAAAAAAACATTTTTCTTATAGGCACTAATTTCAGACGTGGGTTCGAGACTTAAAAGCAATTATTTCAGGCTCTATGGTACCAAACGGGCTGATATTTTGGAATAGTGATAAGAATGATGGTACGATACGAAATTAGTCCTTAAATCTGCATAAAGTTGAATTTCTGAAAAAAACATTTTTCTTATAGGCACTAATTTCAGACTTGGGTTCGAGACTTAAAAGCAATTATTTCAGGCTCTATGGTACCAAACGTTCTGAAATTTTGGAATAGTGATAAGAATCATCGTCCAAAACGAAAATCAGTCCTTAAATCTACATTAAGTTGCATTTCTGGAAAATTCACCTTTCCTGAGGGCTCTGATTTCAGACTTGGGTTCGAACTTTAAAAGACATTTTTGCCAACTCTATTGTACCGAACGGGGTGAAATATTGATAAAGTGATAAGAATCATGGTCCAAAACGAAATCCGTCATTAAATCTAAATAAAGTTGCATTTCTGAAAAAATCATTTTTCTTTAAGGCAAAATTTTCTTAATTTAGGACTTGGGTTCGAGCCTTAAAAGCCATTTTTTTCGGGCTGTATGGTACGAACGCGGCTGATATTTTGGAATAGTGATAAAAATCATGGTCCAAAACGAAATAAGTCTTTAAATCTGCATAAAGTTGAATTTCTGAAAAAAACATTTTTCTTATAGGCACTAATTTCAGACGTGGGTTCGAGACTTAAAAGCAATTATTTCAGGCTCTATGGTACCAAACGTTCTGAAATTTTGGAATAGTGATAAGAATCATCGTCCAAAACAAAAATCAGTCCTTAAATCTACATTAAGTTGCATTTCTGGAAAATTCACCTTTCCTGAGGGCTCTGATTTCAGACTTGGGTTCGAACTTTAAAAGACATTTTTGCCAACTCTATTGTACCGAACGGGGTGAAATATTGATAAAGTGATAAGAATCATGGTCCAAAACGAAATCCGTCATTAAATCTAAATAAAGTTGCATTTCTGAAAAAATCATTTTTCTTTAAGGCAAAATTTTCTTAATTTAGGACTTGGGTTCTAGCCTTAAAAGCCATTTTTTTCGGGCTGTATGGTACGAACGCGGCTGATATTTTGAAATAGTGATAAAAATCATGGTCCAAAACGAAATAAGTCTTTAAATCTGCATAAAGTTGAATTTCTGAAAAAAACATTTTTCTTATAGGCACTAATTTCAGACGTGGGTTCGAGACTTAAAAGCAATTATTTCAGGCTCTATGGTACCAAACGGGCTGATATTTTGGAATAGTGATAAGAATGATGGTACGATACGAAATTAGTCCTTAAATCTGCATAAAGTTGAATTTCTGAAAAAAACATTTTTCTTATAGGCACTAATTTCAGACTTGGGTTCGAGACTTAAAAGCAATTATTTCAGGCTCTATGGTACCAAACGTTCTGAAATTTTGGAATAGTGATAAGAATCATCGTCCAAAACGAAAATCAGTCCTTAAATCTACATTAAGTTGCATTTCTGGAAAATTCACCTTTCCTGAGGGCTCTGATTTCAGACTTGGGTTCGAACTTTAAAAGACATTTTTGCCAACTCTATTGTACCGAACGGGGTGAAATATTGATAAAGTGATAAGAATCATGGTCCAAAACGAAATCCGTCATTAAATCTAAATAAAGTTGCATTTCTGAAAAAATCATTTTTCTTTAAGGCAAAATTTTCTTAATTTAGGACTTGGGTTCGAGCCTTAAAAGCCATTTTTTTCGGGCTGTATGGTACGAACGCGGCTGATATTTTGGAATAGTGATAAAAATCATGGTCCAAAACGAAATAAGTCTTTAAATCTGCATAAAGTTGAATTTCTGAAAAAAACATTTTTCTTATAGGCACTAATTTCAGACGTGGGTTCGAGACTTAAAAGCAATTATTTCAGGCTCTATGGTACCAAACGTTCTGAAATTTTGGAATAGTGATAAGAATCATCGTCCAAAACAAAAATCAGTCCTTAAATCTACATTAAGTTGCATTTCTGGAAAATTCACCTTTCCTGAGGGCTCTGATTTCAGACTTGGGTTCGAACTTTAAAAGACATTTTTGCCAACTCTATTGTACCGAACGGGGTGAAATATTGATAAAGTGATAAGAATCATGGTCCAAAACGAAATCCGTCATTAAATCTAAATAAAGTTGCATTTCTGAAAAAATCATTTTTCTTTAAGGCAAAATTTTCTTAATTTAGGACTTGGGTTCTAGCCTTAAAAGCCATTTTTTTCGGGCTGTATGGTACGAACGCGGCTGATATTTTGAAATAGTGATAAAAATCATGGTCCAAAACGAAATAAGTCTTTAAATCTGCATAAAGTTGAATTTCTGAAAAAAACATTTTTCTTATAGGCACTAATTTCAGACGTGGGTTCGAGACTTAAAAGCAATTATTTCAGGCTCTATGGTACCAAACGGGCTGATATTTTGGAATAGTGATAAGAATGATGGTACGATACGAAATTAGTCCTTAAATCTGCATAAAGTTGAATTTCTGAAAAAAACATTTTTCTAATAGGCACTAATTTCAGACTTGGGTTCGAGACTTAAAAGCAATTATTTCAGGCTCTATGGTACCAAACGGGTTGAAATTTTGGAATAGTGATAAGAATCATCGTCCAAAACGAAAATCAGTCCTTAAATCTACATTAAGTTGCATTTCTGGAAAATTCACCTTTCCTGAGGGCTCTGATTTCAGACTTGGGTTCGAACTTTAAAAGACATTTTTGCCAACTCTATTGTACCGAACGGGCTGAAATATTGATATAGTGATAAAAATCATGGTCCAAAACGAAATCCGTCATTAAATCTAAATAAAGTTGCATTTCTGAAAAAATCATTTTTCTTTAAGGCAAAATTTTCTTAATTTAGGACTTGGGTTCTAGCCTTAAAAGCCATTTTTTTCGGGCTGTATGGTACGAACGCGGCTGATATTTTGGAATAGTGATAAGAATCATGGTCCAAAACGAAATTAGTCTTTAAATCTGCGTAAAGTTGAAATTCTGAAAAAAACATTTTTCTAACAGGCACTAATTTCAGACTTGGGTTCGAGACTTAAAAGCAATTATTTCAGGCTCTTTCAGGGTACCAACCAAACGTTCTGAAATTTTGGAATAGTGATAAGAATCATCGTCCAAAACGAAAATCAGTCCCTAAATCTACATTAAGTTGCATTTCTGGAAAATTCACCTTTCCTGAGGGCTCTGATTTCAGACTTGGGTTCGAACTTTAAAAGACATTTTTGCCAACTCTATTGTACCGAACGGGGTGAAATATTGATAAAGTGATAAGAATCATGGTCCAAAACGAAATCCGTCATTAAATCTAAATAAAGTTGCATTTCTGAAAAAATCATTTTTCTTTAAGGCAAAATTTTCTTAATTTAGGACTTGGGTTCGAGCCTTAAAAGCCATTTTTTTCGGGCTGTATGGTACGAACGCGGCTGATATTTTGGAATAGTGATAAAAATCATGGTCCAAAACGAAATAAGTCTTTAAATCTGCATAAAGTTGAATTTCTGAAAAAAACATTTTTCTTATAGGCACTAATTTCAGACGTGGGTTCGAGACTTAAAAGCAATTATTTCAGGCTCTATGGTACCAAACGGGCTGATATTTTGGAATAGTGATAAGAATGATGGTACGATACGAAATAAGTTCTTAAATCTGCATAAAGTTGAATTTCTGAAAAAAACATTTTTCTAATAGGCACTAATTTCAGACTTGGGTTCGAGACTTAAAAGCAATTATTTCAGGCTCTATGGTACCAAACGGGTTGAAATTTTGGAATAGTGATAAGAATCATCGTCCAAAACGAAAATCAGTCCTTAAATCTACATTAAGTTGCATTTCTGGAAAATTCACCTTTCCTGAGGGCTCTGATTTCAGACTTGGGTTCGAACTTTAAAAGACATTTTTGCCAACTCTATTGTACCGAACGGGCTGAAATATTGATATAGTGATAAGAATCATGGTCCAAAACGAAATCCGTCATTAAATCTAAATAAAGTTGCATTTCTGAAAAAATCATTTTTCTTTAAGGCAAAATTTTCTTAATTTAGGACTTGGGTTCTAGCCTTAAAAGCCATTTTTTTCGGGCTGTATGGTACGAACGCGGCTGATATTTTGGAATAGTGATAAGAATCATGGTCCAAAACGAAATTAGTCTTTAAATCTGCGTAAAGTTGAAATTCTGAAAAAAACATTTTTCTAATAGGCACTAATTTCAGACTTGGGTTCGAGACTTAAAAGCAATTATTTCAGGCTCTATGTTACCAAACGGGCTGATATTTTGGAATAGTGATAAGAATAATGGTACGAAACGAAATTAGTCCTTAAATCTGCATTAAGTTGAATTTCTGAAAAAAACATTTTTCTAATAGGCACTAATTTCAGACTTGGGTTCGAGATTTAAATGCAATTATTTCAGGCTCTATGGTACCAAACGGGTTGAAATTTTGGAATAGTGATAAGAATCATCGTCCAAAACGAAAATCAGTCCTTAAATCTACATTAAGTTGCATTTCTGGAAAATTCACCTTTCCTGAGGGCTCTGATTTCAGACTTGGGTTCGAACTTTAAAAGACATTTTTGCCAACTCTATTGTACCGAATGGGCTGAAATATTGATATAGTGATAAGAATCATGGTCCAAAACGAAATCCGTCATTAAATCTAAATAAAGATGCATTTCTGAAAAAATCATTTTTCTTTAAGGCAAAATTTTCTTAATTTAGGACTTGGGTTCGAGCCTTAAAAGCCATTTTTTTCGGGCTGTATGGTACGAACGCGGCTGATATTTTGGAATAGTGATAAAAATCATGGTCCAAAACGAAATAAGTCTTTAAATCTGCATAAAGTTGAATTTCTGAAAAAAACATTTTTCTTATAGGCACTAATTTCAGACGTGGGTTCGAGACTTAAAAGCAATTATTTCAGGCTCTATGGTACCAAACGGGCTGATATTTTGGAATAGTGATAAGAATGATGGTACGATACGAAATAAGTCCTTAAATCTGCATAAAGTTGAATTTCTGAAAAAAACATTTTTCTTATAGGCACTAATTTCAGACTTGGGTTCGAGACTTAAAAGCAATTATTTCAGGCTCTATGGTACCAAACGTTCTGAAATTTTGGAATAGTGATAAGAATCATCGTCCAAAACGAAAATCAGTCCTTAAATCTACATTAAGTTGCATTTCTGGAAAATTCACCTTTCCTGAGGGCTCTGATTTCAGACTTGGGTTCGAACTTTAAAAGACATTTTTGCCAACTCTATTGTACCGAACGGGGTGAAATATTGATAAAGTGATAAGAATCATGGTCCAAAACGAAATCCGTCATTAAATCTAAATAAAGTTGCATTTCTGAAAAAATCATTTTTCTTTAAGGCAAAATTTTCTTAATTTAGGACTTGGGTTCGAGCCTTAAAAGCCATTTTTTTCGGGCTGTATGGTACGAACGCGGCTGATATTTTGGAATAGTGATAAGAATCATGGTCCAAAACGAAATAAGTCTTTAAATCTGCATAAAGTTGAATTTCTGAAAAAAACATTTTTCTTATAGGCACTAATTTCAGACGTGGGTTCGAGACTTAAAAGCAATTATTTCAGGCTCTATGGTACCAAACGGGTTGAAATTTTGGAATAGTGATAAGAATCATCGTCCAAAACGAAAATCAGTCCTTAAATCTACATTAAGTTGCATTTCTGGAAAATTCACCTTTCCTGAGGGCTCTGATTTCAGACTTGGGTTCGAACTTTAAAAGACATTTTTGCCAACTCTATTGTACCGAACGGGCTGAAATATTGATATAGTGATAAGAATCATGGTCCAAAACGAAATCCGTCATTAAATCTAAATAAAGATGCATTTCTGAAAAAATCATTTTTCTTTAAGGCAAAATTTTCTTAATTTAGGACTTGGGTTCGAGCCTTAAAAGCCATTTTTTTCGGGCTGTATGGTACGAACGCGGCTGATATTTTGGAATAGTGATAAAAATCATGGTCCAAAACGAAATAAGTCTTTAAATCTGCATAAAGTTGAATTTCTGAAAAAAACATTTTTCTTATAGGCACTAATTTCAGACGTGGGTTCGAGACTTAAAAGCAATTATTTCAGGCTCTATGGTACCAAACGGGCTGATATTTTGGAATAGTGATAAGAATGATGGTACGATACGAAATAAGTCCTTAAATCTGCATAAAGTTGAATTTCTGAAAAAAACATTTTTCTTATAGGCACTAATTTCAGACGTGGGTTCGAGACTTAAAAGCAATTATTTCAGGCTCTATGGTACCAAACGGGCTGATATTTTGGAATAGTGATAAGAATGATGGTACGATACGAAATAAGTCCTTAAATCTGCATAAAGTTGAATTTCTGAAAAATCATTTTTCTTATAGGCACTAATTTCAGACTTGGGTTCGAGACTTAAAAGCAATTATTTCAGGCTCTATGGTACCAAACGTTCTGAAATTTTGGAATAGTGATAAGAATCATCGTCCAAAACGAAAATCAGTCCTTAAATCTACATTAAGTTGCATTTCTGGAAAATTCACCTTTCCTGAGGGCTCTGATTTCAGACTTGGGTTCGAACTTTAAAAGACATTTTTGCCAACTCTATTGTACCGAACGGGGTGAAATATTGATAAAGTGATAAGAATCATGGTCCAAAACGAAATCCGTCATTAAATCTAAATAAAGTTGCATTTCTGAAAAAATCATTTTTCTTTAAGGCAAAATTTTCTTAATTTAGGACTTGGGTTCGAGCCTTAAAAGCCATTTTTTTCGGGCTGTATGGTACGAACGCGGCTGATATTTTGGAATAGTGATAAAAATCATGGTCCAAAACGAAATAAGTCTTTAAATCTGCATAAAGTTGAATTTCTGAAAAAAACATTTTTCTTATAGGCACTAATTTCAGACGTGGGTTCGAGACTTAAAAGCAATTATTTCAGGCTCTATGGTACCAAACGTTCTGAAATTTTGGAATAGTGATAAGAATCATCGTCCAAAACAAAAATCAGTCCTTAAATCTACATTAAGTTGCATTTCTGGAAAATTCACCTTTCCTGAGGGCTCTGATTTCAGACTTGGGTTCGAACTTTAAAAGACATTTTTGCCAACTCTATTGTACCGAACGGGGTGAAATATTGATAAAGTGATAAGAATCATGGTCCAAAACGAAATCCGTCATTAAATCTAAATAAAGTTGCATTTCTGAAAAAATCATTTTTCTTTAAGGCAAAATTTTCTTAATTTAGGACTTGGGTTCTAGCCTTAAAAGCCATTTTTTTCGGGCTGTATGGTACGAACGCGGCTGATATTTTGAAATAGTGATAAAAATCATGGTCCAAAACGAAATAAGTCTTTAAATCTGCATAAAGTTGAATTTCTGAAAAAAACATTTTTCTTATAGGCACTAATTTCAGACGTGGGTTCGAGACTTAAAAGCAATTATTTCAGGCTCTATGGTACCAAACGGGCTGATATTTTGGAATAGTGATAAGAATGATGGTACGATACGAAATTAGTCCTTAAATCTGCATAAAGTTGAATTTCTGAAAAAAACATTTTTCTTATAGGCACTAATTTCAGACTTGGGTTCGAGACTTAAAAGCAATTATTTCAGGCTCTATGGTACCAAACGTTCTGAAATTTTGGAATAGTGATAAGAATCATCGTCCAAAACGAAAATCAGTCCTTAAATCTACATTAAGTTGCATTTCTGGAAAATTCACCTTTCCTGAGGGCTCTGATTTCAGACTTGGGTTCGAACTTTAAAAGACATTTTTGCCAACTCTATTGTACCGAACGGGGTGAAATATTGATAAAGTGATAAGAATCATGGTCCAAAACGAAATCCGTCATTAAATCTAAATAAAGTTGCATTTCTGAAAAAATCATTTTTCTTTAAGGCAAAATTTTCTTAATTTAGGACTTGGGTTCGAGCCTTAAAAGCCATTTTTTTCGGGCTGTATGGTACGAACGCGGCTGATATTTTGGAATAGTGATAAAAATCATGGTCCAAAACGAAATAAGTCTTTAAATCTGCATAAAGTTGAATTTCTGAAAAAAACATTTTTCTTATAGGCACTAATTTCAGACGTGGGTTCGAGACTTAAAAGCAATTATTTCAGGCTCTATGGTACCAAACGTTCTGAAATTTTGGAATAGTGATAAGAATCATCGTCCAAAACAAAAATCAGTCCTTAAATCTACATTAAGTTGCATTTCTGGAAAATTCACCTTTCCTGAGGGCTCTGATTTCAGACTTGGGTTCGAACTTTAAAAGACATTTTTGCCAACTCTATTGTACCGAACGGGGTGAAATATTGATAAAGTGATAAGAATCATGGTCCAAAACGAAATCCGTCATTAAATCTAAATAAAGTTGCATTTCTGAAAAAATCATTTTTCTTTAAGGCAAAATTTTCTTAATTTAGGACTTGGGTTCTAGCCTTAAAAGCCATTTTTTTCGGGCTGTATGGTACGAACGCGGCTGATATTTTGAAATAGTGATAAAAATCATGGTCCAAAACGAAATAAGTCTTTAAATCTGCATAAAGTTGAATTTCTGAAAAAAACATTTTTCTTATAGGCACTAATTTCAGACGTGGGTTCGAGACTTAAAAGCAATTATTTCAGGCTCTATGGTACCAAACGGGCTGATATTTTGGAATAGTGATAAGAATGATGGTACGATACGAAATTAGTCCTTAAATCTGCATAAAGTTGAATTTCTGAAAAAAACATTTTTCTAATAGGCACTAATTTCAGACTTGGGTTCGAGACTTAAAAGCAATTATTTCAGGCTCTATGGTACCAAACGGGTTGAAATTTTGGAATAGTGATAAGAATCATCGTCCAAAACGAAAATCAGTCCTTAAATCTACATTAAGTTGCATTTCTGGAAAATTCACCTTTCCTGAGGGCTCTGATTTCAGACTTGGGTTCGAACTTTAAAAGACATTTTTGCCAACTCTATTGTACCGAACGGGCTGAAATATTGATATAGTGATAAAAATCATGGTCCAAAACGAAATCCGTCATTAAATCTAAATAAAGTTGCATTTCTGAAAAAATCATTTTTCTTTAAGGCAAAATTTTCTTAATTTAGGACTTGGGTTCTAGCCTTAAAAGCCATTTTTTTCGGGCTGTATGGTACGAACGCGGCTGATATTTTGGAATAGTGATAAGAATCATGGTCCAAAACGAAATTAGTCTTTAAATCTGCGTAAAGTTGAAATTCTGAAAAAAACATTTTTCTAACAGGCACTAATTTCAGACTTGGGTTCGAGACTTAAAAGCAATTATTTCAGGCTCTTTCAGGGTACCAACCAAACGTTCTGAAATTTTGGAATAGTGATAAGAATCATCGTCCAAAACGAAAATCAGTCCCTAAATCTACATTAAGTTGCATTTCTGGAAAATTCACCTTTCCTGAGGGCTCTGATTTCAGACTTGGGTTCGAACTTTAAAAGACATTTTTGCCAACTCTATTGTACCGAACGGGGTGAAATATTGATAAAGTGATAAGAATCATGGTCCAAAACGAAATCCGTCATTAAATCTAAATAAAGTTGCATTTCTGAAAAAATCATTTTTCTTTAAGGCAAAATTTTCTTAATTTAGGACTTGGGTTCGAGCCTTAAAAGCCATTTTTTTCGGGCTGTATGGTACGAACGCGGCTGATATTTTGGAATAGTGATAAAAATCATGGTCCAAAACGAAATAAGTCTTTAAATCTGCATAAAGTTGAATTTCTGAAAAAAACATTTTTCTTATAGGCACTAATTTCAGACGTGGGTTCGAGACTTAAAAGCAATTATTTCAGGCTCTATGGTACCAAACGGGCTGATATTTTGGAATAGTGATAAGAATGATGGTACGATACGAAATAAGTTCTTAAATCTGCATAAAGTTGAATTTCTGAAAAAAACATTTTTCTAATAGGCACTAATTTCAGACTTGGGTTCGAGACTTAAAAGCAATTATTTCAGGCTCTATGGTACCAAACGGGTTGAAATTTTGGAATAGTGATAAGAATCATCGTCCAAAACGAAAATCAGTCCTTAAATCTACATTAAGTTGCATTTCTGGAAAATTCACCTTTCCTGAGGGCTCTGATTTCAGACTTGGGTTCGAACTTTAAAAGACATTTTTGCCAACTCTATTGTACCGAACGGGCTGAAATATTGATATAGTGATAAGAATCATGGTCCAAAACGAAATCCGTCATTAAATCTAAATAAAGTTGCATTTCTGAAAAAATCATTTTTCTTTAAGGCAAAATTTTCTTAATTTAGGACTTGGGTTCTAGCCTTAAAAGCCATTTTTTTCGGGCTGTATGGTACGAACGCGGCTGATATTTTGGAATAGTGATAAGAATCATGGTCCAAAACGAAATTAGTCTTTAAATCTGCGTAAAGTTGAAATTCTGAAAAAAACATTTTTCTAATAGGCACTAATTTCAGACTTGGGTTCGAGACTTAAAAGCAATTATTTCAGGCTCTATGTTACCAAACGGGCTGATATTTTGGAATAGTGATAAGAATAATGGTACGAAACGAAATTAGTCCTTAAATCTGCATTAAGTTGAATTTCTGAAAAAAACATTTTTCTAATAGGCACTAATTTCAGACTTGGGTTCGAGATTTAAATGCAATTATTTCAGGCTCTATGGTACCAAACGGGTTGAAATTTTGGAATAGTGATAAGAATCATCGTCCAAAACGAAAATCAGTCCTTAAATCTACATTAAGTTGCATTTCTGGAAAATTCACCTTTCCTGAGGGCTCTGATTTCAGACTTGGGTTCGAACTTTAAAAGACATTTTTGCCAACTCTATTGTACCGAATGGGCTGAAATATTGATATAGTGATAAGAATCATGGTCCAAAACGAAATCCGTCATTAAATCTAAATAAAGATGCATTTCTGAAAAAATCATTTTTCTTTAAGGCAAAATTTTCTTAATTTAGGACTTGGGTTCGAGCCTTAAAAGCCATTTTTTTCGGGCTGTATGGTACGAACGCGGCTGATATTTTGGAATAGTGATAAAAATCATGGTCCAAAACGAAATAAGTCTTTAAATCTGCATAAAGTTGAATTTCTGAAAAAAACATTTTTCTTATAGGCACTAATTTCAGACGTGGGTTCGAGACTTAAAAGCAATTATTTCAGGCTCTATGGTACCAAACGGGCTGATATTTTGGAATAGTGATAAGAATGATGGTACGATACGAAATAAGTCCTTAAATCTGCATAAAGTTGAATTTCTGAAAAAAACATTTTTCTTATAGGCACTAATTTCAGACTTGGGTTCGAGACTTAAAAGCAATTATTTCAGGCTCTATGGTACCAAACGTTCTGAAATTTTGGAATAGTGATAAGAATCATCGTCCAAAACGAAAATCAGTCCTTAAATCTACATTAAGTTGCATTTCTGGAAAATTCACCTTTCCTGAGGGCTCTGATTTCAGACTTGGGTTCGAACTTTAAAAGACATTTTTGCCAACTCTATTGTACCGAACGGGGTGAAATATTGATAAAGTGATAAGAATCATGGTCCAAAACGAAATCCGTCATTAAATCTAAATAAAGTTGCATTTCTGAAAAAATCATTTTTCTTTAAGGCAAAATTTTCTTAATTTAGGACTTGGGTTCGAGCCTTAAAAGCCATTTTTTTCGGGCTGTATGGTACGAACGCGGCTGATATTTTGGAATAGTGATAAGAATCATGGTCCAAAACGAAATAAGTCTTTAAATCTGCATAAAGTTGAATTTCTGAAAAAAACATTTTTCTTATAGGCACTAATTTCAGACTTGGGTTCGAGACTTAAAAGCAATTATTTCAGGCTCTATGGTACCAAACGTTCTGAAATTTTGGAATAGTGATAAGAATCATCGTCCAAAACGAAAATCAGTCCTTAAATCTACATTAAGTTGCATTTCTGGAAAATTCACCTTTCCTGAGGGCTCTGATTTCAGACTTGGGTTCGAACTTTAAAAGACATTTTTGCCAACTCTATTGTACCGAACGGGGTGAAATATTGATAAAGTGATAAGAATCATGGTCCAAAACGAAATCCGTCATTAAATCTAAATAAAGTTGCATTTCTGAAAAAATCATTTTTCTTTAAGGCAAAATTTTCTTAATTTAGGACTTGGGTTCGAGCCTTAAAAGCCATTTTTTTCGGGCTGTATGGTACGAACGCGGCTGATATTTTGGAATAGTGATAAAAATCATGGTCCAAAACGAAATAAGTCTTTAAATCTGCATAAAGTTGAATTTCTGAAAAAAACATTTTTCTTATAGGCACTAATTTCAGACGTGGGTTCGAGACTTAAAAGCAATTATTTCAGGCTCTATGGTACCAAACGTTCTGAAATTTTGGAATAGTGATAAGAATCATCGTCCAAAACAAAAATCAGTCCTTAAATCTACATTAAGTTTCATTTCTGGAAAATTCACCTTTCCTGAGGGCTCTGATTTCAGACTTGGGTTCGAACTTTAAAAGACATTTTTGCCAACTCTATTGTACCGAACGGGGTGAAATATTGATAAAGTGATAAGAATCATGGTCCAAAACGAAATCCGTCATTAAATCTAAATAAAGTTGCATTTCTGAAAAAATCATTTTTCTTTAAGGCAAAATTTTCTTAATTTAGGACTTGGGTTCGAGCCTTAAAAGCCACTTTTTTCGGGCTGTATGGTACGAACGCGGCTGATATTTTGGAATAGTGATAAGAATCATGGTCCAAAACGAAATAAGTCTTTAAATCTGCATAAAGTTGAATTTCTGAAAAAAACATTTTTCTTATAGGCACTAATTTCAGACGTGGGTTCGAGACTTAAAAGCAATTATTTCAGGCTCTATGGTACCAAACGGGTTGAAATTTTGGAATAGTGATAAGAATCATCGTCCAAAACGAAAATCAGTCCTTAAATCTACATTAAGTTGCATTTCTGGAAAATTCACCTTTCCTGAGGGCTCTGATTTCAGACTTGGGTTCGAACTTTAAAAGACATTTTTGCCAACTCTATTGTACCGAACGGGCTGAAATATTGATATAGTGATAAGAATCATGGTCCAAAACGAAATCCGTCATTAAATCTAAATAAAGATGCATTTCTGAAAAAATCATTTTTCTTTAAGGCAAAATTTTCTTAATTTAGGACTTGGGTTCGAGCCTTAAAAGCCATTTTTTTCGGGCTGTATGGTACGAACGCGGCTGATATTTTGGAATAGTGATAAAAATCATGGTCCAAAACGAAATAAGTCTTTAAATCTGCATAAAGTTGAATTTCTGAAAAAAACATTTTTCTTATAGGCACTAATTTCAGACGTGGGTTCGAGACTTAAAAGCAATTATTTCAGGCTCTATGGTACCAAACGGGCTGATATTTTGGAATAGTGATAAGAATGATGGTACGATACGAAATAAGTCCTTAAATCTGCATAAAGTTGAATTTCTGAAAAAAACATTTTTCTTATAGGCACTAATTTCAGACTTGGGTTCGAGACATAAAAGCAATTATTTCAGGCTCTATGGTACCAAACGTTCTGAAATTTTGGAATAGTGATAAGAATCATCGTCCAAAACGAAAATCAGTCCTTAAATCTACATTAAGTTGCATTTCTGGAAAATTCACCTTTCCTGAGGGCTCTGATTTCAGACTTGGGTTCGAACTTTAAAAGACATTTTTGCCAACTCTATTGTACCGAACGGGGTGAAATATTGATAAAGTGATAAGAATCATGGTCCAAAACGAAATCCGTCATTAAATCTAAATAAAGTTGCATTTCTGAAAAAATCATTTTTCTTTAAGGCAAAATTTTCTTAATTTAGGACTTGGGTTCGAGCCTTAAAAGCCATTTTTTTCGGGCTGTATGGTACGAACGCGGCTGATATTTTGGAATAGTGATAAAAATCATGGTCCAAAACGAAATAAGTCTTTAAATCTGCATAAAGTTGAATTTCTGAAAAAAACATTTTTCTTATAGGCACTAATTTCAGACGTGGGTTCGAGACTTAAAAGCAATTATTTCAGGCTCTATGGTACCAAACGTTCTGAAATTTTGGAATAGTGATAAGAATCATCGTCCAAAACAAAAATCAGTCCTTAAATCTACATTAAGTTGCATTTCTGGAAAATTCACCTTTCCTGAGGGCTCTGATTTCAGACTTGGGTTCGAACTTTAAAAGACATTTTTGCCAACTCTATTGTACCGAACGGGGTGAAATATTGATAAAGTGATAAGAATCATGGTCCAAAACGAAATCCGTCATTAAATCTAAATAAAGTTGCATTTCTGAAAAAATCATTTTTCTTTAAGGCAAAATTTTCTTAATTTAGGACTTGGGTTCTAGCCTTAAAAGCCATTTTTTTCGGGCTGTATGGTACGAACGCGGCTGATATTTTGAAATAGTGATAAAAATCATGGTCCAAAACGAAATAAGTCTTTAAATCTGCATAAAGTTGAATTTCTGAAAAAAACATTTTTCTTATAGGCACTAATTTCAGACGTGGGTTCGAGACTTAAAAGCAATTATTTCAGGCTCTATGGTACCAAACGGGCTGATATTTTGGAATAGTGATAAGAATGATGGTACGATACGAAATTAGTCCTTAAATCTGCATAAAGTTGAATTTCTGAAAAAAACATTTTTCTTATAGGCACTAATTTCAGACTTGGGTTCGAGACTTAAAAGCAATTATTTCAGGCTCTATGGTACCAAACGTTCTGAAATTTTGGAATAGTGATAAGAATCATCGTCCAAAACGAAAATCAGTCCTTAAATCTACATTAAGTTGCATTTCTGGAAAATTCACCTTTCCTGAGGGCTCTGATTTCAGACTTGGGTTCGAACTTTAAAAGACATTTTTGCCAACTCTATTGTACCGAACGGGGTGAAATATTGATAAAGTGATAAGAATCATGGTCCAAAACGAAATCCGTCATTAAATCTAAATAAAGTTGCATTTCTGAAAAAATCATTTTTCTTTAAGGCAAAATTTTCTTAATTTAGGACTTGGGTTCGAGCCTTAAAAGCCATTTTTTTCGGGCTGTATGGTACGAACGCGGCTGATATTTTGGAATAGTGATAAAAATCATGGTCCAAAACGAAATAAGTCTTTAAATCTGCATAAAGTTGAATTTCTGAAAAAAACATTTTTCTTATAGGCACTAATTTCAGACGTGGGTTCGAGACTTAAAAGCAATTATTTCAGGCTCTATGGTACCAAACGTTCTGAAATTTTGGAATAGTGATAAGAATCATCGTCCAAAACAAAAATCAGTCCTTAAATCTACATTAAGTTGCATTTCTGGAAAATTCACCTTTCCTGAGGGCTCTGATTTCAGACTTGGGTTCGAACTTTAAAAGACATTTTTGCCAACTCTATTGTACCGAACGGGGTGAAATATTGATAAAGTGATAAGAATCATGGTCCAAAACGAAATCCGTCATTAAATCTAAATAAAGTTGCATTTCTGAAAAAATCATTTTTCTTTAAGGCAAAATTTTCTTAATTTAGGACTTGGGTTCTAGCCTTAAAAGCCATTTTTTTCGGGCTGTATGGTACGAACGCGGCTGATATTTTGAAATAGTGATAAAAATCATGGTCCAAAACGAAATAAGTCTTTAAATCTGCATAAAGTTGAATTTCTGAAAAAAACATTTTTCTTATAGGCACTAATTTCAGACGTGGGTTCGAGACTTAAAAGCAATTATTTCAGGCTCTATGGTACCAAACGGGCTGATATTTTGGAATAGTGATAAGAATGATGGTACGATACGAAATTAGTCCTTAAATCTGCATAAAGTTGAATTTCTGAAAAAAACATTTTTCTAATAGGCACTAATTTCAGACTTGGGTTCGAGACTTAAAAGCAATTATTTCAGGCTCTATGGTACCAAACGGGTTGAAATTTTGGAATAGTGATAAGAATCATCGTCCAAAACGAAAATCAGTCCTTAAATCTACATTAAGTTGCATTTCTGGAAAATTCACCTTTCCTGAGGGCTCTGATTTCAGACTTGGGTTCGAACTTTAAAAGACATTTTTGCCAACTCTATTGTACCGAACGGGCTGAAATATTGATATAGTGATAAAAATCATGGTCCAAAACGAAATCCGTCATTAAATCTAAATAAAGTTGCATTTCTGAAAAAATCATTTTTCTTTAAGGCAAAATTTTCTTAATTTAGGACTTGGGTTCTAGCCTTAAAAGCCATTTTTTTCGGGCTGTATGGTACGAACGCGGCTGATATTTTGGAATAGTGATAAGAATCATGGTCCAAAACGAAATTAGTCTTTAAATCTGCGTAAAGTTGAAATTCTGAAAAAAACATTTTTCTAACAGGCACTAATTTCAGACTTGGGTTCGAGACTTAAAAGCAATTATTTCAGGCTCTTTCAGGGTACCAACCAAACGTTCTGAAATTTTGGAATAGTGATAAGAATCATCGTCCAAAACGAAAATCAGTCCCTAAATCTACATTAAGTTGCATTTCTGGAAAATTCACCTTTCCTGAGGGCTCTGATTTCAGACTTGGGTTCGAACTTTAAAAGACATTTTTGCCAACTCTATTGTACCGAACGGGGTGAAATATTGATAAAGTGATAAGAATCATGGTCCAAAACGAAATCCGTCATTAAATCTAAATAAAGTTGCATTTCTGAAAAAATCATTTTTCTTTAAGGCAAAATTTTCTTAATTTAGGACTTGGGTTCGAGCCTTAAAAGCCATTTTTTTCGGGCTGTATGGTACGAACGCGGCTGATATTTTGGAATAGTGATAAAAATCATGGTCCAAAACGAAATAAGTCTTTAAATCTGCATAAAGTTGAATTTCTGAAAAAAACATTTTTCTTATAGGCACTAATTTCAGACGTGGGTTCGAGACTTAAAAGCAATTATTTCAGGCTCTATGGTACCAAACGGGCTGATATTTTGGAATAGTGATAAGAATGATGGTACGATACGAAATAAGTTCTTAAATCTGCATAAAGTTGAATTTCTGAAAAAAACATTTTTCTAATAGGCACTAATTTCAGACTTGGGTTCGAGACTTAAAAGCAATTATTTCAGGCTCTATGGTACCAAACGGGTTGAAATTTTGGAATAGTGATAAGAATCATCGTCCAAAACGAAAATCAGTCCTTAAATCTACATTAAGTTGCATTTCTGGAAAATTCACCTTTCCTGAGGGCTCTGATTTCAGACTTGGGTTCGAACTTTAAAAGACATTTTTGCCAACTCTATTGTACCGAACGGGCTGAAATATTGATATAGTGATAAGAATCATGGTCCAAAACGAAATCCGTCATTAAATCTAAATAAAGTTGCATTTCTGAAAAAATCATTTTTCTTTAAGGCAAAATTTTCTTAATTTAGGACTTGGGTTCTAGCCTTAAAAGCCATTTTTTTCGGGCTGTATGGTACGAACGCGGCTGATATTTTGGAATAGTGATAAGAATCATGGTCCAAAACGAAATTAGTCTTTAAATCTGCGTAAAGTTGAAATTCTGAAAAAAACATTTTTCTAATAGGCACTAATTTCAGACTTGGGTTCGAGACTTAAAAGCAATTATTTCAGGCTCTATGTTACCAAACGGGCTGATATTTTGGAATAGTGATAAGAATAATGGTACGAAACGAAATTAGTCCTTAAATCTGCATTAAGTTGAATTTCTGAAAAAAACATTTTTCTAATAGGCACTAATTTCAGACTTGGGTTCGAGATTTAAATGCAATTATTTCAGGCTCTATGGTACCAAACGGGTTGAAATTTTGGAATAGTGATAAGAATCATCGTCCAAAACGAAAATCAGTCCTTAAATCTACATTAAGTTGCATTTCTGGAAAATTCACCTTTCCTGAGGGCTCTGATTTCAGACTTGGGTTCGAACTTTAAAAGACATTTTTGCCAACTCTATTGTACCGAATGGGCTGAAATATTGATATAGTGATAAGAATCATGGTCCAAAACGAAATCCGTCATTAAATCTAAATAAAGATGCATTTCTGAAAAAATCATTTTTCTTTAAGGCAAAATTTTCTTAATTTAGGACTTGGGTTCGAGCCTTAAAAGCCATTTTTTTCGGGCTGTATGGTACGAACGCGGCTGATATTTTGGAATAGTGATAAAAATCATGGTCCAAAACGAAATAAGTCTTTAAATCTGCATAAAGTTGAATTTCTGAAAAAAACATTTTTCTTATAGGCACTAATTTCAGACGTGGGTTCGAGACTTAAAAGCAATTATTTCAGGCTCTATGGTACCAAACGGGCTGATATTTTGGAATAGTGATAAGAATGATGGTACGATACGAAATAAGTCCTTAAATCTGCATAAAGTTGAATTTCTGAAAAAAACATTTTTCTTATAGGCACTAATTTCAGACTTGGGTTCGAGACTTAAAAGCAATTATTTCAGGCTCTATGGTACCAAACGTTCTGAAATTTTGGAATAGTGATAAGAATCATCGTCCAAAACGAAAATCAGTCCTTAAATCTACATTAAGTTGCATTTCTGGAAAATTCACCTTTCCTGAGGGCTCTGATTTCAGACTTGGGTTCGAACTTTAAAAGACATTTTTGCCAACTCTATTGTACCGAACGGGGTGAAATATTGATAAAGTGATAAGAATCATGGTCCAAAA
Source organism: Hesperophylax magnus (assembly GCA_026573805.1). Classification (NCBI taxonomy): domain Eukaryota; kingdom Metazoa; phylum Arthropoda; class Insecta; order Trichoptera; family Limnephilidae; genus Hesperophylax; species Hesperophylax magnus. The sequence goes on from JAIUSX010000088.1 coordinate 5,550,843, forward strand.
CGAAATCCGTCATTAAATCTAAATAAAGTTGCATTTCTGAAAAAATCATTTTTCTTTAAGGCAAAATTTTCTTAATTTAGGACTTGGGTTCGAGCCTTAAAAGCCATTTTTTTCGGGCTGTATGGTACGAACGCGGCTGATATTTTGGAATAGTGATAAGAATCATGGTCCAAAACGAAATAAGTCTTTAAATCTGCATAAAGTTGAATTTCTGAAAAAAACATTTTTCTTATAGGCACTAATTTCAGACGTGGGTTCGAGACTTAAAAGCAATTATTTCAGGCTCTATGGTACCAAACGGGTTGAAATTTTGGAATAGTGATAAGAATCATCGTCCAAAACGAAAATCAGTCCTTAAATCTACATTAAGTTGCATTTCTGGAAAATTCACCTTTCCTGAGGGCTCTGATTTCAGACTTGGGTTCGAACTTTAAAAGACATTTTTGCCAACTCTATTGTACCGAACGGGCTGAAATATTGATATAGTGATAAGAATCATGGTCCAAAACGAAATCCGTCATTAAATCTAAATAAAGATGCATTTCTGAAAAAATCATTTTTCTTTAAGGCAAAATTTTCTTAATTTAGGACTTGGGTTCGAGCCTTAAAAGCCATTTTTTCGGGCTGTATGGTACGAACGCGGCTGATATTTTGGAATAGTGATAAAAATCATGGTCCAAAACGAAATAAGTCTTTAAATCTGCATAAAGTTGAATTTCTGAAAAAAACATTTTTCTTATAGGCACTAATTTCAGACGTGGGTTCGAGACTTAAAAGCAATTATTTCAGGCTCTATGGTACCAAACGGGCTGATATTTTGGAATAGTGATAAGAATGATGGTACGATACGAAATAAGTCCTTAAATCTGCATAAAGTTGAATTTCTGAAAAAAACATTTTTCTTATAGGCACTAATTTCAGACTTGGGTTCGAGACTTAAAAGCAATTATTTCAGGCTCTATGGTACCAAACGTTCTGAAATTTTGGAATAGTGATAAGAATCATCGTTCAAAACGAAAATCAGTCCTTAAATCTACATTAAGTTGCATTTCTGGAAAATTCACCTTTCCTGAGGGCTCTGATTTCAGACTTGGGTTCGAACTTTAAAAGACATTTTTGCCAACTCTATTGTACCGAACGGGGTGAAATATTGATAAAGTGATACGAATCATGGTCCAAAACGAAATCCGTCATTAAATCTAAATAAAGTTGCATTTCTGAAAAAATCATTTTTCTTTAAGGCAAAATTTTCTTAATTTAGGACTTGGGTTCGAGCCTTAAAAGCCATTTTTTTCGGGCTGTATGGTACGAACGCGGCTGATATTTTGGAATAGTGATAAAAATCATGGTCCAAAACGAAATAAGTCTTTAAATCTGCATAAAGTTGAATTTCTGAAAAAAACATTTTTCTTATAGGCACTAATTTCAGACGTGGGTTCGAGACTTAAAAGCAATTATTTCAGGCTCTATGGTACCAAACGTTCTGAAATTTTGGAATAGTGATAAGAATCATCGTCCAAAACAAAAATCAGTCCTTAAATCTACATTAAGTTTCATTTCTGGAAAATTCACCTTTCCTGAGGGCTCTGATTTCAGACTTGGGTTCGAACTTTAAAAGACATTTTTGCCAACTCTATTGTACCGAACGGGGTGAAATATTGATAAAGTGATAAGAATCATGGTCCAAAACGAAATCCGTCATTAAATCTAAATAAAGTTGCATTTCTGAAAAAATCATTTTTCTTTAAGGCAAAATTTTCTTAATTTAGGACTTGGGTTCTAGCCTTAAAAGCCATTTTTTTCGGGCTGTATGGTACGAACGCGGCTGATATTTTGAAATAGTGATAAAAATCATGGTCCAAAACGAAATAAGTCTTTAAATCTGCATAAAGTTGAATTTCTGAAAAAAACATTTTTCTTATAGGCACTAATTTCAGACGTGGGTTCGAGACTTAAAAGCAATTATTTCAGGCTCTATGGTACCAAACGGGCTGATATTTTGGAATAGTGATAAGAATGATGGTACGATACGAAATTAGTCCTTAAATCTGCATAAAGTTGAATTTCTGAAAAAAACATTTTTCTAATAGGCACTAATTTCAGACTTGGGTTCGAGACTTAAAAGCAATTATTTCAGGCTCTATGGTACCAAACGGGTTGAAATTTTGGAATAGTGATAAGAATCATCGTCCAAAACGAAAATCAGTCCTTAAATCTACATTAAGTTGCATTTCTGGAAAATTCACCTTTCCTGAGGGCTCTGATTTCAGACTTGGGTTCGAACTTTAAAAGACATTTTTGCCAACTCTATTGTACCGAACGGGGTGAAATATTGATAAAGTGATAAGAATCATGGTCCAAAACGAAATCCGTCATTAAATCTAAATAAAGTTGCATTTCTGAAAAAATCATTTTTCTTTAAGGCAAAATTTTCTTAATTTAGGACTTGGGTTCGAGCCTTAAAAGCCATTTTTTTCGGGCTGTATGGTACGAACGCGGCTGATATTTTGGAATAGTGATAAAAATCATGGTCCAAAACGAAATAAGTCTTTAAATCTGCATAAAGTTGAATTTCTGAAAAAAACATTTTTCTTATAGGCACTAATTTCAGACGTGGGTTCGAGACTTAAAAGCAATTATTTCAGGCTCTATGGTACCAAACGGGCTGATATTTTGGAATAGTGATAAGAATGATGGTACGATACGAAATTAGTCCTTAAATCTGCATAAAGTTGAATTTCTGAAAAAAACATTTTTCTAATAGGCACTAATTTCAGACTTGGGTTCGAGACTTAAAAGCAATTATTTCAGGCTCTATGGTACCAAACGGGTTGAAATTTTGGAATAGTGATAAGAATCATCGTCCAAAACGAAAATCAGTCCTTAAATCTACATTAAGTTGCATTTCTGGAAAATTCACCTTTCCTGAGGGCTCTGATTTCAGACTTGGGTTCGAACTTTAAAAGACATTTTTGCCAACTCTATTGTACCGAACGGGGTGAAATATTGATAAAGTGATAAGAATCATGGTCCAAAACGAAATCCGTCATTAAATCTAAATAAAGTTGCATTTCTGAAAAAATCATTTTTCTTTAAGGCAAAATTTTCTTAATTTAGGACTTGGGTTCGAGCCTTAAAAGCCATTTTTTTCGGGCTGTATGGTACGAACGCGGCTGATATTTTGGAATAGTGATAAAAATCATGGTCCAAAACGAAATAAGTCTTTAAATCTGCATAAAGTTGAATTTCTGAAAAAAACATTTTTCTTATAGGCACTAATTTCAGACGTGGGTTCGAGACTTAAAAGCAATTATTTCAGGCTCTATGGTACCAAACGGGCTGATATTTTGGAATAGTGATAAGAATGATGGTACGATACGAAATTAGTCCTTAAATCTGCATAAAGTTGAATTTCTGAAAAAAACATTTTTCTAATAGGCACTAATTTCAGACTTGGGTTCGAGACTTAAAAGCAATTATTTCAGGCTCTATGGTACCAAACGGGTTGAAATTTTGGAATAGTGATAAGAATCATCGTCCAAAACGAAAATCAGTCCTTAAATCTACATTAAGTTGCATTTCTGGAAAATTCACCTTTCCTGAGGGCTCTGATTTCAGACTTGGGTTCGAACTTTAAAAGACATTTTTGCCAACTCTATTGTACCGAACGGGCTGAAATATTGATATAGTGATAAGAATCATGGTCCAAAACGAAATCCGTCATTAAATCTAAATAAAGTTGCATTTCTGAAAAAATCATTTTTCTTTAAGGCAAAATTTTCTTAATTTAGGACTTGGGTTCTAGCCTTAAAAGCCATTTTTTTCGGGCTGTATGGTACGAACGCGGCTGATATTTTGGAATAGTGATAAGAATCATGGTCCAAAACGAAATTAGTCTTTAAATCTGCGTAAAGTTGAAATTCTGAAAAAAACATTTTTCTAATAGGCACTAATTTCAGACTTGGGTTCGAGATTTAAATGCAATTATTTCAGGCTCTATGGTACCAAACGGGTTGAAATTTTGGAATAGTGATAAGAATCATCGTCCAAAACGAAAATCAGTCCTTAAATCTACATTAAGTTGCATTTCTGGAAAATTCACCTTTCCTGAGGGCTCTGATTTCAGACTTGGGTTCGAACTTTAAAAGACATTTTTGCCAACTCTATTGTACCGAACGGGCTGAAATATTGATATAGTGATAAGAATCATGGTCCAAAACGAAATCCGTCATTAAATCTAAATAAAGTTGCATTTCTGAAAAAATCATTTTTCTTTAAGGCAAAATTTTCTTAATTTAGGACTTGGGTTCTAGCCTTAAAAGCCATTTTTTCGGGCTGTATGGTACGAACGCGGCTGATATTTTGAAATAGTGATAAAAATCATGGTCCAAAACGAAATAAGTCTTTAAATCTGCATAAAGTTGAATTTCTGAAAAAAACATTTTTCTTATAGGCACTAATTTCAGACGTGGGTTCGAGACTTAAAAGCAATTATTTAAGGCTCTATGGTACCAAACGGGCTGATATTTTGGAATAGTGATAAGAATGATGGTACGATACGAAATTAGTCCTTAAATCTGCATTAAGTTGAATTTCTGAAAAAAACATTTTTCTAATAGGCACTAATTTCAGACTTGGGTTCGAGACTTAAAAGCAATTATTTCAGGCTCTATGGTACCAAACGGGTTGAAATTTTGGAATAGTGATAAGAATCATCGTCCAAAACGAAAATCAGTCCTTAAATCTACATTAAGTTGCATTTCTGGAAAATTCACCTTTCCTGAGGGCTCTGATTTCAGACTTGGGTTCGAACTTTAAAAGACATTTTTGCCAACTCTATTGTACCGAATGGGCTGAAATATTGATATAGTGATAAGAATCATGGTCCAAAACGAAATCCGTCATTAAATCTAAATAAAGATGCATTTCTGAAAAAATCATTTTTCTTTAAGGCAAAATTTTCTTAATTTAGGACTTGGGTTCGAGCCTTAAAAGCCATTTTTTTCGGGCTGTATGGTACGAACGCGGCTGATATTTTGGAATAGTGATAAAAATCATGGTCCAAAACGAAATAAGTCTTTAAATCTGCATAAAGTTGAATTTCTGAAAAAAACATTTTTCTTATAGGCACTAATTTCAGACGTGGGTTCGAGACTTAAAAGCAATTATTTCAGGCTCTATGGTACCAAACGGGCTGATATTTTGGAATAGTGATAAGAATGATGGTACGATACGAAATAAGTCCTTAAATCTGCATAAAGTTGAATTTCTGAAAAAAACATTTTTCTTATAGGCACTAATTTCAGACTTGGGTTCGAGACTTAAAAGCAATTATTTCAGGCTCTATGGTACCAAACGTTCTGAAATTTTGGAATAGTGATAAGAATCATCGTCCAAAACGAAAATCAGTCCTTAAATCTACATTAAGTTGCATTTCTGGAAAATTCACCTTTCCTGAGGGCTCTGATTTCAGACTTGGGTTCGAACTGTAAAAGACATTTTTGCCAACTCTATTGTACCGAACGGGGTGAAATATTGATAAAGTGATAAGAATCATGGTCCAAAACGAAATCCGTCATTAAATCTAAATAAAGTTGCATTTCTGAAAAAATCATTTTTCTTTAAGGCAAAATTTTCTTAATTTAGGACTTGGGTTCGAGCCTTAAAAGCCATTTTTTTCGGGCTGTATGGTACGAACGCGGCTGATATTTTGGAATAGTGATAAGAATCATGGTCCAAAACGAAATAAGTCTTTAAATCTGCATAAAGTTGAATTTCTGAAAAAAACATTTTTCTTATAGGCACTAATTTCAGACGTGGGTTCGAGACTTAAAAGCAATTATTTCAGGCTCTATGGTACCAAACGGGTTGAAATTTTGGAATAGTGATAAGAATCATCGTCCAAAACGAAAATCAGTCCTTAAATCTACATTAAGTTGCATTTCTGGAAAATTCACCTTTCCTGAGGGCTCTGATTTCAGACTTGGGTTCGAACTTTAAAAGACATTTTTGCCAACTCTATTGTACCGAACGGGCTGAAATATTGATATAGTGATAAGAATCATGGTCCAAAACGAAATCCGTCATTAAATCTAAATAAAGATGCATTTCTGAAAAAATCATTTTTCTTTAAGGCAAAATTTTCTTAATTTAGGACTTGGGTTCGAGCCTTAAAAGCCATTTTTTTCGGGCTGTATGGTACGAACGCGGCTGATATTTTGGAATAGTGATAAAAATCATGGTCCAAAACGAAATAAGTCTTTAAATCTGCATAAAGTTGAATTTCTGAAAAAAACATTTTTCTTATAGGCACTAATTTCAGACGTGGGTTCGAGACTTAAAAGCAATTATTTCAGGCTCTATGGTACCAAACGGGCTGATATTTTGGAATAGTGATAAGAATGATGGTACGATACGAAATAAGTCCTTAAATCTGCATAAAGTTGAATTTCTGAAAAAAACATTTTTCTTATAGGCACTAATTTCAGACTTGGGTTCGAGACTTAAAAGCAATTATTTCAGGCTCTATGGTACCAAACGTTCTGAAATTTTGGAATAGTGATAAGAATCATCGTCCAAAACGAAAATCAGTCCTTAAATCTACATTAAGTTGCATTTCTGGAAAATTCACCTTTCCTGAGGGCTCTGATTTCAGACTTGGGTTCGAACTTTAAAAGACATTTTTGCCAACTCTATTGTACCGAACGGGGTGAAATATTGATAAAGTGATAAGAATCATGGTCCAAAACGAAATCCGTCATTAAATCTAAATAAAGTTGCATTTCTAAAAAAAATCATTTTTCTTTAAGGCAAAATTTTCTTAATTTAGGACTTGGGTTCGAGCCTTAAAAGCCATTTTTTTCGGGCTGTATGGTACGAACGCGGCTGATATTTTGGAATAGTGATAAAAATCATGGTCCAAAACGAAATAAGTCTTTAAATCTGCATAAAGTTGAATTTCTGAAAAAAACATTTTTCTTATAGGCACTAATTTCAGACGTGGGTTCGAGACTTAAAAGCAATTATTTCAGGCTCTATGGTACCAAACGTTCTGAAATTTTGGAATAGTGATAAGAATCATCGTCCAAAACAAAAATCAGTCCTTAAATCTACATTAAGTTGCATTTCTGGAAAATTCACCTTTCCTGAGGGCTCTGATTTCAGACTTGGGTTCGAACTTTAAAAGACATTTTTGCCAACTCTATTGTACCGAACGGGGTGAAATATTGATAAAGTGATAAGAATCATGGTCCAAAACGAAATCCGTCATTAAATCTAAATAAAGTTGCATTTCTGAAAAAATCATTTTTCTTTAAGGCAAAATTTTCTTAATTTAGGACTTGGGTTCTAGCCTTAAAAGCCATTTTTTTCGGGCTGTATGGTACGAACGCGGCTGATATTTTGAAATAGTGATAAAAATCATGGTCCAAAACGAAATAAGTCTTTAAATCTGCATAAAGTTGAATTTCTGAAAAAAACATTTTTCTTATAGGCACTAATTTCAGACGTGGGTTCGAGACTTAAAAGCAATTATTTCAGGCTCTATGGTACCAAACGGGCTGATATTTTGGAATAGTGATAAGAATGATGGTACGATACGAAATTAGTCCTTAAATCTGCATAAAGTTGAATTTCTGAAAAAAACATTTTTCTAATAGGCACTAATTTCAGACTTGGGTTCGAGACTTAAAAGCAATTATTTCAGGCTCTATGGTACCAAACGGGTTGAAATTTTGGAATAGTGATAAGAATCATCGTCCAAAACGAAAATCAGTCCTTAAATCTACATTAAGTTGCATTTCTGGAAAATTCACCTTTCCTGAGGGCTCTGATTTCAGACTTGGGTTCGAACTTTAAAAGACATTTTTGCCAACTCTATTGTACCGAACGGGCTGAAATATTGATATAGTGATAAAAATCATGGTCCAAAACGAAATCCGTCATTAAATCTAAATAAAGTTGCATTTCTGAAAAAATCATTTTTCTTTAAGGCAAAATTTTCTTAATTTAGGACTTGGGTTCTAGCCTTAAAAGCCATTTTTTTCGGGCTGTATGGTACGAACGCGGCTGATATTTTGGAATAGTGATAAGAATCATGGTCCAAAACGAAATTAGTCTTTAAATCTGCGTAAAGTTGAAATTCTGAAAAAAACATTTTTCTAATAGGCACTAATTTCAGACTTGGGTTCGAGACTTAAAAGCAATTATTTCAGGCTCTTTCAGGGTACCAACCAAACGTTCTGAAATTTTGGAATAGTGATAAGAATCATCGTCCAAAACGAAAATCAGTCCCTAAATCTACATTAAGTTGCATTTCTGGAAAATTCACCTTTCCTGAGGGCTCTGATTTCAGACTTGGGTTCGAACTTTAAAAGACATTTTTGCCAACTCTATTGTACCGAACGGGGTGAAATATTGATAAAGTGATAAGAATCATGGTCCAAAACGAAATCCGTCATTAAATCTAAATAAAGTTGCATTTCTGAAAAAATCATTTTTCTTTAAGGCAAAATTTTCTTAATTTAGGACTTGGGTTCGAGCCTTAAAAGCCATTTTTTTCGGGCTGTATGGTACGAACGCGGCTGATATTTTGGAATAGTGATAAAAATCATGGTCCAAAACGAAATAAGTGTTTAAATCTGCATAAAGTTGAATTTCTGAAAAAAACATTTTTCTTATAGGCACTAATTTCAGACGTGGGTTCGAGACTTAAAAGCAATTATTTCAGGCTCTATGGTACCAAACGGGCTGATATTTTGGAATAGTGATAAGAATGATGGTACGATACGAAATAAGTTCTTAAATCTGCATAAAGTTGAATTTCTGAAAAAAACATTTTTCTAATAGGCACTAATTTCAGACTTGGGTTCGAGACTTAAAAGCAATTATTTCAGGCTCTATGGTACCAAACGGGTTGAAATTTTGGAATAGTGATAAGAATCATCGTCCAAAACGAAAATCAGTCCTTAAATCTACATTAAGTTGCATTTCTGGAAAATTCACCTTTCCTGAGGGCTCTGATTTCAGACTTGGGTTCGAACTTTAAAAGACATTTTTGCCAACTCTATTGTACCGAACGGGCTGAAATATTGATATAGTGATAAGAATCATGGTCCAAAACGAAATCCGTCATTAAATCTAAATAAAGTTGCATTTCTGAAAAAATCATTTTTCTTTAAGGCAAAATTTTCTTAATTTAGGACTTGGGTTCTAGCCTTAAAAGCCATTTTTTTCGGGCTGTATGGTACGAACGCGGCTGATATTTTGGAATAGTGATAAGAATCATGGTCCAAAACGAAATTAGTCTTTAAATCTGCGTAAAGTTGAAATTCTGAAAAAAACATTTTTCTAATAGGCACTAATTTCAGACTTGGGTTCGAGACTTAAAAGCAATTATTTCAGGCTCTATGTTACCAAACGGGCTGATATTTTGGAATAGTGATAAGAATAATGGTACGAAACGAAATTAGTCCTTAAATCTGCATTAAGTTGAATTTCTGAAAAAAACATTTTTCTAATAGGCACTAATTTCAGACTTGGGTTCGAGACTTAAAAGCAATTATTTCAGGCTCTATGGTACCAAACGGGTTGAAATTTTGGAAAAGTGATAAGAATCATCGTCCAAAACGAAAATCAGTCCTTAAATCTACATTAAGTTGCATTTCTGGAAAATTCACCTTTCCTGAGGGCTCTGATTTCAGACTTGGGTTCGAACTTTAAAAGACATTTTTGCCAACTCTATTGTACCGAACGGGGTGAAATATTGATAAAGTGATAAGAATCATGGTCCAAAACGAAATCCGTCATTAAATCTAAATAAAGTTGCATTTCTGAAAAAATCATTTTTCTTTAAGGCAAAATTTTCTTAATTTAGGACTTGGGTTCTAGACTTAAAAGCCATTTTTTTCGGGCTGTATGGTACGAACGCGGCTGATATTTTGAAATAGTGATAAAAATCATGGTCCAAAACGAAATAAGTCTTTAAATCTGCATAAAGTTGAATTTCTGAAAAAAACATTTTTCTTATAGGCACTAATTTCAGACGTGGGTTCGAGACTTAAAAGCAATTATTTCAGGCTCTATGGTACCAAACGGGCTGATATTTTGGAATAGTGATAAGAATGATGGTACGATTCGAAATTAGTCCTTAAATCTGCATAAAGTTGAATTTCTGAAAAAAAAACATTTTTCTTATAGGCACTAATTTCAGACTTGGGTTCGAGACTTAAAAGCAATTATTTCAGGCTCTATGGTACCAAACGTTCTGAAATTTTGGAATAGTGATAAGAATCATCGTCCAAAACGAAAATCAGTCCCTAAATCTACATTAAGTTGCATTTCTGGAAAATTCACCTTTCCTGAGGGCTCTGATTTCAGACTTGGGTTCGAACTTTAAAAGACATTTTTGCCAACTCTATTGTACCGAACGGGCTGAAATATTGATATAGTGATAAGAATCATGGTCCAAAACGAAATCCGTCATTAAATCTAAATAAAGTTGCATTTCTGAAAAAATCATTTTTCTTTAAGGCAAAATTTTCTTAATTTAGGACTTGGGTTCGAGCCTTAAAAGCCATTTTTTTCGGGCTGTATGGTACGAACGCGGCTGATATTTTGGAATAGTGATAAAAATCATGGTCCAAAACGAAATAAGTCTTTAAATCTGCATAAAGTTGAATTTCTGAAAAAATAGGCACTAATTTCAAACTTGGGTTCGAGACTTAAAAGCAATTATTTCAGGCTCTATGGTACCAAACGGGTTGAAATTTTGTAATAGTGATAAGAATCATAGTCCGCTACGAAATCGGTCGTAAAATCTGCGTAAAGTTGAAATTCTGAAAAAATCATTTTTCTTTAAGGCAAAATTTTCTTTATTTAGGACTTGGGTTCGAGCCTTAAAAGCCATTTTTTCGGGCTGTATGGTACGAACGCGGCTGATATTTTGGAATAGTGATAAAAATCATGGTCCAAAACGAAATAATTCTTTAAATCTGCATAAAATTGAATTTCTGAAAAAAACATTTTTCTAATAGTCACTAATTTCAGACTTGGGTTCGAGACTTAAAAGCAATTATTTCAGGCTCTATGGTACCAAACGGGTTGAAATTTTGGAATAGTGATAAGAATCATCGTCCAAAACGAAAATCAGTCCCTAAATCTACATTAAGTTGCATTTCTGGAAAATTCACCTTTCCTGAGGGCTCTGATTTCAGACCTGGGTTCGAACTTTAAAAGACATTTTTGCCAACTCTATTGTACCGAACGGGGTGAAATATTGATATAGTGATAAGAATCATGGTCCAAAACGAAATCCGTCATTAAATCTAATTAAAGTTGCATTTCTGAAAAAATCATTTTTCTTTAAGGCAAAATTTTCTTAATTTAGGACTTGGGTTCGAGCCTTATAAGCCATTTTTTTCGGGCTGTATGGTACGAACGCGGCTGATATTTTGGAATAGTGATAAGAAAAATGGTACGAAACGAAATTAGTCTTTAAATCTGCATAAAGTTGAATTTCTGAAAAAAACATTTTTCTTATAGGCACTAATTTCAGACGTGGGTTCGAGACATAAAAGCAATTATTTCAGGCTCTATGGTACCAAACGGGCTGATATTTTGGAATAGTGATAAGAATGATGGTACGATACGAAATTAGTCCTTAAATCTGCATAAAGTTGAATTTCTGAAAAAAACATTTTTCTAATAGGCACTAATTTCAGACTTGGGTTCGAGACTTAAAAGCAATTATTTCAGGCTCTATGGTACCAAACGGGTTGAAATTTTGGAATAGTGATAAGAATCATCGTCCTAAACGAAAATCAGTCCCTTAATCTACATTAAGTCGCATTTCTGAAAAATTCACCTATCCTGAGGGCTCTGATTTCAGACCTGGGTTCGAACTTTAAAAGACATTTTTGCAGACTCTATTGTACCGAACGGGCTGAAATATTGATATAGTGATAAGAATCATGGTCCAAAACGAAATCCGTCATTAAATCTAAATAAAGTTGCATTTCTGAAAAAATCATTTTTCTTTAAGACAAAATTTTCTTAATTTAGGACTTGGGTTCGAGCCTTAAAAGCCATTTTTTTCGGGCTGTATGGTACGAACGCGGCTGATATTTTGGAATAGTGATAAGAATCATGGTCCAAAACGAAATTAGTCTTTAAATCTGCGTAAAGTTGAAATTCTGAAAAAATCATTTTTCTTTAAGGCAAAATTTTCTTTATTTAGGACTTGGGTTCGAGCCTTAAAAGCCATTTTTTTCGGGCTGTATGGTACGAACGCGGCTGATATTTTGGAGTAGTGATAAAAATCATGGTCCAAAACGAAATAATTCTTTAAATCTGCATAAAGTTGAATTTCTGAAAAAAACATTTTTCTAATAGTCACTAATTTCAGACTTGGGTTCGAGACTTAAAAGCAATTATTTCAGGCTCTATGGTACCAAACGGGTTGAAATTTTGGAATAGTGATAAGAATCATCGTCCAAAACGAAAATCAGTCCTTAAATCTACATTAAGCTGCATTTCTGGAAAATTCACCTTTCCTGAGGGCTCTGATTTCAGACCTGGGTTCGAACTTTAAAAGACATTTTTGCCAACTCTATTGTACCGAACGGGGTGAAATATTGATATAGTGATAAGAATCATGGTCCAAAACGAAATCCGTCATTAAATCTAAATAAAGTTGCATTTCTGAAAAAATCATTTTTCTTTAAGGCAAAATTTTCTTAATTTAGGACTTGGGTTCGAGCCTTAAAAGCCATTTTTTTCGGGCTGTATGGTACGAACGCGGCTGATATTTTGGAATAGTGATAAGAAAAATGGTACGAAACGAAATTAGTCTGTAAATCTGCATAAAGTTGAATTTCTGAAAAAAACATTTTACTTATAGGCACTAATTTCAGACTTGGGTTCGAGACTTAAAAGCAATTATTTCAGGCTCTATGGTACCAAACGGGCTGATATTTTGGAATAGTGATAAGAATAATGGTACGAAACGAAATTAGTCTTTAAATATGCGTAAAGTTGAAATTCTGAAAAAATCATTTTTCTTTAAGGCAAAATTTTCTTTATTTAGGACTTGGGTTCGAGCCTTAAAAGCCATTTTTTTCGGGCTGTATGGTACGAACGCGGCTGATATTTTGGAGTAGTGATAAAAATCATGGTCCAAAACGAAATAATTCTTTAAATCTGCATAAAGTTGAATTTCTGAAAAAAACATTTTTCTAATAGTCACTAATTTCAGACTTGGGTTCGAGACTTAAAAGCAATTATTTCAGGCTCTATGGTACCAAACGGGTTGAAATTTTGGAATAGTGATAAGAATCATCGTCCAAAACGAAAATCAGTCCCTAAATCTACATTAAGTTGCATTTCTGGAACATTCACCTTTCCTGAGGGCTCTGATTTCAGACTTAAGTTCGAACTTTAAAAGACATTTTTGCCAACTCTATTGTACCAAACGGGCTGAAATATTGATATAGTGATAAGAATCATGGTCCAAAACGAAATCCGTCATTAAATCTAAATAAAGTTGCATTTCTGAAAAAAACATTTTTCTTTAAGGCAAAATTTTCTTAAATTAGGACTTGGGTTCGAGCCTTAAAAGCCATTTTTTCAGGCTGTATGGTACAAAACGGGCTGATATTTTGGAATAGTGATAAGATTAATGGTACGAAACGAAATTAGTCTTTAAATCTACATAAAGTTGAATTTCTGAAAAAAACATTTTTCTTATAGGCACTAATTTCAGACTTGGGTTCGAGACTTAAAAGCAATTATTTCAGGCTCTATGGTACCAAACGGGTTGAAATTTTGGAATAGTGATAAAAATCATAGTCCGCTACGAAATCAGTCGTAAAATCTGCATTAATTTGCATTTCTGGAAAAATCATTTTTCTTTAAGGCAAAATTTTCTTAATTTCAGACTTGGGTTCGAGCCTTTAAAGGCATTTTTCAGGCTGTATGGTACCAAACAGGTGGGAATTTTGGAATAGTGATAAGAATCATATTCCAAAACGAAATTTGTCCTTAAATCTTCATAAAGTTGGATTTCTGAAAAAAACATTATTCTTAAAGGCACTAATTTCAGGCTTGGGGTCGAGACTTAATTAATTTTTTCAGGCTCTATGGTTTCAAACGGGCTGAAATTTTAAAATTCTGATAAGAATCATAGTCCGCTACGAAATCAGTAGTAAAATCTGCATTTCTGGAAAATTCACCTTTCTTGAGGGCACTGATTTCAGACTTGGGTTCGAACTTTAAAAGACGTTTTTGCCAACTCTATTCTTCCGAACCGGCTGAAATTTTGAAAACGTGATAAGTATCATTGTCCAAAACGAATTCAGTCCTAAAATCTGCATAAATTTGGAATTATTGAAAAATCATTTTTCTTATAGGCACTAATTTCAGACTTGGGTTCGAGACTTAAAAGCAATTATTTCAGGCTCTATGTTACCAAACGGGCTGATATTTTGGAATAGTGATAAGAATAATGGTACGAAACGAAATTAGTCCTTTAATCTGCATTAAGTTGAATTTCTGAAAAAAACATTTTTCTAATAGGCACTAATTTCAGACTTGGGTTCGAGACTTAAAAGCAATTATTTCAGGCTCTATGGTACAAACGGGTTGAAATTTTGGAATAGTGATAAGAATTATCGTCCAAAACGAAAATCAGTCCTTAAATCTACATTAAGTTGCATTTCTGGAAAATTCACCTTTCCTGAGGGCTCTGATTTCAGACTTGGGTTCGAACTTTAAAAGACATTTTTGCCAACTCTATTGTACCGAACGGGGTAAAATATTGATAAAGTGATAAGAATCATGGTCCAAAACGAAATCCGTCATTAAATCTAAATAAAGTTGCATTTCTGAAAAAATCATTTTTCTTTAAGGCAAAATTTTCTTAATTTAGGACTTGGGTTCGAGCCTTAAAAGCCATTTTTTTCGGGCTGTATGGTACGAACGCGGCTGATATTTTGGAATAGTGATAAAAATCATGGTCCAAAACGAAATAAGTCTTTAAATCTGCATAAAGTTGAATTTCTGAAAAAAACATTTTGCTTATAGGCACTAATTTCAGACGTGGGTTCGAGACATAAAAGCAATTATTTCAGGCTCTATGGTACCAAACGGGCTGATATTTTGGAATAGTGATAAGAATCATCGTCCTAAACGAAAATCAGTCCCTTAATCTACATTAAGTCGCATTTCTGGAAAATTCACCTTTCCTGAGGGCTCTGATTTCAGACCTGGGTTCGAACTTTAAAAGACATTTTTGCCAACTCTATTGTACCGAACGGGCTGAAATATTGATATAGTGATAAGAATCATGGTCCAAAACGAAATCCGTCATTAAATCTAAATAAAGTTGCATTTCTGAAAAAATCATTTTTCTTTATGGCAAAATTTTCTTAATTTAGGACTTGGGTTCGAGCCTTAAAAGCCATTTTTTTCGGGCTGTATGGTACGAACGCGGCTGATATTTTGGAATAGTGATAAGAATAATGGTACGAAACGAAATTAGTCTTTAAATCTGCATAAAGTTGAATTTCTGAAAAAAACATTTTTCTTATAGGCACTAATTTCAGACTTGGGTTCGAGACTTAAAAGCAATTATTTCAGGCTCTATGGTACCAAACGGGCTGATATTTTGGAATAGTGATAAGAATAATGGTACGAAACGAAATTAGTCCTTAAATCTGCATAAAGTTGAATTTCTGAAAAAAACATTTTTCTAATAGGCATTAATTTCAGACTTGGGTTTGAGACTTAAAAGCAATTATTTCAGGCTTTATGGTACCAAACGGGTTGAAATTTTGGAAAAGTGATAAGAATCATCGTCCAAAACGAAAATCAGTCCTTAAATCTACATTAAGTTGCATTTCTGGAAAATTCACCTTTCCTGAGGGCTCTGATTTCAGACTTGGGTTCGAACTTTAAAAGACATTTTTGCCAACTCTATTGTACCGAACGGGCTGAAATATTGATATAGTGATAAGAATCATGGTCCAAAACGAAATCCGTCATTAAATCTAAATAAAGTTGCATTTCTGAAAAAATCATTTTTCTTTAAGGCAAAATTTTCTTAATTTAGGACTTGGGTTCTAGCCTTAAAAGCCATTTTTTTCGGGCTGTATGGTACGAACGCGGCTGATATTTTGGAATAGTGATAAGAATCATGGTCCAAAACGAAATTAGTCTTTAAATCTGCGTAAAGTTGAAATTCTGAAAAAAACATTTTTCTAATAGGCACTAATTTCAGACTTGGGTTCGAGACTTAAAAGCAATTATTTCAGGCTCTATGTTACCAAACGGGCTGATATTTTGGAATAGTGATAAGAATAATGGTACGAAACGAAATTAGTCCTTAAATCTGCATTAAGTTGAATTTCTGAAAAAAACATTTTTCTAATAGGCACTAATTTCAGACTTGGGTTCGAGATTTAAATGCAATTATTTCAGGCTCTATGGTACCAAACGGGTTGAAATTTTGGAATAGTGATAAGAATCATCGTCCAAAACGAAAATCAGTCCTTAAATCTACATTAAGTTGCATTTCTGGAAAATTCACCTTTCCTGAGGGCTCTGATTTCAGACTTGGGTTCGAACTTTAAAAGACATTTTTGCCAACTCTATTGTACCGAATGGGCTGAAATATTGATATAGTGATAAGAATCATGGTCCAAAACGAAATCCGTCATTAAATCTAAATAAAGATGCATTTCTGAAAAAATCATTTTTCTTTAAGGCAAAATTTTCTTAATTTAGGACTTGGGTTCGAGCCTTAAAAGCCATTTTTTTCGGGCTGTATGGTACGAACGCGGCTGATATTTTGGAATAGTGATAAAAATCATGGTCCAAAACGAAATAAGTCTTTAAATCTGCATAAAGTTGAATTTCTGAAAAAAACATTTTTCTTATAGGCACTAATTTCAGACGTGGGTTCGAGACTTAAAAGCAATTATTTCAGGCTCTATGGTACCAAACGGGCTGATATTTTGGAATAGTGATAAGAATGATGGTACGATACGAAATAAGTCCTTAAATCTGCATAAAGTTGAATTTCTGAAAAAAACATTTTTCTTATAGGCACTAATTTCAGACTTGGGTTCGAGACTTAAAAGCAATTATTTCAGGCTCTATGGTACCAAACGTTCTGAAATTTTGGAATAGTGATAAGAATCATCGTCCAAAACGAAAATCAGTCCTTAAATCTACATTAAGTTGCATTTCTGGAAAATTCACCTTTCCTGAGGGCTCTGATTTCAGACTTGGGTTCGAACTTTAAAAGACATTTTTGCCAACTCTATTGTACCGAACGGGGTGAAATATTGATAAAGTGATAAGAATCATGGTCCAAAACGAAATCCGTCATTAAATCTAAATAAAGTTGCATTTCTGAAAAAATCATTTTTCTTTAAGGCAAAATTTTCTTAATTTAGGACTTGGGTTCGAGCCTTAAAAGCCATTTTTTTCGGGCTGTATGGTACGAACGCGGCTGATATTTTGGAATAGTGATAAGAATCATGGTCCAAAACGAAATAAGTCTTTAAATCTGCATAAAGTTGAATTTCTGAAAAAAACATTTTTCTTATAGGCACTAATTTCAGACGTGGGTTCGAGACTTAAAAGCAATTATTTCAGGCTCTATGGTACCAAACGGGTTGAAATTTTGGAATAGTGATAAGAATCATCGTCCAAAACGAAAATCAGTCCTTAAATCTACATTAAGTTGCATTTCTGGAAAATTCACCTTTCCTGAGGGCTCTGATTTCAGACTTGGGTTCGAACTTTAAAAGACATTTTTGCCAACTCTATTGTACCGAACGGGCTGAAATATTGATATAGTGATAAGAATCATGGTCCAAAACGAAATCCGTCATTAAATCTAAATAAAGATGCATTTCTGAAAAAATCATTTTTCTTTAAGGCAAAATTTTCTTAATTTAGGACTTGGGTTCGAGCCTTAAAAGCCATTTTTTTTCGGGCTGTATGGTACGAACGCGGCTGATATTTTGGAATAGTGATAAAAATCATGGTCCAAAACGAAATAAGTCTTTAAATCTGCATAAAGTTGAATTTCTGAAAAAAACATTTTTCTTATAGGCACTAATTTCAGACGTGGGTTCGAGACTTAAAAGCAATTATTTCAGGCTCTATGGTACCAAACGGGCTGATATTTTGGAATAGTGATAAGAATGATGGTACGATACGAAATAAGTCCTTAAATCTGCATAAAGTTGAATTTCTGAAAAAAACATTTTTCTTATAGGCACTAATTTCAGACGTGGGTTCGAGACTTAAAAGCAATTATTTCAGGCTCTATGGTACCAAACGGGCTGATATTTTGGAATAGTGATAAGAATGATGGTACGATACGAAATAAGTCCTTAAATCTGCATAAAGTTGAATTTCTGAAAAAAACATTTTTCTTATAGGCACTAATTTCAGACTTGGGTTCGAGACTTAAAAGCAATTATTTCAGGCTCTATGGTACCAAACGTTCTGAAATTTTGGAATAGTGATAAGAATCATCGTCCAAAACGAAAATCAGTCCTTAAATCTACATTAAGTTGCATTTCTGGAAAATTCACCTTTCCTGAGGGCTCTGATTTCAGACTTGGGTTCGAACTTTAAAAGACATTTTTGCCAACTCTATTGTACCGAACGGGGTGAAATATTGATAAAGTGATAAGAATCATGGTCCAAAACGAAATCCGTCATTAAATCTAAATAAAGTTGCATTTCTGAAAAAATCATTTTTCTTTAAGGCAAAATTTTCTTAATTTAGGACTTGGGTTCGAGCCTTAAAAGCCATTTTTTTCGGGCTGTATGGTACGAACGCGGCTGATATTTTGGAATAGTGATAAAAATCATGGTCCAAAACGAAATAAGTCTTTAAATCTGCATAAAGTTGAATTTCTGAAAAAAACATTTTTCTTATAGGCACTAATTTCAGACGTGGGTTCGAGACTTAAAAGCAATTATTTCAGGCTCTATGGTACCAAACGTTCTGAAATTTTGGAATAGTGATAAGAATCATCGTCCAAAACAAAAATCAGTCCTTAAATCTACATTAAGTTGCATTTCTGGAAAATTCACCTTTCCTGAGGGCTCTGATTTCAGACTTGGGTTCGAACTTTAAAAGACATTTTTGCCAACTCTATTGTACCGAACGGGGTGAAATATTGATAAAGTGATAAGAATCATGGTCCAAAACGAAATCCGTCATTAAATCTAAATAAAGTTGCATTTCTGAAAAAATCATTTTTCTTTAAGGCAAAATTTTCTTAATTTAGGACTTGGGTTCTAGCCTTAAAAGCCATTTTTTTCGGGCTGTATGGTACGAACGCGGCTGATATTTTGAAATAGTGATAAAAATCATGGTCCAAAACGAAATAAGTCTTTAAATCTGCATAAAGTTGAATTTCTGAAAAAAACATTTTTCTTATAGGCACTAATTTCAGACGTGGGTTCGAGACTTAAAAGCAATTATTTCAGGCTCTATGGTACCAAACGGGCTGATATTTTGGAATAGTGATAAGAATGATGGTACGATACGAAATTAGTCCTTAAATCTGCATAAAGTTGAATTTCTGAAAAAAACATTTTTCTTATAGGCACTAATTTCAGACTTGGGTTCGAGACTTAAAAGCAATTATTTCAGGCTCTATGGTACCAAACGTTCTGAAATTTTGGAATAGTGATAAGAATCATCGTCCAAAACGAAAATCAGTCCTTAAATCTACATTAAGTTGCATTTCTGGAAAATTCACCTTTCCTGAGGGCTCTGATTTCAGACTTGGGTTCGAACTTTAAAAGACATTTTTGCCAACTCTATTGTACCGAACGGGGTGAAATATTGATAAAGTGATAAGAATCATGGTCCAAAACGAAATCCGTCATTAAATCTAAATAAAGTTGCATTTCTGAAAAAATCATTTTTCTTTAAGGCAAAATTTTCTTAATTTAGGACTTGGGTTCGAGCCTTAAAAGCCATTTTTTTCGGGCTGTATGGTACGAACGCGGCTGATATTTTGGAATAGTGATAAAAATCATGGTCCAAAACGAAATAAGTCTTTAAATCTGCATAAAGTTGAATTTCTGAAAAAAACATTTTTCTTATAGGCACTAATTTCAGACGTGGGTTCGAGACTTAAAAGCAATTATTTCAGGCTCTATGGTACCAAACGTTCTGAAATTTTGGAATAGTGATAAGAATCATCGTCCAAAACAAAAATCAGTCCTTAAATCTACATTAAGTTGCATTTCTGGAAAATTCACCTTTCCTGAGGGCTCTGATTTCAGACTTGGGTTCGAACTTTAAAAGACATTTTTGCCAACTCTATTGTACCGAACGGGGTGAAATATTGATAAAGTGATAAGAATCATGGTCCAAAACGAAATCCGTCATTAAATCTAAATAAAGTTGCATTTCTGAAAAAATCATTTTTCTTTAAGGCAAAATTTTCTTAATTTAGGACTTGGGTTCTAGCCTTAAAAGCCATTTTTTTCGGGCTGTATGGTACGAACGCGGCTGATATTTTGAAATAGTGATAAAAATCATGGTCCAAAACGAAATAAGTCTTTAAATCTGCATAAAGTTGAATTTCTGAAAAAAACATTTTTCTTATAGGCACTAATTTCAGACGTGGGTTCGAGACTTAAAAGCAATTATTTCAGGCTCTATGGTACCAAACGGGCTGATATTTTGGAATAGTGATAAGAATGATGGTACGATACGAAATTAGTCCTTAAATCTGCATAAAGTTGAATTTCTGAAAAAAACATTTTTCTAATAGGCACTAATTTCAGACTTGGGTTCGAGACTTAAAAGCAATTATTTCAGGCTCTATGGTACCAAACGGGTTGAAATTTTGGAATAGTGATAAGAATCATCGTCCAAAACGAAAATCAGTCCTTAAATCTACATTAAGTTGCATTTCTGGAAAATTCACCTTTCCTGAGGGCTCTGATTTCAGACTTGGGTTCGAACTTTAAAAGACATTTTTGCCAACTCTATTGTACCGAACGGGCTGAAATATTGATATAGTGATAAAAATCATGGTCCAAAACGAAATCCGTCATTAAATCTAAATAAAGTTGCATTTCTGAAAAAATCATTTTTCTTTAAGGCAAAATTTTCTTAATTTAGGACTTGGGTTCTAGCCTTAAAAGCCATTTTTTTCGGGCTGTATGGTACGAACGCGGCTGATATTTTGGAATAGTGATAAGAATCATGGTCCAAAACGAAATTAGTCTTTAAATCTGCGTAAAGTTGAAATTCTGAAAAAAACATTTTTCTAACAGGCACTAATTTCAGACTTGGGTTCGAGACTTAAAAGCAATTATTTCAGGCTCTTTCAGGGTACCAACCAAACGTTCTGAAATTTTGGAATAGTGATAAGAATCATCGTCCAAAACGAAAATCAGTCCCTAAATCTACATTAAGTTGCATTTCTGGAAAATTCACCTTTCCTGAGGGCTCTGATTTCAGACTTGGGTTCGAACTTTAAAAGACATTTTTGCCAACTCTATTGTACCGAACGGGGTGAAATATTGATAAAGTGATAAGAATCATGGTCCAAAACGAAATCCGTCATTAAATCTAAATAAAGTTGCATTTCTGAAAAAATCATTTTTCTTTAAGGCAAAATTTTCTTAATTTAGGACTTGGGTTCGAGCCTTAAAAGCCATTTTTTTCGGGCTGTATGGTACGAACGCGGCTGATATTTTGGAATAGTGATAAAAATCATGGTCCAAAACGAAATAAGTCTTTAAATCTGCATAAAGTTGAATTTCTGAAAAAAACATTTTTCTTATAGGCACTAATTTCAGACGTGGGTTCGAGACTTAAAAGCAATTATTTCAGGCTCTATGGTACCAAACGGGCTGATATTTTGGAATAGTGATAAGAATGATGGTACGATACGAAATAAGTTCTTAAATCTGCATAAAGTTGAATTTCTGAAAAAAACATTTTTCTAATAGGCACTAATTTCAGACTTGGGTTCGAGACTTAAAAGCAATTATTTCAGGCTCTATGGTACCAAACGGGTTGAAATTTTGGAATAGTGATAAGAATCATCGTCCAAAACGAAAATCAGTCCTTAAATCTACATTAAGTTGCATTTCTGGAAAATTCACCTTTCCTGAGGGCTCTGATTTCAGACTTGGGTTCGAACTTTAAAAGACATTTTTGCCAACTCTATTGTACCGAACGGGCTGAAATATTGATATAGTGATAAGAATCATGGTCCAAAACGAAATCCGTCATTAAATCTAAATAAAGTTGCATTTCTGAAAAAATCATTTTTCTTTAAGGCAAAATTTTCTTAATTTAGGACTTGGGTTCTAGCCTTAAAAGCCATTTTTTTCGGGCTGTATGGTACGAACGCGGCTGATATTTTGGAATAGTGATAAGAATCATGGTCCAAAACGAAATTAGTCTTTAAATCTGCGTAAAGTTGAAATTCTGAAAAAAACATTTTTCTAATAGGCACTAATTTCAGACTTGGGTTCGAGACTTAAAAGCAATTATTTCAGGCTCTATGTTACCAAACGGGCTGATATTTTGGAATAGTGATAAGAATAATGGTACGAAACGAAATTAGTCCTTAAATCTGCATTAAGTTGAATTTCTGAAAAAAACATTTTTCTAATAGGCACTAATTTCAGACTTGGGTTCGAGATTTAAATGCAATTATTTCAGGCTCTATGGTACCAAACGGGTTGAAATTTTGGAATAGTGATAAGAATCATCGTCCAAAACGAAAATCAGTCCTTAAATCTACATTAAGTTGCATTTCTGGAAAATTCACCTTTCCTGAGGGCTCTGATTTCAGACTTGGGTTCGAACTTTAAAAGACATTTTTGCCAACTCTATTGTACCGAATGGGCTGAAATATTGATATAGTGATAAGAATCATGGTCCAAAACGAAATCCGTCATTAAATCTAAATAAAGATGCATTTCTGAAAAAATCATTTTTCTTTAAGGCAAAATTTTCTTAATTTAGGACTTGGGTTCGAGCCTTAAAAGCCATTTTTTTCGGGCTGTATGGTACGAACGCGGCTGATATTTTGGAATAGTGATAAAAATCATGGTCCAAAACGAAATAAGTCTTTAAATCTGCATAAAGTTGAATTTCTGAAAAAAACATTTTTCTTATAGGCACTAATTTCAGACGTGGGTTCGAGACTTAAAAGCAATTATTTCAGGCTCTATGGTACCAAACGGGCTGATATTTTGGAATAGTGATAAGAATGATGGTACGATACGAAATAAGTTCTTAAATCTGCATAAAGTTGAATTTCTGAAAAAAACATTTTTCTAATAGGCACTAATTTCAGACTTGGGTTCGAGACTTAAAAGCAATTATTTCAGGCTCTATGGTACCAAACGGGTTGAAATTTTGGAATAGTGATAAGAATCATCGTCCAAAACGAAAATCAGTCCTTAAATCTACATTAAGTTGCATTTCTGGAAAATTCACCTTTCCTGAGGGCTCTGATTTCAGACTTGGGTTCGAACTTTAAAAGACATTTTTGCCAACTCTATTGTACCGAACGGGGTGAAATATTGATAAAGTGATAAGAATCATGGTCCAAAACGAAATCCGTCATTAAATCTAAATAAAGTTGCATTTCTGAAAAAATCATTTTTCTTTAAGGCAAAATTTTCTTAATTTAGGACTTGGGTTCGAGCCTTAAAAGCCATTTTTTTCGGGCTGTATGGTACGAACGCGGCTGATATTTTGGAATAGTGATAAGAATCATGGTCCAAAACGAAATAAGTCTTTAAATCTGCATAAAGTTGAATTTCTGAAAAAAACATTTTTCTTATAGGCACTAATTTCAGACGTGGGTTCGAGACTTAAAAGCAATTATTTCAGGCTCTATGGTACCAAACGGGTTGAAATTTTGGAATAGTGATAAGAATCATCGTCCAAAACGAAAATCAGTCCTTAAATCTACATTAAGTTGCATTTCTGGAAAATTCACCTTTCCTGAGGGCTCTGATTTCAGACTTGGGTTCGAACTTTAAAAGACATTTTTGCCAACTCTATTGTACCGAACGGGCTGAAATATTGATATAGTGATAAGAATCATGGTCCAAAACGAAATCCGTCATTAAATCTAAATAAAGATGCATTTCTGAAAAAATCATTTTTCTTTAAGGCAAAATTTTCTTAATTTAGGACTTGGGTTCGAGCCTTAAAAGCCATTTTTTTCGGGCTGTATGGTACGAACGCGGCTGATATTTTGGAATAGTGATAAAAATCATGGTCCAAAACGAAATAAGTCTTTAAATCTGCATAAAGTTGAATTTCTGAAAAAAACATTTTTCTTATAGGCACTAATTTCAGACGTGGGTTCGAGACTTAAAAGCAATTATTTCAGGCTCTATGGTACCAAACGGGCTGATATTTTGGAATAGTGATAAGAATGATGGTACGATACGAAATAAGTCCTTAAATCTGCATAAAGTTGAATTTCTGAAAAAAACATTTTTCTTATAGGCACTAATTTCAGACTTGGGTTCGAGACTTAAAAGCAATTATTTCAGGCTCTATGGTACCAAACGTTCTGAAATTTTGGAATAGTGATAAGAATCATCGTCCAAAACGAAAATCAGTCCTTAAATCTACATTAAGTTGCATTTCTGGAAAATTCACCTTTCCTGAGGGCTCTGATTTCAGACTTGGGTTCGAACTTTAAAAGACATTTTTGCCAACTCTATTGTACCGAACGGGGTGAAATATTGATAAAGTGATAAGAATCATGGTCCAAAACGAAATCCGTCATTAAATCTAAATAAAGTTGCATTTCTGAAAAAATCATTTTTCTTTAAGGCAAAATTTTCTTAATTTAGGACTTGGGTTCGAGCCTTAAAAGCCATTTTTTTCGGGCTGTATGGTACGAACGCGGCTGATATTTTGGAATAGTGATAAAAATCATGGTCCAAAACGAAATAAGTCTTTAAATCTGCATAAAGTTGAATTTCTGAAAAAAACATTTTTCTTATAGGCACTAATTTCAGACGTGGGTTCGAGACTTAAAAGCAATTATTTCAGGCTCTATGGTACCAAACGTTCTGAAATTTTGGAATAGTGATAAGAATCATCGTCCAAAACAAAAATCAGTCCTTAAATCTACATTAAGTTTCATTTCTGGAAAATTCACCTTTCCTGAGGGCTCTGATTTCAGACTTGGGTTCGAACTTTAAAAGACATTTTTGCCAACTCTATTGTACCGAACGGGGTGAAATATTGATAAAGTGATAAGAATCATGGTCCAAAACGAAATCCGTCATTAAATCTAAATAAAGTTGCATTTCTGAAAAAATCATTTTTCTTTAAGGCAAAATTTTCTTAATTTAGGACTTGGGTTCGAGCCTTAAAAGCCACTTTTTTCGGGCTGTATGGTACGAACGCGGCTGATATTTTGGAATAGTGATAAGAATCATGGTCCAAAACGAAATAAGTCTTTAAATCTGCATAAAGTTGAATTTCTGAAAAAAACATTTTTCTTATAGGCACTAATTTCAGACGTGGGTTCGAGACTTAAAAGCAATTATTTCAGGCTCTATGGTACCAAACGGGTTGAAATTTTGGAATAGTGATAAGAATCATCGTCCAAAACGAAAATCAGTCCTTAAATCTACATTAAGTTGCATTTCTGGAAAATTCACCTTTCCTGAGGGCTCTGATTTCAGACTTGGGTTCGAACTTTAAAAGACATTTTTGCCAACTCTATTGTACCGAACGGGCTGAAATATTGATATAGTGATAAGAATCATGGTCCAAAACGAAATCCGTCATTAAATCTAAATAAAGATGCATTTCTGAAAAAATCATTTTTCTTTAAGGCAAAATTTTCTTAATTTAGGACTTGGGTTCGAGCCTTAAAAGCCATTTTTTTCGGGCTGTATGGTACGAACGCGGCTGATATTTTGGAATAGTGATAAAAATCATGGTCCAAAACGAAATAAGTCTTTAAATCTGCATAAAGTTGAATTTCTGAAAAAAACATTTTTCTTATAGGCACTAATTTCAGACGTGGGTTCGAGACTTAAAAGCAATTATTTCAGGCTCTATGGTACCAAACGGGCTGATATTTTGGAATAGTGATAAGAATGATGGTACGATACGAAATAAGTCCTTAAATCTGCATAAAGTTGAATTTCTGAAAAAAACATTTTTCTTATAGGCACTAATTTCAGACTTGGGTTCGAGACTTAAAAGCAATTATTTCAGGCTCTATGGTACCAAACGTTCTGAAATTTTGGAATAGTGATAAGAATCATCGTCCAAAACGAAAATCAGTCCTTAAATCTACATTAAGTTGCATTTCTGGAAAATTCACCTTTCCTGAGGGCTCTGATTTCAGACTTGGGTTCGAACTTTAAAAGACATTTTTGCCAACTCTATTGTACCGAACGGGGTGAAATATTGATAAAGTGATAAGAATCATGGTCCAAAACGAAATCCGTCATTAAATCTAAATAAAGTTGCATTTCTGAAAAAATCATTTTTCTTTAAGGCAAAATTTTCTTAATTTAGGACTTGGGTTCGAGCCTTAAAAGCCATTTTTTTCGGGCTGTATGGTACGAACGCGGCTGATATTTTGGAATAGTGATAAAAATCATGGTCCAAAACGAAATAAGTCTTTAAATCTGCATAAAGTTGAATTTCTGAAAAAAACATTTTTCTTATAGGCACTAATTTCAGACTTGGGTTCGAGACTTAAAAGCAATTATTTCAGGCTCTATGGTACCAAACGGGTTGAAATTTTGGAATAGTGATAAGAATCATCGTCCAAAACGAAAATCAGTCCTTAAATCTACATTAAGTTGCATTTCTGGAAAATTCACCTTTCCTGAGGGCTCTGATTTCAGACTTGGGTTCGAACTTTAAAAGACATTTTTGCCAACTCTATTGTACCGAACGGGCTGAAATATTGATATAGTGATAAGAATCATGGTCCAAAACGAAATCCGTCATTAAATCTAAATAAAGTTGCATTTCTGAAAAAATCATTTTTCTTTAAGGCAAAATTTTCTTAATTTAGGACTTGGGTTCTAGCCTTAAAAGCCATTTTTTTCGGGCTGTATGGTACGAACGCGGCTGATATTTTGGAATAGTGATAAGAATCATGGTCCAAAACGAAATTAGTCTTTAAATCTGCGTAAAGTTGAAATTCTGAAAAAAACATTTTTCTAATAGGCACTAATTTCAGACTTGGGTTCGAGACTTAAAAGCAATTATTTCAGGCTCTATGTTACCAAACGGGCTGATATTTTGGAATAGTGATAAGAATAATGGTACGAAACGAAATTAGTCCTTAAATCTGCATTAAGTTGAATTTCTGAAAAAAACATTTTTCTAATAGGCACTAATTTCAGACTTGGGTTCGAGATTTAAATGCAATTATTTCAGGCTCTATGGTACCAAACGGGTTGAAATTTTGGAATAGTGATAAGAATCATCGTCCAAAACGAAAATCAGTCCTTAAATCTACATTAAGTTGCATTTCTGGAAAATTCACCTTTCCTGAGGGCTCTGATTTCAGACTTGGGTTCGAACTTTAAAAGACATTTTTGCCAACTCTATTGTACCGAATGGGCTGAAATATTGATATAGTGATAAGAATCATGGTCCAAAACGAAATCCGTCATTAAATCTAAATAAAGATGCATTTCTGAAAAAATCATTTTTCTTTAAGGCAAAATTTTCTTAATTTAGGACTTGGGTTCGAGCCTTAAAAGCCATTTTTTTCGGGCTGTATGGTACGAACGCGGCTGATATTTTGGAATAGTGATAAAAATCATGGTCCAAAACGAAATAAGTCTTTAAATCTGCATAAAGTTGAATTTCTGAAAAAAACATTTTTCTTATAGGCACTAATTTCAGACGTGGGTTCGAGACTTAAAAGCAATTATTTCAGGCTCTATGGTACCAAACGGGCTGATATTTTGGAATAGTGATAAGAATGATGGTACGATACGAAATAAGTTCTTAAATCTGCATAAAGTTGAATTTCTGAAAAAAACATTTTTCTAATAGGCACTAATTTCAGACTTGGGTTCGAGACTTAAAAGCAATTATTTCAGGCTCTATGGTACCAAACGGGTTGAAATTTTGGAATAGTGATAAGAATCATCGTCCAAAACGAAAATCAGTCCTTAAATCTACATTAAGTTGCATTTCTGGAAAATTCACCTTTCCTGAGGGCTCTGATTTCAGACTTGGGTTCGAACTTTAAAAGACATTTTTGCCAACTCTATTGTACCGAACGGGGTGAAATATTGATAAAGTGATAAGAATCATGGTCCAAAACGAAATCCGTCATTAAATCTAAATAAAGTTGCATTTCTGAAAAAATCATTTTTCTTTAAGGCAAAATTTTCTTAATTTAGGACTTGGGTTCGAGCCTTAAAAGCCATTTTTTTCGGGCTGTATGGTACGAACGCGGCTGATATTTTGGAATAGTGATAAGAATCATGGTCCAAAACGAAATAAGTCTTTAAATCTGCATAAAGTTGAATTTCTGAAAAAAACATTTTTCTTATAGGCACTAATTTCAGACGTGGGTTCGAGACTTAAAAGCAATTATTTCAGGCTCTATGGTACCAAACGGGTTGAAATTTTGGAATAGTGATAAGAATCATCGTCCAAAACGAAAATCAGTCCTTAAATCTACATTAAGTTGCATTTCTGGAAAATTCACCTTTCCTGAGGGCTCTGATTTCAGACTTGGGTTCGAACTTTAAAAGACATTTTTGCCAACTCTATTGTACCGAACGGGCTGAAATATTGATATAGTGATAAGAATCATGGTCCAAAACGAAATCCGTCATTAAATCTAAATAAAGATGCATTTCTGAAAAAATCATTTTTCTTTAAGGCAAAATTTTCTTAATTTAGGACTTGGGTTCGAGCCTTAAAAGCCATTTTTTTCGGGCTGTATGGTACGAACGCGGCTGATATTTTGGAATAGTGATAAAAATCATGGTCCAAAACGAAATAAGTCTTTAAATCTGCATAAAGTTGAATTTCTGAAAAAAACATTTTTCTTATAGGCACTAATTTCAGACGTGGGTTCGAGACTTAAAAGCAATTATTTCAGGCTCTATGGTACCAAACGGGCTGATATTTTGGAATAGTGATAAGAATGATGGTACGATACGAAATAAGTCCTTAAATCTGCATAAAGTTGAATTTCTGAAAAAAACATTTTTCTTATAGGCACTAATTTCAGACTTGGGTTCGAGACTTAAAAGCAATTATTTCAGGCTCTATGGTACCAAACGTTCTGAAATTTTGGAATAGTGATAAGAATCATCGTCCAAAACGAAAATCAGTCCTTAAATCTACATTAAGTTGCATTTCTGGAAAATTCACCTTTCCTGAGGGCTCTGATTTCAGACTTGGGTTCGAACTTTAAAAGACATTTTTGCCAACTCTATTGTACCGAACGGGGTGAAATATTGATAAAGTGATAAGAATCATGGTCCAAAACGAAATCCGTCATTAAATCTAAATAAAGTTGCATTTCTGAAAAAATCATTTTTCTTTAAGGCAAAATTTTCTTAATTTAGGACTTGGGTTCGAGCCTTAAAAGCCATTTTTTTCGGGCTGTATGGTACGAACGCGGCTGATATTTTGGAATAGTGATAAAAATCATGGTCCAAAACGAAATAAGTCTTTAAATCTGCATAAAGTTGAATTTCTGAAAAAAACATTTTTCTTATAGGCACTAATTTCAGACGTGGGTTCGAGACTTAAAAGCAATTATTTCAGGCTCTATGGTACCAAACGTTCTGAAATTTTGGAATAGTGATAAGAATCATCGTCCAAAACAAAAATCAGTCCTTAAATCTACATTAAGTTTCATTTCTGGAAAATTCACCTTTCCTGAGGGCTCTGATTTCAGACTTGGGTTCGAACTTTAAAAGACATTTTTGCCAACTCTATTGTACCGAACGGGGTGAAATATTGATAAAGTGATAAGAATCATGGTCCAAAACGAAATCCGTCATTAAATCTAAATAAAGTTGCATTTCTGAAAAAATCATTTTTCTTTAAGGCAAAATTTTCTTAATTTAGGACTTGGGTTCGAGCCTTAAAAGCCACTTTTTTCGGGCTGTATGGTACGAACGCGGCTGATATTTTGGAATAGTGATAAGAATCATGGTCCAAAACGAAATAAGTCTTTAAATCTGCATAAAGTTGAATTTCTGAAAAAAACATTTTTCTTATAGGCACTAATTTCAGACGTGGGTTCGAGACTTAAAAGCAATTATTTCAGGCTCTATGGTACCAAACGGGTTGAAATTTTGGAATAGTGATAAGAATCATCGTCCAAAACGAAAATCAGTCCTTAAATCTACATTAAGTTGCATTTCTGGAAAATTCACCTTTCCTGAGGGCTCTGATTTCAGACTTGGGTTCGAACTTTAAAAGACATTTTTGCCAACTCTATTGTACCGAACGGGCTGAAATATTGATATAGTGATAAGAATCATGGTCCAAAACGAAATCCGTCATTAAATCTAAATAAAGATGCATTTCTGAAAAAATCATTTTTCTTTAAGGCAAAATTTTCTTAATTTAGGACTTGGGTTCGAGCCTTAAAAGCCATTTTTTTCGGGCTGTATGGTACGAACGCGGCTGATATTTTGGAATAGTGATAAAAATCATGGTCCAAAACGAAATAAGTCTTTAAATCTGCATAAAGTTGAATTTCTGAAAAAAACATTTTTCTTATAGGCACTAATTTCAGACGTGGGTTCGAGACTTAAAAGCAATTATTTCAGGCTCTATGGTACCAAACGGGCTGATATTTTGGAATAGTGATAAGAATGATGGTACGATACGAAATAAGTCCTTAAATCTGCATAAAGTTGAATTTCTGAAAAAAACATTTTTCTTATAGGCACTAATTTCAGACTTGGGTTCGAGACTTAAAAGCAATTATTTCAGGCTCTATGGTACCAAACGTTCTGAAATTTTGGAATAGTGATAAGAATCATCGTCCAAAACGAAAATCAGTCCTTAAATCTACATTAAGTTGCATTTCTGGAAAATTCACCTTTCCTGAGGGCTCTGATTTCAGACTTGGGTTCGAACTTTAAAAGACATTTTTGCCAACTCTATTGTACCGAACGGGGTGAAATATTGATAAAGTGATAAGAATCATGGTCCAAAACGAAATCCGTCATTAAATCTAAATAAAGTTGCATTTCTGAAAAAATCATTTTTCTTTAAGGCAAAATTTTCTTAATTTAGGACTTGGGTTCGAGCCTTAAAAGCCATTTTTTTCGGGCTGTATGGTACGAACGCGGCTGATATTTTGGAATAGTGATAAAAATCATGGTCCAAAACGAAATAAGTCTTTAAATCTGCATAAAGTTGAATTTCTGAAAAAAACATTTTTCTTATAGGCACTAATTTCAGACGTGGGTTCGAGACTTAAAAGCAATTATTTCAGGCTCTATGGTACCAAACGTTCTGAAATTTTGGAATAGTGATAAGAATCATCGTCCAAAACAAAAATCAGTCCTTAAATCTACATTAAGTTGCATTTCTGGAAAATTCACCTTTCCTGAGGGCTCTGATTTCAGACTTGGGTTCGAACTTTAAAAGACATTTTTGCCAACTCTATTGTACCGAACGGGGTGAAATATTGATAAAGTGATAAGAATCATGGTCCAAAACGAAATCCGTCATTAAATCTAAATAAAGTTGCATTTCTGAAAAAATCATTTTTCTTTAAGGCAAAATTTTCTTAATTTAGGACTTGGGTTCTAGCCTTAAAAGCCATTTTTTTCGGGCTGTATGGTACGAACGCGGCTGATATTTTGAAATAGTGATAAAAATCATGGTCCAAAACGAAATAAGTCTTTAAATCTGCATAAAGTTGAATTTCTGAAAAAAACATTTTTCTTATAGGCACTAATTTCAGACGTGGGTTCGAGACTTAAAAGCAATTATTTCAGGCTCTATGGTACCAAACGGGCTGATATTTTGGAATAGTGATAAGAATGATGGTACGATACGAAATTAGTCCTTAAATCTGCATAAAGTTGAATTTCTGAAAAAAACATTTTTCTTATAGGCACTAATTTCAGACTTGGGTTCGAGACTTAAAAGCAATTATTTCAGGCTCTATGGTACCAAACGTTCTGAAATTTTGGAATAGTGATAAGAATCATCGTCCAAAACGAAAATCAGTCCTTAAATCTACATTAAGTTGCATTTCTGGAAAATTCACCTTTCCTGAGGGCTCTGATTTCAGACTTGGGTTCGAACTTTAAAAGACATTTTTGCCAACTCTATTGTACCGAACGGGGTGAAATATTGATAAAGTGATAAGAATCATGGTCCAAAACGAAATCCGTCATTAAATCTAAATAAAGTTGCATTTCTGAAAAAATCATTTTTCTTTAAGGCAAAATTTTCTTAATTTAGGACTTGGGTTCGAGCCTTAAAAGCCATTTTTTTCGGGCTGTATGGTACGAACGCGGCTGATATTTTGGAATAGTGATAAAAATCATGGTCCAAAACGAAATAAGTCTTTAAATCTGCATAAAGTTGAATTTCTGAAAAAAACATTTTTCTTATAGGCACTAATTTCAGACGTGGGTTCGAGACTTAAAAGCAATTATTTCAGGCTCTATGGTACCAAACGTTCTGAAATTTTGGAATAGTGATAAGAATCATCGTCCAAAACAAAAATCAGTCCTTAAATCTACATTAAGTTGCATTTCTGGAAAATTCACCTTTCCTGAGGGCTCTGATTTCAGACTTGGGTTCGAACTTTAAAAGACATTTTTGCCAACTCTATTGTACCGAACGGGGTGAAATATTGATAAAGTGATAAGAATCATGGTCCAAAACGAAATCCGTCATTAAATCTAAATAAAGTTGCATTTCTGAAAAAATCATTTTTCTTTAAGGCAAAATTTTCTTAATTTAGGACTTGGGTTCTAGCCTTAAAAGCCATTTTTTTCGGGCTGTATGGTACGAACGCGGCTGATATTTTGAAATAGTGATAAAAATCATGGTCCAAAACGAAATAAGTCTTTAAATCTGCATAAAGTTGAATTTCTGAAAAAAACATTTTTCTTATAGGCACTAATTTCAGACGTGGGTTCGAGACTTAAAAGCAATTATTTCAGGCTCTATGGTACCAAACGGGCTGATATTTTGGAATAGTGATAAGAATGATGGTACGATACGAAATTAGTCCTTAAATCTGCATAAAGTTGAATTTCTGAAAAAAACATTTTTCTAATAGGCACTAATTTCAGACTTGGGTTCGAGACTTAAAAGCAATTATTTCAGGCTCTATGGTACCAAACGGGTTGAAATTTTGGAATAGTGATAAGAATCATCGTCCAAAACGAAAATCAGTCCTTAAATCTACATTAAGTTGCATTTCTGGAAAATTCACCTTTCCTGAGGGCTCTGATTTCAGACTTGGGTTCGAACTTTAAAAGACATTTTTGCCAACTCTATTGTACCGAACGGGCTGAAATATTGATATAGTGATAAAAATCATGGTCCAAAACGAAATCCGTCATTAAATCTAAATAAAGTTGCATTTCTGAAAAAATCATTTTTCTTTAAGGCAAAATTTTCTTAATTTAGGACTTGGGTTCTAGCCTTAAAAGCCATTTTTTTCGGGCTGTATGGTACGAACGCGGCTGATATTTTGGAATAGTGATAAGAATCATGGTCCAAAACGAAATTAGTCTTTAAATCTGCGTAAAGTTGAAATTCTGAAAAAAACATTTTTCTAACAGGCACTAATTTCAGACTTGGGTTCGAGACTTAAAAGCAATTATTTCAGGCTCTTTCAGGGTACCAACCAAACGTTCTGAAATTTTGGAATAGTGATAAGAATCATCGTCCAAAACGAAAATCAGTCCCTAAATCTACATTAAGTTGCATTTCTGGAAAATTCACCTTTCCTGAGGGCTCTGATTTCAGACTTGGGTTCGAACTTTAAAAGACATTTTTGCCAACTCTATTGTACCGAACGGGGTGAAATATTGATAAAGTGATAAGAATCATGGTCCAAAACGAAATCCGTCATTAAATCTAAATAAAGTTGCATTTCTGAAAAAATCATTTTTCTTTAAGGCAAAATTTTTTTAATTTAGGACTTGGGTTCGAGCCTTAAAAGCCATTTTTTTCGGGCTGTATGGTACGAACGCGGCTGATATTTTGGAATAGTGATAAAAATCATGGTCCAAAACGAAATAAGTCTTTAAATCTGCATAAAGTTGAATTTCTGAAAAAAACATTTTTCTTATAGGCACTAATTTCAGACGTGGGTTCGAGACTTAAAAGCAATTATTTCAGGCTCTATGGTACCAAACGGGCTGATATTTTGGAATAGTGATAAGAATGATGGTACGATACGAAATAAGTTCTTAAATCTGCATAAAGTTGAATTTCTGAAAAAAACATTTTTCTAATAGGCACTAATTTCAGACTTGGGTTCGAGACTTAAAAGCAATTATTTCAGGCTCTATGGTACCAAACGGGTTGAAATTTTGGAATAGTGATAAGAATCATCGTCCAAAACGAAAATCAGTCCTTAAATCTACATTAAGTTGCATTTCTGGAAAATTCACCTTTCCTGAGGGCTCTGATTTCAGACTTGGGTTCGAACTTTAAAAGACATTTTTGCCAACTCTATTGTACCGAACGGGCTGAAATATTGATATAGTGATAAGAATCATGGTCCAAAACGAAATCCGTCATTAAATCTAAATAAAGTTGCATTTCTGAAAAAATCATTTTTCTTTAAGGCAAAATTTTCTTAATTTAGGACTTGGGTTCTAGCCTTAAAAGCCATTTTTTTCGGGCTGTATGGTACGAACGCGGCTGATATTTTGGAATAGTGATAAGAATCATGGTCCAAAACGAAATTAGTCTTTAAATCTGCGTAAAGTTGAAATTCTGAAAAAAACATTTTTCTAATAGGCACTAATTTCAGACTTGGGTTCGAGACTTAAAAGCAATTATTTCAGGCTCTATGTTACCAAACGGGCTGATATTTTGGAATAGTGATAAGAATAATGGTACGAAACGAAATTAGTCCTTAAATCTGCATTAAGTTGAATTTCTGAAAAAAACATTTTTCTAATAGGCACTAATTTCAGACTTGGGTTCGAGATTTAAATGCAATTATTTCAGGCTCTATGGTACCAAACGGGTTGAAATTTTGGAATAGTGATAAGAATCATCGTCCAAAACGAAAATCAGTCCTTAAATCTACATTAAGTTGCATTTCTGGAAAATTCACCTTTCCTGAGGGCTCTGATTTCAGACTTGGGTTCGAACTTTAAAAGACATTTTTGCCAACTCTATTGTACCGAATGGGCTGAAATATTGATATAGTGATAAGAATCATGGTCCAAAACGAAATCCGTCATTAAATCTAAATAAAGATGCATTTCTGAAAAAATCATTTTTCTTTAAGGCAAAATTTTCTTAATTTAGGACTTGGGTTCGAGCCTTAAAAGCCATTTTTTTCGGGCTGTATGGTACGAACGCGGCTGATATTTTGGAATAGTGATAAAAATCATGGTCCAAAACGAAATAAGTCTTTAAATCTGCATAAAGTTGAATTTCTGAAAAAAACATTTTTCTTATAGGCACTAATTTCAGACGTGGGTTCGAGACTTAAAAGCAATTATTTCAGGCTCTATGGTACCAAACGGGCTGATATTTTGGAATAGTGATAAGAATGATGGTACGATACGAAATAAGTCCTTAAATCTGCATAAAGTTGAATTTCTGAAAAAAACATTTTTCTTATAGGCACTAATTTCAGACTTGGGTTCGAGACTTAAAAGCAATTATTTCAGGCTCTATGGTACCAAACGTTCTGAAATTTTGGAATAGTGATAAGAATCATCGTCCAAAACGAAAATCAGTCCTTAAATCTACATTAAGTTGCATTTCTGGAAAATTCACCTTTCCTGAGGGCTCTGATTTCAGACTTGGGTTCGAACTTTAAAAGACATTTTTGCCAACTCTATTGTACCGAACGGGGTGAAATATTGATAAAGTGATAAGAATCATGGTCCAAAACGAAATCCGTCATTAAATCTAAATAAAGTTGCATTTCTGAAAAAATCATTTTTCTTTAAGGCAAAATTTTCTTAATTTAGGACTTGGGTTCGAGCCTTAAAAGCCATTTTTTTCGGGCTGTATGGTACGAACGCGGCTGATATTTTGGAATAGTGATAAGAATCATGGTCCAAAACGAAATAAGTCTTTAAATCTGCATAAAGTTGAATTTCTGAAAAAAACATTTTTCTTATAGGCACTAATTTCAGACGTGGGTTCGAGACTTAAAAGCAATTATTTCAGGCTCTATGGTACCAAACGGGTTGAAATTTTGGAATAGTGATAAGAATCATCGTCCAAAACGAAAATCAGTCCTTAAATCTACATTAAGTTGCATTTCTGGAAAATTCACCTTTCCTGAGGGCTCTGATTTCAGAC
The DNA here is from genome assembly GCA_026573805.1 of Hesperophylax magnus. Taxonomy (NCBI): domain Eukaryota; kingdom Metazoa; phylum Arthropoda; class Insecta; order Trichoptera; family Limnephilidae; genus Hesperophylax; species Hesperophylax magnus. Next base: position 5,587,384 of record JAIUSX010000088.1, read on the forward strand.
TTGGGTTCGAACTTTAAAAGACATTTTTGCCAACTCTATTGTACCGAACGGGCTGAAATATTGATATAGTGATAAGAATCATGGTCCAAAACGAAATCCGTCATTAAATCTAAATAAAGATGCATTTCTGAAAAAATCATTTTTCTTTAAGGCAAAATTTTCTTAATTTAGGACTTGGGTTCGAGCCTTAAAAGCCATTTTTTCGGGCTGTATGGTACGAACGCGGCTGATATTTTGGAATAGTGATAAAAATCATGGTCCAAAACGAAATAAGTCTTTAAATCTGCATAAAGTTGAATTTCTGAAAAAAACATTTTTCTTATAGGCACTAATTTCAGACGTGGGTTCGAGACTTAAAAGCAATTATTTCAGGCTCTATGGTACCAAACGGGCTGATATTTTGGAATAGTGATAAGAATGATGGTACGATACGAAATAAGTCCTTAAATCTGCATAAAGTTGAATTTCTGAAAAAAACATTTTTCTTATAGGCACTAATTTCAGACTTGGGTTCGAGACTTAAAAGCAATTATTTCAGGCTCTATGGTACCAAACGTTCTGAAATTTTGGAATAGTGATAAGAATCATCGTTCAAAACGAAAATCAGTCCTTAAATCTACATTAAGTTGCATTTCTGGAAAATTCACCTTTCCTGAGGGCTCTGATTTCAGACTTGGGTTCGAACTTTAAAAGACATTTTTGCCAACTCTATTGTACCGAACGGGGTGAAATATTGATAAAGTGATACGAATCATGGTCCAAAACGAAATCCGTCATTAAATCTAAATAAAGTTGCATTTCTGAAAAAATCATTTTTCTTTAAGGCAAAATTTTCTTAATTTAGGACTTGGGTTCGAGCCTTAAAAGCCATTTTTTTCGGGCTGTATGGTACGAACGCGGCTGATATTTTGGAATAGTGATAAAAATCATGGTCCAAAACGAAATAAGTCTTTAAATCTGCATAAAGTTGAATTTCTGAAAAAAACATTTTTCTTATAGGCACTAATTTCAGACGTGGGTTCGAGACTTAAAAGCAATTATTTCAGGCTCTATGGTACCAAACGTTCTGAAATTTTGGAATAGTGATAAGAATCATCGTCCAAAACAAAAATCAGTCCTTAAATCTACATTAAGTTTCATTTCTGGAAAATTCACCTTTCCTGAGGGCTCTGATTTCAGACTTGGGTTCGAACTTTAAAAGACATTTTTGCCAACTCTATTGTACCGAACGGGGTGAAATATTGATAAAGTGATAAGAATCATGGTCCAAAACGAAATCCGTCATTAAATCTAAATAAAGTTGCATTTCTGAAAAAATCATTTTTCTTTAAGGCAAAATTTTCTTAATTTAGGACTTGGGTTCTAGCCTTAAAAGCCATTTTTTTCGGGCTGTATGGTACGAACGCGGCTGATATTTTGAAATAGTGATAAAAATCATGGTCCAAAACGAAATAAGTCTTTAAATCTGCATAAAGTTGAATTTCTGAAAAAAACATTTTTCTTATAGGCACTAATTTCAGACGTGGGTTCGAGACTTAAAAGCAATTATTTCAGGCTCTATGGTACCAAACGGGCTGATATTTTGGAATAGTGATAAGAATGATGGTACGATACGAAATTAGTCCTTAAATCTGCATAAAGTTGAATTTCTGAAAAAAACATTTTTCTAATAGGCACTAATTTCAGACTTGGGTTCGAGACTTAAAAGCAATTATTTCAGGCTCTATGGTACCAAACGGGTTGAAATTTTGGAATAGTGATAAGAATCATCGTCCAAAACGAAAATCAGTCCTTAAATCTACATTAAGTTGCATTTCTGGAAAATTCACCTTTCCTGAGGGCTCTGATTTCAGACTTGGGTTCGAACTTTAAAAGACATTTTTGCCAACTCTATTGTACCGAACGGGGTGAAATATTGATAAAGTGATAAGAATCATGGTCCAAAACGAAATCCGTCATTAAATCTAAATAAAGTTGCATTTCTGAAAAAATCATTTTTCTTTAAGGCAAAATTTTCTTAATTTAGGACTTGGGTTCGAGCCTTAAAAGCCACTTTTTTCGGGCTGTATGGTACGAACGCGGCTGATATTTTGGAATAGTGATAAGAATCATGGTCCAAAACGAAATAAGTCTTTAAATCTGCATAAAGTTGAATTTCTGAAAAAAACATTTTTCTTATAGGCACTAATTTCAGACGTGGGTTCGAGACTTAAAAGCAATTATTTCAGGCTCTATGGTACCAAACGGGTTGAAATTTTGGAATAGTGATAAGAATCATCGTCCAAAACGAAAATCAGTCCTTAAATCTACATTAAGTTGCATTTCTGGAAAATTCACCTTTCCTGAGGGCTCTGATTTCAGACTTGGGTTCGAACTTTAAAAGACATTTTTGCCAACTCTATTGTACCGAACGGGCTGAAATATTGATATAGTGATAAGAATCATGGTCCAAAACGAAATCCGTCATTAAATCTAAATAAAGATGCATTTCTGAAAAAATCATTTTTCTTTAAGGCAAAATTTTCTTAATTTAGGACTTGGGTTCGAGCCTTAAAAGCCATTTTTTTCGGGCTGTATGGTACGAACGCGGCTGATATTTTGGAATAGTGATAAAAATCATGGTCCAAAACGAAATAAGTCTTTAAATCTGCATAAAGTTGAATTTCTGAAAAAAACATTTTTCTTATAGGCACTAATTTCAGACGTGGGTTCGAGACTTAAAAGCAATTATTTCAGGCTCTATGGTACCAAACGGGCTGATATTTTGGAATAGTGATAAGAATGATGGTACGATACGAAATAAGTCCTTAAATCTGCATAAAGTTGAATTTCTGAAAAAAACATTTTTCTTATAGGCACTAATTTCAGACTTGGGTTCGAGACTTAAAAGCAATTATTTCAGGCTCTATGGTACCAAACGTTCTGAAATTTTGGAATAGTGATAAGAATCATCGTCCAAAACGAAAATCAGTCCTTAAATCTACATTAAGTTGCATTTCTGGAAAATTCACCTTTCCTGAGGGCTCTGATTTCAGACTTGGGTTCGAACTTTAAAAGACATTTTTGCCAACTCTATTGTACCGAACGGGGTGAAATATTGATAAAGTGATAAGAATCATGGTCCAAAACGAAATCCGTCATTAAATCTAAATAAAGTTGCATTTCTGAAAAAATCATTTTTCTTTAAGGCAAAATTTTCTTAATTTAGGACTTGGGTTCGAGCCTTAAAAGCCATTTTTTTCGGGCTGTATGGTACGAACGCGGCTGATATTTTGGAATAGTGATAAAAATCATGGTCCAAAACGAAATAAGTCTTTAAATCTGCATAAAGTTGAATTTCTGAAAAAAACATTTTTCTTATAGGCACTAATTTCAGACGTGGGTTCGAGACTTAAAAGCAATTATTTCAGGCTCTATGGTACCAAACGTTCTGAAATTTTGGAATAGTGATAAGAATCATCGTCCAAAACAAAAATCAGTCCTTAAATCTACATTAAGTTGCATTTCTGGAAAATTCACCTTTCCTGAGGGCTCTGATTTCAGACTTGGGTTCGAACTTTAAAAGACATTTTTGCCAACTCTATTGTACCGAACGGGGTGAAATATTGATAAAGTGATAAGAATCATGGTCCAAAACGAAATCCGTCATTAAATCTAAATAAAGTTGCATTTCTGAAAAAATCATTTTTCTTTAAGGCAAAATTTTCTTAATTTAGGACTTGGGTTCTAGCCTTAAAAGCCATTTTTTTCGGGCTGTATGGTACGAACGCGGCTGATATTTTGAAATAGTGATAAAAATCATGGTCCAAAACGAAATAAGTCTTTAAATCTGCATAAAGTTGAATTTCTGAAAAAAACATTTTTCTTATAGGCACTAATTTCAGACGTGGGTTCGAGACTTAAAAGCAATTATTTCAGGCTCTATGGTACCAAACGGGCTGATATTTTGGAATAGTGATAAGAATGATGGTACGATACGAAATTAGTCCTTAAATCTGCATAAAGTTGAATTTCTGAAAAAAACATTTTTCTTATAGGCACTAATTTCAGACTTGGGTTCGAGACTTAAAAGCAATTATTTCAGGCTCTATGGTACCAAACGTTCTGAAATTTTGGAATAGTGATAAGAATCATCGTCCAAAACGAAAATCAGTCCTTAAATCTACATTAAGTTGCATTTCTGGAAAATTCACCTTTCCTGAGGGCTCTGATTTCAGACTTGGGTTCGAACTTTAAAAGACATTTTTGCCAACTCTATTGTACCGAACGGGGTGAAATATTGATAAAGTGATAAGAATCATGGTCCAAAACGAAATCCGTCATTAAATCTAAATAAAGTTGCATTTCTGAAAAAATCATTTTTCTTTAAGGCAAAATTTTCTTAATTTAGGACTTGGGTTCGAGCCTTAAAAGCCATTTTTTTCGGGCTGTATGGTACGAACGCGGCTGATATTTTGGAATAGTGATAAAAATCATGGTCCAAAACGAAATAAGTCTTTAAATCTGCATAAAGTTGAATTTCTGAAAAAAACATTTTTCTTATAGGCACTAATTTCAGACGTGGGTTCGAGACTTAAAAGCAATTATTTCAGGCTCTATGGTACCAAACGTTCTGAAATTTTGGAATAGTGATAAGAATCATCGTCCAAAACAAAAATCAGTCCTTAAATCTACATTAAGTTGCATTTCTGGAAAATTCACCTTTCCTGAGGGCTCTGATTTCAGACTTGGGTTCGAACTTTAAAAGACATTTTTGCCAACTCTATTGTACCGAACGGGGTGAAATATTGATAAAGTGATAAGAATCATGGTCCAAAACGAAATCCGTCATTAAATCTAAATAAAGTTGCATTTCTGAAAAAATCATTTTTCTTTAAGGCAAAATTTTCTTAATTTAGGACTTGGGTTCTAGCCTTAAAAGCCATTTTTTTCGGGCTGTATGGTACGAACGCGGCTGATATTTTGAAATAGTGATAAAAATCATGGTCCAAAACGAAATAAGTCTTTAAATCTGCATAAAGTTGAATTTCTGAAAAAAACATTTTTCTTATAGGCACTAATTTCAGACGTGGGTTCGAGACTTAAAAGCAATTATTTCAGGCTCTATGGTACCAAACGGGCTGATATTTTGGAATAGTGATAAGAATGATGGTACGATACGAAATTAGTCCTTAAATCTGCATAAAGTTGAATTTCTGAAAAAAACATTTTTCTAATAGGCACTAATTTCAGACTTGGGTTCGAGACTTAAAAGCAATTATTTCAGGCTCTATGGTACCAAACGGGTTGAAATTTTGGAATAGTGATAAGAATCATCGTCCAAAACGAAAATCAGTCCTTAAATCTACATTAAGTTGCATTTCTGGAAAATTCACCTTTCCTGAGGGCTCTGATTTCAGACTTGGGTTCGAACTTTAAAAGACATTTTTGCCAACTCTATTGTACCGAACGGGCTGAAATATTGATATAGTGATAAAAATCATGGTCCAAAACGAAATCCGTCATTAAATCTAAATAAAGTTGCATTTCTGAAAAAATCATTTTTCTTTAAGGCAAAATTTTCTTAATTTAGGACTTGGGTTCTAGCCTTAAAAGCCATTTTTTTCGGGCTGTATGGTACGAACGCGGCTGATATTTTGGAATAGTGATAAGAATCATGGTCCAAAACGAAATTAGTCTTTAAATCTGCGTAAAGTTGAAATTCTGAAAAAAACATTTTTCTAACAGGCACTAATTTCAGACTTGGGTTCGAGACTTAAAAGCAATTATTTCAGGCTCTTTCAGGGTACCAACCAAACGTTCTGAAATTTTGGAATAGTGATAAGAATCATCGTCCAAAACGAAAATCAGTCCCTAAATCTACATTAAGTTGCATTTCTGGAAAATTCACCTTTCCTGAGGGCTCTGATTTCAGACTTGGGTTCGAACTTTAAAAGACATTTTTGCCAACTCTATTGTACCGAACGGGGTGAAATATTGATAAAGTGATAAGAATCATGGTCCAAAACGAAATCCGTCATTAAATCTAAATAAAGTTGCATTTCTGAAAAAATCATTTTTCTTTAAGGCAAAATTTTCTTAATTTAGGACTTGGGTTCGAGCCTTAAAAGCCATTTTTTTCGGGCTGTATGGTACGAACGCGGCTGATATTTTGGAATAGTGATAAAAATCATGGTCCAAAACGAAATAAGTCTTTAAATCTGCATAAAGTTGAATTTCTGAAAAAAACATTTTTCTTATAGGCACTAATTTCAGACGTGGGTTCGAGACTTAAAAGCAATTATTTCAGGCTCTATGGTACCAAACGGGCTGATATTTTGGAATAGTGATAAGAATGATGGTACGATACGAAATAAGTTCTTAAATCTGCATAAAGTTGAATTTCTGAAAAAAACATTTTTCTAATAGGCACTAATTTCAGACTTGGGTTCGAGACTTAAAAGCAATTATTTCAGGCTCTATGGTACCAAACGGGTTGAAATTTTGGAATAGTGATAAGAATCATCGTCCAAAACGAAAATCAGTCCTTAAATCTACATTAAGTTGCATTTCTGGAAAATTCACCTTTCCTGAGGGCTCTGATTTCAGACTTGGGTTCGAACTTTAAAAGACATTTTTGCCAACTCTATTGTACCGAACGGGCTGAAATATTGATATAGTGATAAGAATCATGGTCCAAAACGAAATCCGTCATTAAATCTAAATAAAGTTGCATTTCTGAAAAAATCATTTTTCTTTAAGGCAAAATTTTCTTAATTTAGGACTTGGGTTCTAGCCTTAAAAGCCATTTTTTTCGGGCTGTATGGTACGAACGCGGCTGATATTTTGGAATAGTGATAAGAATCATGGTCCAAAACGAAATTAGTCTTTAAATCTGCGTAAAGTTGAAATTCTGAAAAAAACATTTTTCTAATAGGCACTAATTTCAGACTTGGGTTCGAGACTTAAAAGCAATTATTTCAGGCTCTATGTTACCAAACGGGCTGATATTTTGGAATAGTGATAAGAATAATGGTACGAAACGAAATTAGTCCTTAAATCTGCATTAAGTTGAATTTCTGAAAAAAACATTTTTCTAATAGGCACTAATTTCAGACTTGGGTTCGAGATTTAAATGCAATTATTTCAGGCTCTATGGTACCAAACGGGTTGAAATTTTGGAATAGTGATAAGAATCATCGTCCAAAACGAAAATCAGTCCTTAAATCTACATTAAGTTGCATTTCTGGAAAATTCACCTTTCCTGAGGGCTCTGATTTCAGACTTGGGTTCGAACTTTAAAAGACATTTTTGCCAACTCTATTGTACCGAATGGGCTGAAATATTGATATAGTGATAAGAATCATGGTCCAAAACGAAATCCGTCATTAAATCTAAATAAAGATGCATTTCTGAAAAAATCATTTTTCTTTAAGGCAAAATTTTCTTAATTTAGGACTTGGGTTCGAGCCTTAAAAGCCATTTTTTTCGGGCTGTATGGTACGAACGCGGCTGATATTTTGGAATAGTGATAAAAATCATGGTCCAAAACGAAATAAGTCTTTAAATCTGCATAAAGTTGAATTTCTGAAAAAAACATTTTTCTTATAGGCACTAATTTCAGACGTGGGTTCGAGACTTAAAAGCAATTATTTCAGGCTCTATGGTACCAAACGGGCTGATATTTTGGAATAGTGATAAGAATGATGGTACGATACGAAATAAGTCCTTAAATCTGCATAAAGTTGAATTTCTGAAAAAAACATTTTTCTTATAGGCACTAATTTCAGACTTGGGTTCGAGACTTAAAAGCAATTATTTCAGGCTCTATGGTACCAAACGTTCTGAAATTTTGGAATAGTGATAAGAATCATCGTCCAAAACGAAAATCAGTCCTTAAATCTACATTAAGTTGCATTTCTGGAAAATTCACCTTTCCTGAGGGCTCTGATTTCAGACTTGGGTTCGAACTTTAAAAGACATTTTTGCCAACTCTATTGTACCGAACGGGGTGAAATATTGATAAAGTGATAAGAATCATGGTCCAAAACGAAATCCGTCATTAAATCTAAATAAAGTTGCATTTCTGAAAAAATCATTTTTCTTTAAGGCAAAATTTTCTTAATTTAGGACTTGGGTTCGAGCCTTAAAAGCCATTTTTTTCGGGCTGTATGGTACGAACGCGGCTGATATTTTGGAATAGTGATAAGAATCATGGTCCAAAACGAAATAAGTCTTTAAATCTGCATAAAGTTGAATTTCTGAAAAAAACATTTTTCTTATAGGCACTAATTTCAGACGTGGGTTCGAGACTTAAAAGCAATTATTTCAGGCTCTATGGTACCAAACGGGTTGAAATTTTGGAATAGTGATAAGAATCATCGTCCAAAACGAAAATCAGTCCTTAAATCTACATTAAGTTGCATTTCTGGAAAATTCACCTTTCCTGAGGGCTCTGATTTCAGACTTGGGTTCGAACTTTAAAAGACATTTTTGCCAACTCTATTGTACCGAACGGGCTGAAATATTGATATAGTGATAAGAATCATGGTCCAAAACGAAATCCGTCATTAAATCTAAATAAAGATGCATTTCTGAAAAAATCATTTTTCTTTAAGGCAAAATTTTCTTAATTTAGGACTTGGGTTCGAGCCTTAAAAGCCATTTTTTCGGGCTGTATGGTACGAACGCGGCTGATATTTTGGAATAGTGATAAAAATCATGGTCCAAAACGAAATAAGTCTTTAAATCTGCATAAAGTTGAATTTCTGAAAAAAACATTTTTCTTATAGGCACTAATTTCAGACGTGGGTTCGAGACTTAAAAGCAATTATTTCAGGCTCTATGGTACCAAACGGGCTGATATTTTGGAATAGTGATAAGAATGATGGTACGATACGAAATAAGTCCTTAAATCTGCATAAAGTTGAATTTCTGAAAAAAACATTTTTCTTATAGGCACTAATTTCAGACTTGGGTTCGAGACTTAAAAGCAATTATTTCAGGCTCTATGGTACCAAACGTTCTGAAATTTTGGAATAGTGATAAGAATCATCGTTCAAAACGAAAATCAGTCCTTAAATCTACATTAAGTTGCATTTCTGGAAAATTCACCTTTCCTGAGGGCTCTGATTTCAGACTTGGGTTCGAACTTTAAAAGACATTTTTGCCAACTCTATTGTACCGAACGGGGTGAAATATTGATAAAGTGATACGAATCATGGTCCAAAACGAAATCCGTCATTAAATCTAAATAAAGTTGCATTTCTGAAAAAATCATTTTTCTTTAAGGCAAAATTTTCTTAATTTAGGACTTGGGTTCGAGCCTTAAAAGCCATTTTTTTCGGGCTGTATGGTACGAACGCGGCTGATATTTTGGAATAGTGATAAAAATCATGGTCCAAAACGAAATAAGTCTTTAAATCTGCATAAAGTTGAATTTCTGAAAAAAACATTTTTCTTATAGGCACTAATTTCAGACGTGGGTTCGAGACTTAAAAGCAATTATTTCAGGCTCTATGGTACCAAACGTTCTGAAATTTTGGAATAGTGATAAGAATCATCGTCCAAAACAAAAATCAGTCCTTAAATCTACATTAAGTTTCATTTCTGGAAAATTCACCTTTCCTGAGGGCTCTGATTTCAGACTTGGGTTCGAACTTTAAAAGACATTTTTGCCAACTCTATTGTACCGAACGGGGTGAAATATTGATAAAGTGATAAGAATCATGGTCCAAAACGAAATCCGTCATTAAATCTAAATAAAGTTGCATTTCTGAAAAAATCATTTTTCTTTAAGGCAAAATTTTCTTAATTTAGGACTTGGGTTCTAGCCTTAAAAGCCATTTTTTTCGGGCTGTATGGTACGAACGCGGCTGATATTTTGAAATAGTGATAAAAATCATGGTCCAAAACGAAATAAGTCTTTAAATCTGCATAAAGTTGAATTTCTGAAAAAAACATTTTTCTTATAGGCACTAATTTCAGACGTGGGTTCGAGACTTAAAAGCAATTATTTCAGGCTCTATGGTACCAAACGGGCTGATATTTTGGAATAGTGATAAGAATGATGGTACGATACGAAATTAGTCCTTAAATCTGCATAAAGTTGAATTTCTGAAAAAAACATTTTTCTAATAGGCACTAATTTCAGACTTGGGTTCGAGACTTAAAAGCAATTATTTCAGGCTCTATGGTACCAAACGGGTTGAAATTTTGGAATAGTGATAAGAATCATCGTCCAAAACGAAAATCAGTCCTTAAATCTACATTAAGTTGCATTTCTGGAAAATTCACCTTTCCTGAGGGCTCTGATTTCAGACTTGGGTTCGAACTTTAAAAGACATTTTTGCCAACTCTATTGTACCGAACGGGGTGAAATATTGATAAAGTGATAAGAATCATGGTCCAAAACGAAATCCGTCATTAAATCTAAATAAAGTTGCATTTCTGAAAAAATCATTTTTCTTTAAGGCAAAATTTTCTTAATTTAGGACTTGGGTTCGAGCCTTAAAAGCCATTTTTTTCGGGCTGTATGGTACGAACGCGGCTGATATTTTGGAATAGTGATAAAAATCATGGTCCAAAACGAAATAAGTCTTTAAATCTGCATAAAGTTGAATTTCTGAAAAAAACATTTTTCTTATAGGCACTAATTTCAGACGTGGGTTCGAGACTTAAAAGCAATTATTTCAGGCTCTATGGTACCAAACGGGCTGATATTTTGGAATAGTGATAAGAATGATGGTACGATACGAAATTAGTCCTTAAATCTGCATAAAGTTGAATTTCTGAAAAAAACATTTTTCTAATAGGCACTAATTTCAGACTTGGGTTCGAGACTTAAAAGCAATTATTTCAGGCTCTATGGTACCAAACGGGTTGAAATTTTGGAATAGTGATAAGAATCATCGTCCAAAACGAAAATCAGTCCTTAAATCTACATTAAGTTGCATTTCTGGAAAATTCACCTTTCCTGAGGGCTCTGATTTCAGACTTGGGTTCGAACTTTAAAAGACATTTTTGCCAACTCTATTGTACCGAACGGGCTGAAATATTGATATAGTGATAAGAATCATGGTCCAAAACGAAATCCGTCATTAAATCTAAATAAAGTTGCATTTCTGAAAAAATCATTTTTCTTTAAGGCAAAATTTTCTTAATTTAGGACTTGGGTTCTAGCCTTAAAAGCCATTTTTTTCGGGCTGTATGGTACGAACGCGGCTGATATTTTGGAATAGTGATAAGAATCATGGTCCAAAACGAAATTAGTCTTTAAATCTGCGTAAAGTTGAAATTCTGAAAAAAACATTTTTCTAATAGGCACTAATTTCAGACTTGGGTTCGAGATTTAAATGCAATTATTTCAGGCTCTATGGTACCAAACGGGTTGAAATTTTGGAATAGTGATAAGAATCATCGTCCAAAACGAAAATCAGTCCTTAAATCTACATTAAGTTGCATTTCTGGAAAATTCACCTTTCCTGAGGGCTCTGATTTCAGACTTGGGTTCGAACTTTAAAAGACATTTTTGCCAACTCTATTGTACCGAACGGGCTGAAATATTGATATAGTGATAAGAATCATGGTCCAAAACGAAATCCGTCATTAAATCTAAATAAAGTTGCATTTCTGAAAAAATCATTTTTCTTTAAGGCAAAATTTTCTTAATTTAGGACTTGGGTTCTAGCCTTAAAAGCCATTTTTTCGGGCTGTATGGTACGAACGCGGCTGATATTTTGAAATAGTGATAAAAATCATGGTCCAAAACGAAATAAGTCTTTAAATCTGCATAAAGTTGAATTTCTGAAAAAAACATTTTTCTTATAGGCACTAATTTCAGACGTGGGTTCGAGACTTAAAAGCAATTATTTAAGGCTCTATGGTACCAAACGGGCTGATATTTTGGAATAGTGATAAGAATGATGGTACGATACGAAATTAGTCCTTAAATCTGCATTAAGTTGAATTTCTGAAAAAAACATTTTTCTAATAGGCACTAATTTCAGACTTGGGTTCGAGACTTAAAAGCAATTATTTCAGGCTCTATGGTACCAAACGGGTTGAAATTTTGGAATAGTGATAAGAATCATCGTCCAAAACGAAAATCAGTCCTTAAATCTACATTAAGTTGCATTTCTGGAAAATTCACCTTTCCTGAGGGCTCTGATTTCAGACTTGGGTTCGAACTTTAAAAGACATTTTTGCCAACTCTATTGTACCGAATGGGCTGAAATATTGATAAGAATCATGGTCCAAAACGAAATCCGTCATTAAATCTAAATAAAGATGCATTTCTGAAAAAATCATTTTTCTTTAAGGCAAAATTTTCTTAATTTAGGACTTGGGTTCGAGCCTTAAAAGCCATTTTTTTCGGGCTGTATGGTACGAACGCGGCTGATATTTTGGAATAGTGATAAAAATCATGGTCCAAAACGAAATAAGTCTTTAAATCTGCATAAAGTTGAATTTCTGAAAAAAACATTTTTCTTATAGGCACTAATTTCAGACGTGGGTTCGAGACTTAAAAGCAATTATTTCAGGCTCTATGGTACCAAACGGGCTGATATTTTGGAATAGTGATAAGAATGATGGTACGATACGAAATAAGTCCTTAAATCTGCATAAAGTTGAATTTCTGAAAAAAACATTTTTCTTATAGGCACTAATTTCAGACTTGGGTTCGAGACTTAAAAGCAATTATTTCAGGCTCTATGGTACCAAACGTTCTGAAATTTTGGAATAGTGATAAGAATCATCGTCCAAAACGAAAATCAGTCCTTAAATCTACATTAAGTTGCATTTCTGGAAAATTCACCTTTCCTGAGGGCTCTGATTTCAGACTTGGGTTCGAACTTTAAAAGACATTTTTGCCAACTCTATTGTACCGAACGGGGTGAAATATTGATAAAGTGATAAGAATCATGGTCCAAAACGAAATCCGTCATTAAATCTAAATAAAGTTGCATTTCTGAAAAAATCATTTTTCTTTAAGGCAAAATTTTCTTAATTTAGGACTTGGGTTCGAGCCTTAAAAGCCATTTTTTTCGGGCTGTATGGTACGAACGCGGCTGATATTTTGGAATAGTGATAAGAATCATGGTCCAAAACGAAATAAGTCTTTAAATCTGCATAAAGTTGAATTTCTGAAAAAAACATTTTTCTTATAGGCACTAATTTCAGACGTGGGTTCGAGACTTAAAAGCAATTATTTCAGGCTCTATGGTACCAAACGGGTTGAAATTTTGGAATAGTGATAAGAATCATCGTCCAAAACGAAAATCAGTCCTTAAATCTACATTAAGTTGCATTTCTGGAAAATTCACCTTTCCTGAGGGCTCTGATTTCAGACTTGGGTTCGAACTTTAAAAGACATTTTTGCCAACTCTATTGTACCGAACGGGCTGAAATATTGATATAGTGATAAGAATCATGGTCCAAAACGAAATCCGTCATTAAATCTAAATAAAGATGCATTTCTGAAAAAATCATTTTTCTTTAAGGCAAAATTTTCTTAATTTAGGACTTGGGTTCGAGCCTTAAAAGCCATTTTTTTCGGGCTGTATGGTACGAACGCGGCTGATATTTTGGAATAGTGATAAAAATCATGGTCCAAAACGAAATAAGTCTTTAAATCTGCATAAAGTTGAATTTCTGAAAAAAACATTTTTCTTATAGGCACTAATTTCAGACGTGGGTTCGAGACTTAAAAGCAATTATTTCAGGCTCTATGGTACCAAACGGGCTGATATTTTGGAATAGTGATAAGAATGATGGTACGATACGAAATAAGTCCTTAAATCTGCATAAAGTTGAATTTCTGAAAAAAACATTTTTCTTATAGGCACTAATTTCAGACTTGGGTTCGAGACTTAAAAGCAATTATTTCAGGCTCTATGGTACCAAACGTTCTGAAATTTTGGAATAGTGATAAGAATCATCGTCCAAAACGAAAATCAGTCCTTAAATCTACATTAAGTTGCATTTCTGGAAAATTCACCTTTCCTGAGGGCTCTGATTTCAGACTTGGGTTCGAACTTTAAAAGACATTTTTGCCAACTCTATTGTACCGAACGGGGTGAAATATTGATAAAGTGATAAGAATCATGGTCCAAAACGAAATCCGTCATTAAATCTAAATAAAGTTGCATTTCTAAAAAAAATCATTTTTCTTTAAGGCAAAATTTTCTTAATTTAGGACTTGGGTTCGAGCCTTAAAAGCCATTTTTTTCGGGCTGTATGGTACGAACGCGGCTGATATTTTGGAATAGTGATAAAAATCATGGTCCAAAACGAAATAAGTCTTTAAATCTGCATAAAGTTGAATTTCTGAAAAAAACATTTTTCTTATAGGCACTAATTTCAGACGTGGGTTCGAGACTTAAAAGCAATTATTTCAGGCTCTATGGTACCAAACGTTCTGAAATTTTGGAATAGTGATAAGAATCATCGTCCAAAACAAAAATCAGTCCTTAAATCTACATTAAGTTGCATTTCTGGAAAATTCACCTTTCCTGAGGGCTCTGATTTCAGACTTGGGTTCGAACTTTAAAAGACATTTTTGCCAACTCTATTGTACCGAACGGGGTGAAATATTGATAAAGTGATAAGAATCATGGTCCAAAACGAAATCCGTCATTAAATCTAAATAAAGTTGCATTTCTGAAAAAATCATTTTTCTTTAAGGCAAAATTTTCTTAATTTAGGACTTGGGTTCTAGCCTTAAAAGCCATTTTTTTCGGGCTGTATGGTACGAACGCGGCTGATATTTTGGAATAGTGATAAGAATCATGGTCCAAAACGAAATTAGTCTTTAAATCTGCGTAAAGTTGAAATTCTGAAAAAAACATTTTTCTAATAGGCACTAATTTCAGACTTGGGTTCGAGACTTAAAAGCAATTATTTCAGGCTCTATGTTACCAAACGGGCTGATATTTTGGAATAGTGATAAGAATAATGGTACGAAACGAAATTAGTCCTTAAATCTGCATTAAGTTGAATTTCTGAAAAAAACATTTTTCTAATAGGCACTAATTTCAGACTTGGGTTCGAGATTTAAATGCAATTATTTCAGGCTCTATGGTACCAAACGGGTTGAAATTTTGGAATAGTGATAAGAATCATCGTCCAAAACGAAAATCAGTCATTAAATCTACATTAAGTTGCATTTCTGGAAAATTCACCTTTCCTGAGGGCTCTGATTTCAGACTTGGGTTCGAACTTTAAAAGACATTTTTGCCAACTCTATTGTACCGAATGGGCTGAAATATTGATATAGTGATAAGAATCATGGTCCAAAACGAAATCCGTCATTAAATCTAAATAAAGATGCATTTCTGAAAAAATCATTTTTCTTTAAGGCAAAATTTTCTTAATTTAGGACTTGGGTTCGAGCCTTAAAAGCCATTTTTTTCGGGCTGTATGGTACGAACGCGGCTGATATTTTGGAATAGTGATAAAAATCATGGTCCAAAACGAAATAAGTCTTTAAATCTGCATAAAGTTGAATTTCTGAAAAAAACATTTTTCTTATAGGCACTAATTTCAGACGTGGGTTCGAGACTTAAAAGCAATTATTTCAGGCTCTATGGTACCAAACGGGCTGATATTTTGGAATAGTGATAAGAATGATGGTACGATACGAAATAAGTCCTTAAATCTGCATAAAGTTGAATTTCTGAAAAAAACATTTTTCTTATAGGCACTAATTTCAGACTTGGGTTCGAGACTTAAAAGCAATTATTTCAGGCTCTATGGTACCAAACGTTCTGAAATTTTGGAATAGTGATAAGAATCATCGTCCAAAACGAAAATCAGTCCTTAAATCTACATTAAGTTGCATTTCTGGAAAATTCACCTTTCCTGAGGGCTCTGATTTCAGACTTGGGTTCGAACTTTAAAAGACATTTTTGCCAACTCTATTGTACCGAACGGGGTGAAATATTGATAAAGTGATAAGAATCATGGTCCAAAACGAAATCCGTCATTAAATCTAAATAAAGTTGCATTTCTGAAAAAATCATTTTTCTTTAAGGCAAAATTTTCTTAATTTAGGACTTGGGTTCGAGCCTTAAAAGCCATTTTTTTCGGGCTGTATGGTACGAACGCGGCTGATATTTTGGAATAGTGATAAGAATCATGGTCCAAAACGAAATAAGTCTTTAAATCTGCATAAAGTTGAATTTCTGAAAAAAACATTTTTCTTATAGGCACTAATTTCAGACGTGGGTTCGAGACTTAAAAGCAATTATTTCAGGCTCTATGGTACCAAACGGGTTGAAATTTTGGAATAGTGATAAGAATCATCGTCCAAAACGAAAATCAGTCCTTAAATCTACATTAAGTTGCATTTCTGGAAAATTCACCTTTCCTGAGGGCTCTGATTTCAGACTTGGGTTCGAACTTTAAAAGACATTTTTGCCAACTCTATTGTACCGAACGGGCTGAAATATTGATATAGTGATAAGAATCATGGTCCAAAACGAAATCCGTCATTAAATCTAAATAAAGATGCATTTCTGAAAAAATCATTTTTCTTTAAGGCAAAATTTTCTTAATTTAGGACTTGGGTTCGAGCCTTAAAAGCCATTTTTTTCGGGCTGTATGGTACGAACGCGGCTGATATTTTGGAATAGTGATAAAAATCATGGTCCAAAACGAAATAAGTCTTTAAATCTGCATAAAGTTGAATTTCTGAAAAAAACATTTTTCTTATAGGCACTAATTTCAGACGTGGGTTCGAGACTTAAAAGCAATTATTTCAGGCTCTATGGTACCAAACGGGCTGATATTTTGGAATAGTGATAAGAATGATGGTACGATACGAAATAAGTCCTTAAATCTGCATAAAGTTGAATTTCTGAAAAAAACATTTTTCTTATAGGCACTAATTTCAGACTTGGGTTCGAGACTTAAAAGCAATTATTTCAGGCTCTATGGTACCAAACGTTCTGAAATTTTGGAATAGTGATAAGAATCATCGTCCAAAACGAAAATCAGTCCTTAAATCTACATTAAGTTGCATTTCTGGAAAATTCACCTTTCCTGAGGGCTCTGATTTCAGACTTGGGTTCGAACTTTAAAAGACATTTTTGCCAACTCTATTGTACCGAACGGGGTGAAATATTGATAAAGTGATAAGAATCATGGTCCAAAACGAAATCCGTCATTAAATCTAAATAAAGTTGCATTTCTGAAAAAATCATTTTTCTTTAAGGCAAAATTTTCTTAATTTAGGACTTGGGTTCGAGCCTTAAAAGCCATTTTTTTCGGGCTGTATGGTACGAACGCGGCTGATATTTTGGAATAGTGATAAAAATCATGGTCCAAAACGAAATAAGTCTTTAAATCTGCATAAAGTTGAATTTCTGAAAAAAACATTTTTCTTATAGGCACTAATTTCAGACGTGGGTTCGAGACTTAAAAGCAATTATTTCAGGCTCTATGGTACCAAACGTTCTGAAATTTTGGAATAGTGATAAGAATCATCGTCCAAAACAAAAATCAGTCCTTAAATCTACATTAAGTTTCATTTCTGGAAAATTCACCTTTCCTGAGGGCTCTGATTTCAGACTTGGGTTCGAACTTTAAAAGACATTTTTGCCAACTCTATTGTACCGAACGGGGTGAAATATTGATAAAGTGATAAGAATCATGGTCCAAAACGAAATCCGTCATTAAATCTAAATAAAGTTGCATTTCTGAAAAAATCATTTTTCTTTAAGGCAAAATTTTCTTAATTTAGGACTTGGGTTCGAGCCTTAAAAGCCACTTTTTTCGGGCTGTATGGTACGAACGCGGCTGATATTTTGGAATAGTGATAAGAATCATGGTCCAAAACGAAATAAGTCTTTAAATCTGCATAAAGTTGAATTTCTGAAAAAAACATTTTTCTTATAGGCACTAATTTCAGACGTGGGTTCGAGACTTAAAAGCAATTATTTCAGGCTCTATGGTACCAAACGGGTTGAAATTTTGGAATAGTGATAAGAATCATCGTCCAAAACGAAAATCAGTCCTTAAATCTACATTAAGTTGCATTTCTGGAAAATTCACCTTTCCTGAGGGCTCTGATTTCAGACTTGGGTTCGAACTTTAAAAGACATTTTTGCCAACTCTATTGTACCGAACGGGCTGAAATATTGATATAGTGATAAGAATCATGGTCCAAAACGAAATCCGTCATTAAATCTAAATAAAGATGCATTTCTGAAAAAATCATTTTTCTTTAAGGCAAAATTTTCTTAATTTAGGACTTGGGTTCGAGCCTTAAAAGCCATTTTTTTCGGGCTGTATGGTACGAACGCGGCTGATATTTTGGAATAGTGATAAAAATCATGGTCCAAAACGAAATAAGTCTTTAAATCTGCATAAAGTTGAATTTCTGAAAAAAACATTTTTCTTATAGGCACTAATTTCAGACGTGGGTTCGAGACTTAAAAGCAATTATTTCAGGCTCTATGGTACCAAACGGGCTGATATTTTGGAATAGTGATAAGAATGATGGTACGATACGAAATAAGTCCTTAAATCTGCATAAAGTTGAATTTCTGAAAAAAACATTTTTCTTATAGGCACTAATTTCAGACTTGGGTTCGAGACTTAAAAGCAATTATTTCAGGCTCTATGGTACCAAACGTTCTGAAATTTTGGAATAGTGATAAGAATCATCGTCCAAAACGAAAATCAGTCCTTAAATCTACATTAAGTTGCATTTCTGGAAAATTCACCTTTCCTGAGGGCTCTAATTTCAGACTTGGGTTCGAACTTTAAAAGACATTTTTGCCAACTCTATTGTACCGAACGGGGTGAAATATTGATAAAGTGATAAGAATCATGGTCCAAAACGAAATCCGTCATTAAATCTAAATAAAGTTGCATTTCTGAAAAAATCATTTTTCTTTAAGGCAAAATTTTCTTAATTTAGGACTTGGGTTCGAGCCTTAAAAGCCATTTTTTTCGGGCTGTATGGTACGAACGCGGCTGATATTTTGGAATAGTGATAAAAATCATGGTCCAAAACGAAATAAGTCTTTAAATCTGCATAAAGTTGAATTTCTGAAAAAAACATTTTTCTTATAGGCACTAATTTCAGACGTGGGTTCGAGACTTAAAAGCAATTATTTCAGGCTCTATGGTACCAAACGTTCTGAAATTTTGGAATAGTGATAAGAATCATCGTCCAAAACAAAAATCAGTCCTTAAATCTACATTAAGTTGCATTTCTGGAAAATTCACCTTTCCTGAGGGCTCTGATTTCAGACTTGGGTTCGAACTTTAAAAGACATTTTTGCCAACTCTATTGTACCGAACGGGGTGAAATATTGATAAAGTGATAAGAATCATGGTCCAAAACGAAATCCGTCATTAAATCTAAATAAAGTTGCATTTCTGAAAAAATCATTTTTCTTTAAGGCAAAATTTTCTTAATTTAGGACTTGGGTTCTAGCCTTAAAAGCCATTTTTTTCGGGCTGTATGGTACGAACGCGGCTGATATTTTGAAATAGTGATAAAAATCATGGTCCAAAACGAAATAAGTCTTTAAATCTGCATAAAGTTGAATTTCTGAAAAAAACATTTTTCTTATAGGCACTAATTTCAGACGTGGGTTCGAGACTTAAAAGCAATTATTTCAGGCTCTATGGTACCAAACGGGCTGATATTTTGGAATAGTGATAAGAATGATGGTACGATACGAAATTAGTCCTTAAATCTGCATAAAGTTGAATTTCTGAAAAAAACATTTTTCTTATAGGCACTAATTTCAGACTTGGGTTCGAGACTTAAAAGCAATTATTTCAGGCTCTATGGTACCAAACGTTCTGAAATTTTGGAATAGTGATAAGAATCATCGTCCAAAACGAAAATCAGTCCTTAAATCTACATTAAGTTGCATTTCTGGAAAATTCACCTTTCCTGAGGGCTCTGATTTCAGACTTGGGTTCGAACTTTAAAAGACATTTTTGCCAACTCTATTGTACCGAACGGGGTGAAATATTGATAAAGTGATAAGAATCATGGTCCAAAACGAAATCCGTCATTAAATCTAAATAAAGTTGCATTTCTGAAAAAATCATTTTTCTTTAAGGCAAAATTTTCTTAATTTAGGACTTGGGTTCGAGCCTTAAAAGCCATTTTTTTCGGGCTGTATGGTACGAACGCGGCTGATATTTTGGAATAGTGATAAAAATCATGGTCCAAAACGAAATAAGTCTTTAAATCTGCATAAAGTTGAATTTCTGAAAAAAACATTTTTCTTATAGGCACTAATTTCAGACGTGGGTTCGAGACTTAAAAGCAATTATTTCAGGCTCTATGGTACCAAACGTTCTGAAATTTTGGAATAGTGATAAGAATCATCGTCCAAAACAAAAATCAGTCCTTAAATCTACATTAAGTTGCATTTCTGGAAAATTCACCTTTCCTGAGGGCTCTGATTTCAGACTTGGGTTCGAACTTTAAAAGACATTTTTGCCAACTCTATTGTACCGAACGGGGTGAAATATTGATAAAGTGATAAGAATCATGGTCCAAAACGAAATCCGTCATTAAATCTAAATAAAGTTGCATTTCTGAAAAAATCATTTTTCTTTAAGGCAAAATTTTCTTAATTTAGGACTTGGGTTCTAGCCTTAAAAGCCATTTTTTTCGGGCTGTATGGTACGAACGCGGCTGATATTTTGAAATAGTGATAAAAATCATGGTCCAAAACGAAATAAGTCTTTAAATCTGCATAAAGTTGAATTTCTGAAAAAAACATTTTTCTTATAGGCACTAATTTCAGACGTGGGTTCGAGACTTAAAAGCAATTATTTCAGGCTCTATGGTACCAAACGGGCTGATATTTTGGAATAGTGATAAGAATGATGGTACGATACGAAATTAGTCCTTAAATCTGCATAAAGTTGAATTTCTGAAAAAAACATTTTTCTAATAGGCACTAATTTCAGACTTGGGTTCGAGACTTAAAAGCAATTATTTCACGCTCTATGGTACCAAACGGGTTGAAATTTTGGAATAGTGATAAGAATCATCGTCCAAAACGAAAATCAGTCCTTAAATCTACATTAAGTTGCATTTCTGGAAAATTCACCTTTCCTGAGGGCTCTGATTTCAGACTTGGGTTCGAACTTTAAAAGACATTTTTGCCAACTCTATTGTACCGAACGGGCTGAAATATTGATATAGTGATAAAAATCATGGTCCAAAACGAAATCCGTCATTAAATCTAAATAAAGTTGCATTTCTGAAAAAATCATTTTTCTTTAAGGCAAAATTTTCTTAATTTAGGACTTGGGTTCTAGCCTTAAAAGCCATTTTTTTCGGGCTGTATGGTACGAACGCGGCTGATATTTTGGAATAGTGATAAGAATCATGGTCCAAAACGAAATTAGTCTTTAAATCTGCGTAAAGTTGAAATTCTGAAAAAAACATTTTTCTAACAGGCACTAATTTCAGACTTGGGTTCGAGACTTAAAAGCAATTATTTCAGGCTCTTTCAGGGTACCAACCAAACGTTCTGAAATTTTGGAATAGTGATAAGAATCATCGTCCAAAACGAAAATCAGTCCCTAAATCTACATTAAGTTGCATTTCTGGAAAATTCACCTTTCCTGAGGGCTCTGATTTCAGACTTGGGTTCGAACTTTAAAAGACATTTTTGCCAACTCTATTGTACCGAACGGGGTGAAATATTGATAAAGTGATAAGAATCATGGTCCAAAACGAAATCCGTCATTAAATCTAAATAAAGTTGCATTTCTGAAAAAATCATTTTTCTTTAAGGCAAAATTTTCTTAATTTAGGACTTGGGTTCGAGCCTTAAAAGCCATTTTTTTCGGGCTGTATGGTACGAACGCGGCTGATATTTTGGAATAGTGATAAAAATCATGGTCCAAAACGAAATAAGTCTTTAAATCTGCATAAAGTTGAATTTCTGAAAAAAACATTTTTCTTATAGGCACTAATTTCAGACGTGGGTTCGAGACTTAAAAGCAATTATTTCAGGCTCTATGGTACCAAACGGGCTGATATTTTGGAATAGTGATAAGAATGATGGTACGATACGAAATAAGTTCTTAAATCTGCATAAAGTTGAATTTCTGAAAAAAACATTTTTCTAATAGGCACTAATTTCAGACTTGGGTTCGAGACTTAAAAGCAATTATTTCAGGCTCTATGGTACCAAACGGGTTGAAATTTTGGAATAGTGATAAGAATCATCGTCCAAAACGAAAATCAGTCCTTAAATCTACATTAAGTTGCATTTCTGGAAAATTCACCTTTCCTGAGGGCTCTGATTTCAGACTTGGGTTCGAACTTTAAAAGACATTTTTGCCAACTCTATTGTACCGAACGGGCTGAAATATTGATATAGTGATAAGAATCATGGTCCAAAACGAAATCCGTCATTAAATCTAAATAAAGTTGCATTTCTGAAAAAATCATTTTTCTTTAAGGCAAAATTTTCTTAATTTAGGACTTGGGTTCTAGCCTTAAAAGCCATTTTTTTCGGGCTGTATGGTACGAACGCGGCTGATATTTTGGAATAGTGATAAGAATCATGGTCCAAAACGAAATTAGTCTTTAAATCTGCGTAAAGTTGAAATTCTGAAAAAAACATTTTTCTAATAGGCACTAATTTCAGACTTGGGTTCGAGACTTAAAAGCAATTATTTCAGGCTCTATGTTACCAAACGGGCTGATATTTTGGAATAGTGATAAGAATAATGGTACGAAACGAAATTAGTCCTTAAATCTGCATTAAGTTGAATTTCTGAAAAAAACATTTTTCTAATAGGCACTAATTTCAGACTTGGGTTCGAGATTTAAATGCAATTATTTCAGGCTCTATGGTACCAAACGGGTTGAAATTTTGGAATAGTGATAAGAATCATCGTCCAAAACGAAAATCAGTCCTTAAATCTACATTAAGTTGCATTTCTGGAAAATTCACCTTTCCTGAGGGCTCTGATTTCAGACTTGGGTTCGAACTTTAAAAGACATTTTTGCCAACTCTATTGTACCGAATGGGCTGAAATATTGATATAGTGATAAGAATCATGGTCCAAAACGAAATCCGTCATTAAATCTAAATAAAGATGCATTTCTGAAAAAATCATTTTTCTTTAAGGCAAAATTTTCTTAATTTAGGACTTGGGTTCGAGCCTTAAAAGCCATTTTTTTCGGGCTGTATGGTACGAACGCGGCTGATATTTTGGAATAGTGATAAAAATCATGGTCCAAAACGAAATAAGTCTTTAAATCTGCATAAAGTTGAATTTCTGAAAAAAACATTTTTCTTATAGGCACTAATTTCAGACGTGGGTTCGAGACTTAAAAGCAATTATTTCAGGCTCTATGGTACCAAACGGGCTGATATTTTGGAATAGTGATAAGAATGATGGTACGATACGAAATAAGTCCTTAAATCTGCATAAAGTTGAATTTCTGAAAAAAACATTTTTCTTATAGGCACTAATTTCAGACTTGGGTTCGAGACTTAAAAGCAATTATTTCAGGCTCTATGGTACCAAACGTTCTGAAATTTTGGAATAGTGATAAGAATCATCGTCCAAAACGAAAATCAGTCCTTAAATCTACATTAAGTTGCATTTCTGGAAAATTCACCTTTCCTGAGGGCTCTGATTTCAGACTTGGGTTCGAACTTTAAAAGACATTTTTGCCAACTCTATTGTACCGAACGGGGTGAAATATTGATAAAGTGATAAGAATCATGGTCCAAAACGAAATCCGTCATTAAATCTAAATAAAGTTGCATTTCTGAAAAAATCATTTTTCTTTAAGGCAAAATTTTCTTAATTTAGGACTTGGGTTCGAGCCTTAAAAGCCATTTTTTTCGGGCTGTATGGTACGAACGCGGCTGATATTTTGGAATAGTGATAAGAATCATGGTCCAAAACGAAATAAGTCTTTAAATCTGCATAAAGTTGAATTTCTGAAAAAAACATTTTTCTTATAGGCACTAATTTCAGACGTGGGTTCGAGACTTAAAAGCAATTATTTCAGGCTCTATGGTACCAAACGGGTTGAAATTTTGGAATAGTGATAAGAATCATCGTCCAAAACGAAAATCAGTCCTTAAATCTACATTAAGTTGCATTTCTGGAAAATTCACCTTTCCTGAGGGCTCTGATTTCAGACTTGGGTTCGAACTTTAAAAGACATTTTTGCCAACTCTATTGTACCGAACGGGCTGAAATATTGATATAGTGATAAGAATCATGGTCCAAAACGAAATCCGTCATTAAATCTAAATAAAGATGCATTTCTGAAAAAATCATTTTTCTTTAAGGCAAAATTTTCTTAATTTAGGACTTGGGTTCGAGCCTTAAAAGCCATTTTTTCGGGCTGTATGGTACGAACGCGGCTGATATTTTGGAATAGTGATAAAAATCATGGTCCAAAACGAAATAAGTCTTTAAATCTGCATAAAGTTGAATTTCTGAAAAAAACATTTTTCTTATAGGCACTAATTTCAGACGTGGGTTCGAGACTTAAAAGCAATTATTTCAGGCTCTATGGTACCAAACGGGCTGATATTTTGGAATAGTGATAAGAATGATGGTACGATACGAAATAAGTCCTTAAATCTGCATAAAGTTGAATTTCTGAAAAAAACATTTTTCTTATAGGCACTAATTTCAGACTTGGGTTCGAGACTTAAAAGCAATTATTTCAGGCTCTATGGTACCAAACGTTCTGAAATTTTGGAATAGTGATAAGAATCATCGTTCAAAACGAAAATCAGTCCTTAAATCTACATTAAGTTGCATTTCTGGAAAATTCACCTTTCCTGAGGGCTCTGATTTCAGACTTGGGTTCGAACTTTAAAAGACATTTTTGCCAACTCTATTGTACCGAACGGGGTGAAATATTGATAAAGTGATACGAATCATGGTCCAAAACGAAATCCGTCATTAAATCTAAATAAAGTTGCATTTCTGAAAAAATCATTTTTCTTTAAGGCAAAATTTTCTTAATTTAGGACTTGGGTTCGAGCCTTAAAAGCCATTTTTTTCGGGCTGTATGGTACGAACGCGGCTGATATTTTGGAATAGTGATAAAAATCATGGTCCAAAACGAAATAAGTCTTTAAATCTGCATAAAGTTGAATTTCTGAAAAAAACATTTTTCTTATAGGCACTAATTTCAGACGTGGGTTCGAGACTTAAAAGCAATTATTTCAGGCTCTATGGTACCAAACGTTCTGAAATTTTGGAATAGTGATAAGAATCATCGTCCAAAACAAAAATCAGTCCTTAAATCTACATTAAGTTTCATTTCTGGAAAATTCACCTTTCCTGAGGGCTCTGATTTCAGACTTGGGTTCGAACTTTAAAAGACATTTTTGCCAACTCTATTGTACCGAACGGGGTGAAATATTGATAAAGTGATAAGAATCATGGTCCAAAACGAAATCCGTCATTAAATCTAAATAAAGTTGCATTTCTGAAAAAATCATTTTTCTTTAAGGCAAAATTTTCTTAATTTAGGACTTGGGTTCTAGCCTTAAAAGCCATTTTTTTCGGGCTGTATGGTACGAACGCGGCTGATATTTTGAAATAGTGATAAAAATCATGGTCCAAAACGAAATAAGTCTTTAAATCTGCATAAAGTTGAATTTCTGAAAAAAACATTTTTCTTATAGGCACTAATTTCAGACGTGGGTTCGAGACTTAAAAGCAATTATTTCAGGCTCTATGGTACCAAACGGGCTGATATTTTGGAATAGTGATAAGAATGATGGTACGATACGAAATTAGTCCTTAAATCTGCATAAAGTTGAATTTCTGAAAAAAACATTTTTCTAATAGGCACTAATTTCAGACTTGGGTTCGAGACTTAAAAGCAATTATTTCAGGCTCTATGGTACCAAACGGGTTGAAATTTTGGAATAGTGATAAGAATCATCGTCCAAAACGAAAATCAGTCCTTAAATCTACATTAAGTTGCATTTCTGGAAAATTCACCTTTCCTGAGGGCTCTGATTTCAGACTTGGGTTCGAACTTTAAAAGACATTTTTGCCAACTCTATTGTACCGAACGGGGTGAAATATTGATAAAGTGATAAGAATCATGGTCCAAAACGAAATCCGTCATTAAATCTAAATAAAGTTGCATTTCTGAAAAAATCATTTTTCTTTAAGGCAAAATTTTCTTAATTTAGGACTTGGGTTCGAGCCTTAAAAGCCATTTTTTTCGGGCTGTATGGTACGAACGCGGCTGATATTTTGGAATAGTGATAAAAATCATGGTCCAAAACGAAATAAGTCTTTAAATCTGCATAAAGTTGAATTTCTGAAAAAAACATTTTTCTTATAGGCACTAATTTCAGACGTGGGTTCGAGACTTAAAAGCAATTATTTCAGGCTCTATGGTACCAAACGGGC
Source organism: Hesperophylax magnus (assembly GCA_026573805.1). Classification (NCBI taxonomy): domain Eukaryota; kingdom Metazoa; phylum Arthropoda; class Insecta; order Trichoptera; family Limnephilidae; genus Hesperophylax; species Hesperophylax magnus. Next base: position 5,613,775 of record JAIUSX010000088.1, read on the forward strand.
TGATATTTTGGAATAGTGATAAGAATGATGGTACGATACGAAATTAGTCCTTAAATCTGCATAAAGTTGAATTTCTGAAAAAAACATTTTTCTAATAGGCACTAATTTCAGACTTGGGTTCGAGACTTAAAAGCAATTATTTCAGGCTCTATGGTACCAAACGGGTTGAAATTTTGGAATAGTGATAAGAATCATCGTCCAAAACGAAAATCAGTCCTTAAATCTACATTAAGTTGCATTTCTGGAAAATTCACCTTTCCTGAGGGCTCTGATTTCAGACTTGGGTTCGAACTTTAAAAGACATTTTTGCCAACTCTATTGTACCGAACGGGCTGAAATATTGATATAGTGATAAGAATCATGGTCCAAAACGAAATCCGTCATTAAATCTAAATAAAGTTGCATTTCTGAAAAAATCATTTTTCTTTAAGGCAAAATTTTCTTAATTTAGGACTTGGGTTCTAGCCTTAAAAGCCATTTTTTTCGGGCTGTATGGTACGAACGCGGCTGATATTTTGGAATAGTGATAAGAATCATGGTCCAAAACGAAATTAGTCTTTAAATCTGCGTAAAGTTGAAATTCTGAAAAAAACATTTTTCTAATAGGCACTAATTTCAGACTTGGGTTCGAGATTTAAATGCAATTATTTCAGGCTCTATGGTACCAAACGGGTTGAAATTTTGGAATAGTGATAAGAATCATCGTCCAAAACGAAAATCAGTCCTTAAATCTACATTAAGTTGCATTTCTGGAAAATTCACCTTTCCTGAGGGCTCTGATTTCAGACTTGGGTTCGAACTTTAAAAGACATTTTTGCCAACTCTATTGTACCGAACGGGCTGAAATATTGATATAGTGATAAGAATCATGGTCCAAAACGAAATCCGTCATTAAATCTAAATAAAGTTGCATTTCTGAAAAAATCATTTTTCTTTAAGGCAAAATTTTCTTAATTTAGGACTTGGGTTCTAGCCTTAAAAGCCATTTTTTCGGGCTGTATGGTACGAACGCGGCTGATATTTTGAAATAGTGATAAAAATCATGGTCCAAAACGAAATAAGTCTTTAAATCTGCATAAAGTTGAATTTCTGAAAAAAACATTTTTCTTATAGGCACTAATTTCAGACGTGGGTTCGAGACTTAAAAGCAATTATTTAAGGCTCTATGGTACCAAACGGGCTGATATTTTGGAATAGTGATAAGAATGATGGTACGATACGAAATTAGTCCTTAAATCTGCATTAAGTTGAATTTCTGAAAAAAACATTTTTCTAATAGGCACTAATTTCAGACTTGGGTTCGAGACTTAAAAGCAATTATTTCAGGCTCTATGGTACCAAACGGGTTGAAATTTTGGAATAGTGATAAGAATCATCGTCCAAAACGAAAATCAGTCCTTAAATCTACATTAAGTTGCATTTCTGGAAAATTCACCTTTCCTGAGGGCTCTGATTTCAGACTTGGGTTCGAACTTTAAAAGACATTTTTGCCAACTCTATTGTACCGAATGGGCTGAAATATTGATAAGAATCATGGTCCAAAACGAAATCCGTCATTAAATCTAAATAAAGATGCATTTCTGAAAAAATCATTTTTCTTTAAGGCAAAATTTTCTTAATTTAGGACTTGGGTTCGAGCCTTAAAAGCCATTTTTTTCGGGCTGTATGGTACGAACGCGGCTGATATTTTGGAATAGTGATAAAAATCATGGTCCAAAACGAAATAAGTCTTTAAATCTGCATAAAGTTGAATTTCTGAAAAAAACATTTTTCTTTTATGTACTAATTTCAGACTTGGGTTCGAGACTTAAAAGCAATTATTTCAGGCTCTATGGTACCAAACGTTCTGAAATTTTGGAATAGTGATAAGAATCATCGTCCAAAACGAAAATCAGTCCTTAAATCTACATTAAGTTGCATTTCTGGAAAATTCACCTTTCCTGAGGGCTCTGATTTCAGACTTGGGTTCGAACTTTAAAAGACATTTTTGCCAACTCTATTGTACCGAACGGGGTGAAATATTGATAAAGTGATAAGAATCATGGTCCAAAACGAAATCCGTCATTAAATCTAAATAAAGTTGCATTTCTGAAAAAATCATTTTTCTTTAAGGCAAAATTTTCTTAATTTAGGACTTGGGTTCGAGCCTTAAAAGCCATTTTTTTCGGGCTGTATGGTACGAACGCGGCTGATATTTTGGAATAGTGATAAGAATCATGGTCCAAAACGAAATAAGTCTTTAAATCTGCATAAAGTTGAATTTCTGAAAAAAACATTTTTCTTATAGGCACTAATTTCAGACGTGGGTTCGAGACTTAAAAGCAATTATTTCAGGCTCTATGGTACCAAACGGGTTGAAATTTTGGAATAGTGATAAGAATCATCGTCCAAAACGAAAATCAGTCCTTAAATCTACATTAAGTTGCATTTCTGGAAAATTCACCTTTCCTGAGGGCTCTGATTTCAGACTTGGGTTCGAACTTTAAAAGACATTTTTGCCAACTCTATTGTACCGAACGGGCTGAAATATTGATATAGTGATAAGAATCATGGTCCAAAACGAAATCCGTCATTAAATCTAAATAAAGATGCATTTCTGAAAAAATCATTTTTCTTTAAGGCAAAATTTTCTTAATTTAGGACTTGGGTTCGAGCCTTAAAAGCCATTTTTTTCGGGCTGTATGGTACGAACGCGGCTGATATTTTGGAATAGTGATAAAAATCATGGTCCAAAACGAAATAAGTCTTTAAATCTGCATAAAGTTGAATTTCTGAAAAAAACATTTTTCTTATAGGCACTAATTTCAGACGTGGGTTCGAGACTTAAAAGCAATTATTTCAGGCTCTATGGTACCAAACGGGCTGATATTTTGGAATAGTGATAAGAATGATGGTACGATACGAAATAAGTCCTTAAATCTGCATAAAGTTGAATTTCTGAAAAAAACATTTTTCTTATAGGCACTAATTTCAGACTTGGGTTCGAGACTTAAAAGCAATTATTTCAGGCTCTATGGTACCAAACGTTCTGAAATTTTGGAATAGTGATAAGAATCATCGTCCAAAACGAAAATCAGTCCTTAAATCTACATTAAGTTGCATTTCTGGAAAATTCACCTTTCCTGAGGGCTCTGATTTCAGACTTGGGTTCGAACTTTAAAAGACATTTTTGCCAACTCTATTGTACCGAACGGGGTGAAATATTGATAAAGTGATAAGAATCATGGTCCAAAACGAAATCCGTCATTAAATCTAAATAAAGTTGCATTTCTAAAAAAAATCATTTTTCTTTAAGGCAAAATTTTCTTAATTTAGGACTTGGGTTCGAGCCTTAAAAGCCATTTTTTTCGGGCTGTATGGTACGAACGCGGCTGATATTTTGGAATAGTGATAAAAATCATGGTCCAAAACGAAATAAGTCTTTAAATCTGCATAAAGTTGAATTTCTGAAAAAAACATTTTTCTTATAGGCACTAATTTCAGACGTGGGTTCGAGACTTAAAAGCAATTATTTCAGGCTCTATGGTACCAAACGTTCTGAAATTTTGGAATAGTGATAAGAATCATCGTCCAAAACAAAAATCAGTCCTTAAATCTACATTAAGTTGCATTTCTGGAAAATTCACCTTTCCTGAGGGCTCTGATTTCAGACTTGGGTTCGAACTTTAAAAGACATTTTTGCCAACTCTATTGTACCGAACGGGGTGAAATATTGATAAAGTGATAAGAATCATGGTCCAAAACGAAATCCGTCATTAAATCTAAATAAAGTTGCATTTCTGAAAAAATCATTTTTCTTTAAGGCAAAATTTTCTTAATTTAGGACTTGGGTTCTAGCCTTAAAAGCCATTTTTTTCGGGCTGTATGGTACGAACGCGGCTGATATTTTGAAATAGTGATAAAAATCATGGTCCAAAACGAAATAAGTCTTTAAATCTGCATAAAGTTGAATTTCTGAAAAAAACATTTTTCTTATAGGCACTAATTTCAGACGTGGGTTCGAGACTTAAAAGCAATTATTTCAGGCTCTATGGTACCAAACGGGCTGATATTTTGGAATAGTGATAAGAATGATGGTACGATACGAAATTAGTCCTTAAATCTGCATAAAGTTGAATTTCTGAAAAAAACATTTTTCTAATAGGCACTAATTTCAGACTTGGGTTCGAGACTTAAAAGCAATTATTTCAGGCTCTATGGTACCAAACGGGTTGAAATTTTGGAATAGTGATAAGAATCATCGTCCAAAACGAAAATCAGTCCTTAAATCTACATTAAGTTGCATTTCTGGAAAATTCACCTTTCCTGAGGGCTCTGATTTCAGACTTGGGTTCGAACTTTAAAAGACATTTTTGCCAACTCTATTGTACCGAACGGGCTGAAATATTGATATAGTGATAAAAATCATGGTCCAAAACGAAATCCGTCATTAAATCTAAATAAAGTTGCATTTCTGAAAAAATCATTTTTCTTTAAGGCAAAATTTTCTTAATTTAGGACTTGGGTTCTAGCCTTAAAAGCCATTTTTTTCGGGCTGTATGGTACGAACGCGGCTGATATTTTGGAATAGTGATAAGAATCATGGTCCAAAACGAAATTAGTCTTTAAATCTGCGTAAAGTTGAAATTCTGAAAAAAACATTTTTCTAATAGGCACTAATTTCAGACTTGGGTTCGAGACTTAAAAGCAATTATTTCAGGCTCTTTCAGGGTACCAACCAAACGTTCTGAAATTTTGGAATAGTGATAAGAATCATCGTCCAAAACGAAAATCAGTCCCTAAATCTACATTAAGTTGCATTTCTGGAAAATTCACCTTTCCTGAGGGCTCTGATTTCAGACTTGGGTTCGAACTTTAAAAGACATTTTTGCCAACTCTATTGTACCGAACGGGGTGAAATATTGATAAAGTGATAAGAATCATGGTCCAAAACGAAATCCGTCATTAAATCTAAATAAAGTTGCATTTCTGAAAAAATCATTTTTCTTTAAGGCAAAATTTTCTTAATTTAGGACTTGGGTTCGAGCCTTAAAAGCCATTTTTTTCGGGCTGTATGGTACGAACGCGGCTGATATTTTGGAATAGTGATAAAAATCATGGTCCAAAACGAAATAAGTGTTTAAATCTGCATAAAGTTGAATTTCTGAAAAAAACATTTTTCTTATAGGCACTAATTTCAGACGTGGGTTCGAGACTTAAAAGCAATTATTTCAGGCTCTATGGTACCAAACGGGCTGATATTTTGGAATAGTGATAAGAATGATGGTACGATACGAAATAAGTTCTTAAATCTGCATAAAGTTGAATTTCTGAAAAAAACATTTTTCTAATAGGCACTAATTTCAGACTTGGGTTCGAGACTTAAAAGCAATTATTTCAGGCTCTATGGTACCAAACGGGTTGAAATTTTGGAATAGTGATAAGAATCATCGTCCAAAACGAAAATCAGTCCTTAAATCTACATTAAGTTGCATTTCTGGAAAATTCACCTTTCCTGAGGGCTCTGATTTCAGACTTGGGTTCGAACTTTAAAAGACATTTTTGCCAACTCTATTGTACCGAACGGGCTGAAATATTGATATAGTGATAAGAATCATGGTCCAAAACGAAATCCGTCATTAAATCTAAATAAAGTTGCATTTCTGAAAAAATCATTTTTCTTTAAGGCAAAATTTTCTTAATTTAGGACTTGGGTTCTAGCCTTAAAAGCCATTTTTTTCGGGCTGTATGGTACGAACGCGGCTGATATTTTGGAATAGTGATAAGAATCATGGTCCAAAACGAAATTAGTCTTTAAATCTGCGTAAAGTTGAAATTCTGAAAAAAACATTTTTCTAATAGGCACTAATTTCAGACTTGGGTTCGAGACTTAAAAGCAATTATTTCAGGCTCTTTCAGGGTACCAACCAAACGTTCTGAAATTTTGGAATAGTGATAAGAATCATCGTCCAAAACGAAAATCAGTCCCTAAATCTACATTAAGTTGCATTTCTGGAAAATTCACCTTTCCTGAGGGCTCTGATTTCAGACTTGGGTTCGAACTTTAAAAGACATTTTTGCCAACTCTATTGTACCGAACGGGGTGAAATATTGATAAAGTGATAAGAATCATGGTCCAAAACGAAATCCGTCATTAAATCTAAATAAAGTTGCATTTCTGAAAAAATCATTTTTCTTTAAGGCAAAATTTTCTTAATTTAGGACTTGGGTTCGAGCCTTAAAAGCCATTTTTTTCGGGCTGTATGGTACGAACGCGGCTGATATTTTGGAATAGTGATAAAAATCATGGTCCAAAACGAAATAAGTGTTTAAATCTGCATAAAGTTGAATTTCTGAAAAAAACATTTTTCTTATAGGCACTAATTTCAGACGTGGGTTCGAGACTTAAAAGCAATTATTTCAGGCTCTATGGTACCAAACGGGCTGATATTTTGGAATAGTGATAAGAATGATGGTACGATACGAAATAAGTTCTTAAATCTGCATAAAGTTGAATTTCTGAAAAAAACATTTTTCTTATAGGCACTAATTTCAGACTTGGGTTCGAGACTTAAAAGCAATTATTTCAGGCTCTATGGTACCAAACGGGTTGAAATTTTGGAATAGTGATAAGAATCATCGTCCAAAACGAAAATCAGTCCTTAAATCTACATTAAGTTGCATTTCTGGAAAATTCACCTTTCCTGAGGGCTCTGATTTCAGACTTGGGTTCGAACTTTAAAAGACATTTTTGCCAACTCTATTGTACCGAACGGGCTGAAATATTGATATAGTGATAAGAATCATGGTCCAAAACGAAATCCGTCATTAAATCTAAATAAAGTTGCATTTCTGAAAAAATCATTTTTCTTTAAGGCAAAATTTTCTTAATTTAGGACTTGGGTTCTAGCCTTAAAAGCCATTTTTTTCGGGCTGTATGGTACGAACGCGGCTGATATTTTGGAATAGTGATAAGAATCATGGTCCAAAACGAAATTAGTCTTTAAATCTGCGTAAAGTTGAAATTCTGAAAAAAACATTTTTCTAATAGGCACTAATTTCAGACTTGGGTTCGAGACTTAAAAGCAATTATTTCAGGCTCTATGTTACCAAACGGGCTGATATTTTGGAATAGTGATAAGAATAATGGTACGAAACGAAATTAGTCCTTAAATCTGCATTAAGTTGAATTTCTGAAAAAAACATTTTTCTAATAGGCACTAATTTCAGACTTGGGTTCGAGACTTAAAAGCAATTATTTCAGGCTCTATGGTACCAAACGGGTTGAAATTTTGGAAAAGTGATAAGAATCATCGTCCAAAACGAAAATCAGTCCTTAAATCTACATTAAGTTGCATTTCTGGAAAATTCACCTTTCCTGAGGGCTCTGATTTCAGACTTGGGTTCGAACTTTAAAAGACATTTTTGCCAACTCTATTGTACCGAACGGGGTGAAATATTGATAAAGTGATAAGAATCATGGTCCAAAACGAAATCCGTCATTAAATCTAAATAAAGTTGCATTTCTGAAAAAATCATTTTTCTTTAAGGCAAAATTTTCTTAATTTAGGACTTGGGTTCTAGACTTAAAAGCCATTTTTTTCGGGCTGTATGGTACGAACGCGGCTGATATTTTGAAATAGTGATAAAAATCATGGTCCAAAACGAAATAAGTCTTTAAATCTGCATAAAGTTGAATTTCTGAAAAAAACATTTTTCTTATAGGCACTAATTTCAGACGTGGGTTCGAGACTTAAAAGCAATTATTTCAGGCTCTATGGTACCAAACGGGCTGATATTTTGGAATAGTGATAAGAATGATGGTACGATTCGAAATTAGTCCTTAAATCTGCATAAAGTTGAATTTCTGAAAAAAAACATTTTTCTTATAGGCACTAATTTCAGACTTGGGTTCGAGACTTAAAAGCAATTATTTCAGGCTCTATGGTACCAAACGTTCTGAAATTTTGGAATAGTGATAAGAATCATCGTCCAAAACGAAAATCAGTCCCTAAATCTACATTAAGTTGCATTTCTGGAAAATTCACCTTTCCTGAGGGCTCTGATTTCAGACTTGGGTTCGAACTTTAAAAGACATTTTTGCCAACTCTATTGTACCGAACGGGCTGAAATATTGATATAGTGATAAGAATCATGGTCCAAAACGAAATCCGTCATTAAATCTAAATAAAGTTGCATTTCTGAAAAAATCATTTTTCTTTAAGGCAAAATTTTCTTAATTTAGGACTTGGGTTCGAGCCTTAAAAGCCATTTTTTTCGGGCTGTATGGTACGAACGCGGCTGATATTTTGGAATAGTGATAAAAATCATGGTCCAAAACGAAATAAGTCTTTAAATCTGCATAAAGTTGAATTTCTGAAAAAATAGGCACTAATTTCAAACTTGGGTTCGAGACTTAAAAGCAATTATTTCAGGCTCTATGGTACCAAACGGGTTGAAATTTTGTAATAGTGATAAGAATCATAGTCCGCTACGAAATCGGTCGTAAAATCTGCGTAAAGTTGAAATTCTGAAAAAATCATTTTTCTTTAAGGCAAAATTTTCTTTATTTAGGACTTGGGTTCGAGCCTTAAAAGCCATTTTTTCGGGCTGTATGGTACGAACGCGGCTGATATTTTGGAATAGTGATAAAAATCATGGTCCAAAACGAAATAATTCTTTAAATCTGCATAAAATTGAATTTCTGAAAAAAACATTTTTCTAATAGTCACTAATTTCAGACTTGGGTTCGAGACTTAAAAGCAATTATTTCAGGCTCTATGGTACCAAACGGGTTGAAATTTTGGAATAGTGATAAGAATCATCGTCCAAAACGAAAATCAGTCCCTAAATCTACATTAAGTTGCATTTCTGGAAAATTCACCTTTCCTGAGGGCTCTGATTTCAGACCTGGGTTCGAACTTTAAAAGACATTTTTGCCAACTCTATTGTACCGAACGGGGTGAAATATTGATATAGTGATAAGAATCATGGTCCAAAACGAAATCCGTCATTAAATCTAATTAAAGTTGCATTTCTGAAAAAATCATTTTTCTTTAAGGCAAAATTTTCTTAATTTAGGACTTGGGTTCGAGCCTTATAAGCCATTTTTTTCGGGCTGTATGGTACGAACGCGGCTGATATTTTGGAATAGTGATAAGAAAAATGGTACGAAACGAAATTAGTCTTTAAATCTGCATAAAGTTGAATTTCTGAAAAAAACATTTTTCTTATAGGCACTAATTTCAGACGTGGGTTCGAGACATAAAAGCAATTATTTCAGGCTCTATGGTACCAAACGGGCTGATATTTTGGAATAGTGATAAGAATGATGGTACGATACGAAATTAGTCCTTAAATCTGCATAAAGTTGAATTTCTGAAAAAAACATTTTTCTAATAGGCACTAATTTCAGACTTGGGTTCGAGACTTAAAAGCAATTATTTCAGGCTCTATGGTACCAAACGGGTTGAAATTTTGGAATAGTGATAAGAATCATCGTCCTAAACGAAAATCAGTCCCTTAATCTACATTAAGTCGCATTTCTGAAAAATTCACCTATCCTGAGGGCTCTGATTTCAGACCTGGGTTCGAACTTTAAAAGACATTTTTGCAGACTCTATTGTACCGAACGGGCTGAAATATTGATATAGTGATAAGAATCATGGTCCAAAACGAAATCCGTCATTAAATCTAAATAAAGTTGCATTTCTGAAAAAATCATTTTTCTTTAAGACAAAATTTTCTTAATTTAGGACTTGGGTTCGAGCCTTAAAAGCCATTTTTTTCGGGCTGTATGGTACGAACGCGGCTGATATTTTGGAATAGTGATAAGAATCATGGTCCAAAACGAAATTAGTCTTTAAATCTGCGTAAAGTTGAAATTCTGAAAAAATCATTTTTCTTTAAGGCAAAATTTTCTTTATTTAGGACTTGGGTTCGAGCCTTAAAAGCCATTTTTTTCGGGCTGTATGGTACGAACGCGGCTGATATTTTGGAGAAGTGATAAAAATCATGGTCCAAAACGAAATAATTCTTTAAATCTGCATAAAGTTGAATTTCTGAAAAAAACATTTTTCTAATAGTCACTAATTTCAGACTTGGGTTCGAGACTTAAAAGCAATTATTTCAGGCTCTATGGTACCAAACGGGTTGAAATTTTGGAATAGTGATAAGAATCATCGTCCAAAACGAAAATCAGTCCTTAAATCTACATTAAGCTGCATTTCTGGAAAATTCACCTTTCCTGAGGGCTCTGATTTCAGACCTGGGTTCGAACTTTAAAAGACATTTTTGCCAACTCTATTGTACCGAACGGGGTGAAATATTGATATAGTGATAAGAATCATGGTCCAAAACGAAATCCGTCATTAAATCTAAATAAAGTTGCATTTCTGAAAAAATCATTTTTCTTTAAGGCAAAATTTTCTTAATTTAGGACTTGGGTTCGAGCCTTAAAAGCCATTTTTTTCGGGCTGTATGGTACGAACGCGGCTGATATTTTGGAATAGTGATAAGAAAAATGGTACGAAACGAAATTAGTCTGTAAATCTGCATAAAGTTGAATTTCTGAAAAAAACATTTTACTTATAGGCACTAATTTCAGACTTGGGTTCGAGACTTAAAAGCAATTATTTCAGGCTCTATGGTACCAAACGGGCTGATATTTTGGAATAGTGATAAGAATCATCGTCCAAAACGAAAATCAGTCCCTAAATCTACATTAAGTTGCATTTCTGGAACATTCACCTTTCCTGAGGGCTCTGATTTCAGACTTAAGTTCGAACTTTAAAAGACATTTTTGCCAACTCTATTGTACCAAACGGGCTGAAATATTGATATAGTGATAAGAATCATGGTCCAAAACGAAATCCGTCATTAAATCTAAATAAAGTTGCATTTCTGAAAAAAACATTTTTCTTTAAGGCAAAATTTTCTTAAATTAGGACTTGGGTTCGAGCCTTAAAAGCCATTTTTTCAGGCTGTATGGTACAAAACGGGCTGATATTTTGGAATAGTGATAAGATTAATGGTACGAAACGAAATTAGTCTTTAAATCTACATAAAGTTGAATTTCTGAAAAAAACATTTTTCTTATAGGCACTAATTTCAGACTTGGGTTCGAGACTTAAAAGCAATTATTTCAGGCTCTATGGTACCAAACGGGTTGAAATTTTGGAATAGTGATAAAAATCATAGTCCGCTACGAAATCAGTCGTAAAATCTGCATTAATTTGCATTTCTGGAAAAATCATTTTTCTTTAAGGCAAAATTTTCTTAATTTCAGACTTGGGTTCGAGCCTTTAAAGGCATTTTTCAGGCTGTATGGTACCAAACAGGTGGGAATTTTGGAATAGTGATAAGAATCATATTCCAAAACGAAATTTGTCCTTAAATCTTCATAAAGTTGGATTTCTGAAAAAAACATTATTCTTAAAGGCACTAATTTCAGGCTTGGGGTCGAGACTTAATTAATTTTTTCAGGCTCTATGGTTTCAAACGGGCTGAAATTTTAAAATTCTGATAAGAATCATAGTCCGCTACGAAATCAGTAGTAAAATCTGCATTTCTGGAAAATTCACCTTTCTTGAGGGCACTGATTTCAGACTTGGGTTCGAACTTTAAAAGACGTTTTTGCCAACTCTATTCTTCCGAACCGGCTGAAATTTTGAAAACGTGATAAGTATCATTGTCCAAAACGAATTCAGTCCTAAAATCTGCATAAATTTGGAATTATTGAAAAATCATTTTTCTTATAGGCACTAATTTCAGACTTGGGTTCGAGACTTAAAAGCAATTATTTCAGGCTCTATGTTACCAAACGGGCTGATATTTTGGAATAGTGATAAGAATAATGGTACGAAACGAAATTAGTCCTTTAATCTGCATTAAGTTGAATTTCTGAAAAAAACATTTTTCTAATAGGCACTAATTTCAGACTTGGGTTCGAGACTTAAAAGCAATTATTTCAGGCTCTATGGTACAAACGGGTTGAAATTTTGGAATAGTGATAAGAATTATCGTCCAAAACGAAAATCAGTCCTTAAATCTACATTAAGTTGCATTTCTGGAAAATTCACCTTTCCTGAGGGCTCTGATTTCAGACTTGGGTTCGAACTTTAAAAGACATTTTTGCCAACTCTATTGTACCGAACGGGGTAAAATATTGATAAAGTGATAAGAATCATGGTCCAAAACGAAATCCGTCATTAAATCTAAATAAAGTTGCATTTCTGAAAAAATCATTTTTCTTTAAGGCAAAATTTTCTTAATTTAGGACTTGGGTTCGAGCCTTAAAAGCCATTTTTTTCGGGCTGTATGGTACGAACGCGGCTGATATTTTGGAATAGTGATAAAAATCATGGTCCAAAACGAAATAAGTCTTTAAATCTGCATAAAGTTGAATTTCTGAAAAAAACATTTTGCTTATAGGCACTAATTTCAGACGTGGGTTCGAGACATAAAAGCAATTATTTCAGGCTCTATGGTACCAAACGGGCTGATATTTTGGAATAGTGATAAGAATCATCGTCCTAAACGAAAATCAGTCCCTTAATCTACATTAAGTCGCATTTCTGGAAAATTCACCTTTCCTGAGGGCTCTGATTTCAGACCTGGGTTCGAACTTTAAAAGACATTTTTGCCAACTCTATTGTACCGAACGGGCTGAAATATTGATATAGTGATAAGAATCATGGTCCAAAACGAAATCCGTCATTAAATCTAAATAAAGTTGCATTTCTGAAAAAATCATTTTTCTTTATGGCAAAATTTTCTTAATTTAGGACTTGGGTTCGAGCCTTAAAAGCCATTTTTTTCGGGCTGTATGGTACGAACGCGGCTGATATTTTGGAATAGTGATAAGAATAATGGTAAGAAACGAAATTAGTCTTTAAATCTGCATAAAGTTGAATTTCTGAAAAAAACATTTTTCTTATAGGCACTAATTTCAGACTTGGGTTCGAGACTTAAAAGCAATTATTTCAGGCTCTATGGTACCAAACGGGCTGATATTTTGGAATAGTGATAAGAATAATGGTACGAAACGAAATTAGTCCTTAAATCTGCATAAAGTTGAATTTCTGAAAAAAACATTTTTCTAATAGGCATTAATTTCAGACTTGGGTTTGAGACTTAAAAGCAATTATTTCAGGCTTTATGGTACCAAACGGGTTGAAATTTTGGAAAAGTGATAAGAATCATCGTCCAAAACGAAAATCAGTCCTTAAATCTACATTAAGTTGCATTTCTGGAAAATTCACCTTTCCTGAGGGCTCTGATTTCAGACTTGGGTTCGAACTTTAAAAGACATTTTTGCCAACTCTATTGTACCGAACGGGGTGAAATATTGATAAAGTGATAAGAATCATGGTCCAAAACGAAATCCGTCATTAAATCTAAATAAAGTTGCATTTCTGAAAAAATCATTTTTCTTTAAGGCAAAATTTTCTTAATTTAGGACTTGGGTTCTAGACTTAAAAGCCATTTTTTTCGGGCTGTATGGTACGAACGCGGCTGATATTTTGAAATAGTGATAAAAATCATGGTCCAAAACGAAATAAGTCTTTAAATCTGCATAAAGTTGAATTTCTGAAAAAAACATTTTTCTTATAGGCACTAATTTCAGACGTGGGTTCGAGACTTAAAAGCAATTATTTCAGGCTCTATGGTACCAAACGGGCTGATATTTTGGAATAGTGATAAGAATGATGGTACGATTCGAAATTAGTCCTTAAATCTGCATAAAGTTGAATTTCTGAAAAAAACATTTTTCTTATAGGCACTAATTTCAGACTTGGGTTCGAGACTTAAAAGCAATTATTTCAGGCTCTATGGTACCAAACGTTCTGAAATTTTGGAATAGTGATAAGAATCATCGTCCAAAACGAAAATCAGTCCCTAAATCTACATTAAGTTGCATTTCTGGAAAATTCACCTTTCCTGAGGGCTCTGATTTCAGACTTGGGTTCGAACTTTAAAAGACATTTTTGCCAACTCTATTGTACCGAACGGGGTGAAATATTGATAAAGTGATAAGAATCATGGTCCAAAACGAAATCCGTCATTAAATCTAAATAAAGTTGCATTTCTGAAAAAATCATTTTTCTTTAAGGCAAAATTTTCTTAATTTAGGACTTGGGTTCGAGCCTTAAAAGCCATTTTTTTCGGGCTGTATGGTACGAACGCGGCTGATATTTTGGAATAGTGATAAAAATCATGGTCCAAAACGAAATAAGTCTTTAAATCTGCATAAAGTTGAATTTCTGAAAAAAACATTTTGCTTATAGGCACTAATTTCAGACGTGGGTTCGAGACATAAAAGCAATTATTTCAGGCTCTATGGTACCAAACGGGCTGATATTTTGGAATAGTGATAAGAATCATCGTCCTAAACGAAAATCAGTCCCTTAATCTACATTAAGTCGCATTTCTGGAAAATTCACCTTTCCTGAGGGCTCTGATTTCAGACCTGGGTTCGAACTTTAAAAGACATTTTTGCCAACTCTATTGTACCGAACGGGCTGAAATATTGATATAGTGATAAGAATCATGGTCCAAAACGAAATCCGTCATTAAATCTAAATAAAGTTGCATTTCTGAAAAAATCATTTTTCTTTATGGCAAAATTTTCTTAATTTAGGACTTGGGTTCGAGCCTTAAAAGCCATTTTTTTCGGGCTGTATGGTACGAACGCGGCTGATATTTTGGAATAGTGATAAGAATAATGGTACGAAACGAAATTAGTCTTTAAATCTGCATAAAGTTGAATTTCTGAAAAAAACATTTTTCTTATAGGCACTAATTTCAGACTTGGGTTCGAGACTTAAAAGCAATTATTTCAGGCTCTATGGTACCAAACGGGCTGATATTTTGGAATAGTGATAAGAATAATGGTACGAAACGAAATTAGTCCTTAAATCTGCATAAAGTTGAATTTCTGAAAAAAACATTTTTCTAATAGGCATTAATTTCAGACTTGGGTTTGAGACTTAAAAGCAATTATTTCAGGCTTTATGGTACCAAACGGGTTGAAATTTTGGAAAAGTGATAAGAATCATCGTCCAAAACGAAAATCAGTCCTTAAATCTACATTAAGTTGCATTTCTGGAAAATTCACCTTTCCTGAGGGCTCTGATTTCAGACTTGGGTTCGAACTTTAAAAGACATTTTTGCCAACTCTATTGTACCGAACGGGGTGAAATATTGATAAAGTGATAAGAATCATGGTCCAAAACGAAATCCGTCATTAAATCTAAATACAGTTGCATTTCTGAAAAAATCATTTTTCTTTAAGGCAAAATTTTCTTAATTTAGGACTTGGGTTCGAGCCTTAAAAGCCATTTTTTTCGGGCTGTATGGTACGAACGCGGCTGATATTTTGGAATAGTGATAAAAATCATGGTCCAAAACGAAATAAGTCTTTAAATCTGCATAAAGTTGAATTTCTGAAAAAAACATTTTGCTTATAGGCACTAATTTCAGACGTGGGTTCGAGACATAAAAGCAATTATTTCAGGCTCTATGGTACCAAACGGGCTGATATTTTGGAATAGTGATAAGAATCATCGTCCTAAACGAAAATCAGTCCCTTAATCTACATTATGTCGCATTTCTGGAAAATTCACCTTTCCTGAGGGCTCTGATTTCAGACCTGGGTTCGAACTTTAAAAGACATTTTTGCCAACTCTATTGTACCGAACGGGCTGAAATATTGATATAGTGATAAGAATCATGGTCCAAAACGAAATCCGTCATTAAATCTAAATAAAGTTGCATTTCTGAAAAAATCATTTTTCTTTATGGCAAAATTTTCTTAATTTAGGACTTGGGTTCGAGCCTTAAAAGCCATTTTTTTCGGGCTGTATGGTACGAACGCGGCTGATATTTTGGAATAGTGATAAGAATAATGGTACGAAACGAAATTAGTCTTTAAATCTGCATAAAGTTGAATTTCTGAAAAAAACATTTTTCTTATAGGCACTAATTTCAGACTTGGGTTCGAGACTTAAAAGCAATTATTTCAGGCTCTATGGTACCAAACGGGCTGATATTTTGGAATAGTGATAAGAATAATGGTACGAAACGAAATTAGTCCTTAAATCTGCATAAAGTTGAATTTCTGAAAAAAACATTTTTCTAATAGGCCCTAATTTCAGACTTGGGTTCGAGACTTAAAAGCAATTATTTCAGGCTCTATGGTACCAACCGGGTTGAAATTTTGGAATAGTGATAAGAATCATCGTCCAAAACGAAAATCAGTCCTTAAAACTACATTAAGTTGCATTTCTGGAAAATTCACCTTTCTTGAGGGCACTGATTTCAGGCTTGGGTTCGAACTTTAAAAGACATTTTTGCCAACTCTATTCTACCGAACCGGCTGAAATTTTGAAAAAGTGATAAGAATCATGGTCCAAAACGAAATCAGTCCTAAAATCTGTAAAAAGTTGCACTTCTGAAAAAATCATTTTTCTTATAGGCACTAATTTCATACTTGGGTTCGAGACTTAAATGCAATTTTTTCAGGCAGTATGGAACCAAACGTTCTGAAATTTTGGAATAGTGATGTGAATAATCGTCCAAAACGAAATCAGTCCTTAAATCTACATTAAGTTGCATTTCTGGAAAATTCACCTTTCCTGAGGGCTCTGATTTCAGACTTGGGTTCGAACTTTAAAAGACATTTTTGCCAACTCTATTGTACCGAACGGGCTGAAATATTGATATAGTGATAAGAATCATGGTCCAAAACGAAATCCGTCATTAAATCTAAATAAAGTTGCATTTCTGAAAAAATCATTTTTCTTTAAGGCAAAATTTTCTTAATTTAGGACTTGGGTTCGAGCCTTAAAAGCCATTTTTTTCGGGCTGTATGGTACGAACGCGGCTGATATTTTGGAATAGTGATAAAAATCATGGTCCAAAATGAAATAAGTCTTTAAATCTGCATAAAGTTGAATTTCTGAAAAAATAGGCACTAATTACAAACTTGGGTTCGAGACTTAAAAGCAATTATTTCAGGCTCTATGGTACCAAACGGGTTGAAATTTTGTAATAGTGATAAGAATCATAGTCCGCTACGAAATCGGTCGTAAAATCTGCGTAAAGTTGAAATTCTGAAAAAATCATTTTTCTTTAAGGCAAAATTTTCTTTATTTAGGACTTGGGTTCGAGCCTTAAAAGCCATTTTTTCGGGCTGTATGGTACGAACGCGGCTGATATTTTGGAATAGTGATAAAAATCATGGTCCAAAACGAAATAATTCTTTAAATCTGCATAAAATTGAATTTCTGAAAAAAACATTTTTCTAATAGTCACTAATTTCAGACTTGGGTTCGAGACTTAAAAGCAATTATTTCAGGCTCTATGGTACCAAACGGGTTGAAATTTTGGAATAGTGATAAGAATCATCGTCCAAAACGAAAATCAGTCCCTAAATCTACATTAAGTTGCATTTCTGGAAAATTCACCTTTCCTGAGGGCTCTGATTTCAGACCTGGGTTCGAACTTTAAAAGACATTTTTGCCAACTCTATTGTACCGAACGGGGTGAAATATTGATATAGTGATAAGAATCATGGTCCAAAACGAAATCCGTCATTAAATCTAATTAAAGTTGCATTTCTGAAAAAATCATTTTTCTTTAAGGCAAAATTTTCTTAATTTAGGACTTGGGTTCGAGCCTTATAAGCCATTTTTTTCGGGCTGTATGGTACGAACGCGGCTGATATTTTGAAATAGTGATAAGAAAAATGGTACGAAACGAAATTAGTCTTTAAATCTGCATAAAGTTGAATTTCTGAAAAAAACATTTTTCTTATAGGCACTAATTTCAGACGTGGGTTCGAGACATAAAAGCAATTATTTCAGGCTCTATGGTACCAAACGGGCTGATATTTTGGAATAGTGATAAGAATGATGGTACGATACGAAATTAGTCCTTAAATCTGCATAAAGTTGAATTTCTGAAAAAAACATTTTTCTAATAGGCACTAATTTCAGACTTGGGTTCGAGACTTAAAAGCAATTATTTCAGGCTCTATGGTACCAAACGGGTTGAAATTTTGGAATAGTGATAAGAATCATCGTCCTAAACGAAAATCAGTCCCTTAATCTACATTAAGTCGCATTTCTGAAAAATTCACCTATCCTGAGGGCTCTGATTTCAGACCTGGGTTCGAACTTTAAAAGACATTTTTGCAGACTCTATTGTACCGAACGGGCTGAAATATTGATATAGTGATAAGAATCATGGTCCAAAACGAAATCCGTCATTAAATCTAAATAAAGTTGCATTTCTGAAAAAATCATTTTTCTTTAAGACAAAATTTTCTTAATTTAGGACTTGGGTTCGAGCCTTAAAAGCCATTTTTTTCGGGCTGTATGGTACGAACGCGGCTGATATTTTGGAATAGTGATAAGAATCATGGTCCAAAACGAAATTAGTCTTTAAATCTGCGTAAAGTTGAAATTCTGAAAAAATCATTTTTCTTTAAGGCAAAATTTTCTTTATTTAGGACTTGGGTTCGAGCCTTAAAAGCCATTTTTTTCGGGCTGTATGGTACGAACGCGGCTGATATTTTGGAGTAGTGATAAAAATCATGGTCCAAAACGAAATAATTCTTTAAATCTGCATAAAGTTGAATTTCTGAAAAAAACATTTTTCTAATAGTCACTAATTTCAGACTTGGGTTCGAGACTTAAAAGCAATTATTTCAGGCTCTATGGTACCAAACGGGTTGAAATTTTGGAATAGTGCTAAGAATCATCGTCCAAAACGAAAATCAGTCCCTAAATCTACATTAAGTTGCATTTCTGGAAAATTCACCTTTCCTGAGGGCTCTGATTTCAGACCTGGGTTCGAACTTTAAAAGACATTTTTGCCAACTCTATTGTACCGAACGGGGTGAAATATTGATATAGTGATAAGAATCATGGTCCAAAACGAAATCCGTCATTAAATCTAAATAAAGTTGCATTTCTGAAAAAATCATTTTTCTTTAAGGCAAAATTTTCTTAATTTAGGACTTGGGTTCGAGCCTTAAAAGCCATTTTTTTCGGGCTGTATGGTACGAACGCGGCTGATATTTTGGAATAGTGAAAAGAAAAATGGTACGAAACGAAATTAGTCTTTAAATCTGCATAAAGTTGAATTTCTGAAAAAAACATTTTTCTTATAGGCACTAATTTCAGACTTGGGTTCGAGACTTAAAAGCAATTATTTCAGGCTCTATGGTACCAAACGGGCTGATATTTTGGAATAGTGATAAGAATAATGGTACGAAACGAAATTAGTCTTTAAATCTGCGTAAAGTTGAAATTCTGAAAAAATCATTTTTCTTTAAGGCAAAATTTTCTTTATTTAGGACTTGGGTTCGAGCCTTAAAAGCCATTTTTTTCGGGCTGTATGGTACGAACGCGGCTGATATTTTGGAGTAGTGATAAAAATCATGGTCCAAAACGAAATAATTCTTTAAATCTGCATAAAGTTGAATTTCTGAAAAAAACATTTTTCTAATAGTCACCAATTTCAGACTTGGGTTCGAGACTTAAAAGCAATTATTTCAGGCTCTATGGTACCAAACGGGTTGAAATTTTGGAATAGTGATAAGAATCATCGTCCAAAACGAAAATCAGTCCCTAAATCTACATTAAGTTGCATTTCTGGAACATTCACCTTTCCTGAGGGCTCTGATTTCAGACTTAAGTTCGAACTTTAAAAGACATTTTTGCCAACTCTATTGTACCAAACGGGCTGAAATATTGATATAGTGATAAGAATCATGGTCCAAAACGAAATCCGTCATTAAATCTAAATAAAGTTGCATTTCTGAAAAAAACATTTTTCTTTAAGGCAAAATTTTCTTAAATTAGGACTTGGGTTCGAGCCTTAAAAGCCATTTTTTCAGGCTGTATGGTACAAAACGGGCTGATATTTTGGAATAGTGATAAGATTAATGGTACGAAACGAAATTAGTCTTTAAATCTGCATAAAGTTGAATTTCTGAAAAAAACATTTTTCTTATAGGCACTAATTTCAGACTTGGGTTCGAGACTTAAAAGCAATTATTTCAGGCTCTATGGTACCAAACGGGTTGAAATTTTGGAATAGTGATAAAAATCATAGTCCGCTACGAAATCAGTCGTAAAATCTGCATTAATTTGCATTTCTGGAAAAATCATTTTTCTTTAAGGCAAAATTTTCTTAATTTCAGACTTGGGTTCGAGCCTTTAAAGGCATTTTTCAGGCTGTATGGTACCAAACAGGCGGGAATTTTGGAATAGTGATAAGAATCATATTCCAAAACGAAATTTGTCCTTAAATCTTCATAAAGTTGGATTTCTGAAAAAAACATTATTCTTAAAGGCACTAATTTCAGGCTTGGGGTCGAGACTTAATTAATTTTTTCAGGCTCTATGGTTTCAAACGGGCTGAAATTTTAGAATTCTGATAAGAATCATAGTCCGCTACGAAATCAGTAGTAAAATCTGCATTTCTGGAAAATTCACCTTTCCTGAGGGCTCTGATTTCAGACTTGGGTTCGAACTTTAAAAGACATTTTTGCCAACTCTATTGTACCGAATGGGGTGAAATATTGATAAAGTGATAAGAATCATGGTCCAAAACGAAATCCGTCATTAAATCTAAATAAAGTTGCATTTCTGAAAAAATCATTTTTCTTTAAGGCAAAATTTTCTTAATTTAGGACTTGGGTTCGAGCCTTAAAAGCCATTTTTTTCGGGCTGTATGGTACGAACGCGGCTGATATTTTGGAATAGTGATAAAAATCATGGTCCAAAACGAAATAAGTCTTTAAATCTGCATAAAGTTGAATTTCTGAAAAAAACATTTTTCTTATAGGCACTAATTTCAGACGTGGGTTCGAGACTTAAAAGCAATTATTTCAGGCTCTATGGTACCAAACGTTCTGAAATTTTGGAATAGTGATAAGAATCATCGTCCAAAACAAAAATCAGTCCTTAAATCTACATTAAGTTGCATTTCTGGAAAATTCACCTTTCCTGAGGGCTCTGATTTCAGACTTGGGTTCGAACTTTAAAAGACATTTTTGCCAACTCTATTGTACCGAACGGGGTGAAATATTGATAAAGTGATAAGAATCATGGTCCAAAACGAAATCCGTCATTAAATCTAAATAAAGTTGCATTTCTGAAAAAATCATTTTTCTTTATGGCAAAATTTTCTTAATTTAGGACTTGGGTTCGAGCCTTAAAAGCCATTTTTTTCGGTCTGTATGGTACGAACGCGGCTGATATTTTGGAATAGTGATAAGAATAATGGTCCGAAACGAAATTAGTCTTTAAATCTGCATAAAGTTGAATTTCTGAAAAAAACATTTTTCTTATAGGCACTAATTTCAGACTTGGGTTCGAGACTTAAAAGCAATTATTTCAGGCTCTATGGTACCAAACGGGCTGATATTTTGGAATAGTGATAAGAATAATGGTACGAAACGAAATTAGTCCTTAAATCTGCATAAAGTTGAATTTCTGAAAAAAACATTTTTCTTATAGGCACTAATTTCAGACTTGGGTTCGAGACTTAAAAGCAATTATTTCAGGCTCTATGGTACCAAACGGGTTGAAATTTTGGAATAGTGATAAAAATCATAGTCCGCTACGAAATCAGTCGTAAAATCTGCATTAATTTGCATTTCTGGAAAAATCATTTTTCTTTAAGGCAAAATTTTCTTAATTTCAGACTTGGGTTCGAGCCTTTAAAGGCATTTTTCAGGCTGTATGGTACCAAACAGGCGGGAATTTTGGAATAGTGATAAGAATCATATTCCAGAACGAAATTTGTCCTTAAATCTTCATAAAGTTGGATTTCTGAAAAAAACATTATTCTTAAAGGCACTAATTTCAGGCTTGGGGTCGAGACTTAATTAATTTTTTCAGGCTCTATGGTTTCAAACGGGCTGAAATTTTAGAATTCTGATAAGAATCATAGTCCGCTACGAAATCAGTAGTAAAATCTGCATTTCTGGAAAATTCACCTTTCTTGAGGGCACTGATTTCAGACTTGGGTTCGAACTTTAAAAGACGTTTTTGCCAACTCTATTCTACCGAACCGGCTGAAATTTTGAAAACGTGATAAGTATCATTGTCCAAAACGAATTCAGTCCTAAAATCTGCATAAATTTGGAATTATTGAAAAATCATTTTTCTTATAGGCACTAATTTCAGACTTGGGTTCGAGACTTAAAAGCAATTATTTCAGGCTCTATCGTACCAAACGGGTTGAAATTTTGGAATAGTGATAAGAATCATCGTCCAAAACGAAAATCAGTCCCTAAATCTACATTAAGTTGCATTTCTGGAAAATTCACCTTTCCTGAGGGCTCTGATTTCAGACCTGGGTTCGAACTTTAAAAGACATTTTTGCCAACTCTATTGTACCGAATGGGGTGAAATATTGATATAGTGATAAGAATCATGGTCCAAAACGAAATCCGTCATTAAATCTAAATAAAGTTGCATTTCTGAAAAAATCATTTTTCTTTAAGGCAAAATTTTCTTAATTTAGGACTTGGGTTCGAGCCTTAAAAGCCATTTTTTTCGGGCTGTATGGTACGAACGCGGCTGATATTTTGGAATAGTGATAAGAAAAATGGTACGAAACGAAATTAGTCTTTAAATCTGCATAAAGTTGAATTTCTGAAAAAAACATTTTTCTTATAGGCACTAATTTCAGACTTGGGTTCGAGACTTAAAAGCAATTATTTCAGGCTCTATGGTACCAAACGGGCTGATATTTTGGAATAGTGATAAGAATAATGGTACGAAACGAAATTAGTCCTTAAATCTGCATAAAGTTGAATTTCTGAAAAAATCATTTTTCTAATAGGCATTAATTTCAGACTTGGGTTTGAGACTTAAAAGCAATTATTTCAGGCTCTATGGTACCAAACGGGTTGAAATTTTGGAATAGTGATAAGAATCATCGTCCAAAACGAAAATCAGTCCTTAAATCTACATTAAGTTGCATTTCTGGAACATTCACCTTTCCTGAGGGCTCTGATTTCAGACTTAAGTTCGAACTTTAAAAGACATTTTTGCCAACTCTATTGTACCAAACGGGCTGAAATATTGATATAGTGATAAGAATCATGGTCCAAAACGAAATCCGTCATTAAATCTAAATAAAGTTGCATTTCTGAAAAAATCATTTTTCTTTAAGGCAAAATTTTCTTAAATTAGGACTTGGGTTCGTGCCTTAAAAGCCATTTTTTCAGGCTGTATGGTACAAAACGGGCTGATATTTTGGAATAGTGATAAGATTAATGGTACGAAACGAAATTAGTCTTTAAATCTGCATAAAGTTGAATTTCTGAAAAAAACATTTTTCTTATAGGCACTAATTTCAGACTTAAGTTCGAACTTTAAAAGACATTTTTGCCAACTCTATTGTACCAAACGGGCTGAAATATTGATATAGTGATAAGAATCATGGTCCAAAACGAAATCCGTCATTAAATCTAAATAAAGTTGCATTTCTGAAAAAATCATTTTTCTTTAAGGAAAAATTTTCTTAAATTAGGACTTGGGTTCGAGCCTTTAAAGGCATTTTTTTCGGGCTGTATAGTACGAACGCGGCTGATATTTTGAAATAGTGATAAAAATCATGGTCCAAAACGAAATAAGTCTTTAAATCTGCATAAAGTTGAATTTCTGAAAAAAACATTTTTCTTATAGGCACTAATTTCAGACGTGGGTTCGAGACTTAAAAGCAATTATTTCAGGCTCTATGGTACCAAACGGGTTGAAATTTTGGAATAGTGATAAGAATCATCGTCCAAAACGAAAATCAGTCCTTAAATCTACATTAAGTTGCATTTCTGGAACATTCACCTTTCCTGAGGGCTCTGATTTCAGACTTAAGTTCGAACTTTAAAAGACATTTTTGCCAACTCTATTGTACCAAACGGGCTGAAATATTGATATAGTGATAAGAATCATGGTCCAAAACGAAATCCGTCATTAAATCTAAATAAAGTTGCATTTCTGAAAAAATCATTTTTCTTTAAGGCAAAATTTTCTTAAATTAGGACTTGGGTTCGAGCCTTAAAAGCCATTTTTTCAGGCTGTATGGTACAAAACGGGCTGATATTTTGGAATAGTGATAAGATTAATGGTACGAAACGAAATTAGTCTTTAAATCTGCATAAAGTTGAATTTCTGAAAAAAACATTTTTCTTATAGGCACTAATTTCAGACTTGGGTTCGAGACTTAAAAGCAATTATTTCAGGCTCTATGGTACCAAACGGGTTGAAATTTTGGAATAGTGATAAAAATCATAGTCCGCTACGAAATCAGTCGTAAAATCTGCATTAATTTGCATTTCTGGAAAAATAATTTTTCTTTAAGGCAAAATTTTCTTAATTTCAGACTTGGGTTCGAGCCTTTAAAGGCATTTTTTTCGGGCTGTATAGTACGAACGCGGCTGATATTTTGAAATAGTGATAAAAATCATGGTCCAAAACGAAATAAGTCTTTAAATCTGCATAAAGTTGAATTTCTGAAAAAAACATTTTTCTTATAGGCACTAATTTCAGACGTGGGTTCGAGACTTAAAAGCAATTATTTCAGGCTCTATGGTACCAAACGGGCTGATATTTTGGAATAGTGATAAGAATGATGGTACGATACGAAATTAGTCCTTAAATCTGCATTAAGTTGAATTTCTGATAAAATTATTTTTCTAATAGGCACTAATTTCAGACTTGGGTTCGAGACTTAAAAGCAATTATTTCAGGCTCTATGGTACCAAACGTTTGATATTTTGGAATAGTGATAAGAATAATGGTTCGAAACGAAATTAGTCCTTAAATCTGCATAAAGTTGAATTTCTGAAAAAATAGGCACTAATTTCAAACTTGGGTTCGAGACTTAAAAGCAATTATTTCAGGCTCTATGGTACCAAACGGGTTGACATTTTGGAATAGTGATAAGAATCATAGTCCGCTAAGAAATCAGTCGAAAAATCTGCAATAAGTTGCATTTCTGGAAAAATCATTTTTCTTTAAGGCAAAATTTTCTTAATTTCAGACTTGGGTTCGAGCCTTAAAAGGCATTTTTCAGGCTGTATGGTACTAAACGGGCGGGAATTTTGGAATAGTGATAAGAATCATATTCCAAAACGAAATTTGTCCTTAAATCTTCATAAAGTTGGATTTCTGAAAAAAACATTATTCTTATAGGCACTAATTTCAGGCTTGGGGTCGAGACTTAATTAATTTTTTCAGGCTCTATGGTTTCCAACGGGCTGAAATTTTAGAATTGTGATAAGAATCATGGTCTGAAACGAAATCAGTCGTAAAAGCTGCATTTAGTTGCATTTCTGGAAAATTCACCTTTCCTGAGGGCTCTGAATTCAGACTTGGGTTCGAACTTTAAAAGACATTTTTGCAAACTCTATTGTACCGAACGGGCTGAAATATTGATAAAGTGATAAGAATCATGGTCCAAAACGAAATCCGTCATTAAATCTAAATAAAGTTGCATTTCTGAAAAAATCATTTTTCTTTAAGGCAAAATTTTCTTAATTTAGGACTTGGGTTCTAGCCTTAAAAGCCATTTTTTTCGGGCTGTATGGTACGAACGCGGCTGATATTTTGAAATAGTGATAAAAATCATGGTCCAAAACGAAATAAGTCTTTAAATCTGCATAAAGTTGAATTTTTGAAAAAAACATTTTTCTTATAGGCACTAATTTCAGACGTGGGTTCGAGACTTAAAAGCAATTATTTCAGGCTCTATGGTACCAAACGGGCTGATATTTTGGAATAGTGATAAGAATGATGGTACGATACGAAATTAGTCCTTAAATCTGCATTAAGTTGAATTTCTGAAAAAAACATTTTTCTAATAGGCACTAATTTCAGACTTGGGTTCGAGACTTAAAAGCAATTATTTCAGGCTCTATGGTACCAAACGGGTTGAAATTTTGGAATAGTGATAAGAATCATCGTCCAAAACGAAAATCAGTCCTTAAATCTACATTAAGTTGCATTTCTGGAAAATTCACCTTTCCTGAGGGCTCTGATTTCAGATTTGGGTTCGAACTTTAAAAGACATTTTTGCCAACTCTATTGTACCAAACGGGCTGAAATATTGATAGAGTGATAAGAATCATGGTCTAAAACGAAATCCGTCATTAAATCTAAATAAAGTTGCATTTCTGAAAAAATCATTTTTCTTTAAGGCAAAATTTTCTTAATTTAGGACTTGGGTTCGAGCCTTAAAAGCCATTTTTTTCGGGCTCTATGGTACGAACGCGGCTGATATTTTGGAATAGTGATAAGAATCATGGTCCAAAACGAAATTAGTCTTTAAATCTGCGTAAAGTTGAAATTCTGAAAAAAACATTTTTCTAATAGGCACTAATTTCAGACTTGGGTTCGAGACTTAAAAGCAATTATTTCAGGCTCTATGGTACAAACGGGTTGAAATTTTGGAATAGTGATAAGAATTATCGTCCAAAACGAAAATCAGTCCTTAAATCTACATTAAGTTGCATTTCTGGAAAATTCACCTTTCCTGAGGGCTCTGATTTCAGACTTGGGTTCGAACTTTAAAAGACATTTTTGCCAACTCTATTGTACCGAACGGGGTGAAATATTGATAAAGTGATAAGAATCATGGTCCAAAACGAAATCCGTCATTAAATCTAAATAAAGTTGCATTTCTGAAAAAATCATTTTTCTTTAAGGCAAAATTTTCTTAATTTAGGACTTGGGTTCGAGCCTTAAAAGCCATTTTTTTCGGGCTGTATGGTACGAACGCGGCTGATATTTTGGAATGGTGATAAAAATCATGGTCCAAAACGAAATAAGTCTTTAAATCTGCATAAAGTTGAATTTCTGAAAAAAACATTTTTCTTATAGGCACTAATTTCAGACGTGGGTTCGAGACTTAAAAGCAATTATTTCAGGCTCTATGGTACCAAACGTTCTGAAATTTTGGAATAGTGATAAGAATCATCGTCCAAAACGAAAATCAGTCCTTAAATCTACATTAAGTTGCATTTCTGGAAAATTCACCTTTCCTGAGGGCTCTGATTTCAGACTTGGGTTCGAACTTTAAAAGATTGCCAACTCTATTGTACCGAACGGGGTGAAATATTGATAAAGTGATAAGAATCATGGTCCAAAACGAAATCCGTCATTAAATCTAATTAAA
This sequence comes from Hesperophylax magnus, assembly GCA_026573805.1. Taxonomy (NCBI): domain Eukaryota; kingdom Metazoa; phylum Arthropoda; class Insecta; order Trichoptera; family Limnephilidae; genus Hesperophylax; species Hesperophylax magnus. Next base: position 5,640,955 of record JAIUSX010000088.1, read on the forward strand.
GTTGCATTTCTGAAAAAATCATTTTTCTTTAAGGCAAAATTTTCTTAATTTAGGACTTGGGTTCGAGCCTTATAAGCCATTTTTTTCGGGCTGTATGGTACGAACGCGGCTGATATTTTGGAATAGTGATAAAAATCATGGTCCAAAACGAAATAAGTCTTTAAATCTGCATAAAGTTGAATTTCTGAAAAAATAGGCACTAATTACAAACTTGGGTTCGAGACTTAAAAGCAATTATTTCAGGCTCTATGGTACCAAACGGGTTGAAATTTTGTAATAGTGATAAGAATCATAGTCCGCTACGAAATCGGTCGTAAAATCTGCGTAAAGTTGAAATTCTGAAAAAATCATTTTTCTTTAAGGCAAAATTTTCTTTATTTAGGACTTGGGTTCGAGCCTTAAAAGCCATTTTTTTCGGGCTGTATGGTACGAACGCGGCTGATATTTTGGAGTAGTGATAAAAATCATGGTCCAAAACGAAATAATTCTTTAAATCTGCATAAAGTTGAATTTCTGAAAAAAACATTTTTCTAATAGTCACTAATTTCAGACTTGGGTTCGAGACTTAAAAGCAATTATTTTAGGCTCTATGGTACCAAACGGGTTGAAATTTTGGAATAGTGATAAGAATCATCGTCCAAAACGAAAATCAGTCCCTAAATCTACACTAAGTTGCATTTCTGGAACATTCACCTTTCCTGAGGGCTCTGATTTCAGACCTGGGTTCGAACTTTAAAAGACATTTTTGCCAACTCTATTGTACCGAACGGGGTGAAATATTGATATAGTGATAAGAATCATGGTCCAAAACGAAATCCGTCATTAAATCTAATTAAAGTTGCATTTCTGAAAAAATCATTTTTCTTTAAGGCAAAATTTTCTTAATTTAGGACTTGGGTTCGAGCCTTATAAGCCATTTTTTTCGGGCTGTATGGTACGAACGCGGCTGATATTTTGAAATAGTGATAAGAAAAATGGTACGAAACGAAATTAGTCTTTAAATCTGCATAAAGTTGAATTTCTGAAAAAAACATTTTTCTTATAGGCACTAATTTCAGACGTGGGTTCGAGACATAAAAGCAATTATTTCAGGCTCTATGGTACCAAACGGGCTGATATTTTGGAATAGTGATAAGAATGATGGTACGATACGAAATTAGTCCTTAAATCTGCATAAAGTTGAATTTCTGAAAAAAACATTTTTCTAATAGGCACTAATTTCAGACTTGGGTTCGAGACTTAAAAGCAATTATTTCAGGCTCTATGGTACCAAACGGGTTGAAATTTTGGAATAGTGATAAGAATCATCGTCCTAAACGAAAATCAGTCCCTTAATCTACATTAAGTCGCATTTCTGAAAAATTCACCTATCCTGAGGGCTCTGAATTCAGACCTGGGTTCGAACTTTAAAAGACATTTTTGCAGACTCTATTGTACCGAACGGGCTGAAATATTGATATAGTGATAAGAATCATGGTCCAAAACGAAATCCGTCATTAAATCTAAATAAAGTTGCATTTCTGAAAAAATCATTTTTCTTTAAGACAAAATTTTCTTAATTTAGGACTTGGGTTCGAGCCTTAAAAGCCATTTTTTTCGGGCTGTATGGTACGAACGCGGCTGATATTTTGGAATAGTGATAAGAATCATGGTCCAAAACGAAATTAGTCTTTAAATCTGCGTAAAGTTGAAATTCTGAAAAAATCATTTTTCTTTAAGGCAAAATTTTCTTTATTTAGGACTTGGGTTCGAGCCTTAAAAGCCATTTTTTTCGGGCTGTATGGTACGAACGCGGCTGATATTTTGGAGTAGTGATAAAAATCATGGTCCAAAACGAAATAATTCTTTAAATCTGCATAAAGTTGAATTTCTGAAAAAAACATTTTTCTAATAGTCACTAATTTCAGACTTGGGTTCGAGACTTAAAAGCAATTATTTCAGGCTCTATGGTACCAAACGGGTTGAAATTTTGGAATAGTGATAAGAATCATCGTCCAAAACGAAAATCAGTCCCTAAATCTACATTAAGTTGCATTTCTGGAAAATTCACCTTTCCTGAGGGCTCTGATTTCAGACCTGGGTTCGAACTTTAAAAGACATTTTTGCCAACTCTATTGTACCGAACGGGGTGAAATATTGATATAGTGATAAGAATCATGGTCCAAAACGAAATCCGTCATTAAATCCAAATAAAGTTGCATTTCTGAAAAAATCATTTTTCTTTAAGGCAAAATTTTCTTAATTTAGGACTTGGGTTCGAGCCTTAAAAGCCATTTTTTTCGGGCTGTATGGTACGAACGCGGCTGATATTTTGGAATAGTGATAAGAAAAATGGTACGAAACGAAATTAGTCTTTAAATCTGCATAAAGTTGAATTTCTGAAAAAAACATTTTTCTTATAGGCACTAATTTCAGACTTGGGTTCGAGACTTAAAAGCAATTATTTCAGGCTCTATGGTACCAAACGGGCTGATATTTTGGAATAGTGATAAGAATAATGGTACGAAACGAAATTAGTCTTTAAATCTGCGTAACGTTGAAATTCTGAAAAAATCATTTTTCTTTAAGGCAAAATTTTCTTTATTTAGGACTTGGGTTCGAGCCTTAAAAGCCATTTTTTTCGGGCTGTATGGTACGAACGCGGCTGATATTTTGGAGTAGTGATAAAAATCATGGTCCAAAACGAAATAATTCTTTAAATCTGCATAAAGTTGAATTTCTGAAAAAAACATTTTTCTAATAGTCACTAATTTCAGACTTGGGTTCGAGACTTAAAAGCAATTATTTCAGGCTCTATGGTACCAAACGGGTTGAAATTTTGGAATAGTGATAAGAATCATCGTCCAAAACGAAAATCAGTCCCTAAATCTACATTAAGTTGCATTTCTGGAACATTCACCTTTCCTGAGGGCTCTGATTTCAGACTTAAGTTCGAACTTTAAAAGACATTTTTGCCAACTCTATTGTACCAAACGGGCTGAAATATTGATATAGTGATAAGAATCATGGTCCAAAACGAAATCCGTCATTAAATCTAAATAAAGTTGCATTTCTGAAAAAAACATTTTTCTTTAAGGCAAAATTTTCTTAAATTAGGACTTGGGTTCGAGCCTTAAAAGCCATTTTTTCAGGCTGTATGGTACAAAACGGGCTGATATTTTGGAATAGTGATAAGATTAATGGTACGAAACGAAATTAGTCTTTAAATCTGCATAAAGTTGAATTTCTGAAAAAAACATTTTTCTTATAGGCACTAATTTCAGACTTGGGTTCGAGACTTAAAAGCAATTATTTCAGGCTCTATGGTACCAAACGGGTTGAAATTTTGGAATAGTGATAAAAATCATAGTCCGCTACGAAATCAGTCGTAAAATCTGCATTAATTTGCATTTCTGGAAAAATCATTTTTCTTTAAGGCAAAATTTTCTTAATTTCAGACTTGGGTTCGAGCCTTTAAAGGCATTTTTCAGGCTGTATGGTACCAAACAGGCGGGAATTTTGGAATAGTGATAAGAATCATATTCCAAAACGAAATTTGTCCTTAAATCTTCATAAAGTTGGATTTCTGAAAAAAACATTATTCTTAAAGGCACTAATTTCAGGCTTGGGGTCGAGACTTAATTAATTTTTTCAGGCTCTATGGTTTCAAACGGGCTGAAATTTTAGAATTCTGATAAGAATCATAGTCCGCTACGAAATCAGTAGTAAAATCTGCATTTCTGGAAAATTCACCTTTCCTGAGGGCTCTGATTTCAGACTTGGGTTCGAACTTTAAAAGACATTTTTGCCAACTCTATTGTACCGAACGGGGTGAAATATTGATAAAGTGATAAGAATCATGGTCCAAAACGAAATCCGTCATTAAATCTAAATAAAGTTGCATTTCTGAAAAAATCATTTTTCTTTAAGGCAAAATTTTCTTAATTTAGGACTTGGGTTCGAGCCTTAAAAGCCATTTTTTTCGGGCTGTATGGTACGAACGCGGCTGATATTTTGGAATAGTGATAAAAATCATGGTCCAAAACGAAATAAGTCTTTAAATCTGCATAAAGTTGAATTTCTGAAAAAAACATTTTTCTTATAGGCACTAATTTCAGACGTGGGTTCGAGACTTAAAAGCAATTATTTCAGGCTCTATGGTACCAAACGTTCTGAAATTTTGGAATAGTGATAAGAATCATCGTCCAAAACAAAAATCAGTCCTTAAATCTACATTAAGTTGCATTTCTGGAAAATTCACCTTTCCTGAGGGCTCTGATTTCAGACTTGGGTTCGAACTTTAAAAGACATTTTTGCCAACTCTATTGTACCGAACGGGGTGAAATATTGATAAAGTGATAAGAATCATGGTCCAAAACGAAATCCGTCATTAAATCTAAATAAAGTTGCATTTCTGAAAAAATCATTTTTCTTTATGGCAAAATTTTCTTAATTTAGGACTTGGGTTCGAGCCTTAAAAGCCATTTTTTTCGGGCTGTATGGTACGAACGCGGCTGATATTTTGGAATAGTGATAAGAATAATGGTACGAAACGAAATTAGTCTTTAAATCTGCATAAAGTTGAATTTCTGAAAAAAACATTTTTCTTATAGGCACTAATTTCAGACTTGGGTTCGAGACTTAAAAGCAATTATTTCAGGCTCTATGGTACCAAACGGGCTGATATTTTGGAATAGTGATAAGAATAATGGTACGAAACGAAATTAGTCCTTAAATCTGCATAAAGTTGAATTTCTGAAAAAAACATTTTTCTTATAGGCACTAATTTCAGACTTGGGTTCGAGACTTAAAAGCAATTATTTCAGGCTCTATGGTACCAAACGGGTTGAAATTTTGGAATAGTGATAAAAATCATAGTCCGCTACGAAATCAGTCGTAAAATCTGCATTAATTTGCATTTCTGGAAAAATCATTTTTCTTTAAGGCAAAATTTTCTTAATTTCAGACTTGGGTTCGAGCCTTTAAAGGCATTTTTCAGGCTGTATGGTACCAAACAGGCGGGAATTTTGGAATAGTGATAAGAATCATATTCCAGAACGAAATTTGTCCTTAAATCTTCATAAAGTTGGATTTCTGAAAAAAACATTATTCTTAAAGGCACTAATTTCAGGCTTGGGGTCGAGACTTAATTAATTTTTTCAGGCTCTATGGTTTCAAACGGGCTGAAATTTTAGAATTCTGATAAGAATCATAGTCCGCTACGAAATCAGTAGTAAAATCTGCATTTCTGGAAAATTCACCTTTCTTGAGGGCACTGATTTCAGACTTGGGTTCGAACTTTAAAAGACGTTTTTGCCAACTCTATTCTACCGAACCGGCTGAAATTTTGAAAACGTGATAAGTATCATTGTCCAAAACGAATTCAGTCCTAAAATCTGCATAAATTTGGAATTATTGAAAAATCATTTTTCTTATAGGCACTAATTTCAGACTTGGGTTCGAGACTTAAAAGCAATTATTTCAGGCTCTATCGTACCAAACGGGTTGAAATTTTGGAATAGTGATAAGAATCATCGTCCAAAACGAAAATCAGTCCCTAAATCTACATTAAGTTGCATTTCTGGAAAATTCACCTTTCCTGAGGGCTCTGATTTCAGACCTGGGTTCGAACTTTAAAAGACATTTTTGCCAACTCTATTGTACCGAATGGGGTGAAATATTGATATAGTGATAAGAATCATGGTCCAAAACGAAATCCGTCATTAAATCTAAATAAAGTTGCATTTCTGAAAAAATCATTTTTCTTTAAGGCAAAATTTTCTTAATTTAGGACTTGGGTTCGAGCCTTAAAAGCCATTTTTTTCGGGCTGTATGGTACGAACGCGGCTGATATTTTGGAATAGTGATAAGAAAAATGGTACGAAACGAAATTAGTCTTTAAATCTGCATAAAGTTGAATTTCTGAAAAAAACATTTTTCTTATAGGCACTAATTTCAGACTTGGGTTCGAGACTTAAAAGCAATTATTTCAGGCTCTATGGTACCAAACGGGCTGATATTTTGGAATAGTGATAAGAATAATGGTACGAAACGAAATTAGTCCTTAAATCTGCATAAAGTTGAATTTCTGAAAAAATCATTTTTCTAATAGGCATTAATTTCAGACTTGGGTTTGAGACTTAAAAGCAATTATTTCAGGCTCTATGGTACCAAACGGGTTGAAATTTTGGAATAGTGATAAGAATCATCGTCCAAAACGAAAATCAGTCCTTAAATCTACATTAAGTTGCATTTCTGGAACATTCACCTTTCCTGAGGGCTCTGATTTCAGACTTAAGTTCGAACTTTAAAAGACATTTTTGCCAACTCTATTGTACCAAACGGGCTGAAATATTGATATAGTGATAAGAATCATGGTCCAAAACGAAATCCGTCATTAAATCTAAATAAAGTTGCATTTCTGAAAAAATCATTTTTCTTTAAGGCAAAATTTTCTTAAATTAGGACTTGGGTTCGTGCCTTAAAAGCCATTTTTTCAGGCTGTATGGTACAAAACGGGCTGATATTTTGGAATAGTGATAAGATTAATGGTACGAAACGAAATTAGTCTTTAAATCTGCATAAAGTTGAATTTCTGAAAAAAACATTTTTCTTATAGGCACTAATTTCAGACTTAAGTTCGAACTTTAAAAGACATTTTTGCCAACTCTATTGTACCAAACGGGCTGAAATATTGATATAGTGATAAGAATCATGGTCCAAAACGAAATCCGTCATTAAATCTAAATAAAGTTGCATTTCTGAAAAAATCATTTTTCTTTAAGGAAAAATTTTCTTAAATTAGGACTTGGGTTCGAGCCTTTAAAGGCATTTTTTTCGGGCTGTATAGTACGAACGCGGCTGATATTTTGAAATAGTGATAAAAATCATGGTCCAAAACGAAATAAGTCTTTAAATCTGCATAAAGTTGAATTTCTGAAAAAAACATTTTTCTTATAGGCACTAATTTCAGACGTGGGTTCGAGACTTAAAAGCAATTATTTCAGGCTCTATGGTACCAAACGGGTTGAAATTTTGGAATAGTGATAAGAATCATCGTCCAAAACGAAAATCAGTCCTTAAATCTACATTAAGTTGCATTTCTGGAACATTCACCTTTCCTGAGGGCTCTGATTTCAGACTTAAGTTCGAACTTTAAAAGACATTTTTGCCAACTCTATTGTACCAAACGGGCTGAAATATTGATATAGTGATAAGAATCATGGTCCAAAACGAAATCCGTCATTAAATCTAAATAAAGTTGCATTTCTGAAAAAATCATTTTTCTTTAAGGCAAAATTTTCTTAAATTAGGACTTGGGTTCGAGCCTTAAAAGCCATTTTTTCAGGCTGTATGGTACAAAACGGGCTGATATTTTGGAATAGTGATAAGATTAATGGTACGAAACGAAATTAGTCTTTAAATCTGCATAAAGTTGAATTTCTGAAAAAAACATTTTTCTTATAGGCACTAATTTCAGACTTGGGTTCGAGACTTAAAAGCAATTATTTCAGGCTCTATGGTACCAAACGGGTTGAAATTTTGGAATAGTGATAAAAATCATAGTCCGCTACGAAATCAGTCGTAAAATCTGCATTAATTTGCATTTCTGGAAAAATAATTTTTCTTTAAGGCAAAATTTTCTTAATTTCAGACTTGGGTTCGAGCCTTTAAAGGCATTTTTTTCGGGCTGTATAGTACGAACGCGGCTGATATTTTGAAATAGTGATAAAAATCATGGTCCAAAACGAAATAAGTCTTTAAATCTGCATAAAGTTGAATTTCTGAAAAAAACATTTTTCTTATAGGCACTAATTTCAGACGTGGGTTCGAGACTTAAAAGCAATTATTTCAGGCTGTATGGTACGAACGCGGCTGATATTTTGGAATAGTGATAAGAATCATGGTCCAAAACGAAATTAGTCTTTAAATCTGCGTAAAGTTGAAATTCTGAAAAAATCATTTTTCTTTAAGGCAAAATTTTCTTTATTTAGGACTTGGGTTCGAGCCTTAAAAGCCATTTTTTTCGGGCTGTATGGTACGAACGCGGCTGATATTTTGGAGTAGTGATAAAAATCATGGTCCAAAACGAAATAATTCTTTAAATCTGCATAAAGTTGAATTTCTGAAAAAAACATTTTTCTAATAGTCACTAATTTCAGACTTGGGTTCGAGACTTAAAAGCAATTATTTCAGGCTCTATGGTACCAAACGGGTTGAAATTTTGGAATAGTGATAAGAATCATCGTCCAAAACGAAAATCAGTCCCTAAATCTACATTAAGTTGCATTTCTGGAAAATTCACCTTTCCTGAGGGCTCTGATTTCAGACCTGGGTTCGAACTTTAAAAGACATTTTTGCCAACTCTATTGTACCGAACGGGGTGAAATATTGATATAGTGATAAGAATCATGGTCCAAAACGAAATCCGTCATTAAATCCAAATAAAGTTGCATTTCTGAAAAAATCATTTTTCTTTAAGGCAAAATTTTCTTAATTTAGGACTTGGGTTCGAGCCTTAAAAGCCATTTTTTTCGGGCTGTATGGTACGAACGCGGCTGATATTTTGGAATAGTGATAAGAAAAATGGTACGAAACGAAATTAGTCTTTAAATCTGCATAAAGTTGAATTTCTGAAAAAAACATTTTTCTTATAGGCACTAATTTCAGACTTGGGTTCGAGACATAAAAGCAATTATTTCAGGCTCTATGGTACCAAACGGGCTGATATTTTGGAATAGTGATAAGAATAATGGTACGAAACGAAATTAGTCTTTAAATCTGCGTAAAGTTGAAATTCTGAAAAAATCATTTTTCTTTAAGGCAAAATTTTCTTTATTTAGGACTTGGGTTCGAGCCTTAAAAGCCATTTTTTTCGGGCTGTATGGTACGAACGCGGCTGATATTTTGGAGTAGTGATAAAAATCATGGTCCAAAACGAAATAATTCTTTAAATCTGCATAAAGATGAATTTCTGAAAAAAACATTTTTCTAATAGTCACTAATTTCAGACTTGGGTTCGAGACTTAAAAGCAATTATTTCAGGCTCTATGGTACCAAACGGGTTGAAATTTTGGAATAGTGATAAGAATCATCGTCCAAAACGAAAATCAGTCCCTAAATCTACATTAAGTTGCATTTCTGGAACATTCACCTTTCCTGAGGGCTCTGATTTCAGACTTAAGTTCGAACTTTAAAAGACATTTTTGCCAACTCTATTGTACCAAACGGGCTGAAATATTGATATAAAGATAAGAATCATGGTCCAAAACGAAATCCGTCATTAAATCTAAATAAAGTTGCATTTCTGAAAAAAACATTTTTCTTTAAGGCAAAATTTTCTTAAATTAGGACTTGGGTTCGAGCCTTAAAAGCCATTTTTTCAGGCTGTATGGTACAAAACGGGCTGATATTTTGGAATAGTGATAAGATTAATGGTACGAAACGAAATTAGTCTTTAAATCTGCATAAAGTTGAATTTCTGAAAAAAACATTTTTCTTATAGGCACTAATTTCAGACTTGGGTTCGAGACTTAAAAGCAATTATTTCAGGCTCTATGGTACCAAACGGGTTGAAATTTTGGAATAGTGATAAAAATCATAGTCCGCTACGAAATCAGTCGTAAAATCTGCATTAATTTGCATTTCTGGAAAAATCATTTTTCTTTAAGGCAAAATTTTCTTAATTTCAGACTTGGGTTCGAGCCTTTAAAGGCATTTTTCAGGCTGTATGGTACCAAACAGGCGGGAATTTTGGAATAGTGATAAGAATCATATTCCAAAACGAAATTTGTCCTTAAATCTTCATAAAGTTGGATTTCTGAAAAAAACATTATTCTTAAAGGCACTAATTTCAGGCTTGGGGTCGAGACTTAATTAATTTTTTCAGGCTCTATGGTTTCAAACGGGCTGAAATTTTAGAATTCTGATAAGAATCATAGTCCGCTACGAAATCAGTAGTAAAATCTGCATTTCTGGAAAATTCACCTTTCCTGAGGGCTCTGATTTCAGACTTGGGTTCGAACTTTAAAAGACATTTTTGCCAACTCTATTGTACCGAACGGGGTGAAATATTGATAAAGTGATAAGAATCATGGTCCAAAACGAAATCCGTCATTAAATCTAAATAAAGTTGCATTTCTGAAAAAATCATTTTTCTTTAAGGCAAAATTTTCTTAATTTAGGACTTGGGTTCGAGCCTTAAAAGCCATTTTTTTCGGGCTGTATGGTACGAACGCGGCTGATATTTTGGAATAGTGATAAAAATCATGGTCCAAAACGAAATAAGTCTTTAAATCTGCATAAAGTTGAATTTCTGAAAAAAACATTTTTCTTATAGGCACTAATTTCAGACGTGGGTTCGAGACTTAAAAGCAATTATTTCAGGCTCTATGGTACCAAACGTTCTGAAATTTTGGAATAGTGATAAGAATCATCGTCCAAAACAAAAATCAGTCCTTAAATCTACATTAAGTTGCATTTCTGGAAAATTCACCTTTCCTGAGGGCTCTGATTTCAGACTTGGGTTCGAACTTTAAAAGACATTTTTGCCAACTCTATTGTACCGAACGGGGTGAAATATTGATAAAGTGATAAGAATCATGGTCCAAAACGAAATCCGTCATTAAATCTAAATAAAGTTGCATTTCTGAAAAAATCATTTTTCTTTATGGCAAAATTTTCTTAATTTAGGACTTGGGTTCGAGCCTTAAAAGCCATTTTTTTCGGGCTGTATGGTACGAACGCGGCTGATATTTTGGAATAGTGATAAGAATAATGGTACGAAACGAAATTAGTCTTTAAATCTGCATAAAGTTGAATTTCTGAAAAAAACATTTTTCTTATAGGCACTAATTTCAGACTTGGGTTCGAGACTTAAAAGCAATTATTTCAGGCTCTATGGTACCAAACGGGCTGATATTTTGGAATAGTGATAAGAATAATGGTACGAAACGAAATTAGTCCTTAAATCTGCATAAAGTTGAATTTCTGAAAAAAACATTTTTCTAATAGGCATTAATTTCAGACTTGGGTTTGAGACTTAAAAGCAATTATTTCAGGCTTTATGGTACCAAACGGGTTGAAATTTTGGAAAAGTGATAAGAATCATCGTCCAAAACGAAAATCAGTCCTTAAATCTACATTAAGTTGCATTTCTGGAACATTCACCTTTCTTGAGGGCTCTGATTTCAGACTTGGGTTCGAACTTTAAAAGACATTTTTGCCAACTCTATTGTACCGAACGGGCTGAAATATTGATATAGTGATAAGAATCATGGTCCAAAACGAAATCCGTCATTTAATCTAAATAAAGTTGCATTTCTGAAAAAATCATTTTTCTTTAAGGCAAAATTTTCTTAATTTAGGACTTGGGTTCGAGCCTTAAAAGCCATTTTTTCAGGCTGTATGGTACAAAACGGGCTGATATTTTGGAATAGTGATAAGATTAATGGTACGAAACGAAATTAGTCTTTAAATCTGCATAAAGTTGAATTTCTGAAAAAAACATTTTTCTTATAGGCACTAATTTCAGACTTGGGTTCGAGACTTAAAAGCAATTATTTCAGGCTCTATGGTACCAAACGGGTTGAAATTTTGGAATAGTGATAAAAATCATAGTCCGCTACGAAATCAGTCGTAAAATCTGCATTAATTTGCATTTCTGGAAAAATCATTTTTCTTTAAGGCAAAATTTTCTTAATTTCAGACTTGGGTTCGAGCCTTTAAAGGCATTTTTCAGGCTGTATGGTACCAAACAGGTTGAAATTTTGGAATAGTGATAAGAATCATCGTCCAAAACGAAAATCAGTCCCTAAATCTACATTAAGTTGCATTTCTGGAAAATTCACCTTTCCTGAGGGCTCTGATTTCAGACCTGGGTTCGAACTTTAAAAGACATTTTTGCCAACTCTATTGTACCGAATGGGGTGAAATATTGATATAGTGATAAGAATCATGGTCCAAAACGAAATCCGTCATTAAATCACAAGTCAAGTACCAAACGGGCTGATATTTTGGAATAGTGATAAGAATAATGGTACGAAACGAAATTAGTCCTTAAATCTGCATAAAGTTGAATTTCTGAAAAAATCATTTTTCTAATAGGCATTAATTTCAGACTTGGGTTTGAGACTTAAAAGCAATTATTTCAGGCTCTATGGTACCAAACGGGTTGAAATTTTGGAATAGTGATAAGAATCATCGTCCAAAACGAAAATCAGTCCTTAAATCTACATTAAGTTGCATTTCTGGAACATTCACCTTTCCTGAGGGCTCTGATTTCAGACTTAAGTTCGAACTTTAAAAGACATTTTTGCCAACTCTATTGTACCAAACGGGCTGAAATATTGATATAGTGATAAGAATCATGGTCCAAAACGAAATCCGTCATTAAATCTAAATAAAGTTGCATTTCTGAAAAAATCATTTTTCTTTAAGGCAAAATTTTCTTAAATTAGGACTTGGGTTCGTGCCTTAAAAGCCATTTTTTCAGGCTGTATGGTACAAAACGGGCTGATATTTTGGAATAGTGATAAGATTAATGGTACGAAACGAAATTAGTCTTTAAATCTGCATAAAGTTGAATTTCTGAAAAAAACATTTTTCTTATAGGCACTAATTTCAGACTTAAGTTCGAACTTTAAAAGACATTTTTGCCAACTCTATTGTACCAAACGGGCTGAAATATTGATATAGTGATAAGAATCATGGTCCAAAACGAAATCCGTCATTAAATCTAAATAAAGTTGCATTTCTGAAAAAATCATTTTTCTTTAAGGAAAAATTTTCTTAAATTAGGACTTGGGTTCGAGCCTTTAAAGGCATTTTTTTCGGGCTGTATAGTACGAACGCGGCTGATATTTTGAAATAGTGATAAAAATCATGGTCCAAAACGAAATAAGTCTTTAAATCTGCATAAAGTTGAATTTCTGAAAAAAACATTTTTCTTATAGGCACTAATTTCAGACGTGGGTTCGAGACTTAAAAGCAATTATTTCAGGCTCTATGGTACCAAACGGGTTGAAATTTTGGAATAGTGATAAGAATCATCGTCCAAAACGAAAATCAGTCCTTAAATCTACATTAAGTTGCATTTCTGGAACATTCACCTTTCCTGAGGGCTCTGATTTCAGACTTAAGTTCGAACTTTAAAAGACATTTTTGCCAACTCTATTGTACCAAACGGGCTGAAATATTGATATAGTGATAAGAATCATGGTCCAAAACGAAATCCGTCATTAAATCTAAATAAAGTTGCATTTCTGAAAAAATCATTTTTCTTTAAGGCAAAATTTTCTTAAATTAGGACTTGGGTTCGAGCCTTAAAAGCCATTTTTTCAGGCTGTATGGTACAAAACGGGCTGATATTTTGGAGTAGTGATAAGATTAATGGTACGAAACGAAATTAGTCTTTAAATCTGCATAAAGTTGAATTTCTGAAAAAAACATTTTTCTTATAGGCACTAATTTCAGACTTGGGTTCGAGACTTAAAAGCAATTATTTCAGGCTCTATGGTACCAAACGGGTTGAAATTTTGGAATAGTGATAAAAATCATAGTCCGCTACGAAATCAGTCGTAAAATCTTCATTAATTTGCATTTCTGGAAAAATCATTTTTCTTTAAGGCAAAATTTTCTTAATTTCAGACTTGGGTTCGAGCCTTTAAAGGCATTTTTTTCGGGCTGTATAGTACGAACGCGGCTGATATTTTGAAATAGTGATAAAAATCATGGTCCAAAACGAAATAAGTCTTTAAATCTGCATAAAGTTGAATTTCTGAAAAAAACATTTTTCTTATAGGCACTAATTTCAGACGTGGGTTCGAGACTTAAAAGCAATTATTTCAGGCTCTATGGTACCAAACGGGCTGATATTTTGGAATAGTGATAAGAATGATGGTACGATACGAAATTAGTCCTTAAATCTGCATTAAGTTGAATTTCTGATAAAATTATTTTTCTAATAGGCACTAATTTCAGACTTGGGTTCGAGACTTAAAAGCAATTATTTCAGGCTCTATGGTACCAAACGTTTGATATTTTGGAATAGTGATAAGAATAATGGTTCGAAACGAAATTAGTCCTTAAATCTGCATAAAGTTGAATTTCTGAAAAAATAGGCACTAATTTCAAACTTGGGTTCGAGACTTAAAAGCAATTATTTCAGGCTCTATGGTACCAAACGGGTTGACATTTTGGAATAGTGATAAGAATCATAGTCCGCTAAGAAATCAGTCGAAAAATCTGCATTAAGTTGCATTTCTGGAAAAATCATTTTTCTTTAAGGCAAAATTTTCTTAATTTCAGACTTGGGTTCGAGCCTTAAAAGGCATTTTTCAGGCTGTATGGTACTAAACGGGCGGGAATTTTGGAATAGTGATAAGAATCATATTCCAAAACGAAATTTGTCCTTAAATCTTCATAAAGTTGGATTTCTGAAAAAAACATTATTCTTATAGGCACTAATTTCAGGCTTGGGGTCGAGACTTAATTAATTTTTTCAGGCTCTATGGTTTCAAACGGGCTGAAATTTTAGAATTGTGATAAGAATCATGGTCTGAAACGAAATCAGTCGTAAAAGCTGCATTTAGTTGCATTTCTGGAAAATTCACCTTTCCTGAGGGCTCTGAATTCAGACTTGGGTTCGAACTTTAAAAGACATTTTTGCAAACTCTATTGTACCGAACGGGCTGAAATATTGATAAAGTGATAAGAATCATGGTCCAAAACGAAATCCGTCATTAAATCTAAATAAAGTTGCATTTCTGAAAAAATCATTTTTCTTTAAGGCAAAATTTTCTTAATTTAGGACTTGGGTTCTAGCCTTAAAAGCCATTTTTTTCGGGCTGTATGGTACGAACGCGGCTGATATTTTGAAATAGTGATAAAAATCATGGTCCAAAACGAAATAAGTCTTTAAATCTGCATAAAGTTGAATTTTTGAAAAAAACATTTTTCTTATAGGCACTAATTTCAGACGTGGGTTCGAGACTTAAAAGCAATTATTTCAGGCTCTATGGTACCAAACGGGTTGAAATTTTGGAATAGTGATAAGAATCATCGTCCAAAACGAAAATCAGTCCTTAAATCTACATTAAGTTGCATTTCTGGAAAATTCACCTTTCCTGAGGGCTCTGATTTCAGACTTGGGTTCGAACTTTAAAAGACATTTTTGCCAACTCTATTGTACCGAACGGGCTGAAATATTGATATAGTGATAAGAATCATGGTCCAAAACGAAATCCGTCATTAAATCTAAATAAAGATGCATTTCTGAAAAAATCATTTTACTTTAAGGCAAAATTTTCTTAATTTAGGACTTGGGTTCGAGCCTTAAAAGCCATTTTTTTCGGGCTGTATGGTACGAACGCGGCTGATATTTTGGAATAGTGATAAAAATCATGGTCCAAAACGAAATAAGTCTTTAAATCTGCATAAAGTTGAATTTCTGAAAAAAACATTTTTCTTATAGGCACTAATTTCAGACATGGGTTCGAGACTTAAAAGCAATTATTTCAGGCTCTATGGTACCAAACGGGCTGATATTTTGGAATAGTGATAAGAATGATGGTACGATACGAAATAAGTCCTTAAATCTGCATAAAGTTGAATTTCTGAAAAAAACATTTTTCTTATAGGCACTAATTTCAGACTTGGGTTCGAGACTTAAAAGCAATTATTTCAGGCTCTATGGTACCAAACGTTCTGAAATTTTGGAATAGTGATAAGAATCATCGTCCAAAACGAAAATCAGTCCTTAAATCTACATTAAGTTGCATTTCTGGAAAATTCACCTTTCCTGAGGGCTCTGATTTCAGACTTGGGTTCGAACTTTAAAAGACATTTTTGCCAACTCTATTGTACCGAACGGGCTGAAATATTGATAGAGTGATAAGAATCATGGTCCAAAACGAAATCCGTCATTAAATCTAAATAAAGTTGCATTTCTGAAAAAATCATTTTTCTTTAAGGCAAAATTTTCTTAATTTAGGACTTGGGTTCGAGCCTTAAAAGCCATTTTTTCGGGCTGTATGGTACGAACGCGGCTGATATTTTGGAATAGTGATAAGAATCATGGTCCAAAACGAAATTAGTCTTTAAATCTGCGTAAAGTTGAAATTCTGAAAAAAACATTTTTCTAATAGGCACTAATTTCAGACTTGGGTTCGAGACTTAAAAGCAATTATTTCAGGCTCTATGGTACCAAACGGGTTGAAATTTTGGAATAATGATAAGAATTATCGTCCAAAAGGAAAATCAGTCCTTAAATCTACATTAAGTTGCATTTCTGGAAAATTCACCTTTCCTGAGGGCTCTGATTTCAGACTTGGGTTCGAACTTTAAAAGACATTTTTGCCAACTCTATTGTACCGAACGGGGTGAAATATTGATAAAGTGATAAGAATCATGGTCCAAAACGAAATCCGTCATTAAATCTAAATAAAGTTGCATTTCTGAAAAAATCATTTTTCTTTAAGGCAAAATTTTCTTAATTTAGGACTTGGGTTCGAGCCTTAAAAGCCATTTTTTTCGGGCTGTATGGTACGAACGCGGCTGATATTTTGGAATAGTGATAAAAATCATGGTCCAAAACGAAATAAGTCTTTAAATCTGCATAAAGTTGAATTTCTGAAAAAAACATTTTTCTTATAGGCACTAATTTCAGACGTGGGTTCGAGACTTAAAAGCAATTATTTCAGGCTCTATGGTACCAAACGGGCTGATATTTTGGAATAGTGATAAGAATGATGGTACGATACGAAATTAGTCCTTAAATCTGCATAAAGTTGAATTTCTGAAAAAAACATTTTTCTAATAGGCACTAATATCAGACTTGGGTTCGAGACTTAAAAGCAATTATTTCAGGCTCTATGGTACCAAACGGGTTGAAATTTTGGAATAGTGATAAGAATCATCGTCCAAAACGAAAATCAGTCCTTAAATCTACATTAAGTTGCATTTCTGGAAAATTCACCTTTCCTGAGGGCTCTGATTTCAGACTTGGGTTCGAACTTTAAAAGACATTTTTGCCAACTCTATTGTACCGAACGGGCTGAAATATTGATATAGTGATAAGAATCATGGTCCAAAACGAAATCCGTCATTAAATCTAAATAAAGTTGCATTTCTGAAAAAATCATTTTTCTTTAAGGCAAAATTTTCTTAATTTAGGACTTGGGTTCTAGCCTTAAAAGCCATTTTTTTCGGGCTGTATGGTACGAACGCGGCTGATATTTTGAAATAGTGATAAAAATCATGGTCCAAAACGAAATAAGTCTTTAAATCTGCATAAAGTTGAATTTCTGAAAAAAACATTTTTCTTATAGGCACTAATTTCAGACGTGGGTTCGAGACTTAAAAGCAATTATTTCAGGCTCTATGGTACCAAACGGGCTGATATTTTGGAATAGTGATAAGAATGATGGTACGATACGAAATTAGTCCTTAAATCTGCATAAAGTTGAATTTCTGAAAAAAACATTTTTCTAATAGGCACTAATTTCAGACTTGGGTTCGAGACTTAAAAGCAATTATTTCAGGCTCTATTGTACCAAACGGGTTGAAATTTTGGAATAGTGATAAGAATCATCGTCCAAAACGAAAATCAGTCCTTAAATCTACATTAAGTTGCATTTCTGGAAAATTCACCTTTCCTGAGGGCTCTGATTTCAGACTTGGGTTCGAACTTTAAAAGACATTTTTGCCAACTCTATTGTACCGAACGGGCTGAAATATTGATATAGTGATAAGAATCATGGTCCAAAACGAAATCCGTCATTAAATCTAAATAAAGTTGCATTTCTGAAAAAATCATTTTTCTTTAAGGCAAAATTTTCTTAATTTAGGACTTGGGTTCTAGCCTTAAAAGCCATTTTTTCGGGCTGTATGGTACGAACGCGGCTGATATTTTGAAATAGTGATAAAAATCATGGTCCAAAACGAAATAAGTCTTTAAATCTGCATAAAGTTGAATTTCTGAAAAAAACATTTTTCTTATAGGCACTAATTTCAGACGTGGGTTCGAGACTTAAAAGCAATTATTTAAGGCTCTATGGTACCAAACGGGCTGATATTTTGGAATAGTGATAAGAATGATGGTACGATACGAAATTAGTCCTTAAATCTGCATTAAGTTGAATTTCTGAAAAAAACATTTTTCTAATAGGCACTAATTTCAGACTTGGGTTCGAGACTTAAAAGCAATTATTTCAGGCTCTATGGTACCAAACGGGTTGAAATTTTGGAATAGTGATAAGAATCATCGTCCAAAACGAAAATCAGTCCTTAAATCTACATTAAGTTGCATTTCTGGAAAATTCACCTTTCCTGAGGGCTCTGATTTCAGACTTGGTTTCGAACTTTAAAAGACATTTTTGCCAACTCTATTGTACCGAACGGGCTGAAATATTGATAGAGTGATAAGAATCATGGTCCAAAACGAAATCCGTCATTAAATCTAAATAAAGTTGCATTTCTGAAAAAATCATTTTTCTTTAAGGCAAAATTTTCTTAATTTAGGACTTGGGTTCGAGCCTTAAAAGCCATTTTTTCGGGCTGTATGGTACGAACGCGGCTGATATTTTGGAATAGTGATAAGAATCATGGTCCAAAACGAAATTAGTCTTTAAATCTGCGTAAAGTTGAAATTCTGAAAAAAACATTTTTCTAATAGGCACTAATTTCAGACTTGGGTTCGAGACTTAAAAGCAATTATTTCAGGCTCTATGGTACCAAACGGGTTGAAATTTTGGAATAATGATAAGAATTATCGTCCAAAAGGAAAATCAGTCCTTAAATCTACATTAAGTTGCATTTCTGGAAAATTCACCTTTCCTGAGGGCTCTGATTTCAGACTTGGGTTCGAACTTTAAAAGACATTTTTGCCAACTCTATTGTACCGAACGGGGTGAAATATTGATAAAGTGATAAGAATCATGGTCCAAAACGAAATCCGTCATTAAATCTAAATAAAGTTGCATTTCTGAAAAAATCATTTTTCTTTAAGGCAAAATTTTCTTAATTTAGGACTTGGGTTCGAGCCTTAAAAGCCATTTTTTTCGGGCTGTATGGTACGAACGCGGCTGATATTTTGGAATAGTGATAAAAATCATGGTCCAAAACGAAATAAGTCTTTAAATCTGCATAAAGTTGAATTTCTGAAAAAAACATTTTTCTTATAGGCACTAATTTCAGACGTGGGTTCGAGACTTAAAAGCAATTATTTCAGGCTCTATGGTACCAAACGGGTTGAAATTTTGGAATAGTGATAAGAATCATCGTCCAAAACGAAAATCAGTCCTTAAATCTACATTAAGTTGCATTTCTGGAAAATTCACCTTTCCTGAGGGCTCTGATTTCAGACTTGGGTTCGAACTTTAAAAGACATTTTTGCCAACTCTATTGTACCGAACGGGCTGAAATATTGATATAGTGATAAGAATCATGGTCCAAAACGAAATCCGTCATTAAATCTAAATAAAGATGCATTTCTGAAAAAATCATTTTACTTTAAGGCAAAATTTTCTTAATTTAGGACTTGGGTTCGAGCCTTAAAAGCCATTTTTTTCGGGCTGTATGGTACGAACGCGGCTGATATTTTGGAATAGTGATAAAAATCATGGTCCAAAACGAAATAAGTCTTTAAATCTGCATAAAGTTGAATTTCTGAAAAAAACATTTTTCTTATAGGCACTAATTTCAGACATGGGTTCGAGACTTAAAAGCAATTATTTCAGGCTCTATGGTACCAAACGGGCTGATATTTTGGAATAGTGATAAGAATGATGGTACGATACGAAATAAGTCCTTAAATCTGCATAAAGTTGAATTTCTGAAAAAAACATTTTTCTTATAGGCACTAATTTCAGACTTGGGTTCGAGACTTAAAAGCAATTATTTCAGGCTCTATGGTACCAAACGTTCTGAAATTTTGGAATAGTGATAAGAATCATCGTCCAAAACGAAAATCAGTCCTTAAATCTACATTAAGTTGCATTTCTGGAAAATTCACCTTTCCTGAGGGCTCTGATTTCAGACTTGGGTTCGAACTTTAAAAGACATTTTTGCCAACTCTATTGTACCGAACGGGCTGAAATATTGATAGAGTGATAAGAATCATGGTCCAAAACGAAATCCGTCATTAAATCTAAATAAAGTTGCATTTCTGAAAAAATCATTTTTCTTTAAGGCAAAATTTTCTTAATTTAGGACTTGGGTTCGAGCCTTAAAAGCCATTTTTTCGGGCTGTATGGTACGAACGCGGCTGATATTTTGGAATAGTGATAAGAATCATGGTCCAAAACGAAATTAGTCTTTAAATCTGCGTAAAGTTGAAATTCTGAAAAAAACATTTTTCTAATAGGCACTAATTTCAGACTTGGGTTCGAGACTTAAAAGCAATTATTTCAGGCTCTATGGTACCAAACGGGTTGAAATTTTGGAATAATGATAAGAATTATCGTCCAAAAGGAAAATCAGTCCTTAAATCTACATTAAGTTGCATTTCTGGAAAATTCACCTTTCCTGAGGGCTCTGATTTCAGACTTGGGTTCGAACTTTAAAAGACATTTTTGCCAACTCTATTGTACCGAACGGGGTGAAATATTGATAAAGTGATAAGAATCATGGTCCAAAACGAAATCCGTCATTAAATCTAAATAAAGTTGCATTTCTGAAAAAATCATTTTTCTTTAAGGCAAAATTTTCTTAATTTAGGACTTGGGTTCGAGCCTTAAAAGCCATTTTTTTCGGGCTGTATGGTACGAACGCGGCTGATATTTTGGAATAGTGATAAAAATCATGGTCCAAAACGAAATAAGTCTTTAAATCTGCATAAAGTTGAATTTCTGAAAAAAACATTTTTCTTATAGGCACTAATTTCAGACGTGGGTTCGAGACTTAAAAGCAATTATTTCAGGCTCTATGGTACCAAACGGGCTGATATTTTGGAATAGTGATAAGAATGATGGTACGATACGAAATTAGTCCTTAAATCTGCATAAAGTTGAATTTCTGAAAAAAACATTTTTCTAATAGGCACTAATATCAGACTTGGGTTCGAGACTTAAAAGCAATTATTTCAGGCTCTATGGTACCAAACGGGTTGAAATTTTGGAATAGTGATAAGAATCATCGTCCAAAACGAAAATCAGTCCTTAAATCTACATTAAGTTGCATTTCTGGAAAATTCACCTTTCCTGAGGGCTCTGATTTCAGACTTGGGTTCGAACTTTAAAAGACATTTTTGCCAACTCTATTGTACCGAACGGGCTGAAATATTGATATAGTGATAAGAATCATGGTCCAAAACGAAATCCGTCATTAAATCTAAATAAAGTTGCATTTCTGAAAAAATCATTTTTCTTTAAGGCAAAATTTTCTTAATTTAGGACTTGGGTTCTAGCCTTAAAAGCCATTTTTTTCGGGCTGTATGGTACGAACGCGGCTGATATTTTGAAATAGTGATAAAAATCATGGTCCAAAACGAAATAAGTCTTTAAATCTGCATAAAGTTGAATTTCTGAAAAAAACATTTTTCTTATAGGCACTAATTTCAGACGTGGGTTCGAGACTTAAAAGCAATTATTTCAGGCTCTATGGTACCAAACGGGCTGATATTTTGGAATAGTGATAAGAATGATGGTACGATACGAAATTAGTCCTTAAATCTGCATAAAGTTGAATTTCTGAAAAAAACATTTTTCTAATAGGCACTAATTTCAGACTTGGGTTCGAGACTTAAAAGCAATTATTTCAGGCTCTATTGTACCAAACGGGTTGAAATTTTGGAATAGTGATAAGAATCATCGTCCAAAACGAAAATCAGTCCTTAAATCTACATTAAGTTGCATTTCTGGAAAATTCACCTTTCCTGAGGGCTCTGATTTCAGACTTGGGTTCGAACTTTAAAAGACATTTTTGCCAACTCTATTGTACCGAACGGGCTGAAATATTGATATAGTGATAAGAATCATGGTCCAAAACGAAATCCGTCATTAAATCTAAATAAAGTTGCATTTCTGAAAAAATCATTTTTCTTTAAGGCAAAATTTTCTTAATTTAGGACTTGGGTTCTAGCCTTAAAAGCCATTTTTTCGGGCTGTATGGTACGAACGCGGCTGATATTTTGAAATAGTGATAAAAATCATGGTCCAAAACGAAATAAGTCTTTAAATCTGCATAAAGTTGAATTTCTGAAAAAAACATTTTTCTTATAGGCACTAATTTCAGACGTGGGTTCGAGACTTAAAAGCAATTATTTAAGGCTCTATGGTACCAAACGGGCTGATATTTTGGAATAGTGATAAGAATGATGGTACGATACGAAATTAGTCCTTAAATCTGCATTAAGTTGAATTTCTGAAAAAAACATTTTTCTAATAGGCACTAATTTCAGACTTGGGTTCGAGACTTAAAAGCAATTATTTCAGGCTCTATGGTACCAAACGGGTTGAAATTTTGGAATAGTGATAAGAATCATCGTCCAAAACGAAAATCAGTCCTTAAATCTACATTAAGTTGCATTTCTGGAAAATTCACCTTTCCTGAGGGCTCTGATTTCAGACTTGGTTTCGAACTTTAAAAGACATTTTTGCCAACTCTATTGTACCGAACGGGCTGAAATATTGATAGAGTGATAAGAATCATGGTCCAAAACGAAATCCGTCATTAAATCTAAATAAAGTTGCATTTCTGAAAAAATCATTTTTCTTTAAGGCAAAATTTTCTTAATTTAGGACTTGGGTTCGAGCCTTAAAAGCCATTTTTTCGGGCTGTATGGTACGAACGCGGCTGATATTTTGGAATAGTGATAAGAATCATGGTCCAAAACGAAATTAGTCTTTAAATCTGCGTAAAGTTGAAATTCTGAAAAAAACATTTTTCTAATAGGCACTAATTTCAGACTTGGGTTCGAGACTTAAAAGCAATTATTTCAGGCTCTATGGTACCAAACGGGTTGAAATTTTGGAATAATGATAAGAATTATCGTCCAAAAGGAAAATCAGTCCTTAAATCTACATTAAGTTGCATTTCTGGAAAATTCACCTTTCCTGAGGGCTCTGATTTCAGACTTGGGTTCGAACTTTAAAAGACATTTTTGCCAACTCTATTGTACCGAACGGGGTGAAATATTGATAAAGTGATAAGAATCATGGTCCAAAACGAAATCCGTCATTAAATCTAAATAAAGTTGCATTTCTGAAAAAATCATTTTTCTTTAAGGCAAAATTTTCTTAATTTAGGACTTGGGTTCGAGCCTTAAAAGCCATTTTTTTCGGGCTGTATGGTACGAACGCGGCTGATATTTTGGAATAGTGATAAAAATCATGGTCCAAAACGAAATAAGTCTTTAAATCTGCATAAAGTTGAATTTCTGAAAAAAACATTTTTCTTATAGGCACTAATTTCAGACGTGGGTTCGAGACTTAAAAGCAATTATTTCAGGCTCTATGGTACCAAACGGGCTGATATTTTGGAATAGTGATAAGAATGATGGTACGATACGAAATTAGTCCTTAAATCTGCATAAAGTTGAATTTCTGAAAAAAACATTTTTCTAATAGGCACTAATATCAGACTTGGGTTCGAGACTTAAAAGCAATTATTTCAGGCTCTATGCTACCAAACGGGTTGAAATTTTGGAATAGTGATAAGAATCATCGTCCAAAACGAAAATCAGTCCTTAAATCTACATTAAGTTGCATTTCTGGAAAATTCACCTTTCCTGAGGGCTCTGATTTCAGACTTGGGTTCGAACTTTAAAAGACATTTTTGCCAACTCTATTGTACCGAACGGGCTGAAATATTGATATAGTGATAAGAATCATGGTCCAAAACGAAATCCGTCATTAAATCTAAATAAAGTTGCATTTCTGAAAAAATCATTTTTCTTTAAGGCAAAATTTTCTTAATTTAGGACTTGGGTTCTAGCCTTAAAAGCCATTTTTTTCGGGCTGTATGGTACGAACGCGGCTGATATTTTGAAATAGTGATAAAAATCATGGTCCAAAACGAAATAAGTCTTTAAATCTGCATAAAGTTGAATTTCTGAAAAAAACATTTTTCTTATAGGCACTAATTTCAGACGTGGGTTCGAGACTTAAAAGCAATTATTTCAGGCTCTATGGTACCAAACGGGCTGATATTTTGGAATAGTGATAAGAATGATGGTACGATACGAAATTAGTCCTTAAATCTGCATAAAGTTGAATTTCTGAAAAAAACATTTTTCTAATAGGCACTAATTTCAGACTTGGGTTCGAGACTTAAAAGCAATTATTTCAGGCTCTATTGTACCAAACGGGTTGAAATTTTGGAATAGTGATAAGAATCATCGTCCAAAACGAAAATCAGTCCTTAAATCTACATTAAGTTGCATTTCTGGAAAATTCACCTTTCCTGAGGGCTCTGATTTCAGACTTGGGTTCGAACTTTAAAAGACATTTTTGCCAACTCTATTGTACCGAACGGGCTGAAATATTGATATAGTGATAAGAATCATGGTCCAAAACGAAATCCGTCATTAAATCTAAATAAAGTTGCATTTCTGAAAAAATCATTTTTCTTTAAGGCAAAATTTTCTTAATTTAGGACTTGGGTTCTAGCCTTAAAAGCCATTTTTTCGGGCTGTATGGTACGAACGCGGCTGATATTTTGAAATAGTGATAAAAATCATGGTCCAAAACGAAATAAGTCTTTAAATCTGCATAAAGTTGAATTTCTGAAAAAAACATTTTTCTTATAGGCACTAATTTCAGACGTGGGTTCGAGACTTAAAAGCAATTATTTAAGGCTCTATGGTACCAAACGGGCTGATATTTTGGAATAGTGATAAGAATGATGGTACGATACGAAATTAGTCCTTAAATCTGCATTAAGTTGAATTTCTGAAAAAAACATTTTTCTAATAGGCACTAATTTCAGACTTGGGTTCGAGACTTAAAAGCAATTATTTCAGGCTCTATGGTACCAAACGGGTTGAAATTTTGGAATAGTGATAAGAATCATCGTCCAAAACGAAAATCAGTCCTTAAATCTACATTAAGTTGCATTTCTGGAAAATTCACCTTTCCTGAGGGCTCTGATTTCAGACTTGGTTTCGAACTTTAAAAGACATTTTTGCCAACTCTATTGTACCGAACGGGCTGAAATATTGATATAGTGATAAGAATCATGGTCCAAAACGAAATCCGTCATTAAATCTAAATAAAGATGCATTTCTGAAAAAATCATTTTTCTTTAAGGCAAAATTTTCTTAATTTAGGACTTGGGTTCGAGCCTTAAAAGCCATTTTTTTCGGGCTGTATGGTACGAACGCGGCTGATATTTTGGAATAGTGATAAAAATCATGGTCCAAAACGAAATAAGTCTTTAAATCTGCATAAAGTTGAATTTCTGAAAAAAACATTTTTCTTATAGGCACTAATTTCAGACGTGGGTTCGAGACTTAAAAGCAATTATTTCAGGCTCTATGGTACCAAACGGGCTGATATTTTGGAATAGTGATAAGAATGATGGTACGATACGAAATAAGTCCTTAAATCTGCATAAAGTTGAATTTCTGAAAAAAACATTTTTCTTATAGGCACTAATTTCAGACTTGGGTTCGAGACTTAAAAGCAATTATTTCAGGCTCTATGGTACCAAACGTTCTGAAATTTTGGAATAGTGATAAGAATCATCGTCCAAAACGAAAATCAGTCCTTAAATCTACATTAAGTTGCATTTCTGGAAAATTCACCTTTCCTGAGGGCTCTGATTTCAGACTTGGGTTCGAACTTTAAAAGATTGCCAACTCTATTGTACCGAACGGGGTGAAATATTGATAAAGTGATAAGAATCATGGTCCAAAACGAAATCCGTCATTAAATCTAAATAAAGTTGCATTTCTGAAAAAATCATTTTTCTTTAAGGCAAAATTTTCTTAATTTAGGACTTGGGTTCTAGCCTTAAAAGCCATTTTTTCGGGCTGTATGGTACGAACGCGGCTGATATTTTGAAATAGTGATAAAAATCATGGTCCAAAACGAAATAAGTCTTTAAATCTACATAAAGTTGAATTTCTGAAAAAAACATTTTTCTTATAGGCACTAATTTCAGACGTGGGTTCGAGACTTAAAAGCAATTATTTAAGGCTCTATGGTACCAAACGGGCTGATATTTTGGAATAGTGATAAGAATGATGGTACGATACGAAATTAGTCCTTAAATCTGCATTAAGTTGAATTTCTGAAAAAAACATTTTTCTAATAGGCACTAATTTCAGACTTGGGTTCGAGACTTAAAAGCAATTATTTCAGGCTCTATGGTACCAAACGGGTTGAAATTTTGGAATAGTGATAAGAATCATCGTCCAAAACGAAAATCAGTCCTTAAATCTACATTAAGTTGCATTTCTGGAAAATTCACCTTTCCTGAGGGCTCTGATTTCAGACTTGGGTTCGAACTTTAAAAGACATTTTTGCCAACTCTATTGTACCGAACGGGCTGAAATATTGATATAGTGATAAGAATCATGGTCCAAAACGAAATCCGTCATTAAATCTAAATAAAGATGCATTTCTGAAAAAATCATTTTACTTTAAGGCAAAATTTTCTTAATTTAGGACTTGGGTTCGAGCCTTAAAAGCCATTTTTTTCGGGCTGTATGGTACGAACGCGGCTGATATTTTGGAATAGTGATAAAAATCATGGTCCAAAACGAAATAAGTCTTTAAATCTGCATAAAGTTGAATTTCTGAAAAAAACATTTTTCTTATAGGCACTAATTTCAGACATGGGTTCGAGACTTAAAAGCAATTATTTCAGGCTCTATGGTACCAAACGGGCTGATATTTTGGAATAGTGATAAGAATGATGGTACGATACGAAATAAGTCCTTAAATCTGCATAAAGTTGAATTTCTGAAAAAAACATTTTTCTTATAGGCACTAATTTCAGACTTGGGTTCGAGACTTAAAAGCAATTATTTCAGGCTCTATGGTACCAAACGTTCTGAAATTTTGGAATAGTGATAAGAATCATCGTCCAAAACGAAAATCAGTCCTTAAATCTACATTAAGTTGCATTTCTGGAAAATTCACCTTTCCTGAGGGCTCTGATTTCAGACTTGGGTTCGAACTTTAAAAGACATTTTTGCCAACTCTATTGTACCGAACGGGCTGAAATATTGATAGAGTGATAAGAATCATGGTCCAAAACGAAATCCGTCATTAAATCTAAATAAAGTTGCATTTCTGAAAAAATCATTTTTCTTTAAGGCAAAATTTTCTTAATTTAGGACTTGGGTTCGAGCCTTAAAAGCCATTTTTTCGGGCTGTATGGTACGAACGCGGCTGATATTTTGGAATAGTGATAAGAATCATGGTCCAAAACGAAATTAGTCTTTAAATCTGCGTAAAGTTGAAATTCTGAAAAAAACATTTTTCTAATAGGCACTAATTTCAGACTTGGGTTCGAGACTTAAAAGCAATTATTTCAGGCTCTATGGTACCAAACGGGTTGAAATTTTGGAATAATGATAAGAATTATCGTCCAAAAGGAAAATCAGTCCTTAAATCTACATTAAGTTGCATTTCTGGAAAATTCACCTTTCCTGAGGGCTCTGATTTCAGACTTGGGTTCGAACTTTAAAAGACATTTTTGCCAACTCTATTGTACCGAACGGGGTGAAATATTGATAAAGTGATAAGAATCATGGTCCAAAACGAAATCCGTCATTAAATCTAAATAAAGTTGCATTTCTGAAAAAATCATTTTTCTTTAAGGCAAAATTTTCTTAATTTAGGACTTGGGTTCGAGCCTTAAAAGCCATTTTTTTCGGGCTGTATGGTACGAACGCGGCTGATATTTTGGAATAGTGATAAAAATCATGGTCCAAAACGAAATAAGTCTTTAAATCTGCATAAAGTTGAATTTCTGAAAAAAACATTTTTCTTATAGGCACTAATTTCAGACGTGGGTTCGAGACTTAAAAGCAATTATTTCAGGCTCTATGGTACCAAACGGGCTGATATTTTGGAATAGTGATAAGAATGATGGTACGATACGAAATTAGTCCTTAAATCTGCATAAAGTTGAATTTCTGAAAAAAACATTTTTCTAATAGGCACTAATATCAGACTTGGGTTCGAGACTTAAAAGCAATTATTTCAGGCTCTATGGTACCAAACGGGTTGAAATTTTGGAATTGTGATAAGAATCATCGTCCAAAACGAAAATCAGTCCTTAAATCTACATTAAGTTGCATTTCTGGAAAATTCACCTTTCCTGAGGGCTCTGATTTCAGACTTGGGTTCGAACTTTAAAAGACATTTTTGCCAACTCTATTGTACCGAACGGGCTGAAATATTGATATAGTGATAAGAATCATGGTCCAAAACGAAATCCGTCATTAAATCTAAATAAAGTTGCATTTCTGAAAAAATCATTTTTCTTTAAGGCAAAATTTTCTTAATTTAGGACTTGGGTTCTAGCCTTAAAAGCCATTTTTTTCGGGCTGTATGGTACGAACGCGGCTGATATTTTGAAATAGTGATAAAAATCATGGTCCAAAACGAAATAAGTCTTTAAATCTGCATAAAGTTGAATTTCTGAAAAAAACATTTTTCTTATAGGCACTAATTTCAGACGTGGGTTCGAGACTTAAAAGCAATTATTTCAGGCTCTATGGTACCAAACGGGCTGATATTTTGGAATAGTGATAAGAATGATGGTACGATACGAAATTAGTCCTTAAATCTGCATAAAGTTGAATTTCTGAAAAAAACATTTTTCTAATAGGCACTAATTTCAGACTTGGGTTCGAGACTTAAAAGCAATTATTTCAGGCTCTATTGTACCAAACGGGTTGAAATTTTGGAATAGTGATAAGAATCATCGTCCAAAACGAAAATCAGTCCTTAAATCTACATTAAGTTGCATTTCTGGAAAATTCACCTTTCCTGAGGGCTCTGATTTCAGACTTGGGTTCGAACTTTAAAAGACATTTTTGCCAACTCTATTGTACCGAACGGGCTGAAATATTGATATAGTGATAAGAATCATGGTCCAAAACGAAATCCGTCATTAAATCTAAATAAAGTTGCATTTCTGAAAAAATCATTTTTCTTTAAGGCAAAATTTTCTTAATTTAGGACTTGGGTTCTAGCCTTAAAAGCCATTTTTTCGGGCTGTATGGTACGAACGCGGCTGATATTTTGAAATAGTGATAAAAATCATGGTCCAAAACGAAATAAGTCTTTAAATCTGCATAAAGTTGAATTTCTGAAAAAAACATTTTTCTTATAGGCACTAATTTCAGACGTGGGTTCGAGACTTAAAAGCAATTATTTAAGGCTCTATGGTACCAAACGGGCTGATATTTTGGAATAGTGATAAGAATGATGGTACGATACGAAATTAGTCCTTAAATCTGCATTAAGTTGAATTTCTGAAAAAAACATTTTTCTAATAGGCACTAATTTCAGACTTGGGTTCGAGACTTAAAAGCAATTATTTCAGGCTCTATGGTACCAAACGGGTTGAAATTTTGGAATAGTGATAAGAATCATCGTCCAAAACGAAAATCAGTCCTTAAATCTACATTAAGTTGCATTTCTGGAAAATTCACCTTTCCTGAGGGCTCTGATTTCAGACTTGGTTTCGAACTTTAAAAGACATTTTTGCCAACTCTATTGTACCGAACGGGCTGAAATATTGATATAGTGATAAGAATCATGGTCCAAAACGAAATCCGTCATTAAATCTAAATAAAGATGCATTTCTGAAAAAATCATTTTTCTTTAAGGCAAAATTTTCTTAATTTAGGACTTGGGTTCGAGCCTTAAAAGCCATTTTTTTCGGGCTGTATGGTACGAACGCGGCTGATATTTTGGAATAGTGATAAAAATCATGGTCCAAAACGAAATAAGTCTTTAAATCTGCATAAAGTTGAATTTCTGAAAAAAACATTTTTCTTATAGGCACTAATTTCAGACGTGGGTTCGAGACTTAAAAGCAATTATTTCAGGCTCTATGGTACCAAACGGGCTGATATTTTGGAATAGTGATAAGAATGATGGTACGATACGAAATAAGTCCTTAAATCTGCATAAAGTTGAATTTCTGAAAAAAACATTTTTCTTATAGGCACTAATTTCAGACTTGGGTTCGAGACTTAAAAGCAATTATTTCAGGCTCTATGGTACCAAACGTTCTGAAATTTTGGAATAGTGATAAGAATCATCGTCCAAAACGAAAATCAGTCCTTAAATCTACATTAAGTTGCATTTCTGGAAAATTCACCTTTCCTGAGGGCTCTGATTTCAGACTTGGGTTCGAACTTTAAAAGATTGCCAACTCTATTGTACCGAACGGGGTGAAATATTGATAAAGTGATAAGAATCATGGTCCAAAACGAAATCCGTCATTAAATCTAAATAAAGTTGCATTTCTGAAAAAATCATTTTTCTTTAAGGCAAAATTTTCTTAATTTAGGACTTGGGTTCTAGCCTTAAAAGCCATTTTTTCGGGCTGTATGGTACGAACGCGGCTGATATTTTGAAATAGTGATAAAAATCATGGTCCAAAACGAAATAAGTCTTTAAATCTACATAAAGTTGAATTTCTGAAAAAAACATTTTTCTTATAGGCACTAATTTCAGACGTGGGTTCGAGACTTAAAAGCAATTATTTAAGGCTCTATGGTACCAAACGGGCTGATATTTTGGAATAGTGATAAGAATGATGGTACGATACGAAATTAGTCCTTAAATCTGCATTAAGTTGAATTTCTGAAAAAAACATTTTTCTAATAGGCACTAATTTCAGACTTGGGTTCGAGACTTAAAAGCAATTATTTCAGGCTCTATGGTACCAAACGGGTTGAAATTTTGGAATAGTGATAAGAATCATCGTCCAAAACGAAAATCAGTCCTTAAATCTACATTAAGTTGCATTTCTGGAAAATTCACCTTTCCTGAGGGCTCTGATTTCAGACTTGGGTTCGAACTTTAAAAGACATTTTTGCCAACTCTATTGTACCGAACGGGCTGAAATATTGATATAGTGATAAGAATCATGGTCCAAAACGAAATCCGTCATTAAATCTAAATAAAGATGCATTTCTGAAAAAATCATTTTTCTTTAAGGCAAAATTTTCTTAATTTAGGACTTGGGTTCGAGCCTTAAAAGCCATTTTTTTCGGGCTGTATGGTACGAACGCGGCTGATATTTTGGAATAGTGATAAAAATCATGGTCCAAAACGAAATAAGTCTTTAAATCTGCATAAAGTTGAATTTCTGAAAAAAACATTTTTCTTATAGGCACTAATTTCAGACATGGGTTCGAGACTTAAAAGCAATTATTTCAGGCTCTATGGTACCAAACGGGCTGATATTTTGGAATAGTGATAAGAATGATGGTACGATACGAAATAAGTCCTTAAATCTGCATAAAGTTGAATTTCTGAAAAAAACATTTTTCTTATAGGCACTAATTTCAGACTTGGGTTCGAGACTTAAAAGCAATTATTTCAGGCTCTATGGTACCAAACGTTCTGAAATTTTGGAATAGTGATAAGAATCATCGTCCAAAACGAAAATCAGTCCTTAAATCTACATTAAGTTGCATTTCTGGAAAATTCACCTTTCCTGAGGGCTCTGATTTCAGACTTGGGTTCGAACTTTAAAAGACATTTTTGCCAACTCTATTGTACCGAACGGGCTGAAATATTGATAGAGTGATAAGAATCATGGTCCAAAACGAAATCCGTCATTAAATCTAAATAAAGTTGCATTTCTGAAAAAATCATTTTTCTTTAAGGCAAAATTTTCTTAATTTAGGACTTGGGTTCTAGACTTAAAAGCCATTTTTTTCGGGCTGTATGGTACGAACGCGGCTGATATTTTGGAATAGTGATAAGAATCATGGTCCAAAACGAAATTAGTCTTTAAATCTGCGTAAAGTTGAAATTCTGAAAAAAACATTTTTCTAATAGGCACTAATTTCAGACTTGGGTTCGAGACTTAAAAGCAATTATTTCAGGCTCTATGGTACCAAACGGGTTGAAATTTTGGAATAATGATAAGAATTATCGTCCAAAAGGAAAATCAGTCCTTAAATCTACATTAAGTTGCATTTCTGGAAAATTCACCTTTCCTGAGGGCTCTGATTTCAGACTTGGGTTCGAACTTTAAAAGACATTTTTGCCAACTCTATTGTACCGAACGGGGTGAAATATTGATAAAGTGATAAGAATCATGGTCCAAAACGAAATCCGTCATTAAATCTAAATAAAGTTGCATTTCTGAAAAAATCATTTTTCTTTAAGGCAAAATTTTCTTAATTTAGGACTTGGGTTCGAGCCTTAAAAGCCATTTTTTTCGGGCTGTATGGTACGAACGCGGCTGATATTTTGGAATAGTGATAAAAATCATGGTCCAAAACGAAATAAGTCTTTAAATCTGCATAAAGTTGAATTTCTGAAAAAAACATTTTTCTTATAGGCACTAATTTCAGACGTGGGTTCGAGACTTAAAAGCAATTATTTCAGGCTCTATGGTACCAAACGTTCTGAAATTTTGGAATAGTGATAAGAATCATCGTCCAAAACAAAAATCAGTCCTTAAATCTACATTAAGTTGCATTTCTGGAAAATTCACCTTTCCTGAGGGCTCTGATTTCAGACTTGGGTTCGAACTTTAAAAGACATTTTTGCCAACTCTATTGTACCGAACGGGGTGAAATATTGATAAAGTGATAAGAATCATGGTCCAAAACGAAATCCGTCATTAAATCTAAATAAAGTTGCATTTCTGAAAAAATCATTTTTCTTTAAGGCAAAATTTTCTTAATTTAGGACTTGGGTTCTAGCCTTAAAAGCCATTTTTTTCGGGCTGTATGGTACGAACGCGGCTGATATTTTGAAATAGTGATAAAAATCATGGTCCAAAACGAAATAAGTCTTTAAATCTGCATAAAGTTGAATTTCTGAAAAAAACATTTTTCTTATAGGCACTAATTTCAGACGTGGGTTCGAGACTTAAAAGCAATTATTTCAGGCTCTATGGTACCAAACGGGCTGATATTTTGGAATAGTGATAAGAATGATGGTACGATACGAAATTAGTCCTTAAATCTGCATAAAGTTGAATTTCTGAAAAAAACATTTTTCTAATAGGCACTAATTTCAGACTTGGGTTCGAGACTTAAAAGCAATTATTTCAGGCTCTATGGTACCAAACGGGTTGAAATTTTGGAATAGTGATAAGAATCATCGTCCAAAACGAAAATCAGTCCTTAAATCTACATTAAGTTGCATTTCTGGAAAATTCACCTTTCCTGAGGGCTCTGATTTCAGACTTGGGTTCGAACTTTAAAAGACATTTTTGCCAACTCTATTGTACCGAACGGGCTGAAATATTGATATAGTGATAAGAATCATGGTCCAAAACGAAATCCGTCATTAAATCTAAATAAAGTTGCATTTCTGAAAAAATCATTTTTCTTTAAGGCAAAATTTTCTTAATTTAGGACTTGGGTTCTAGCCTTAAAAGCCATTTTTTTCGGGCTGTATGGTACGAACGCGGCTGATATTTTGGAATAGTGATAAGAATCATGGTCCAAAACGAAATTAGTCTTTAAATCTGCGTAAAGTTGAAATTCTGAAAAAAACATTTTTCTAATAGGCACTAATTTCAGACTTGGGTTCGAGACTTAAAAGCAATTATTTCAGGCTCTATGTTACCAAACGGGCTGATATTTTGGAAAAGTGATAAGAATAATGGTACGAAACGAAATTAGTCCTTAAATCTGCATTAAGTTGAATTTCTGAAAAAAACATTTTTCTAATAGGCACTAATTTCAGACTTGGGTTCGAGACTTAAAAGCAATTATTTCAGGCTCTATGGTACCAAACGGGTTGAAATTTTGGAAAAGTGATAAGAATCATCGTCCAAAACGAAAATCAGTCCTTAAATCTACATTAATTTGCATTTCTGGAAAATTCACCTTTCCTGAGGGCTCTGATTTCAGACTTGGGTTCGAACTTTAAAAGACATTTTTGCCAACTCTATTGTACCGAACGGCGTGAAATATTGATAAAGTGATAAGAATCATGGTCCAAAACGAAATCCGTCATTAAATCTAAATAAAGTTGCATTTCTGAAAAAATCATTTTTCTTTAAGGCAAAATTTTCTTAATTTAGGACTTGGGTTCGAGCCTTAAAAGCCATTTTTTTCGGGCTGTATGGTACGAACGCGGCTGATATTTTGGAATAGTGATAAAAATCATGGTCCAAAACGAAATAAGTCTTTAAATCTGCATAAAGTTGAATTTCTGAAAAAAACATTTTTCTTATAGGCACTAATTTCAGACGTGGGTTCGAGACTTAAAAGCAATTATTTCAGGCTCTATGGTACCAAACGTTCTGAAATTTTGGAATAGTGATAAGAATCATCGTCCAAAACAAAAATCAGTCCTTAAATCTACATTAAGTTGCATTTCTGGAAAATTCACCTTTCCTGAGGGCTCTGATTTCAGACTTGGGTTCGAACTTTAAAAGACATTTTTGCCAACTCTATTGTACCGAACGGGGTGAAATATTGATAAAGTGATAAGAATCATGGTCCAAAACGAAATCCGTCATTAAATCTAAATAAAGTTGCATTTCTGAAAAAATCATTTTTCTTTAAGGCAAAATTTTCTTAATTTAGGACTTGGGTTCTAGCCTTAAAAGCCATTTTTTTCGGGCTGTATGGTACGAACGCGGCTGATATTTTGAAATAGTGATAAAAATCATGGTCCAAAACGAAATAAGTCTTTAAATCTGCATAAAGTTGAATTTCTGAAAAAAACATTTTTCTTATAGGCACTAATTTCAGACGTGGGTTCGAGACTTAAAAGCAATTATTTCAGGCTCTATGGTACCAAACGGGCTGATATTTTGGAATAGTGATAAGAATGATGGTACGATACGAAATTAGTCCTTAAATCTGCATAAAGTTGAATTTCTGAAAAAAACATTTTTCTAATAGGCACTAATTTCAGACTTGGGTTCGAGACTTAAAAGCAATTATTTCAGGCTCTATGGTACCAAACGGGTTGAAATTTTGGAATAGTGATAAGAATCATCGTCCAAAACGAAAATCAGTCCTTAAATCTACATTAAGTTGCATTTCTGGAAAATTCACCTTTCCTGAGGGCTCTGATTTCAGACTTGGGTTCGAACTTTAAAAGACATTTTTGCCAACTCTATTGTACCGAACGGGCTGAAATATTGATATAGTGATAAGAATCATGGTCCAAAACGAAATCCGTCATTAAATCTAAATAAAGTTGCATTTCTGAAAAAATCATTTTTCTTTAAGGCAAAATTTTCTTAATTTAGGATTTGGGTTCTAGCCTTAAAAGCCATTTTTTTCGGGCTGTATGGTACGAACGCGGCTGATATTTTGGAATAGTGATAAGAATCATGGTCCAAAACGAAATTAGTCTTTAAATCTGCGTAAAGTTGAAATTCTGAAAAAAACATTTTTCTAATAGGCACTAATTTCAGACTTGGGTTCGAGACTTAAAAGCAATTATTTCAGGCTCTATGTTACCAAACGGGCTGATATTTTGGAAAAGTGATAAGAATAATGGTACGAAACGAAATTAGTCCTTAAATCTGCATTAAGTTGAATTTCTGAAAAAAACATTTTTCTAATAGGCACTAATTTCAGACTTGGGTTCGAGACTTAAAAGCAATTATTTCAGGCTCTATGGTACCAAACGGGTTGAAATTTTGGAAAAGTGATAAGAATCATCGTCCAAAACGAAAATCAGTCCTTAAATCTACATTAAGTTGCATTTCTGGAAAATTCACCTTTCCTGAGGGCTCTGATTTCAGACTTGGGTTCGAACTTTAAAAGACATTTTTGCCAACTCTATTGTACCGAACGGGGTGAAATATTGATAAAGTGATAAGAATCATGGTCCAAAACGAAATCCGTCATTAAATCTAAATAAAGTTGCATTTCTGAAAAAATCATTTTTCTTTAAGGCAAAATTTTCTTAATTTAGGACTTGGGTTCTAGACTTAAAAGCCATTTTTTTCGGGCTGTATGGTACGAACGCGGCTGATATTTTGAAATAGTGATAAAAATCGTGGTCCAAAACGAAATAAGTCTTTAAATCTGCATAAAGTTGAATTTCTGAAAAAAACATTTTTCTTATAGGCACTAATTTCAGACGTGGGTTCGAGACTTAAAAGCAATTATTTCAGGCTCTATGGTACCAAACGGGCTGATATTTTGGAATAGTGATAAGAATGATGGTACGATACGAAATTAGTCCTTAAATCTGCATAAAGTTGAATTTCTGAAAAAAACATTTTTCTTATAGGCACTAATTTCAGACTTGGGTTCGAGACTTAAAAGCAATTATTTCAGGCTCTATGGTACCAAACGTTCTGAAATTTTGGAATAGTGATAAGAATCATCGTCCAAAACGAAAATCAGTCCTTAAATCTACATTAAGTTGCATTTCTGGAAAATTCACCTTTCCTGAGGGCTCTGATTTCAGACTTGGGTTCGAACTTTAAAAGACATTTTTGCCAACTCTATTGTACCGAACGGGGTGAAATATTGATAAAGTGATAAGAATCATGGTCCAAAACGAAATCCGTCATTAAATCTAAATAAAGTTGCATTTCTGAAAAAATCATTTTTCTTTAAGGCAAAATTTTCTTAATTTAGGACTTGGGTTCTAGCCTTAAAAGCCATTTTTTCGGGCTGTATGGTACGAACGCGGCTGATATTTTGAAATAGTGATAAAAATCATGGTCCAAAACGAAATAAGTCTTTAAATCTACATAAAGTTGAATTTCTGAAAAAAACATTTTTCTTATAGGCACTAATTTCAGACGTGGGTTCGAGACTTAAAAGCAATTATTTAAGGCTCTATGGTACCAAACGGGCTGATATTTTGGAATAGTGATAAGAATGATGGTACGATACGAAATTAGTCCTTAAATCTGCATTAAGTTGAATTTCTGAAAAAAACGTTTTTCTAATAGGCACTAATTTCAGACTTGGGTTCGAGACTTAAAAGCAATTATTTCAGGCTCTATGGTACCAAACGGGTTGAAATTTTGGAATAGTGATAAGAATCATCGTCCAAAACGAAAATCAGTCCTTAAATCTACATTAAGTTGCATTTCTGGAAAATTCACCTTTCCTGAGGGCTCTGATTTCAGACTTGGGTTCGAACTTTAAAAGACATTTTTGCCAACTCTATTGTACCGAACGGGCTGAAATATTGATATAGTGATAAGAATCATGGTCCAAAACGAAATCCGTCATTAAATCTAAATAAAGATGCATTTCTGAAAAAATCATTTTTCTTTAAGGCAAAATTTTCTTAATTTAGGACTTGGGTTCGAGCCTTAAAAGCCATTTTTTTCGGGCTGTATGGTACGAACGCGGCTGATATTTTGGAATAGTGATAAAAATCATGGTCCAAAACGAAATAAGTCTTTAAATCTGCATAAAGTTGAATTTCTGAAAAAAACATTTTTCTTATAGGCACTAATTTCAGACGTGGGTTCGAGACTTAAAAGCAATTATTTCAGGCTCTATGGTACCAAACGGGCTGATATTTTGGAATAGTGATAAGAATGATGGTACGATACGAAATAAGTCCTTAAATCTGCATAAAGTTGAATTTCTGAAAAAAACATTTTTCTTATAGGCACTAATTTCAGACTTGGGTTCGAGACTTAAAAGCAATTATTTCAGGCTCTATGGTACCAAACGTTCTGAAATTTTGGAATAGTGATAAGAATCATCGTCCAAAACGAAAATCAGTCCTTAAATCTACATTAAGTTGCATTTCTGGAAAATTCACCTTTCCTGAGGGCTCTGATTTCAGACTTGGGTTCGAACTTTAAAAGACATTTTTGCCAACTCTATTGTACCGAACGGGCTGAAATATTGATAGAGTGATAAGAATCATGGTCCAAAACGAAATCCGTCATTAAATCTAAATAAAGTTGCATTTCTGAAAAAATCATTTTTCTTTAAGGCAAAATTTTCTTAATTTAGGACTTGGGTTCGAGCCTTAAAAGCCATTTTTTTCGGGCTGTATGGTACGAACGCGGCTGATATTTTGGAATAGTGATAAGAATCATGGTCCAAAACGAAATTAGTCTTTAAATCTGCGTAAAGTTGAAATTCTGAAAAAAACATTTTTCTAATAGGCACTAATTTCAGACTTGGGTTCGAGACTTAAAAGCAATTATTTCAGGCTCTATGGTACCAAACGGGTTGAAATTTTGGAATAATGATAAGAATTATCGTCCAAAAGGAAAATCAGTCCTTAAATCTACATTAAGTTGCATTTCTGGAAAATTCACCTTTCCTGAGGGCTCTGATTTCAGACTTGGGTTCGAACTTTAAAAGACATTTTTGCCAACTCTATTGTACCGAACGGGGTGAAATATTGATAAAGTGATAAGAATCATGGTCCAAAACGAAATCCGTCATTAAATCTAAATAAAGTTGCATTTCTGAAAAAATCATTTTTCTTTAAGGCAAAATTTTCTGAATTTAGGACTTGGGTTCGAGCCTTAAAAGCCATTTTTTTCGGGCTGTATGGTACGAACGCGGCTGATATTTTGGAATAGTGATAAAAATCATGGTCCAAAACGAAATAAGTCTTTAAATCTGCATAAAGTTGAATTTCTGAAAAAAACATTTTTCTTATAGGCACTAATTTCAGACGTGGGTTCGAGACTTAAAAGCAATTATTTCAGGCTCTATGGTACCAAACGTTCTGAAATTTTGGAATAGTGATAAGAATCATCGTCCAAAACAAAAATCAGTCCTTAAATCTACATTAAGTTGCATTTCTGGAAAATTCACCTTTCCTGAGGGCTCTGATTTCAGACTTGGGTTCGAACTTTAAAAGACATTTTTGCCAACTCTATTGTACCGAACGGGGTGAAATATTGATAAAGTGATAAGAATCATGGTCCAAAACGAAATCCGTCATTAAATCTAAATAAAGTTGCATTTCTGAAAAAATCATTTTTCTTTAAGGCAAAATTTTCTTAATTTAGGACTTGGGTTCTAGCCTTAAAAGCCATTTTTTTCGGGCTGTATGGTACGAACGCGGCTGATATTTTGAAATAGTGATAAAAATCATGGTCCAAAACGAAATAAGTCTTTAAATCTGCATAAAGTTGAATTTCTGAAAAAAACATTTTTCTTATAGGCACTAATTTCAGACGTGGGTTCGAGACTTAAAAGCAATTATTTCAGGCTCTATGGTACCAAACGGGCTGATATTTTGGAATAGTGATAAGAATGATGGTACGATACGAAATTAGTCCTTAAATCTGCATAAAGTTGAATTTCTGAAAAAAACATTTTTCTAATAGGCACTAATTTCAGACTTGGGTTCGAGACTTAAAAGCAATTATTTCAGGCTCTATGGTACCAAACGGGTTGAAATTTTGGAATAGTGATAAGAATCATCGTCCAAAACGAAAATCAGTCCTTAAATCTACATTAAGTTGCATTTCTGGAAAATTCACCTTTCCTGAGGGCTCTGATTTCAGACTTGGGTTCGAACTTTAAAAGACATTTTTGCCAACTCTATTGTACCGAACGGGTTGAAATATTGATATAGTGATAAGAATCATGGTCCAAAACGAAATCCGTCATTAAATCTAAATAAAGTTGCATTTCTGAAAAAATCATTTTTCTTTAAGGCAAAATTTTCTTAATTTAGGACTTGGGTTCTAGCCTTAAAAGCCATTTTTTCGGGCTGTATGGTACGAACGCGGCTGATATTTTGAAATAGTGATAAAAATCATGGTCCAAAACGAAATAAGTCTTTAAATCTGCATAAAGTTGAATTTCTGAAAAAAACATTTTTCTTATAGGCACTAATTTCAGACGTGGGTTCGAGACTTAAAAGCAATTATTTAAGGCTCTATGGTACCAAACGGGCTGATATTTTGGAATAGTGATAAGAATGATGGTACGATACGAAATTAGTCCTTAAATCTGCATAAAGTTGAATTTCTGAAAAAAACATTTTTCTAATAGGCACTAATTTCAGACTTGGGTTCGAGACTTAAAAGCAATTATTTCAGGCTCTATGGTACCAAACGGGTTGAAATTTTGGAATAATGATAAGAATTATCGTCCAAAAGGAAAATCAGTCCTTAAATCTACATTAAGTTGCATTTCTGGAAAATTCACCTTTCCTGAGGGCTCTGATTTCAGACTTGGGTTCGAACTTTAAAAGACATTTTTGCCAACTCTATTGTACCGAACGGGGTGAAATATTGATAAAGTGATAAGAATCATGGTCCAAAACGAAATCCGTCATTAAATCTAAATAAAGTTGCATTTCTGAAAAAATCATTTTTCTTTAAGGCAAAATTTTCTTAATTTAGGACTTGGGTTCGAGCCTTAAAAGCCATTTTTTTCGGGCTGTATGGTACGAACGCGGCTGATATTTTGGAATAGTGATAAAAATCATGGTCCAAAACGAAATAAGTCTTTAAATCTGCATAAAGTTGAATTTCTGAAAAAAACATTTTTCTTATAGGCACTAATTTCAGACGTGGGTTCGAGACTTAAAAGCAATTATTTCAGGCTCTATGGTACCAAACGTTCTGAAATTTTGGAATAGTGATAAGAATCATCGTCCAAAACAAAAATCAGTCCTTAAATCTACATTAAGTTGCATTTCTGGAAAATTCACCTTTCCTGAGGGCTCTGATTTCAGACTTGGGTTCGAACTTTAAAAGACATTTTTGCCAACTCTATTGTACCGAACGGGGTGAAATATTGATAAAGTGATAAGAATCATGGTCCAAAACGAAATCCGTCATTTAATCTAAATAAAGTTGCATTTCTGAAAAAATCATTTTTCTTTAAGGCAAAATTTTCTTAATTTAGGACTTGGGTTCTAGCCTTAAAAGCCATTTTTTTCGGGCTGTATGGTACGAACGCGGCTGATATTTTGAAATAGTGATAAAAATCATGGTCCAAAACGAAATAAGTCTTTAAATCTGCATAAAGTTGAATTTCTGAAAAAAACATTTTTCTTATAGGCACTAATTTCAGACGTGGGTTCGAGACTTAAAAGCAATTATTTCAGGCTCTATGGTACCAAACGGGCTGATATTTTGGAATAGTGATAAGAATGATGGTACGATACGAAATTAGTCCTTAAATCTGCATAAAGTTGAATTTCTGAAAAAAACATTTTTCTAATAGGCACTAATTTCAGACTTGGGTTCGAGACTTAAAAGCAATTATTTCAGGCTCTATGGTACCAAACGGGTTGAAATTTTGGAATAGTGATAAGAATCATCGTCCAAAACGAAAATCAGTCCTTAAATCTACATTAAGTTGCATTTCTGGAAAATTCACCTTTCCTGAGGGCTCTGATTTCAGACTTGGGTTCGAACTTTAAAAGACATTTTTGCCAACTCTATTGTACCGAACGGGCTGAAATATTGATATAGTGATAAGAATCATGGTCCAAAACGAAATCCGTCATTAAATCTAAATAAAGTTGCATTTCTGAAAAAATCATTTTTCTGTAAGGCAAAATTTTCTTAATTTAGGACTTGGGTTCTAGCCTTAAAAGCCATTTTTTTCGGGCTGTATGGTACGAACGCGGCTGATATTTTGGAATAGTGATAAGAATCATGGTCCAAAACGAAATTAGTCTTTAAATCTGCGTAAAGTTGAAATTCTGAAAAAAACATTTTTCTAATAGGCACTAATTTCAGACTTGGGTTCGAGACTTAAAAGCAATTATTTCAGGCTCTATGTTACCAAACGGGCTGATATTTTGGAATAGTGATAAGAATAATGGTACGAAACGAAATTAGTCCTTAAATCTGCATTAAGTTGAATTTCTGAAAAAAACATTTTTCTAATAGGCACTAATTTCAGACTTGGGTTCGAGACTTAAAAGCAATTATTTCAGGCTCTATGGTACCAAACGGGTTGAAATTTTGTAAAAGTGATAAGAATCATCGTCCAAAACGAAAATCAGTCCTTAAATCTACATTAAGTTGCATTTCTGGAAAATTCACCTTTCCTGAGGGCTCTGATTTCAGACTTGGGTTCGAACTTTAAAAGACATTTTTGCCAACTCTATTGTACCGAACGGGGTGAAATATTGATAAAGTGATAAGAATCATGGTCCAAAACGAAATCCGTCATTAAATCTAAATAAAGTTGCATTTCTGAAAAAATCATTTTTCTTTAAGGCAAAATTTTCTTAATTTAGGACTTGGGTTCGAGCCTTAAAAGCCATTTTTTTCGGGCTGTATGGTACGAACGCGGCTGATATTTTGGAATAGTGATAAAAATCATGGTCCAAAACGAAATAAGTCTTTAAATCTGCATAAAGTTGAATTTCTGAAAAAAACATTTTTCTTATAGGCACTAATTTCAGACGTGGGTTCGAGACTTAAAAGCAATTATTTCAGGCTCTATGGTACCAAACGGGCTGATATTTTGGAATAGTGATAAGAATGATGGTACGATACGAAATAAGTTCTTAAATCTGCATAAAGTTGAATTTCTGAAAAAAACATTTTTCTAATAGGCACTAATTTCAGACTTGGGTTCGAGACTTAAAAGCAATTATTTCAGGCTCTATGGTACCAAACGGGTTGAAATTTTGGAATAGTGATAAGAATCATCGTCCAAAACGAAAATCAGTCGTAAAATCTGCATTAAGTTGCATTTCTGGAAAAATCATTTTTCTTTAAGGCAAAATTTTCTTAATTTCAGACTTGGGTTCGAGCCTTAAAAGGCATTTTTCGGGCTGTATGGTACTAAACGGGCGGGAATTTTGGAATAGTGATAAGAATCATATTCCAAAACGAAATTTGTCCTTAAATCTTCATAATGTTGGATTTCTGAAAAAAACATTATTCTTATAGGCACTAATTTCAGGCTTGGGTTCGAGACTTAAGTAATTTTTTCAGGCTCTATGGTTTCAAACGGGCTGAAATTTTGAATAAGGATAAGAATCATGGTCTGAAACGAAATCAGTCGTAAAAGCTTCATTTCGTTGCATTTCTGGAAAATTCACCTTTCTTGAGGGCACTGATTTCAGACTTCGGTTCGAACTTTAGAAGACATTTTTGCCAACTCTATTCTACCGAACCGGCTGAAATTTTGAAAAAGTGATAAGTATCATTGTCCAAAACGAATTCAGTCCTAAAATCTGCATAAATTTGGAATTATGGAAAAATCATTTTTCTTATAGGCACTAATTTCAGACTTGGGTTTGAGACTTAAAAGCAATTATTTCAGGCTCTAAGGTACCAAACGTTCTGAAATTTTATAATAGTGATGTGAATAATCGTCCAAAACGAAATTAGTCTTTAAATCTACATTAAGTTGCATTTTTGGAAAATTCACCTTTCCTGAGGGCTCTGATTTCAGACTTGGGTTCGAACTTTAAAAGACATTTTTGCCAACTCTATTGTACCGAACGGGGTGAAATATTGATAAAGTGATAAGAATCATGGTCCAAAACGAAATCCGTCATTTAATCTAAATAAAGTTGCATTTCTGAAAAAATCATTTTTCTTTAAGGCAAAATTTTCTTAATTTAGGACTTGGGTTCGAGCCTTAAAAGCCATTTTTTTCGGGCTGTATGGTACGAACGCGGCTGATATTTTGAAATAGTGATAAAAATCATGGTCCAAAACGAAATAAGTCTTTAAATCTGCATAAAGTTGAATTTCTGAAAAAAACATTTTTCTTATAGGCACTAATTTCAGACGTGAGTTCGAGACTTAAAACCAATTATTTCAGGCTCTATGGTACCAAACGGACTGATATTTTGGAATAGTGATAAGAATAATGGTACGAAACGAAATCAGTCCTTAAATCTACATTAAGTTGCATTTCTGGAAAATTCACCTTTCCTGAGGGCTCTGATTTCAGACTTGGGTTCGAACTTTAAAAGACATTTTTGCCAACTCTTTTGTACCGAATGGGCTGAAATATTTATATTGTGATAAGAATCATGGTCCAAAACGAAATCCGTCATTAAATCTAAATAAAGTTGCATTTCCGAAAAAATCATTTTTCTTTAAGGCAAAATTTTCTTAATTTAGGACTTGGGTTCGAGCCTTAAAAGGCATTTTTCAGGCTGTATGGTACTAAACGGGCGGGAATTTTGGAATAGTGATAAGAATAATGGTACGAAACGAAATCAGTCCTTAAATCTGCATAAAGTTGAATTTCTGAAAAAATAGGCACTAATTTCAAACTTGGGTTCGAGACTTAAAAGTAATTATTTCAGGCTCTATGGTACCAATCGGGTTGAAATTTTGGAATAGTGATAAGAATCATAGTCGGCTACGAAATCAGTCGTAAAATCTGCATTAAGTTGCATTTCTGGAAAAATCATTTTTCTTTAAGGCAAAATTTTCTTAATTTCAGACTTGGGTTCGAGCCTTAAAAGGCATTTTTCAGGCTGTATGGTACTAAACGGGCGGGAATTTCGGAATAGTGATAAGAATCATATTCCAAAACGAAATTTGTCCTTAAATCTTCATAAAGTTGGATTTCTGAAAAAAACATTATTCTTATAGGCACTAATTTCAGGCTTGGGTTCGAGACTTAAGTAATTTTTTCAGGCTCTATGGTTTCAAACGGGCTGAAATTTTTGAATAGTGATAAGAATCATGGTCTGAAACGAAATCAGTCGTAATAGCTGCATTTCGTTGCATTTCTGGAACATTCACCTTTCTTGAGGGCACTGATTTCAGACTTGGGTTCGAACTTTAAAAGACATTTTTGCCAACTCTATTCTACCGAACCGGCTGAAATTTTGAAAAAGTGATAAGTATCATTGTCCAAAACGAATTCAGTCCTAAAATCTGCATAAATTTGGAATTATGGAAAAATCATTTTTCTTATAGGCACTAATT
Source organism: Hesperophylax magnus (assembly GCA_026573805.1). NCBI lineage: Eukaryota > Metazoa > Arthropoda > Insecta > Trichoptera > Limnephilidae > Hesperophylax > Hesperophylax magnus. The sequence continues at coordinate 5,685,886 of JAIUSX010000088.1, forward strand.
TCAGACTTGGGTTCGAGACTTAAAAGCAATTATTTCAGGCTCTATGGTACCAAATTTTGGAATAGTGATGTGAATAATCGTCCAAAACGAAATCAGTCCTTAAATCTACATTAAGTTGCATTTCTGGAAAATTCACCTTTCCTGAGGGCTCTGATTTCAGACTTGGGTTCGAACTTTAAAAGACATTTTAGCCAACTCTATTTTACCGAACGGGGTGAAATATTGATAAAGTGATAAGAATCATGGTCCAAAACGATATCCGTCATTAAATCTAAATAAAGTTGCATTTCTGAAAAAATCATTTTTCTTTAAGGCAAAATTTTCTTAATTTAGGTCTTGGGTTCGAGCCTTAAAAGCCATTTTTTTCGGGCTGTATGGTATGAACGCGGCTGATATTTTGAAATAGTGATAAAAATCATGGTCCAAAACGAAATAAGTCTTTAAATCTGCATAAAGTTGAATTTCTGAAAAAAACATTTTTCTTATAGGCACTAATTTCAGACGTGAGTTCGAGACTTAAAACCAATTATTTCAGGCTCTATGGTACCAAACGGGCTGATATTTTGGAATAGTGATAAGAATGATGGTACGATACGAAATTAGTCCTTAAATCTGCATTAAGTTGAATTTCTGAAAAAAACATTTTTCTAATAGGCACTAATTTCAGACTTGGGTTCGAGACTTAAAATAAATTATTTCAGGCTCTATGGTACCAAACGGGTTGAAATTTTGGAATAGTGATAAGAATCATCGTCCAAAACGAAAATCAGTCCTTAAATCTACATTAAGTTGCATTTCTGGAAAATTCACCTTTCCTGAGGGCTCTGATTTCAGACTTGGGTTCGAACTTTAAAAGACATTTTTGCCAACTCTATTGTACCGAATGGGCAGAAATATTGAGATAGTGATGAGAATCATAGTCCAAAACGAAATCCGTCATTTAATCTAAATAAAGTTGCATTTCTGAAAAAATCATTTTTCTTTAGGGCAAAATTTTCTTAATTTAGGACTTGGGTTCGAGCCATAAAAACCATTTTTTCAGGCTGTATGGTACGAAACCGGCTGATATTTTGGAATAGTGATAAGAATCATGGTCCAAAACGAATTCAGTCCTAAAATCTGCATAAATTTGGAATTATGGAAAAATCATTTTTCTTATAGGCACTAATTTCAGACTTGGGTTCGAGACCTAAAAGCAATTATTTCAGGCTTTATGGTACCAAATTTTGGAATAGTGATGTGAATAATCGTCCAAAACGAAATCAGTCCTTAAATCTACATTAAGTTGCATTTCTGGAAAATTCACCTTTCCTGAGGGCTCTGATTTCAGACTTGGGTTCGAACTTTAAAAGACATTTTAGCCAACTCTATTTTACCGAACGGGGTGAAATATTGATAAAGTGATAAGAATCATGGTCCAAAACGATATCCGTCATTAAATCTAAATAAAGTTGCATTTCTGAAAAAATCATTTTTCTTTAAGGCAAAATTTTCTTAATTTAGGTCTTGGGTTCGAGCCTTAAAAGCCATTTTTTTCGGGCTGTATGGTATGAACGCGGCTGATATTTTGAAATAGTGATAAGAATAATGGTACGAAACGAAATCAGTCCTTAAATCTGCATAAAGTTGACTTTCTGAAAAAATAGGCACTAATTTCAAACGTGGGTTCGAGACTTAAAAGTAATTATTTCAGGCTCCATGGTACCAAACGGGTTGAAATTTTGGAATAGTGATAAGAATCATTGTCAGCTACGAAATCAGTCGTAAAATCTGCATTTAGTTGCATTTCTGGAAAAATCATTTTTCTTTTAGGCAAAATTTTCTTAATTTCAGACTTGGGTTCGAGCCTTAAAAGGCATTTTTCAGGCTGTATGGTACTAAACGGGCGGGAATTTTGGAATAGTGATAAGAATCATAGTCCGCTACGAAATCAGTAGTTAAATCTGCATTAAGTTGCATTTCTGGAAAAATCATTTTTCTTTACGGCAAATTTTCTTAATTTCAGACTTGGGTTCGAGCCTTAAAAGGCATTTTTCAGGCTGTATGGTACTAAACGGGCGGGAATTTTGGAATAGTGATAAGAATAATGGTACGAAACGAAATCAGTCCTTAAATCTGCATAAAGTTGAATTTCTGAAAAAATAGGCACTAATTTCAAACTTGGGTTCGAGACTTAAAAGTAATTATTTCAGGCTCTATGGTACCAAACGGGTTGAAATTTTGGAATAGTGATAAGAATCATAGTCCGCTACGAAATCAGTCGTAAAATCTGCATTAAGTTGCATTTCTGGAAAAATCATTTTTCTTTAAGGCAAAATTTTCTTTATTTCAGACTTGGGTTCGAGCCTTAAAAGGCATTTTTCAGGCTGTATGGAACTAAAGGGGCGTGAATTTTGGAATAGTGATAAGAATCATATTCCAAAGCGAAATTTGTCCTTAAATCTTCATAATGTTGGATTTCTGAAAAAAACATTATTCTTATAGGCACTAATTTCAGGCTTGGGTTCGAGACTTAAGTAATTTTTTCAGGCTCTATGGTTTCAAACGGGCTGAAATTTTTGAATAGTGATAAGAATCATGGTCTGAAACGAAATCAGTCGTAATAGCTGCATTTAGTTGCATTTCTGGAAAAATCACTTTTCTAATAGGCACTAATTTCAGACTTGGGTTCGAGACTTAAAAGCAATTATTTCAGGCTCTATGGTACCAAACGGGCTGAAATTTTGGAATAGTGATGTGAATAATCGTCCAAAACGAAATCAGTCCTTAAATAAACATTAAGTTGCATTTCTGGAAAATTCACCTTTCCTGAGGGCTCTGATTTCAGACTTGGGTTCGAACTTTAAAAGACATTTTTGCCAACTCTATTGTACCGAACGGGCTGAAATATTTATATTGTGATAAGAATCATGGTCCAAAACGAAATCCGTCATTAAATCTAAATAAAGTTGCATTTCCGAAAAAATCATTTTTCTTTAAGGCAAAATTTTCTTAATTTAGGACTTGGGTTCGAGCCTTAAAAGCCATTTTTTTCTGGCTGTATGGTACGAACGCGGCTGATATTTTGAAATAGTGATAAAAATCATGGTCCAAAACGAAATAAGTCTTTAAATCTGCATAAAGTTGAATTTCTGAAAAAAACATTTTTCTTATAGGCACTAATTTCAGACGTGGGTTCGAGACTTAAAAGCAATTATTTCAGGCTCTATGGTACCAAACGGGCTGATATTTTGGAATAGTGATAAGAATGATGGTACGATACGAAATTAGTCCTTAAATCTGCATTAAGTTGAATTTCTGAAAAAAACATTTTTCTAATAGGCACTAATTTCAGACTTGGGTTCGAGACTTAAAAGCAATTATTTCAGGCTCTATGGTACCAAACGTTTGATATTTTGGAATAGTGATAAGAATAATGGTTCGAAACGAAATTAGTCCTTAAATCTGCATAAAGTTGAATTTCTGAAAAAATAGGCACTAATTTCAAACTTGGGTTCGAGACTTAAAAGCAATTATTTCAGGCTCTATGGTACCAAACGGGTTGACATTTTGGAATAGTGATAAGAATCATAGTCCGCTAAGAAATCAGTCGTAAAATCTGCATTAAGTTGCATTTCTGGAAAAATCATTTTTCTTTAAGGCAAAATTTTCTTAATTTCAGACTTGGGTTCGAGCCTTAAAAGGCATTTTTCAGGCTGTATGGTACTAAACGGGCGGGAATTTTGGAATAGTGATAAGAATCATATTCCAAAACGAAATTTGTCCTTAAATCTTCATAAAGTTGGATTTCTGAAAAAAACATTATTCTTATAGGCACTAATTTCAGGCTTGGTGTCGAGACTTAATTAATTTTTTCAGGCTCTATGGTTTCAAACGGGCTGAAAATTTAGAATTGTGATAAGAATCATGGTCTGAAACGAAATCAGACGTAAAAGCTGCATTTAGTTGCATTTCTGGAAAATTCACCATTCTTGAGGGCACTGATTTCAGACTTTGGTTCGAACTTTAAAAGACATTATTGTCAACTCTATTCTACCGAACCGGCTGAAATTTTGAAAAAGTGATAAGTATCATTGTCCAAAACGAATTCAGTCCTAAAATCTGCATAAATTTGGAATTATGGAAAAATCATTTTTCTTATAGGCACTTATTTCAGACTTGGGTTCGAGACTTAAAAGACATTTTTGCCAACTCTATTGTACCGAACGGGCTGAAATATTGATATAGTGATAAGAATCATGGTCCAAAACGAAATCCGTCATTAAATCTAAATAAAGTTGCATTTCTGAAAAAATCATTTTTCTTTAGGGCAAAATTTTCTTAATTTAGGACTTGGGTTCGAGCCATAAAAGCCATTTTTTCAGGCTGTATGGTACGAAACCGGCTGATATTTTGGAATAGTGATAAGAATCATGGTCCAAAACGAAATTAGTCTTTAAATCTGCGTAAAGTTGAAATTCTGAAAAAAACATTTTTCTAATAGGCACTAATTTCAGACTTGGGTTCGAGACTTAAAAGCAATTATTTCAGGCTCTATGGTACCAAACGGGTTGAAATTTTGGAATAATGATAAGAATTATCGTCCAAAAGGAAAATCAGTCCTTAAATCTACATTAAGTTGCATTTCTGGAAAATTCACCTTTCCTGAGGGCTCTGATTTCAGACTTGGGTTCGAACTTTAAAAGACATTTTTGCCAACTCTATTGTACCGAACGGGGTGAAATATTGATAAAGTGATAAGAATCATGGTCCAAAACGAAATCCGTCATTAAATCTAAATAAAGTTGCATTTCTGAAAAAATCATTTTTCTTTAAGGCAAAATTTTCTTAATTTAGGACTTGGGTTCGAGCCTTAAAAGCCATTTTTTTCGGGCTGTATGGTACGAACGCGGCTGATATTTTGGAATAGTGATAAAAATCATGGTCCAAAACGAAATAAGTCTTTAAATCTGCATAAAGTTGAATTTCTGAAAAAAACATTTTTCTTATAGGCACTAATTTCAGACGTGGGTTCGAGACTTAAAAGCAATTATTTCAGGCTCTATGGTACCAAACGGGCTGATATTTTGGAATAGTGATAAGAATGATGGTACGATACGAAATTAGTCCTTAAATCTGCATAAAGTTGAATTTCTGAAAAAAACATTTTTCTAATAGGCACTAATTTCAGACTTGGGTTCGAGACTTAAAAGCAATTATTTCAGGCTCTATGGTACCAAACGGGTTGAAATTTTGGAATAGTGATAAGAATCATCGTCCAAAACGAAAATCAGTCCTTAAATCTACATTAAGTTGCATTTCTGGAAAATTCACCTTTCCTGAGGGCTCTGATTTCAGACTTGGGTTCGAACTTTAAAAGACATTTTTGCCAACTCTATTGTACCGAACGGGCTGAAATATTGGTATAGTGATAAGAATCATGGTCCAAAACGAAATCCGTCATTAAATCTAAATAAAGTTGCATTTCTGAAAAAATCATTTTTCTTTAAGGCAAAATTTTCTTAATTTAGGACTTGGGTTCTAGCCTTAAAAGCCATTTTTTCGGGCTGTATGGTACGAACGCGGCTGATATTTTGAAATAGTGATAAAAATCATGGTCCAAAACGAAATAAGTCTTTAAATCTGCATAAAGTTGAATTTCTGAAAAAAACATTTTTCTTATAGGCACTAATTTCAGACGTGGGTTCGAGACTTAAAAGCAATTATTTAAGGCTCTATGGTACCAAACGGGCTGATATTTTGGAATAGTGATAAGAATGATGGTACGATACGAAATTAGTCCTTAAATCTGCATTAAGTTGAATTTCTGAAAAAAACATTTTTCTAATAGGCACTAATTTCAGACTTGGGTTCGAGACTTAAAAGCAATTATTTCAGGCTCTATGGTACCAAACGGGTTGAAATTTTGGAATAGTGATAAGAATCATCGTCCAAAACGAAAATCAGTCCTTAAATCTACATTAAGTTGCATTTCTGGAAAATTCACCTTTCCTGAGGGCTCTGATTTCAGACTTGGGTTCGAACTTTAAAAGACATTTTTGCCAACTCTATTGTACCGAACGGGCTGAAATATTGATATAGTGATAAGAATCATGGTCCAAAACGAAATCCGTCATTAAATCTAAATAAAGATGCATTTCTGAAAAAATCATTTTTCTTTAAGGCAAAATTTTTTTAATTTAGGACTTGGGTTCGAGCCTTAAAAGCCATTTTTTTCGGGCTGTATGGTACGAACGCGGCTGATATTTTGGAATAGTGATAAAAATCATGGTCCAAAACGAAATAAGTCTTTAAATATGCATAAAGTTGAATTTCTGAAAAAAACATTTTTCTTATCGGCACTAATTTCAGACGTGGGTTCGAGACTTAAAAGCAATTATTTCAGGCTCTATGGTACCAAACGGGCTGATATTTTGGAATAGTGATAAGAATGATGGTACGATACGAAATAAGTCCTTAAATCTGCATAAAGTTGAATTTCTGAAAAAAACATTTTTCTTATAGGCACTAATTTCAGACTTGGGTTCGAGACTTAAAAGCAATTATTTCAGGCTCTATGGTACCAAACGTTCTGAAATTTTGGAATAGTGATAAGAATCATCGTCCAAAACGAAAATCAGTCCTTAAATCTACATTAAGTTGCATTTCTGGAAAATTCACCTTTCCTGAGGGCTCTGATTTCAGACTTGGGTTCGAACTTTAAAAGACATTTTTGCCAACTCTATTGTACCGAACGGGCTGAAATATTGATAGAGTGATAAGAATCATGGTCCAAAACGAAATCCGTCATTAAATCTAAATAAAGTTGCATTTCTGAAAAAATCATTTTTCTTTAAGGCAAAATTTTCTTAATTTAGGACTTGGGTTCGAGCCTTAAAAGCCATTTTTTTCGGGCTGTATGGTACGAACGCGGCTGATATTTTGGAATAGTGATAAAAATCATGGTCCAAAACGAAATAAGTCTTTAAATCTGCATAAAGTTGAATTTCTGAAAAAAACATTTTTCTAATAGGCACTAATTTCAGACTTGGGTTCGAGACTTAAAAGCAATTATTTCAGGCTCTATGTTACCAAACGGGCTGATATTTTGGAATAGTGATAAGAATCATGGTCCAAAACGAAATTAGTCTTTAAATCTGCGTAAAGTTGAAATTCTGAAAAAAACATTTTTCTAATAGGCACTAATTTCAGACTTGGGTTCGAGACTTAAAAGCAATTATTTCAGGCTCTATGGTACCAAACGGGTTGAAATTTTGGAATAATGATAAGAATTATCGTCCAAAAGGAAAATCAGTCCTTAAATCTACATTAAGTTGCATTTCTGGAAAATTCACCTTTCCTGAGGGCTCTGATTTCAGACTTGGGTTCGAACTTTAAAAGACATTTTTGCCAACTCTATTGTACCGAACGGGGTGAAATATTGATAAAGTGATAAGAATCATGGTCCAAAACGAAATCCGTCATTAAATCTAAATAAAGTTGCATTTCTGAAAAAATCATTTTTCTTTAAGGCAAAATTTTCTTAATTTAGGACTTGGGTTCGAGCCTTAAAAGCCATTTTTTTCGGGCTGTATGGTACGAACGCGGCTGATATTTTGGAATAGTGATAAAAATCATGGTCCAAAACGAAATAAGTCTTTAAATCTGCATAAAGTTGAATTTCTGAAAAAAACATTTTTCTTATAGGCACTAATTTCAGACGTGGGTTCGAGACTTAAAAGCAATTATTTCAGGCTCTATGGTACCAAACGTTCTAAAATTTTGGAATTGTGATAAGAATCATCGTCCAAAACAAAAATCAGTCCTAAAATCTACATTAAGTTGCATTTCTGGAAAATTCACCTTTCCTGAGGGCTCTGATTTCAGACTTGGGTTCGAACTTTAAAAGACATTTTTGCCAACTCTATTGTACCGAACGGGGTGAAATATTGATAAAGTGATAAGAATCATGGTCCAAAACGAAATCCGTCATTTAATCTAAATAAAGTTGCATTTCTGAAAAAATCATTTTTCTTTAAGGCAAAATTTTCTTAATTTAGGACTTGGGTTCTAGCCTTAAAAGCCATTTTTTTCGGGCTGTATGGTACGAACGCGGCTGATATTTTGAAATAGTGATAAAAATCATGGTCCAAAACGAAATAAGTCTTTAAATCTGCATAAAGTTGAATTTCTGAAAAAAACATTTTTCTTATAGGCACTAATTTCAGACGTGGGTTCGAGACTTAAAAGCAATTATTTCAGGCTCTATGGTACCAAACGGGCTGATATTTTGGAATAGTGATAAGAATGATGGTACGATACGAAATTAGTCCTTAAATCTGCATAAAGTTGAATTTCTGAAAAAAACATTTTTCTAATAGGCACTAATTTCAGACTTGGGTTCGAGACTTAAAAGCAATTATTTCAGGCTCTATGGTACCAAACGGGTTGAAATTTTGGAATAGTGATAAGAATCATCGTCCAAAACGAAAATCAGTCCTTAAATCTACATTAAGTTGCATTTCTTGAAAATTCACCTTTCCTGAGGGCTCTGATTTCAGACTTGGGTTCGAACTTTAAAAGACATTTTTGCCAACTCTATTGTACCGAACGGGCTGAAATATTGATATAGTGATAAGAATCATGGTCCAAAACGAAATCCGTCATTAAATCTAAATAAAGTTGCATTTCTGAAAAAATCATTTTTCTGTAAGGCAAAATTTTCTTAATTTAGGACTTGGGTTCTAGCCTTAAAAGCCATTTTTTTCGGGCTGTATGGTACGAACGCGGCTGATATTTTGGAATAGTGATAAGAATCATGGTCCAAAACGAAATTAGTCTTTAAATCTGCGTAAAGTTGAAATTCTGAAAAAAACATTTTTCTAATAGGCACTAATTTCAGACTTGGGTTCGAGACTTAAAAGCAATTATTTCAGGCTCTATGTTACCAAACGGGCTGATATTTTGGAATAGTGATAAGAATAATGGTACGAAACGAAATTAGTCCTTAAATCTGCATTAAGTTGAATTTCTGAAAAAAACATTTTTCTAATAGGCACTAATTTCAGACTTGGGTTCGAGACTTAAAAGCAATTATTTCAGGCTCTATGGTACCAAACGGGTTGAAATTTTGTAAAAGTGATAAGAATCATCGTCCAAAACGAAAATCAGTCCTTAAATCTACATTAAGTTGCATTTCTGGAAAATTCACCTTTCCTGAGGGCTCTGATTTCAGACTTGGGTTCGAACTTTAAAAGACATTTTTGCCAACTCTATTGTACCGAACGGGGTGAAATATTGATAAAGTGATAAGAATCATGGTCCAAAGCGAAATCCGTCATTAAATCTAAATAAAGTTGCATTTCTGAAAAAATCATTTTTCTTTAAGGCAAAATTTTCTTAATTTAGGACTTGGGTTCGAGCCTTAAAAGCCATTTTTTTCGGGCTGTATGGTACGAACGCGGCTGATATTTTGGAATAGTGATAAAAATCATGGTCCAAAACGAAATAAGTCTTTAAATCTGCATAAAGTTGAATTTCTGAAAAAAACATTTTTCTTATAGGCACTAATTTCAGACGTGGGTTCGAGACTTAAAAGCAATTATTTCAGGCTCTATGGTACCAAACGGGCTGATATTTTGGAATAGTGATAAGAATGATGGTACGATACGAAATAAGTCCTTAAATCTGCATAAAGTTGAATTTCTGAAAAAAACATTTTTCTTATAGGCACTAATTTCAGACTTGGGTTCGAGACTTAAAAGCAATTATTTCAGGCTCTATGGTACCAAACGTTCTGAAATTTTGGAATAGTGATAAGAATCATCGTCCAAAACGAAAATCAGTCCTTAAATCTACATTAAGTTGCATTTCTGGAAAATTCACCTTTCCTGAGGGCTCTGATTTCAGACTTGGGTTCGAACTTTAAAAGACATTTTTGCCAACTCTATTGTACCGAACGGGCTGAAATATTGATAGAGTGATAAGAATCATGGTCCAAAACGAAATCCGTCATTAAATCTAAATAAAGTTGCATTTCTGAAAAAATCATTTTTCTTTAAGGCAAAATTTTCTTAATTTAGGACTTGGGTTCGAGCCTTAAAAGCCATTTTTTTCGGGCTGTATGGTACGAACGCGGCTGATATTTTGGAATAGTGATAAAAATCATGGTCCAAAACGAAATAAGTCTTTAAATCTGCATAAAGTTGAATTTCTGAAAAAAACATTTTTCTAATAGGCACTAATTTCAGACTTGGGTTCGAGACTTAAAAGCAATTATTTCAGGCTCTATGTTACCAAACGGGCTGATATTTTGGAATAGTGATAAGAATCATGGTCCAAAACGAAATTAGTCTTTAAATCTGCGTAAAGTTGAAATTCTGAAAAAAACATTTTTCTAATAGGCACTAATTTCAGACTTGGGTTCGAGACTTAAAAGCAATTATTTCAGGCTCTATGGTACCAAACGGGTTGAAATTTTGGAATAATGATAAGAATTATCGTCCAAAAGGAAAATCAGTCCTTAAATCTACATTAAGTTGCATTTCTGGAAAATTCACCTTTCCTGAGGGCTCTGATTTCAGACTTGGGTTCGAACTTTAAAAGACATTTTTGCCAACTCTATTGTACCGAACGGGGTGAAATATTGATAAAGTGATAAGAATCATGGTCCAAAACGAAATCCGTCATTAAATCTAAATAAAGTTGCATTTCTGAAAAAATCATTTTTCTTTAAGGCAAAATTTTCTTAATTTAGGACTTGGGTTCGAGCCTTAAAAGCCATTTTTTTCGGGCTGTATGGTACGAACGCGGCTGATATTTTGGAATAGTGATAAAAATCATGGTCCAAAACGAAATAAGTCTTTAAATCTGCATAAAGTTGAATTTCTGAAAAAAACATTTTTCTTATAGGCACTAATTTCAGACGTGGGTTCGAGACTTAAAAGCAATTATTTCAGGCTCTATGGTACCAAACGTTCTAAAATTTTGGAATTGTGATAAGAATCATCGTCCAAAACAAAAATCAGTCCTAAAATCTACATTAAGTTGAATTTCTGGAAAATTCACCTTTCCTGAGGGCTCTGATTTCAGACTTGGGTTCGAACTTTAAAAGACATTTTTGCCAACTCTATTGTACCGAACGGGGTGAAATATTGATAAAGTGATAAGAATCATGGTCCAAAACGAAATCCGTCATTTAATCTAAATAAAGTTGCATTTCTGAAAAAATCATTTTTCTTTAAGGCAAAATTTTCTTAATTTAGGACTTGGGTTCTAGCCTTAAAAGCCATTTTTTTCGGGCTGTATGGTACGAACGCGGCTGATATTTTGAAATAGTGATAAAAATCATGGTCCAAAACGAAATAAGTCTTTAAATCTGCATAAAGTTGAATTTCTGAAAAAAACATTTTTCTTATAGGCACTAATTTCAGACGTGGGTTCGAGACTTAAAAGCAATTATTTCAGGCTCTATGGTACCAAACGGGCTGATATTTTGGAATAGTGATAAGAATGATGGTACGATACGAAATTAGTCCTTAAATCTGCATAAAGTTGAATTTCTGAAAAAAACATTTTTCTAATAGGCACTAATTTCAGACTTGGGTTCGAGACTTAAAAGCAATTATTTCAGGCTCTATGGTACCAAACGGGTTGAAATTTTGGAATAGTGATAAGAATCATCGTCCAAAACGAAAATCAGTCCTTAAATCTACATTAAGTTGCATTTCTTGAAAATTCACCTTTCCTGAGGGCTCTGATTTCAGACTTGGGTTCGAACTTTAAAAGACATTTTTGCCAACTCTATTGTACCGAACGGGCTGAAATATTGATATAGTGATAAGAATCATGGTCCAAAACGAAATCCGTCATTAAATCTAAATAAAGTTGCATTTCTGAAAAAATCATTTTTCTGTAAGGCAAAATTTTCTTAATTTAGGACTTGGGTTCTAGCCTTAAAAGCCATTTTTTTCGGGCTGTATGGTACGAACGCGGCTGATATTTTGGAATAGTGATAAGAATCATGGTCCAAAACGAAATTAGTCTTTAAATCTGCGTAAAGTTGAAATTCTGAAAAAAACATTTTTCTAATAGGCACTAATTTCAGACTTGGGTTCGAGACTTAAAAGCAATTATTTCAGGCTCTATGTTACCAAACGGGCTGATATTTTGGAATAGTGATAAGAATAATGGTACGAAACGAAATTAGTCCTTAAATCTGCATTAAGTTGAATTTCTGAAAAAAACATTTTTCTAATAGGCACTAATTTCAGACTTGGGTTCGAGACTTAAAAGCAATTATTTCAGGCTCTATGGTACCAAACGGGTTGAAATTTTGTAAAAGTGATAAGAATCATCGTCCAAAACGAAAATCAGTCCTTAAATCTACATTAAGTTGCATTTCTGGAAAATTCACCTTTCCTGAGGGCTCTGATTTCAGACTTGGGTTCGAACTTTAAAAGACATTTTTGCCAACTCTATTGTACCGAACGGGGTGAAATATTGATAAAGTGATAAGAATCATGGTCCAAAGCGAAATCCGTCATTAAATCTAAATAAAGTTGCATTTCTGAAAAAATCATTTTTCTTTAAGGCAAAATTTTCTTAATTTAGGACTTGGGTTCGAGCCTTAAAAGCCATTTTTTTCGGGCTGTATGGTACGAACGCGGCTGATATTTTGGAATAGTGATAAAAATCATGGTCCAAAACGAAATAAGTCTTTAAATCTGCATAAAGTTGAATTTCTGAAAAAAACATTTTTCTTATAGGCACTAATTTCAGACGTGGGTTCGAGACTTAAAAGCAATTATTTCAGGCTCTATGGTACCAAACGGGCTGATATTTTGGAATAGTGATAAGAATGATGGTACGATACGAAATAAGTTCTTAAATCTGCATAAAGTTGAATTTCTGAAAAAAACATTTTTCTAATAGGCACTAATTTCAGACTTGGGTTCGAGACTTAAAAGCAATTATTTCAGGCTCTATGGTACCAAACGGGTTGAAATTTTGGAATAGTGATAAGAATCATCGTCCAAAACGAAAATCAGTCGTAAAATCTGCATTAAGTTGCATTTCTGGAAAAATCATTTTTCTTTAAGGCAAAATTTTCTTAATTTCAGACTTGGGTTCGAGCCTTAAAAGGCATTTTTCAGGCTGTATGGTACTAAACGGGCGGGAATTTTGGAATAGTGATAAGAATCATATTCCAAAACGAAATTTGTCCTTAAATCTTCATAATGTTGGATTTCTGAAAAAAACATTATTCTTATAGGCACTAATTTCAGGCTTGGGTTCGAGACTTAAGTAATTTTTTCAGGCTCTATGGTTTCAAACGGGCTGAAATTTTGAATAAGGATAAGAATCATGGTCTGAAACGAAATCAGTCGTAAAAGCTTCATTTCGTTGCATTTCTGGAAAATTCACCTTTCTTGAGGGCACTGATTTCAGACTTCGGTTCGAACTTTAGAAGACATTTTTGCAAACTCTATTCTACCGAACCGGCTGAAATTTTGAAAAAGTGATAAGTATCATTGTCCAAAACGAATTCAGTCCTAAAATCTGCATAAATTTGGAATTATGGAAAAATCATTTTTCTTATAGGCACTAATTTCAGACTTGGGTTTGAGACTTAAAAGCAATTATTTCAGGCTCTAAGGTACCAAACGTTCTGAAATTTTATAATAGTGATGTGAATAATCGTCCAAAACGAAATTAGTCTTTAAATCTACATTAAGTTGCATTTTTGGAAAATTCACCTTTCCTGAGGGCTCTGATTTCAGACTTGGGTTCGAACTTTAAAAGACATTTTTGCCAACTCTATTGTACCGAACGGGGTGAAATATTGATAAAGTGATAAGAATCATGGTCCAAAACGAAATCCGTCATTTAATCTAAATAAAGTTGCATTTCTGAAAAAATCATTTTTCTTTAAGGCAAAATTTTCTTAATTTAGGACTTGGGTTCGAGCCTTAAAAGCCATTTTTTTCGGGCTGTATGGTACGAACGCGGCTGATATTTTGAAATAGTGATAAAAATCATGGTCCAAAACGAAATAAGTCTTTAAATCTGCATAAAGTTGAATTTCTGAAAAAAACATTTTTCTTATAGGCACTAATTTCAGACGTGAGTTCGAGACTTAAAACCAATTATTTCAGGCTCTATGGTACCAAACGGACTGATATTTTGGAATAGTGATAAGAATAATGGTACGAAACGAAATCAGTCCTTAAATCTACATTAAGTTGCATTTCTGGAAAATTCACCTTTCCTGAGGGCTCTGATTTCAGACTTGGGTTCGAACTTTAAAAGACATTTTTGCCAACTCTTTTGTACCGAATGGGCTGAAATATTTATATTGTGATAAGAATCATGGTCCAAAACGAAATCCGTCATTAAATCTAAATAAAGTTGCATTTCCGAAAAAATCATTTTTCTTTAAGGCAAAATTTTCTTAATTTAGGACTCGGGTTCGAGCCTTAAAAGGCATTTTTCAGGCTGTATGGTACTAAACGGGCGGGAATTTTGGAATAGTGATAAGAATAATGGTACGAAACGAAATCAGTCCTTAAATCTGCATAAAGTTGAATTTCTGAAAAAATAGGCACTAATTTCAAACTTGGGTTCGAGACTTAAAAGTAATTATTTCAGGCTCTATGGTACCAATCGGGTTGAAATTTTGGAATAGTGATAAGAATCATAGTCGGCTACGAAATCAGTCGTAAAATCTGCATTAAGTTGCATTTCTGGAAAAATCATTTTTCTTTAAGGCAAAATTTTCTTAATTTCAGACTTGGGTTCGAGCCTTAAAAGGCATTTTTCAGGCTGTATGGTACTAAACGGGCGGGAATTTCGGAATAGTGATAAGAATCATATTCCAAAACGAAATTTGTCCTTAAATCTTCATAAAGTTGGATTTCTGAAAAAAACATTATTCTTATAGGCACTAATTTCAGGCTTGGGTTCGAGACTTAAGTAATTTTTTCAGGCTCTATGGTTTCAAACGGGCTGAAATTTTTGAATAGTGATAAGAATCATGGTCTGAAACGAAATCAGTCGTAATAGCTGCATTTCGTTGCATTTCTGGAACATTCACCTTTCTTGAGGGCACTGATTTCAGACTTGGGTTCGAACTTTAAAAGACATTTTTGCCAACTCTATTCTACCGAACCGGCTGAAATTTTGAAAAAGTGATAAGTATCATTGTCCAAAACGAATTCAGTCCTAAAATCTGCATAAATTTGGAATTATGGAAAAATCATTTTTCTTATAGGCACTAATTTCAGACTTGGGTTCGAGACTTAAAAGCAATTATTTCAGGCTCTATGGTACCAAATTTTGGAATAGTGATGTGAATAATCGTCCAAAACGAAATCAGTCCTTAAATCTACATTAAGTTGCATTTCTGGAAAATTCACCTTTCCTGAGGGCTCTGATTTCAGACTTGGGTTCGAACTTTAAAAGACATTTTAGCCAACTCTATTTTACCGAACGGGGTGAAATATTGATAAAGTGATAAGAATCATGGTCCAAAACGATATCCGTCATTAAATCTAAATAAAGTTGCATTTCTGAAAAAATCATTTTTCTTTAAGGCAAAATTTTCTTAATTTAGGTCTTGGGTTCGAGCCTTAAAAGCCATTTTTTTCGGGCTGTATGGTATGAACGCGGCTGATATTTTGAAATAGTGATAAAAATCATGGTCCAAAACGAAATAAGTCTTTAAATCTGCATAAAGTTGAATTTCTGAAAAAAACATTTTTCTTATAGGCACTAATTTCAGACGTGAGTTCGAGACTTAAAACCAATTATTTCAGGCTCTATGGTACCAAACGGGCTGATATTTTGGAATAGTGATAAGAATGATGGTACGATACGAAATTAGTCCTTAAATCTGCATTAAGTTGAATTTCTGAAAAAAACATTTTTCTAATAGGCACTAATTTCAGACTTGGGTTCGAGACTTAAAAGCAATTATTTCAGGCTCTATGGTACGAACGCGGCTGATATTTTGAAATAGTGATAAAAATCATGGTCCAAAACGAAATAAGTCTTTAAATCTGCATAAAGTTGAATTTCTGAAAAAAACATTATTCTTATAGGCACTAATTTCAGGCTTGGGGTCGAGACTTAATTAATTTTTTCAGGCTCTATGGTTTCAAACGGGCTGAAATTTTAGAATTGTGATAAGAATCATGGTCTGAAACGAAATCAGTCGTAAAAGCTGCATTTAGTTGCATTTCTGGAAAATTCACCTTTCCTGAGGGCTCTGATTTCAGACTTGGGTTCGAACTTTAAAAGACATTTTTGCCAACTCTATTGTACCGAACGGGCTGAAATATTGATATAGTGATAAGAATCATGGTCCAAAACGAAATCCGTCATTAAATCTAAATAAAGTTGCATTTCTGAAAAAATCATTTTTCTTTAAGGTAAAATTTTCTTAATTTAGGACTTGGGTTCGAGCCTTAAAAGCCATTTTTTTCGGGCTGTATGGTACGAACGCGGCTGATATTTTGGAATAGTGATAAGAATCATGGTCCAAAACGAAATTAGTCTTTAAATCTGCGTAAAGTTGAAATTCTGAAAAAAACATTTTTCTAATAGGCACTAATTTCAGACTTGGGTTCGAGACTTAAAAGCAATTATTTCAGGCTCTATGGTACCAAACGGGCTGATATTTTGGAATAGTGATAAGAATAATGGTACGAAACGAAATTAGTCCTTAAATCTGCATTAAGTTGAATTTCTGAAAAAAACATTTTTCTAATAGGCACTAATTTCAGATTTGGGTTCGAGACTTTAAAGCAATTATTTCAGGCTCTATGGTACCAAACGGGTTGAAATTTTGGAATAGTGATAAGAATCATCGTCCAAAACGAAAATCAGTCCTTAAATCTACATTAAGTTGCATTTCTGGAAAATTCACCTTTCCCGAGGGCTCTGATTTCAGACTTGGGTTCGAACTTTAAAAGACATTTTTGCCAACTCTATTGTACCGAACGGGCTGAAATATTGATAAAGTGATAAGAATCATGGTCCAAAACGAAATCCGTCATTAAATCTAAATAAAGTTGCATTTCTGAAAAAATCATTTTTCTTTAAGGCAAAATTTTCTTAATTTAGACTTGGGTTCGAGCCTTAAAAGCCATTTTTTTCGGGCTGTATGGTACGAACGCGGCTGATATTTTGGAATAGTGATAAAAATCATGGTCCAAAACGAAATAATTCTTTAAATCTGCATAAAGTTTAATTTCTGAAAAAAACATTTTTCTTATAGGCACCAATTTCAGACGTGGGTTCGAGACTTAAAAGCAATTATTTCAGGCTCTATGGTACCAAACGGGCTGATCTTTTGGAATAGTGATAAGAATGATGGTACGATACGAAATTAGACCTTAAATCTGCATAAAGTTGAATTTCTGAAAAAAACATTTTTCTTATAGGCACTAATTTCAGACTTGGGTTCGAGACTTAAAAGCAATTAATTCAGGCTCTATGGTACCAAACGTTCTGAAATTTTGGAATAGTGATAAGAATCATCGTCCAAAACGAAAATCAGTCCTTAAATCTACATTAAGTTGCATTTCTGGAAAATTCACCTTTCCTGAGGGCTCTGATTTCAGACTTGGGTTCGAACTTTAAAAGACATTTTTGCCAACTCTATTGTACCGAACGGGGTGAAATATTGATAAAGTGATAAGAATCATGGTCCAAAACGAAATCCGTCATTAAATCGAAATAAAGTTGCATTTCTGAAAAAATCATTTTTCTTTAAGGCAAAATTTTCTTAATTTAGGACTTGGGTTCGAGCCTTAAAAGCCATTTTTTTCGGGCTGTATAGTACGAACGCGGCTGATATTTTGAAATAGTGATAAAAATCATGGTCCAAAACGAAATAAGTCTTTAAATCTGCATAAAGTTGAATTTCTGAAAAAAACATTTTTCTTATAGGCACTAATTTCAGACGTGGGTTCGAGACTTAAAAGCAATTATTTCAGGCTCAATGGTACCAAACGGGCTGATATTTTGGAATAGTGATAAGAATGATGGTACGATACGAAATTAGTCCTTAAATCTGCATTAAGTTGAATTTCTGAAAAATTATTTTTCTAATAGGCACTAATTTCAGACTTGGGTTCGAGACTTAAAAGCAATTATTTCAGGCTCTATGGTACCAAACGTTTGATATTTTGGAATAGTGATAAGAATAATGGTTCGAAACGAAATTAGTCCTTAAATCTGCATAAAGTTGAATTTCTGAAAAAATAGGCACTAATTTCAAACTTGGGTTCGAGACTTAAAAGCAATTATTTCAGGCTCTATGGTACCAAACGGGTTGACATTTTGGAATAGTGATAAGAATCATAGTCCGCTAAGAAATCAGTCGTAAAATCTGCATTAAGTTGCATTTCTGGAAAAATCTTTTTTCTTTAAGGCAAAATTTTCTTAATTTCAGACTTGGGTTCGAGCCTTAAAAGGCATTTTTCAGGCTGTATGGTACTAAACGGGCGGGAATTTTGGAATAGTGATAAGAATCATATTCCAAAACGAAATTTGTCCTTAAATCTTCATAAAGTTGGATTACTGAAAAAAACATTATTCTTATAGGCACTAATTTCAGGCTTGGGGTCGAGACTTAATTAATTTTTTCAGGCTCTATGGTTTCAAACGGGCTGAAATTTTAGAATTGTGATAAGAATCATGGTCTGAAACGAAATCAGTCGTAAAAGCTGCATTTAGTTGCATTTCTGGAAAATTCACCTTTCCTGAGGGCTCTGATTTCAGACTTGGGTTCGAACTTTAAAAGACATTTTTGCCAACTCTATTGTACCGAACGGGCTGAAATATTGATATACTGATAAGAATCATGGTCCAAAACGAAATCCGTCATTAAATCTAAATAAAGTTGCATTTCTGAAAAAATCATTTTTCTTTAAGGTAAAATTTTCTTAATTTAGGACTTGGGTTCGAGCCTTAAAAGCCATTTTTTTCGGGCTGTATGGTACGAACGCGGCTGATATTTTGGAATAGTGATAAGAATCATGGTCCAAAACGAAATAAGTCTTTAAATCTGCGTAAAGTTGAAATTCTGAAAAAAACATTTTTCTAATAGGCACTAATTTCAGACTTGGGTTCGAGACTTAAAAGCAATTATTTCAGGCTCTATGGTACCAAACGGGCTGATATTTTGGAATAGTGATAAGAATAATGGTACGAAACGAAATTAGTCCTTAAATCTGCATTAAGTTGAATTTCTGAAAAAAACATTTTTTTAATAGGCACTAATTTCAGACTTGGGTTCGAGACTTAAAAGCAATTATTTCAGGCTCTATGGTACCAAACGGGTTGAAATTTTGGAATAGTGATAAGAATCATCGTCAAAACGAAAATCAGTCCTTAAATCTACATTAAGTTGCATTTCTGGAAAATTCACCTTTCCTGAGGGCTCTGATTTCAGACTTGTGTTCGAACTTTAAAAGACATTTTTGCCAACTCTATTGTAGCGAACGGGCTGAAATATTGATAAAGTGATAAGAATCATGGTCCAAAACGAAATCCGTCATTAAATCTAAATAAAGTTGCATTTCTGAAAAAATCATTTTTCTTTAAGGCAAAATTTTCTTAATTTAGGACTTGGGTTCGAGCCTTAAAAGCCATTTTTTTCGGGCTGTATGGTACGAACGCGGCTGATATTTTGGAATAGTGATAAGAATCATCGTCAAAACGAAAATCAGTCCTTAAATCTACATTAAGTTGCATTTCTGGAAAATTCACCTTTCCTGAGGGCTCTGATTTCAGACTTGGGTTCGAACTTTAAAAGACATTTTTGCCAACTCTATTGTACCGAACGGGCTGAAATATTGATAAAGTGATAAGAATCATGGTCCAAAACGAAATCCGTCATTAAATCTAAATAAAGTTGCATTTCTGAAAAAATCATTTTTCTTTAAGGCAAAATTTTCTTAATTTAGGACTTGGGTTCGAGCCTTAAAAGCCATTTTTTTCGGGCTGTATGGTACGAACGCGGCTGATATTTTGGAATAGTGATAAGAATCATGGTCGAAAACGAAATTAGTCTTTAAATCTGCGTAAAGTTGAAATTCTGAAAAAAACATTTTTCTAATAGGCACTAATTTCAGACTTGGGTTCGAGACTTAAAAGCAATTATTTCAGGCTCTATGGTACCAAACGGGTTGAAATTTTGGAATAGTGATAAGAATTATCGTCCAAAACGAAAATCAGTCTTTAAATCTACATTAAGTTGCATTTCTGGAAAATTCACCTTTCCTGAGGGCTCTGATTTCAGACTTGGGTTCGAACTTTAAAAGACATTTTTGCCAACTCTATTGTACCGAACGGGGTGAAATATTGATAAAGTGATAAGAATCATGGTCCAAAACGAAATCCGTCATTAAATCTAAATAAAGTTGCATTTCTGAAAAAATCATTTTTCTTTAAGGCAAAATTTTCTTAATTTAGGACTTGGGTTCGAGCCTTAAAAGCCATTTTTTTCGGGCTGTATGGTACGAACGCGGCTGATATTTTGGAATAGTGATAAAAATCATGGTCCAAAACGCAATAAGTCTTTAAATCTGCATAAAGTTGAATTTCTGAAAAAAACATTTTTCTTATAGGCACTAATTTCAGACGTGGGTTCGAGACTTAAAAGCAATTATTTCAGGCTCTATGGTACCAAACGGGCTGATATTTTGGAATAGTGATAAGAATGATGGTACGATACGAAATTAGTCCTTAAATCTGCATTAAGTTGAATTTCTGAAAAAAACATTTTTCTAATAGGCACTAATTTCAGACTTGGGTTCGAGACTTAAAAGCAATTATTTCAGGCTCTATGGTACCAAACGGGTTGAAATTTTGGAATAGTGATAAGAATCATCGTCCAAAACGAAAATCAGTCCTTAAATCTACATTAAGTTGCATTTCTGGAAAATTCACCTTTCCTGAGGGCTCTGATTTCAGACTTGGGTTCGAACTTTAAAAGACATTTTTGCCAACTCTATTGTACCGAACGGGGTGAAATATTGATAAAGTGATAAGAATCATGGTCCAAAACGAAATCCGTCATTAAATCGAAATAAAGTTGCATTTCTGAAAAAATCATTTTTCTTTAAGGCAAAATTTTCTTAATTTAGGACTTGGGTTCGAGCCTTAAAAGCCATTTTTTTCGGGCTGTATAGTACGAACGCGGCTGATATTTTGAAATAGTGATAAAAATCATGGTCCAAAACGAAATAAGTCTTTAAATCTGCATAAAGTTGAATTTCTGAAAAAAACATTTTTCTTATAGGCACTAATTTCAGACGTGGGTTCGAGACTTAAAAGCAATTATTTCAGGCTCAATGGTACCAAACGGGCTGATATTTTGGAATAGTGATAAGAATGATGGTACGATACGAAATTAGTCCTTAAATCTGCATTAAGTTGAATTTCTGAAAAATTATTTTTCTAATAGGCACTAATTTCAGACTTGGGTTCGAGACTTAAAAGCAATTATTTCAGGCTCTATGGTACCAAACGTTTGATATTTTGGAATAGTGATAAGAATAATGGTTCGAAACGAAATTAGTCCTTAAATCTGCATAAAGTTGAATTTCTGAAAAAATAGGCACTAATTTCAAACTTGGGTTCGAGACTTAAAAGCAATTATTTCAGGCTCTATGGTACCAAACGGGTTGACATTTTGGAATAGTGATAAGAATCATAGTCCGCTAAGAAATCAGTCGTAAAATCTGCATTAAGTTGCATTTCTGGAAAAATCTTTTTTCTTTAAGGCAAAATTTTCTTAATTTCAGACTTGGGTTCGAGCCTTAAAAGGCATTTTTCAGGCTGTATGGTACTAAACGGGCGGGAATTTTGGAATAGTGATAAGAATCATATTCCAAAACGAAATTTGTCCTTAAATCTTCATAAAGTTGGATTACTGAAAAAAACATTATTCTTATAGGCACTAATTTCAGGCTTGGGGTCGAGACTTAATTAATTTTTTCAGGCTCTATGGTTTCAAACGGGCTGAAATTTTAGAATTGTGATAAGAATCATGGTCTGAAACGAAATCAGTCGTAAAAGCTGCATTTAGTTGCATTTCTGGAAAATTCACCTTTCCTGAGGGCTCTGATTTCAGACTTGGGTTCGAACTTTAAAAGACATTTTTGCCAACTCTATTGTACCGAACGGGCTGAAATATTGATATACTGATAAGAATCATGGTCCAAAACGAAATCCGTCATTAAATCTAAATAAAGTTGCATTTCTGAAAAAATCATTTTTCTTTAAGGTAAAATTTTCTTAATTTAGGACTTGGGTTCGAGCCTTAAAAGCCATTTTTTTCGGGCTGTATGGTACGAACGCGGCTGATATTTTGGAATAGTGATAAGAATCATGGTCCAAAACGAAATAAGTCTTTAAATCTGCGTAAAGTTGAAATTCTGAAAAAAACATTTTTCTAATAGGCACTAATTTCAGACTTGGGTTCGAGACTTAAAAGCAATTATTTCAGGCTCTATGGTACCAAACGGGCTGATATTTTGGAATAGTGATAAGAATAATGGTACGAAACGAAATTAGTCCTTAAATCTGCATTAAGTTGAATTTCTGAAAAAAACATTTTTTTAATAGGCACTAATTTCAGACTTGGGTTCGAGACTTAAAAGCAATTATTTCAGGCTCTATGGTACCAAACGGGTTGAAATTTTGGAATAGTGATAAGAATCATCGTCAAAACGAAAATCAGTCCTTAAATCTACATTAAGTTGCATTTCTGGAAAATTCACCTTTCCTGAGGGCTCTGATTTCAGACTTGTGTTCGAACTTTAAAAGACATTTTTGCCAACTCTATTGTAGCGAACGGGCTGAAATATTGATAAAGTGATAAGAATCATGGTCCAAAACGAAATCCGTCATTAAATCTAAATAAAGTTGCATTTCTGAAAAAATCATTTTTCTTTAAGGCAAAATTTTCTTAATTTAGGACTTGGGTTCGAGCCTTAAAAGCCATTTTTTTCGGGCTGTATGGTACGAACGCGGCTGATATTTTGGAATAGTGATAAGAATCATCGTCAAAACGAAAATCAGTCCTTAAATCTACATTAAGTTGCATTTCTGGAAAATTCACCTTTCCTGAGGGCTCTGATTTCAGACTTGGGTTCGAACTTTAAAAGACATTTTTGCCAACTCTATTGTACCGAACGGGCTGAAATATTGATAAAGTGATAAGAATCATGGTCCAAAACGAAATCCGTCATTAAATCTAAATAAAGTTGCATTTCTGAAAAAATCATTTTTCTTTAAGGCAAAATTTTCTTAATTTAGGACTTGGGTTCGAGCCTTAAAAGCCATTTTTTTCGGGCTGTATGGTACGAACGCGGCTGATATTTTGGAATAGTGATAAGAATCATGGTCGAAAACGAAATTAGTCTTTAAATCTGCGTAAAGTTGAAATTCTGAAAAAAACATTTTTCTAATAGGCACTAATTTCAGACTTGGGTTCGAGACTTAAAAGCAATTATTTCAGGCTCTATGGTACCAAACGGGTTGAAATTTTGGAATAGTGATAAGAATTATCGTCCAAAACGAAAATCAGTCTTTAAATCTACATTAAGTTGCATTTCTGGAAAATTCACCTTTCCTGAGGGCTCTGATTTCAGACTTGGGTTCGAACTTTAAAAGACATTTTTGCCAACTCTATTGTACCGAACGGGGTGAAATATTGATAAAGTGATAAGAATCATGGTCCAAAACGAAATCCGTCATTAAATCTAAATAAAGTTGCATTTCTGAAAAAATCATTTTTCTTTAAGGCAAAATTTTCTTAATTTAGGACTTGGGTTCGAGCCTTAAAAGCCATTTTTTTCGGGCTGTATGGTACGAACGCGGCTGATATTTTGGAATAGTGATAAAAATCATGGTCCAAAACGAAATAAGTCTTTAAATCTGCATAAAGTTGAATTTCTGAAAAAAACATTTTTCTTATAGGCACTAATTTCAGACGTGGGTTCGAGACTTAAAAGCAATTATTTCAGGCTCTATGGTACCAAACGGGCTGATATTTTGGAATAGTGATAAGAATGATGGTACGATACGAAATTAGTCCTTAAATCTGCATTAAGTTGAATTTCTGAAAAAAACATTTTTCTAATAGGCACTAATTTCAGACTTGGGTTCGAGACTTAAAAGCAATTATTTCAGGCTCTATGGTACCAAACGGGTTGAAATTTTGGAATAGTGATAAGAATCATCGTCCAAAACGAAAATCAGTCCTTAAATCTACATTAAGTTGCATTTCTGGAAAATTCACCTTTCCTGAGGGCTCTGATTTCAGACTTGGGTTCGAACTTTAAAAGACATTTTTGCCAACTCTATTGTACCGAACGGGCTGAAATATTGATATAGTGATAAGAATCATGGTCCAAAACGAAATCCGTCATTAAATCTAAATAAAGTTGCATTTCTGAAAAAATCATTTTTCTTTAAGGCAAAATTTTCTTAATTTAGGACTTGGGTTCGAGCCTTAAAAGCCATTTTTTTCGGGCTGTATGGTACGAACGCGGCTGATATTTTGGAATAGTGATAAAAATCATGGTCCAAAACGAAATAAGTCTTTAAATCTGCATAAAGTTGAATTTCTGAAAAAAACATTTTTCTTATAGGCTCTAATTTCAGACGTGGGTTCGAGACTTAAAAGCAATTATTTCAGGCTCTATGGTACCAAACGGGCTGATATTTTGGAATAGTGATAAGAATGATGGTACGATACGAAATTAGTCCTTAAATCTGCATAAAGTTGAATTTCTGAAAAAAACATTTTTCTTATAGGCACTAATTTCAGACTTGGGTTCGAGACTTAAAAGCAATTATTTCAGGCTCTATGGTACCAAACGTTCTGAAATTTTGGAATAGTGATAAGAATCATCGTCCAAAACGAAAATCAGTCCTTAAATCTACATTAAGTTGCATTTCTGGAAAATTCACCTTTCCTGAGGGCTCTGATTTCAGACTTGGGTTCGAACTTTAAAAGACATTTTTGCCAACTCTATTGTACCGAACGGGCTGAAATATTGATATAGTGATAAGAATCATGGTCCAAAACGAAATCCGTCATTAAATCTAAATAAAGTTGCATTTCTGAAAAAATCATTTTTCTTTAAGGCAAAATTTTCTTAATTTAGGACTTGGGTTCGAGCCTTAAAAGCCATTTTTTTCGGGCTGTATGGTACGAACGCGGCTGATATTTTGGAATAGTGATAAAAATCATGGTCCAAAACGAAATAAGTCTTTAAATCTGCATAAAGTTGAATTTCTGAAAAAAACATTTTTCTTATAGGCTCTAATTTCAGACGTGGGTTCGAGACTTAAAAGCAATTATTTCAGGCTCTATGGTACCAAACGGGCTGATATTTTGGAATAGTGATAAGAATGATGGTACGATACGAAATTAGTCCTTAAATCTGCATAAAGTTGAATTTCTGAAAAAAACATTTTTCTTATAGGCACTAATTTCAGACTTGGGTTTGAGACTTAAAAGCAATTATTTCAGGCTCTATGGTACCAAACGTTCTGAAATTTTGGAATAGTGATAAGAATCATCGTCCAAAACGAAAATCAGTCCTTAAATCTACATTAAGTTGCATTTCTGGAAAATTCACCTTTCCTGAGGGCTCTGATTTCAGACTTGGTTTCGAACTTAAAAAGACATTTTTGCCAACTCTATTGTACCGAACGGGGTTAAATATTGATAAAGTGATAAGAATCATGGTCCAAAACGAAATCCGTCATTAAATCTAAATAAAGTTGCATTTCTGAAAAAATCATTTTTCTTTAAGGCAAAATTTTCTTAATTTAGGACTTGGGTTCGAGCCTTAAAAGCCACTTTTTTCGGGCTGTATGGTACGAACGCGGCTGATATTTTGAAATAGTGATAAAAATCATGGTCCAAAACGAAATAAGTCTTTAAATCTGCATAAAGTTGAATTTCTGAAAAAAACATTTTTCTTATAGGCACTAATTTCAGACGTGGGTTCGAGACTTAAAAGCAATTATTTCAGGCTCTATGGTACCAAACGGGCTGATATTTTGGAATAGTGATTAGAATGATGGTACGATACGAAATTAGTCCTTAAATGTGCATTAAGTTGAATTTCTGAAAAAAACATTTTTCTAATAGGCACTAATTTCAGACTTGGGTTCGAGACTTAAAAGCAATTATTTCAGGCTCTATGGTACCAAACGGGCTGATATTTTGGAATAGTGATAAGAATGATGGTACGATACGAAATTAGTCCTTAAATCTGCATTAAGTTGAATTTCTGAAAAAAACATTTTTCTAATAGGCACTAATTTCAGACTTGGGTTCGAGACTTAAAAGCAAGTATTTCAGGCTCTATGGTACCAAACGGGTTGAAATTTTGGTATAGTGATAAGAATCATCGTCCAAAACGAAAATCAGTCCTTAAATCTACATTAAGTTGCATTTCTGGAAAATTCACCTTTCCTGAGGGCTCTGATTTCAGACTTGGGTTCGAACTTTAAAAGACATTTTTGCCAACTCTATTGTACCGAACGGGCTGAAATATTGATAGAGTGATAAGAATCATGGTCCAAAACGAAATCCGTCATTAAATCTAAATAAAGTTGCATTTCTGAAAAAATCATTTTTCTTTAAGGCAAAATTTTCTTAATTTAGGACTTGGGTTCGAGCCTTAAAAGCCATTTTTTTCGGGCTGTATGGTACGAACGCGGCTGATATTTTGGAATAGTGATAAGAATCATGGTCGAAAACGAAATTAGTCTTTAAATCTGCGTAAAGTTGAAATTCTGAAAAAAACATTTTTCTAATAGGCACTAATTTCAGACTTGGGTTCGAGACTTAAAAGCAATTATTTCAGGCTCTATGGTACCAAACGGGTTGAAATTTTGGAAAAGTGATAAGAATTATCGTCCAAAACGAAAATCAGTCTTTAAATCTACATTAAGTTGCATTTCTGGAAAATTCACCTTTCCTGAGGGCTCTGATTTCAGACTTGGGTTCGAACTTTAAAAGACATTTTTGCCAACTCTATTGTACCGAACGGGGTGAAATATTGATAAAGTGATAAGAATCATGGTCCAAAACGAAATCCGTCATTAAATCTAAATAAAGTTGCATTTCTGAAAAAAACATTTTTCTTTAAGGCAAAATTTTCTTAATTTAGGACTTGGGTTCGAGCCTTAAAAGCCATTTTTTTCGGGCTGTATGGTACGAACGCGGCTGATATTTTGGAATAGTGATAAAAATCATGGTCCAAAACGAAATAAGTCTTTAAATCTGCATAAAGTTGAATTTCTGAAAAAAACATTTTTCTTATAGGCACTAATTTCAGACGTGGGTTCGAGACTTAAAAGCAATTATTTCAGGCTCTATGGTACCAAACGGGCTGATATTTTGGAATAGTGATTAGAATGATGGTACGATACGAAATTAGTCCTTAAATGTGCATTAAGTTGAATTTCTGAAAAAAACATTTTTCTAATAGGCACTAATTTCAGACTTGGGTTCGAGACTTAAAAGCAATTATTTCAGGCTCTATGGTACCAAACGGGCTGATATTTTGGAATAGTGATAAGAATGATGGTACGATACGAAATTAGTCCTTAAATCTGCATTAAGTTGAATTTCTGAAAAAAACATTTTTCTAATAGGCACTAATTTCAGACTTGGGTTCGAGACTTAAAAGCAAGTATTTCAGGCTCTATGGTACCAAACGGGTTGAAATTTTGGTATAGTGATAAGAATCATCGTCCAAAACGAAAATCAGTCCTTAAATCTACATTAAGTTGCATTTCTGGAAAATTCACCTTTCCTGAGGGCTCTGATTTCAGACTTGGGTTCGAACTTTAAAAGACATTTTTGCCAACTCTATTGTACCGAACGGGCTGAAATATTGATAGAGTGATAAGAATCATGGTCCAAAACGAAATCCGTCATTAAATCTAAATAAAGTTGCATTTCTGAAAAAATCATTTTTCTTTAAGGCAAAATTTTCTTAATTTAGGACTTGGGTTCGAGCCTTAAAAGCCATTTTTTTCGGGCTGTATGGTACGAACGCGGCTGATATTTTGGAATAGTGATAAGAATCATGGTCGAAAACGAAATTAGTCTTTAAATCTGCGTAAAGTTGAAATTCTGAAAAAAACATTTTTCTAATAGGCACTAATTTCAGACTTGGGTTCGAGACTTAAAAGCAATTATTTCAGGCTCTATGGTACCAAACGGGTTGAAATTTTGGAAAAGTGATAAGAATTATCGTCCAAAACGAAAATCAGTCTTTAAATCTACATTAAGTTGCATTTCTGGAAAATTCACCTTTCCTGAGGGCTCTGATTTCAGACTTGGGTTCGAACTTTAAAAGACATTTTTGCCAACTCTATTGTACCGAACGGGGTGAAATATTGATAAAGTGATAAGAATCATGGTCCAAAACGAAATCCGTCATTAAATCTAAATAAAGTTGCATTTCTGAAAAAAACATTTTTCTTTAAGGCAAAATTTTCTTAATTTAGGACTTGGGTTCGAGCCTTAAAAGCCATTTTTTTCGGGCTGTATGGTACGAACGCGGCTGATATTTTGGAATAGTGATAAAAATCATGGTCCAAAACGAAATAAGTCTTTAAATCTGCATAAAGTTGAATTTCTGAAAAAAACATTTTTCTTATAGGCACTAATTTCAGACGTGGGTTCGAGACTTAAAAGCAATTATTTCAGGCTCTATGGTACCAAACGGGCTGATATTTTGGAATAGTGATTAGAATGATGGTACGATACGAAATTAGTCCTTAAATGTGCATTAAGTTGAATTTCTGAAAAAAACATTTTTCTAATAGGCACTAATTTCAGACTTGGGTTCGAGACTTAAAAGCAATTATTTCAGGCTCTATGGTACCAAACGGGCTGATATTTTGGAATAGTGATAAGAATGATGGTACGATACGAAATTAGTCCTTAAATCTGCATTAAGTTGAATTTCTGAAAAAAACATTTTTCTAATAGGCACTAATTTCAGACTTGGGTTCGAGACTTAAAAGCAAGTATTTCAGGCTCTATGGTACCAAACGGGTTGAAATTTTGGTATAGTGATAAGAATCATCGTCCAAAACGAAAATCAGTCCTTAAATCTACATTAAGTTGCATTTCTGGAAAATTCACCTTTCCTGAGGGCTCTGATTTCAGACTTGGGTTCGAACTTTAAAAGACATTTTTGCCAACTCTATTGTACCGAACGGGCTGAAATATTGATAGAGTGATAAGAATCATGGTCCAAAACGAAATCCGTCATTAAATCTAAATAAAGTTGCATTTCTGAAAAAATCATTTTTCTTTAAGGCAAAATTTTCTTAATTTAGGACTTGGGTTCGAGCCTTAAAAGCCATTTTTTTCGGGCTGTATGGTACGAACGCGGCTGATATTTTGGAATAGTGATAAGAATCATGGTCGAAAACGAAATTAGTCTTTAAATCTGCGTAAAGTTGAAATTCTGAAAAAAACATTTTTCTAATAGGCACTAATTTCAGACTTGGGTTCGAGACTTAAAAGCAATTATTTCAGGCTCTATGGTACCAAACGGGTTGAAATTTTGGAATAGTGATAAGAATTATCGTCCAAAACGAAAATCAGTCTTTAAATCTACATTAAGTTGCATTTCTGGAAAATTCACCTTTCCTGAGGGCTCTGATTTCAGACTTGGGTTCGAACTTTAAAAGACATTTTTGCCAACTCTATTGTACCGAACGGGGTGAAATATTGATAAAGTGATAAGAATCATGGTCCAAAACGAAATCCGTCATTAAATCTAAATAAAGTTGCATTTCTGAAAAAAACATTTTTCTTTAAGGCAAAATTTTCTTAATTTAGGACTTGGGTTCGAGCCTTAAAAGCCATTTTTTTCGGGCTGTATGGTACGAACGCGGCTGATATTTTGGAATAGTGATAAAAATCATGGTCCAAAACGAAATAAGTCTTTAAATCTGCATAAAGTTGAATTTCTGAAAAAAACATTTTTCTTATAGGCACTAATTTCAGACGTGGGTTCGAGACTTAAAAGCAATTATTTCAGGCTCTATGGTACCAAACGGGCTGATATTTTGGAATAGTGATAAGAATGATGGTACGATACGAAATTATTCCTTAAATCTGCATAAAGTTGAATTTCTGAAAAAAACATTTTTCTAATAGGCACTAATTTCAGACTTGGGTTCGAGACTTAAAAGCAATTATTTCAGGCTCTATGGTACCAAACGGGTTGAAATTTTGGAATAGTGATAAGAATCATCGTCCAAAACGAAAATCAGTCCTTAAATCTACATTAAGTTGCATTTCTGGAAAATTCACCTTTCCTGAGGGTTCTGATTTCAGACTTGGGTTCGAACTTTAAAAGACATTTTTGCCAACTCTATTGTACCGAACGGGGTGAAATATTGATAAAGTGATAAGAATCATGGTCCAAAACGAAATCCGTCATTAAATCTAAATAAAGTTGCATTTCTGAAAAAATCATTTTTCTTTAAGGCAAAATTTTCTTAATTTAGGACTTGGGTTCTAGCCTTAAAAGCCATTTTTTTCGGGCTATATGGTACGAACGCGGCTGATATTTTGAAATAGTGATAAAAATCATGGTCCAAAACGAAATAAGTCTTTAAATCTGCATAAAGTTGAATTTCTGAAAAAAACATTTTTCTAATAGGCACTAATTTCAGACGTGGGTTCGAGACTTAAAAGCAATTATTTCAGGCTCTATGGTACCAAACGGGCTGATATTTTGGAATAGTGATAAGAATGATGGTACGATACGAAATTAGTCCTTAAATCTGCATTAAGTTGAATTTCTGAAAAAAACATTTTTCTAATAGGCACTAATTTCAGACTTGGGTTCGAGACTTAAAAGCAATTATTTCAGGCTCTATGGTACCAAACGGGTTGAAATTTTGGAATAGTGATAAGAATCATCGTCCAAAACGAAAATCAGTCCTTAAATCTACATTAAGTTGCATTTCTGGAAAATTCACCTTTCCTGAGGGCTCTGATTTCAGACTTGGGTTCGAACTTTAAAAGACATTTTTGCCAACTCTATTGTACCGAACGGGCTGAAATATTGATATAGTGATAAGAATCATGGTCCAAAACGAAATCCGTCATTAAATCTAAATAAAGTTGCATTTCTGAAAAAATCATTTTTCTTTAAGGCAAAATTTTCTTAATTTAGGACTTGGGTTCGAGCCTTAAAAGCCATTTTTTTCGGGCTGTATGGTACGAACGCGGCTGATATTTTGGAATAGTGATAAAAATCATGGTCCAAAACGAAATAAGTCTTTAAATCTGCATAAAGTTGAATTTCTGAAAAAAACATTTTTCTTATAGGCTCTAATTTCAGACGTGGGTTCGAGACTTAAAAGCAATTATTTCAGGCTCTATGGTACCAAACAGGCTGATATTTTGGAATAGTGATAAGAATGATGGTACGATACGAAATTAGTCCTTAAATCTGCATAAAGTTGAATTTCTGAAAAAAACATTTTTCTTATAGGCACTAATTTCAGACTTGGGTTCGAGACTTAAAAGCAATTATTTCAGGCTCTATGGTACCAAACGTTCTGAAATTTTGGAATAGTGATAAGAATCATCGTCCAAAACGAAAATCAGTCCTTAAATCTACATTAAGTTGCATTTCTGGAAAATTCACCTTTCCTGAGGGCTCTGATTTCAGACTTGGGTTCGAACTTTAAAAGACATTTTTGCCAACTCTATTGTACCGAACGGGCTGAAATATTGATATAGTGATAAGAATCATGGTCCAAAACGAAATCCGTCATTAAATCTAAATAAAGTTGCATTTCTGAAAAAATCATTTTTCTTTAAGGCAAAATTTTCTTAATTTAGGACTTGGGTTCGAGCCTTAAAAGCCATTTTTTTCGGGCTGTATGGTACGAACGCGGCTGATATTTTGGAATAGTGATAAAAATCATGGTCCAAAACGAAATAAGTCTTTAAATCTGCATAAAGTTGAATTTCTGAAAAAAACATTTTTCTTATAGGCACTAATTTCAGACTTGGGTTCGAGACTTAAAAGCAATTATTTCAGGCTCTATGGTACCAAACGTTCTGAAATTTTGGAATAGTGATAAGAATCATCGTCCAAAACGAAAATCAGTCCTTAAATCTACATTAAGTTGCATTTCTGGAAAATTCACCTTTCCTGAGGGCTCTGATTTCAGACTTGGGTTCGAACTTAAAAAGACATTTTTGCCAACTCTATTGTACCGAACGGGGTTAAATATTGATAAAGTGATAAGAATCATGGTCCAAAACGAAATCCGTCATTAAATCTAAATAAAGTTGCATTTCTGAAAAAATCGTTTTTCTTTAAGGCAAAATTTTCTTAATTTAGGACTTGGGTTCGAGCCTTAAAAGCCATTTTTTTCGGGCTGTATGGTACGAACGCGGCTGATATTTTGGAATAGTGATAAGAATCATGGTCCAAAACGAAATTAGTCTTTAAATCTGCGTAAAGTTGAAATTCTGAAAAAAACATTTTTCTAATAGGCACTAATTTCAGACTTGGGTTCGAGACTTAAAAGCAATTATTTCAGGCTCTATGTTACCAAACGGGTTGAAATTTTGGAATAGTGATAAGAATTATCGTCCAAAACGAAAATCAGTCCTTAAATCTACATTAAGTTGCATTTCTGGAAAATTCACCTTTCCTGAGGGCTCTGATTTCAGACTTGGGTTCGAACTTTAAAAGACATTTTTGCCAACTCTATTGTACCGAACGGGGTGAAATATTGATAAAGTGATAAGAATCATGGTCCAAAACGAAATCCGTCATTAAATCTAAATAAAGTTGCATTTCTGAAAAAATCATTTTTCTTTAAGGCAAAATTTTCTTAATTTAGGACTTGGGTTCGAGCCTTAAAAGCCATTTTTTTCGGGCTGTATGGTACGAACGCGGCTGATATTTTGGAATAGTGATAAAAATCATGGTCCAAAACGAAATAAGTCTTTAAATCTGCATAAAGTTGAATTTCTGAAAAAAACATTTTTCTTATAGGCACTAATTTCAGACGTGGGTTCGAGACTTAAAAGCAATTATTTCAGGCTCTATGGTACCAAACGGGCTGATATTTTGGAATAGTGATAAGAATGATGGTACGATACGAAATTAGTCCTTAAATCTGCATAAAGTTGAATTTCTGAAAAAAAACATTTTTCTAATAGGCACTAATTTCAGACTTGGGTTCGAGACTTAAAAGCAATTATTTCAGGCTCTATGGTACCAAACGGGTTGAAATTTTGGAATAGTGATAAGAATCATCGTCCAAAACGAAAATCAGTCCTTAAATCTACATTAAGTTGCATTTCTGGAAAATTCACCTTTCCTGAGGGCTCTGATTTCAGACTTGGGTTCGAACTTTAAAAGACATTTTTGCCAACTCTATTGTACCGAACGGGCTGAAATATTGAAAGAGTGATAAGAATCATGGTCCAAAGAGAAATCCGTCATTAAATCTAAATAAAGTTGCATTTCTGAAAAAATCATTTTTCGTTAAGGCGAAATTTTCTTAATTTAGGACTTGGGTTCGAGCCTTAAAAGCCATTTTTTTCGGGCTGTATGGTACGAACGCGGCTGATATTTTGGAATAGTGATAAGAATCATGGTCCAAAACGAAATTAGTCTTTAAATCTGCGTAAAGTTGAAATTCTGAAAAAAACATTTTTCTAATAGGCACTAATTTCAGACTTGGGTTCGAGACTTAAAAGCAATTATTTCAGGCTCTATGTTACCAAACGGGTTGAAATTTTGGAATAGTGATATGAATTATCGTCCAAAACGAAAATCAGTCCTTAAATCTACATTAAGTTGCATTTCTGGAAAATTCACCTTTCCTGAGGGCTCTGATTTCAGACTTGGGTTCGAACTTTAAAAGACATTTTTGCCAACTCTATTGTACCGAACGGGGTGAAATATTGATAAAGTGATAAGAATCATGGTCCAAAACGAAATCCGTCATTAAATCTAAATAAAGTTGCATTTCTGAAAAAATCATTTTTCTTTAAGGCAAAATTTTCTTAATTTAGGACTTGGGTTCGAGCCTTAAAAGCCATTTTTTTCGGGCTGTATAGTACGAACGCGGCTGATATTTTGAAATAGTGATAAAAATCATGGTCCAAAACGAAATAAGTCTTTAAATCTGCATAAAGTTGAATTTCTGAAAAAAACATTTTTCTTATAGGCACTAATTTCAGACGTGGGTTCGAGACTTAAAAGCAATTATTTCAGGCTCAATGGTACCAAACGGGCTGATATTTTGGAATAGTGATAAGAATGATGGTACGATACGAAATTAGTCCTTAAATCTGCATTAAGTTGAATTTCTGAAAAATTATTTTTCTAATAGGCACTAATTTCAGACTTGGGTTCGAGACTTAAAAGCAATTATTTCAGGCTCTATGGTACCAAACGTTTGATATTTTGGAATAGTGATAAGAATAATGGTTCGAAACGAAATTAGTCCTTAAATCTGCATAAAGTTGAATTTCTGAAAAAATAGGCACTAATTTCAAACTTGGGTTCGAGACTTAAAAGCAATTATTTCAGGCTCTATGGTACCAAACGGGTTGACATTTTGGAATAGTGATAAGAATCATAGTCCGCTAAGAAATCAGTCGTAAAATCTGCATTAAGTTGCATTTCTGGAAAAATCTTTTTTCTTTAAGGCAAAATTTTCTTAATTTCAGACTTGGGTTCGAGCCTTAAAAGGCATTTTTCAGGCTGTATGGTACTAAACGGGCGGGAATTTTGGAATAGTGATAAGAATCATATTCCAAAACGAAATTTGTCCTTAAATCTTCATAAAGTTGGATTACTGAAAAAAACATTATTCTTATAGGCACTAATTTCAGGCTTGGGGTCGAGACTTAATTAATTTTTTCAGGCTCTATGGTTTCAAACGGGCTGAAATTTTAGAATTGTGATAAGAATCATGGTCTGAAACGAAATCAGTCGTAAAAGCTGCATTTAGTTGCATTTCTGGAAAATTCACCTTTCCTGAGGGCTCTGATTTCAGACTTGGGTTCGAACTTTAAAAGACATTTTTGCCAACTCTATTGTACCGAACGGGCTGAAATATTGATATAGTGATAAGAATCATGGTCCAAAACGAAATCCGTCATTAAATCTAAATAAAGTTGCATTTCTGAAAAAATCATTTTTCTTTAAGGTAAAATTTTCTTAATTTAGGACTTGGGTTCGAGCCTTAAAAGCCATTTTTTTCGGGCTGTATGGTACGAACGCGGCTGATATTTTGGAAAAGTGATAAGAATCATGGTCCAAAACGAAATTAGTATTTAAATCTGCGTAAAGTTGAAATTCTGAAAAAAACATTTTTCTAATAGGCACTAATTTCAGACTTGGGTTCGAGACTTAAAAGCAATTATTTCAGGCTCTATGGTACCAAACGGGCTGATATTTTGGAATAGTGATAAGAATAATGGTACGAAACGAAATTAGTCCTTAAATCTGCATTAAGTTGAATTTCTGAAAAAAACATTTTTTTAATAGGCACTAATTTCAGACTTGGGTTCGAGACTTAAAAGCAATTATTTCAGGCTCTATGGTACCAAACGGGTTGAAATTTTGGAATAGTGATAAGAATCATCGTCAAAACGAAAATCAGTCCTTAAATCTACATTAAGTTGCATTTCTGGAAAATTCACCTTTCCTGAGGGCTCTGATTTCAGACTTGGGTTCGAACTTTAAAAGACATTTTTGCCAACTCTATTGTACCGAACGGGCTGAAATATTGATAAAGTGATAAGAATCATGGTCCAAAACGAAATCCGTCATTAAATCTAAATAAAGTTGCATTTCTGAAAAAATCATTTTTCTTTAAGGCAAAATTTTCTTAATTTAGGACTTGGGTTCGAGCCTTAAAAGCCATTTTTTTCGGGCTGTATGGTACGAACGCGGCTGATATTTTGGAATAGTGATAAGAATCATGGTCGAAAACGAAATTAGTCTTTAAATCTGCGTAAAGTTGAAATTCTGAAAAAAACATTTTTCTAATAGGCACTAATTTCAGACTTGGGTTCGAGACTTAAAAGCAATTATTTCAGGCTCTATGGTACCAAACGGGTTGAAATTTTGGAATAGTGATAAGAATTATCGTCCAAAACGAAAATCAGTCTTTAAATCTACATTAAGTTGCATTTCTGGAAAATTCACCTTTCCTGAGGGCTCTGATTTCAGACTTGGGTTCGAACTTTAAAAGACATTTTTGCCAACTCTATTGTACCGAACGGGGTGAAATATTGATAAAGTGATAAGAATCATGGTCCAAAACGAAATCCGTCATTAAATCTAAATAAAGTTGCATTTCTGAAAAAATCATTTTTCTTTAAGGCAAAATTTTCTTAATTTAGGACTTGGGTTCGAGCCTTAAAAGCCATTTTTTTCGGGCTGTATGGTACGAACGCGGCTGATATTTTGGAATAGTGATAAAAATCATGGTCCAAAACGAAATAAGTCTTTAAATCTGCATAAAGTTGAATTTCTGAAAAAAACATTTTTCTTATAGGCACTAATTTCAGACGTGGGTTCGAGACTTAAAAGCAATTATTTCAGGCTCTATGGTACCAAACGGGCTGATATTTTGGAATAGTGATAAGAATGATGGTACGATACGAAATTATTCCTTAAATCTGCATAAAGTTGAATTTCTGAAAAAAACATTTTTCTAATAGGCACTAATTTCAGACTTGGGTTCGAGACTTAAAAGCAATTATTTCAGGCTCTATGGTACCAAACGGGTTGAAATTTTGGAATAGTGATAAGAATCATCGTCCAAAACGAAAATCAGTCCTTAAATCTACATTAAGTTGCATTTCTGGAAAATTCACCTTTCCTGAGGGCTCTGATTTCAGACTTGGGTTCGAACTTTAAAAGACTTTTTGCCAACTCTATTGTACCGAACGGGGTGAAATATTGATAAAGTGATAAGAATCATGGTCCAAAACGAAATCCGTCATTAAATCTAAATAAAGTTGCATTTCTGAAAAAATCATTTTTCTTTAAGGCAAAATTTTCTTAATTTAGGACTTGGGTTCTAGCCTTAAAAGCCATTTTTTCGGGCTGTATGGTACGAACGCGGCTGATATTTTGAAATAGTGATAAAAATCATGGTCCAAAACGAAATAAGTCTTTAAATCTGCATAAAGTTGAATTTCTGAAAAAAACATTTTTCTTATAGGCACTAATTTCAGACGTGGGTTCGAGACTTAAAAGCAATTATTTCAGGCTCTATGGTACCAAACGGGCTGATATTTTGG
Source organism: Hesperophylax magnus (assembly GCA_026573805.1). NCBI lineage: Eukaryota > Metazoa > Arthropoda > Insecta > Trichoptera > Limnephilidae > Hesperophylax > Hesperophylax magnus. The sequence goes on from JAIUSX010000088.1 coordinate 5,723,240, forward strand.
AATAGTGATAAGAATGATGGTACGATACGAAATTAGTCCTTAAATCTGCATTAAGTTGAATTTCTGAAAAAAACATTTTTCTAATAGGCACTAATTTCAGACTTGGGTTCGAGACTTAAAAGCAATTATTTCAGGCTCTATGGTACCAAACGGGTTTAAATTTTGGAATAGTGATAAGAATCATCGTCCAAAACGAAAATCAGTCCTTAAATCTACATTAAGTTGCATTTCTGGAAAATTCACCTTTCCTGAGGGCTCTGATTTCAGACTTGGGTTCGAACTTTAAAAGACATTTTTGCCAACTCTATTGTACCGAACGGGCTGAAATATTGATATAGTGATAAGAATCATGGTCCAAAACGAAATCCGTCATTAAATCTAAATAAAGTTGCATTTCTGAAAAAATCATTTTTCTTTAAGGCAAAATTTTCTTAATTTAGGACTTGGGTTCGAGCCTTAAAAGCCATTTTTTTCGGGCTGTATGGTACGAACGCGGCTGATATTTTGGAATAGTGATAAAAATCATGGTCCAAAACGAAATAAGTCTTTAAATCTGCATAAAGTTGAATTTCTGAAAAAAACATTTTTCTTATAGGCTCTAATTTCAGACGTGGGTTCGAGACTTAAAAGCAATTATTTCAGGCTCTATGGTACCAAACAGGTTGATATTTTGGAATAGTGATAAGAATGATGGTACGATACGAAATTAGTCCTTAAATCTGCATAAAGTTGAATTTCTGAAAAAAACATTTTTCTTATAGGCACTAATTTCAGACTTGGGTTCGAGACTTAAAAGCAATTATTTCAGGCTCTATGGTACCAAACGTTCTGAAATTTTGGAATAGTGATAAGAATCATCGTCCAAAACGAAAATCAGTCCTTAAATCTACATTAAGTTGCATTTCTGGAAAATTCACCTTTCCTGAGGGCTCTGATTTCAGACTTGGGTTCGAACTTTAAAAGACATTTTTGCCAACTCTATTGTACCGAACGGGCTGAAATATTGATATAGTGATAAGAATCATGGTCCAAAACGAAATCCGTCATTAAATCTAAATAAAGTTGCATTTCTGAAAAAATCATTTTTCTTTAAGGCAAAATTTTCTTAATTTAGGACTTGGGTTCGAGCCTTAAAAGCCATTTTTTTCGGGCTGTATGGTACGAACGCGGCTGATATTTTGGAATAGTGATAAAAATCATGGTCCAAAACGAAATAAGTCTTTAAATCTGCATAAAGTTGAATTTCTGAAAAAAACATTTTTCTTATAGGCTCTAATTTCAGACGTGGGTTCGAGACTTAAAAGCAATTATTTCAGGCTCTATGGTACCAAACGGGCTGATATTTTGGAATAGTGATAAGAATGATGGTACGATACGAAATTAGTCCTTAAATCTGCATAAAGTTGAATTTCTGAAAAAAACATTTTTCTTATAGGCACTAATTTCAGACTTGGGTTCGAGACTTAAAAGCAATTATTTCAGGCTCTATGGTACCAAACGTTCTGAAATTTTGGAATAGTGATAAGAATCATCGTCCAAAACGAAAATCAGTCCTTAAATCTACATTAAGTTGCATTTCTGGAAAATTCACCTTTCCTGAGGGCTCTGATTTCAGACTTGGGTTCGAACTTAAAAAGACATTTTTGCCAACTCTATTGTACCGAACGGGGTTAAATATTGATAAAGTGATAAGAATCATGGTCCAAAACGAAATCCGTCATTAAATCTAAATAAAGTTGCATTTCTGAAAAAATCATTTTTCTTTAAGGCAAAATTTTCTTAATTTAGGACTTGGGTTCTAGCCTTAAAAGCCATTTTTTTCGGGCTGTATGGTACCAACGCGGCTGATATTTTGAAATAGTGATAAAAATCATGGTCCAAAACGAAATAAGTCTTTAAATCTGCATAAAGTTGAATTTCTGAAAAAAACATTTTTCTTATAGGCACTAATTTCAGACGTGGGTTCGAGACTTAAAAGCAATTATTTCAGGCTCTATGGTACCAAACGGGCTGATATTTTGGAATAGTGATTAGAATGATGGTACGATACGAAATTAGTCCTTAAATCTGCATTAAGTTGAATTTCTGAAAAAAACATTTTTCTAATAGGCACTAATTTCAGACTTGGGTTCGAGACTTAAAAGCAATTATTTCAGGCTCTATGGTACCAAACGGGCTGATATTTTGGAATAGTGATTAGAATGATGGTACGATACGAAATTAATCCTTAAATCTGCATTAAGTTGAATTTCTGAAAAAAACATTTTTCTAATAGGCACTAATTTCAGACTTGGGTTCGAGACTTAAAAGCAAGTATTTCAGGCTCTATGGTACCAAACGGGTTGAAATTTTGGTATAGTGATAAGAATCATCGTCCAAAACGAAAATCAGTCCTTAAATCTACATTAAGTTGCATTTCTGGAAAATTCACCTTTCCTGAGGGCTCTGATTTCAGACTTGGGTTCGAACTTTAAAAGACATTTTTGCCAACTCTATTGTACCGAACGGGCTGAAATATTGATATAGTGATAAGAATCATGGTCCAAAACGAAATCCGTCATTAAATCTAAATAAAGTTGCATTTCTGAAAAAATCATTTTTCTTTAAGGCAAAATTTTCTTAATTTAGGACTTGGGTTCGAGCCTTAAAAGCCATTTTTTTCGGGCTGTATGGTACGAACGCGGCTGATATTTTGGAATAGTGATAAAAATCATGGTCCAAAACGAAATAAGTCTTTAAATCTGCATAAAGTTGAATTTCTGAAAAAAACATTTTTCTTATAGGCTCTAATTTCAGACGTGGGTTCGAGACTTAAAAGCAATTATTTCAGGCTCTATGGTACCAAACGGGCTGATATTTTGGAATAGTGATAAGAATGATGGTACGATACGAAATTAGTCCTTAAATCTGCATAAAGTTGAATTTCTGAAAAAAACATTTTTCTTATAGGCACTAATTTCAGACTTGGGTTCGAGACTTAAAAGCAATTATTTCAGGCTCTATGGTACCAAACGTTCTGAAATTTTGGAATAGTGATAAGAATCATCGTCCAAAACGAAAATCAGTCCTTAAATCTACATTAAGTTGCATTTCTGGAAAATTCACCTTTCCTGAGGGCTCTGATTTCAGACTTGGGTTCGAACTTAAAAAGACATTTTTGCCAACTCTATTGTACCGAACGGGGTTAAATATTGATAAAGTGATAAGAATCATGGTCCAAAACGAAATCCGTCATTAAATCTAAATAAAGTTGCATTTCTGAAAAAATCATTTTTCTTTAAGGCAAAATTTTCTTAATTTAGGACTTGGGTTCTAGCCTTAAAAGCCATTTTTTTCGGGCTGTATGGTACCAACGCGGCTGATATTTTGAAATAGTGATAAAAATCATGGTCCAAAACGAAATAAGTCTTTAAATCTGCATAAAGTTGAATTTCTGAAAAAAACATTTTTCTTATAGGCACTAATTTCAGACGTGGGTTCGAGACTTAAAAGCAATTATTTCAGGCTCTATGGTACCAAACGGGCTGATATTTTGGAATAGTGATTAGAATGATGGTACGATACGAAATTAGTCCTTAAATCTGCATTAAGTTGAATTTCTGAAAAAAACATTTTTCTAATAGGCACTAATTTCAGACTTGGGTTCGAGACTTAAAAGCAATTATTTCAGGCTCTATGGTACCAAACGGGCTGATATTTTGGAATAGTGATTAGAATGATGGTACGATACGAAATTAATCCTTAAATCTGCATTAAGTTGAATTTCTGAAAAAAACATTTTTCTAATAGGCACTAATTTCAGACTTGGGTTCGAGACTTAAAAGCAAGTATTTCAGGCTCTATGGTACCAAACGGGTTGAAATTTTGGTATAGTGATAAGAATCATCGTCCAAAACGAAAATCAGTCCTTAAATCTACATTAAGTTGCATTTCTGGAAAATTCACCTTTCCTGAGGGCTCTGATTTCAGACTTGGGTTCGAACTTTAAAAGACATTTTTGCCAACTCTATTGTACCGAACGGGCTGAAATATTGATAGAGTGATAAGAATCATGGTCCAAAACGAAATCCGTCATTAAATCTAAATAAAGTTGCATTTCTGAAAAAATCGTTTTTCTTTAAGGCAAAATTTTCTTAATTTAGGACTTGGGTTCGAGCCTTAAAAGCCATTTTTTTCGGGCTGTATGGTACGAACGCGGCTGATATTTTGGAATAGTGATAAGAATCATGGTCCAAAACGAAATTAGTCTTTAAATCTGCGTAAAGTTGAAATTCTGAAAAAAACATTTTTCTAATAGGCACTAATTTCAGACTTGGGTTCGAGACTTAAAAGCAATTATTTCAGGCTCTATGTTACCAAACGGGTTGAAATTTTGGAATAGTGATAAGAATTATCGTCCAAAACGAAAATCAGTCCTTAAATCTACATTAAGTTGCATTTCTGGAAAATTCACCTTTCCTGAGGGCTCTGATTTCAGACTTGGGTTCGAACTTTAAAAGACATTTTTGCCAACTCTATTGTACCGAACGGGGTGAAATATTGATAAAGTGATAAGAATCATGGTCCAAAACGAAATCCGTCATTAAATCTAAATAAAGTTGCATTTCTGAAAAAATCATTTTTCTTTAAGGCAAAATTTTCTTAATTTAGGACTTGGGTTCGAGCCTTAAAAGCCATTTTTTTCGGGCTGTATGGTACGAACGCGGCTGATATTTTGGAATAGTGATAAAAATCATGGTCCAAAACGAAATAAGTCTTTAAATCTGCATAAAGTTGAATTTCTGAAAAAAACATTTTTCTTATAGGCACTAATTTCAGACGTGGGTTCGAGACTTAAAAGCAATTATTTCAGGCTCTATGGTACCAAACGGGCTGATATTTTGGAATAGTGATAAGAATGATGGTACGATACGAAATTAGTCCTTAAATCTGCATAAAGTTGAATTTCTGAAAAAAAACATTTTTCTAATAGGCACTAATTTCAGACTTGGGTTCGAGACTTAAAAGCAATTATTTCAGGCTCTATGGTACCAAACGGGTTGAAATTTTGGAATAGTGATAAGAATCATCGTCCAAAACGAAAATCAGTCCTTAAATCTACATTAAGTTGCATTTCTGGAAAATTCACCTTTCCTGAGGGCTCTGATTTCAGACTTGGGTTCGAACTTTAAAAGACATTTTTGCCAACTCTATTGTACCGAACGGGCTGAAATATTGAAAGAGTGATAAGAATCATGGTCCAAAGAGAAATCCGTCATTAAATCTAAATAAAGTTGCATTTCTGAAAAAATCATTTTTCGTTAAGGCGAAATTTTCTTAATTTAGGACTTGGGTTCGAGCCTTAAAAGCCATTTTTTTCGGGCTGTATGGTACGAACGCGGCTGATATTTTGGAATAGTGATAAGAATCATGGTCCAAAACGAAATTAGTCTTTAAATCTGCGTAAAGTTGAAATTCTGAAAAAAACATTTTTCTAATAGGCACTAATTTCAGACTTGGGTTCGAGACTTAAAAGCAATTATTTCAGGCTCTATGTTACCAAACGGGTTGAAATTTTGGAATAGTGATATGAATTATCGTCCAAAACGAAAATCAGTCCTTAAATCTACATTAAGTTGCATTTCTGGAAAATTCACCTTTCCTGAGGGCTCTGATTTCAGACTTGGGTTCGAACTTTAAAAGACATTTTTGCCAACTCTATTGTACCGAACGGGGTGAAATATTGATAAAGTGATAAGAATCATGGTCCAAAACGAAATCCGTCATTAAATCTAAATAAAGTTGCATTTCTGAAAAAATCATTTTTCTTTAAGGCAAAATTTTCTTAATTTAGGACTTGGGTTCGAGCCTTAAAAGCCATTTTTTTCGGGCTGTATAGTACGAACGCGGCTGATATTTTGAAATAGTGATAAAAATCATGGTCCAAAACGAAATAAGTCTTTAAATCTGCATAAAGTTGAATTTCTGAAAAAAACATTTTTCTTATAGGCACTAATTTCAGACGTGGGTTCGAGACTTAAAAGCAATTATTTCAGGCTCAATGGTACCAAACGGGCTGATATTTTGGAATAGTGATAAGAATGATGGTACGATACGAAATTAGTCCTTAAATCTGCATTAAGTTGAATTTCTGAAAAATTATTTTTCTAATAGGCACTAATTTCAGACTTGGGTTCGAGACTTAAAAGCAATTATTTCAGGCTCTATGGTACCAAACGTTTGATATTTTGGAATAGTGATAAGAATAATGGTTCGAAACGAAATTAGTCCTTAAATCTGCATAAAGTTGAATTTCTGAAAAAATAGGCACTAATTTCAAACTTGGGTTCGAGACTTAAAAGCAATTATTTCAGGCTCTATGGTACCAAACGGGTTGACATTTTGGAATAGTGATAAGAATTATAGTCCGCTAAGAAATCAGTCGTAAAATCTGCATTAAGTTGCATTTCTGGAAAAATCTTTTTTCTTTAAGGCAAAATTTTCTTAATTTCAGACTTGGGTTCGAGCCTTAAAAGGCATTTTTCAGGCTGTATGGTACTAAACGGGCGGGAATTTTGGAATAGTGATAAGAATCATATTCCAAAACGAAATTTGTCCTTAAATCTTCATAAAGTTGGATTACTGAAAAAAACATTATTCTTATAGGCACTAATTTCAGGCTTGGGGTCGAGACTTAATTAATTTTTTCAGGCTCTATGGTTTCAAACGGGCTGAAATTTTAGAATTGTGATAAGAATCATGGTCTGAAACGAAATCAGTCGTAAAAGCTGCATTTAGTTGCATTTCTGGAAAATTCACCTTTCCTGAGGGCTCTGATTTCAGACTTGGATTCGAACTTTAAAAGACATTTTTGCCAACTCTATTGTACCGAACGGGCTGAAATATTGATATAGTGATAAGAATCATGGTCCAAAACGAAATCCGTCATTAAATCTAAATAAAGTTGCATTTCTGAAAAAATCATTTTTCTTTAAGGTAAAATTTTCTTAATTTAGGACTTGGGTTCGAGCCTTAAAAGCCATTTTTTTCGGGCTGTATGGTACGAACGCGGCTGATATTTTGGAAAAGTGATAAGAATCATGGTCCAAAACGAAATTAGTATTTAAATCTGCGTAAAGTTGAAATTCTGAAAAAAACATTTTTCTAATAGGCACTAATTTCAGACTTGGGTTCGAGACTTAAAAGCAATTATTTCAGGCTCTATGGTACCAAACGGGCTGATATTTTGGAATAGTGATAAGAATAATGGTACGAAACGAAATTAGTCCTTAAATCTGCATTAAGTTGAATTTCTGAAAAAAACATTTTTTTAATAGGCACTAATTTCAGACTTGGGTTCGAGACTTAAAAGCAATTATTTCAGGCTCTATGGTACCAAACGGGTTGAAATTTTGGAATAGTGATAAGAATCATCGTCAAAACGAAAATCAGTCCTTAAATCTACATTAAGTTGCATTTCTGGAAAATTCACCTTTCCTGAGGGCTCTGATTTCAGACTTGGGTTCGAACTTTAAAAGACATTTTTGCCAACTCTATTGTACCGAACGGGCTGAAATATTGATAAAGTGATAAGAATCATGGTCCAAAACGAAATCCGTCATTAAATCTAAATAAAGTTGCATTTCTGAAAAAATCATTTTTCTTTAAGGCAAAATTTTCTTAATTTAGGACTTGGGTTCGAGCCTTAAAAGCCATTTTTTTCGGGCTGTATGGTACGAACGCGGCTGATATTTTGGAATAGTGATAAGAATCATGGTCGAAAACGAAATTAGTCTTTAAATCTGCGTAAAGTTGAAATTCTGAAAAAAACATTTTTCTAATAGGCACTAATTTCAGACTTGGGTTCGAGACTTAAAAGCAATTATTTCAGGCTCTATGGTACCAAACGGGTTGAAATTTTGGAATAGTGATAAGAATTATCGTCCAAAACGAAAATCAGTCTTTAAATCTACATTAAGTTGCATTTCTGGAAAATTCACCTTTCCTGAGGGCTCTGATTTCAGACTTGGGTTCGAACTTTAAAAGACATTTTTGCCAACTCTATTGTACCGAACGGGGTGAAATATTGATAAAGTGATAAGAATCATGGTCCAAAACGAAATCCGTCATTAAATCTAAATAAAGTTGCATTTCTGAAAAAATCATTTTTCTTTAAGGCAAAATTTTCTTAATTTAGGACTTGGGTTCGAGCCTTAAAAGCCATTTTTTTCGGGCTGTATGGTACGAACGCGGCTGATATTTTGGAATAGTGATAAAAATCATGGTCCAAAACGAAATAAGTCTTTAAATCTGCATAAAGTTGAATTTCTGAAAAAAACATTTTTCTTATAGGCACTAATTTCAGACGTGGGTTCGAGACTTAAAAGCAATTATTTCAGGCTCTATGGTACCAAACGGGCTGATATTTTGGAATAGTGATAAGAATGATGGTACGATACGAAATTATTCCTTAAATCTGCATAAAGTTGAATTTCTGAAAAAAACATTTTTCTAATAGGCACTAATTTCAGACTTGGGTTCGAGACTTAAAAGCAATTATTTCAGGCTCTATGGTACCAAACGGGTTGAAATTTTGGAATAGTGATAAGAATCATCGTCCAAAACGAAAATCAGTCCTTAAATCTACATTAAGTTGCATTTCTGGAAAATTCACCTTTCCTGAGGGCTCTGATTTCAGACTTGGGTTCGAACTTTAAAAGACTTTTTGCCAACTCTATTGTACCGAACGGGGTGAAATATTGATAAAGTGATAAGAATCATGGTCCAAAACGAAATCCGTCATTAAATCTAAATAAAGTTGCATTTCTGAAAAAATCATTTTTCTTTAAGGCAAAATTTTCTTAATTTAGGACTTGGGTTCTAGCCTTAAAAGCCATTTTTTTCGGGCTGTATGGTACGAACGCGGCTGATATTTTGAAATAGTGATAAAAATCATGGTCCAAAACGAAATAAGTCTTTAAATCTGCATAAAGTTGAATTTCTGAAAAAAACATTTTTCTTATAGGCACTAATTTCAGACGTGGGTTCGAGACTTAAAAGCAATTATTTCAGGCTCTATGGTACCAAACGGGCTGATATTTTGGAATAGTGATAAGAATGATGGTACGATACGAAATTAGTCCTTAAATCTGCATTAAGTTGAATTTCTGAAAAAAACATTTTTCTAATAGGCACTAATTTCAGACTTGGGTTCGAGACTTAAAAGCAATTATTTCAGGCTCTATGGTACCAAACGGGTTGAAATTTTGGAATAGTGATAAGAATCATCGTCCAAAACGAAAATCAGTCCTTAAATCTACATTAAGTTGCATTTCTGGAAAATTCACCTTTCCTGAGGGCTCTGATTTCAGACTTGGGTTCGAACTTTAAAAGACATTTTTGCCAACTCTATTGTACCGAACGGGCTGAAATATTGATATAGTGATAAGAATCATGGTCCAAAACGTAATCCGTCATTAAATCTAAATAAAGTTGCATTTCTGAAAAAATCATTTTTCTTTAAGGCAAAATTTTCTTAATTTAGGACTTGGGTTCGAGCCTTAAAAGCCATTTTTTTCGGGCTGTATGGTACGAACGCGGCTGATATTTTGGAATAGTGATAAAAATCATGGTCCAAAACGAAATAAGTCTTTAAATCTGCATAAAGTTGAATTTCTGAAAAAAACATTTTTCTTATAGGCTCTAATTTCAGACGTGGGTTGGAGACTTAAAAGCAATTATTTCAGGCTCTATGGTACCAAACGTTCTGAAATTTTGGAATAGTGATAAGAATCATCGTCCAAAACGAAAATCAGTCCTTAAATCTACATTAAGTTGCATTTCTGGAAAATTCACCTTTCCTGAGGGCTCTGATTTCAGACTTGGGTTCGAACTTTAAAAGACATTTTTGCCAACTCTATTGTATTGAACGGGCTGAAATATTGATATAGTGATAAGAATCATGGTCCAAAACGAAATCCGTCATTAAATCTAAATAAAGTTGCATTTCTGAAAAAATCATTTTTCTTTGAGGCAAAATTTTCTTAATTTAGGACTTGGGTTCGAGCCTTAAAAGCCATTTTTTTCGGGCTGTATGGTACGAACGCGGCTGATATTTTGGAATAGTGATAAAAATCATGGTCCAAAACGAAATAAGTCTTTAAATCTGCATAAAGTTGAATTTCTGAAAAAAACATTTTTCTTATAGGCACTAATTTCAGACTTGGGTTCGAGACTTAAAAGCAATTATTTCAGGCTCTATGGTACCAAACGTTCTGAAATTTTGGAATAGTGATAAGAATCATCGTCCAAAACGAAAATCAGTCCTTAAATCTACATTAAGTTGCATTTCTGGAAAATTCACCTTTCCTGAGGGCTCTGATTTCAGACTTGGGTTCGAACTTTAAAAGACATTTTTGCCAACTCTATTGTATTGAACGGGCTGAAATATTGATATAGTGATAAGAATCATGGTCCAAAACGAAATCCGTCATTAAATCTAAATAAAGTTGCATTTCTGAAAAAATCATTTTTCTTTGAGGCAAAATTTTCTTAATTTAGGACTTGGGTTCGAGCCTTAAAAGCCATTTTTTTCGGGCTGTATGGTACGAACGCGGCTGATATTTTGGAATAGTGATAAAAATCATGGTCCAAAACGAAATAAGTCTTTAAATCTGCATAAAGTTGAATTTCTGAAAAAAACATTTTTCTTATAGGCTCTAATTTCAGACGTGGGTTCGAGACTTAAAAGCAATTATTTCAGGCTCTATGGTACCAAACGGGCTGATATTTTGGAATAGTGATAAGAATGATGGTACGATACGAAATTAGTCCTTAAATCTGCATAAAGTTGAATTTCTGAAAAAAACATTTTTCTTATAGGCACTAATTTCAGACTTGGGTTCGAGACTTAAAAGCAATTATTTCAGGCTCTATGGTACCAAACGTTCTGAAATTTTGGAATAGTGATAAGAATCATCGTCCAAAACGAAAATCAGTCCTTAAATCTACATTAAGTTGCATTTCTGGAAAATTCACCTTTCCTGAGGGCTCTGATTTCAGACTTGGGTTCGAACTTAAAAAGACATTTTTGCCAACTCTATTGTACCGAACGGGGTTAAATATTGATAAAGTGATAAGAATCATGGTCCAAAACGAAATCCGTCATTAAATCTAAATAAAGTTGCATTTCTGAAAAAATCATTTTTCTTTAAGGCAAAATTTTCTTAATTTAGGACTTGGGTTCTAGCCTTAAAAGCCATTTTTTTCGGGCTGTATGGTACGAACGCGGCTGATATTTTGGAATAGTGATAAGAATCATGGTCCAAAACGAAATTAGTCTTTAAATCTGCGTAAAGTTGAAATTCTGAAAAAAACATTTTTCTAATAGGCACTAATTTCAGACTTGGGTTCGAGACTTAAAAGCAATTATTTCAGGCTCTATGTTACCAAACGGGTTGAAATTTTGGAATAGTGATAAGAATTATCGTCCAAAACGAAAATCAGTCCTTAAATCTACATTAAGTTGCATTTCTGGAAAATTCACCTTTCCTGAGGGCTCTGATTTCAGACTTGGGTTCGAACTTTAAAAGACATTTTTGCCAACTCTATTGTACCGAACGGGGTGAAATATTGATAAAGTGATAAGAATCATGGTCCAAAACGAAATCCGTCATTAAATCTAAATAAAGTTGCATTTCTGAAAAAATCATTTTTCTTTAAGGCAAAATTTTCTTAATTTAGGACTTGGGTTCGAGCCTTAAAAGCCATTTTTTTCGGGCTGTATGGTACGAACGCGGCTGATATTTTGGAATAGTGATAAAAATCATGGTCCAAAACGAAATAAGTCTTTAAATCTGCATAAAGTTGAATTTCTGAAAAAAACATTTTTCTTATAGGCACTAATTTCAGACGTGGGTTCGAGACTTAAAAGCAATTATTTCAGGCTCTATGGTACCAAACGGGCTGATATTTTGGAATAGTGATAAGAATGATGGTACGATACGAAATTAGTCCTTAAATCTGCATAAAGTTGAATTTCTGAAAAAAAAACATTTTTCTAATAGGCACTAATTTCAGACTTGGGTTCGAGACTTAAAAGCAATTATTTCAGGCTCTATGGTACCAAACGGGCTGATATTTTGGAATAGTGATAAGAATGATGGTACGATACGAAATTAGTCCTTAAATCTGCATAAAGTTGAATTTCTGAAAAAAACATTTTTCTAATAGGCACTAATTTCAGACTTGGGTTCGAGACTTAAAAGCAATTATTTCAGGCTCTATGGTACCAAACGGGTTGAAATTTTGGAATAGTGATAAGAATCATCGTCCAAAACGAAAATCAGTCCTTAAATCTACATTAAGTTGTATTTCTGGAAAATTCACCTTTCCTGAGGGCTCTGATTTCAGACTTGGGTTCGAACTTTAAAAGACATTTTTGGCAACTCTATTGTACCGAAAGGGCTGAAATATTGATATAGTGATAAGAATCATGGTCCAAAACGAAATCCGTCATTAAATCTAAATAAAGTTGCATTTCTGAAAAGATCATTTTTCTTTAAGGCAAAATTTTCTTAATTAAGGACTTGGGTTCTAGCCAAAAAAGCCATTTTTTTCGGGCTGTATAGTACGAACGCGGCTGATATTTTGGAATAGTGATAAGAATCATGGTCCAAAACGAAATTAGTCTTTAAATCTGCGTAAAGTTGAAATTCTGAAAATAACATTTTTCTAATAGGCACTAATTTCAGACTTGGGTTCGAGACTTAAAAGCAATTATTTCAGGCTCTATGGTACCAAACGGGATGAAATTTTGGAATAGTGATAAGAATCATCGTCCAAAACGAAAATCAGTCCTTAAATCTACATTAAGTTGCATTTCTGGAAAATTCACCTTTCCTGAGGGCTCTGATTTCAGACTTGGGTTCGAACTTTAAAAGACATTTTTGCCAACTCTATTGTACCGAACGGACTGAAATATTGAAAGAGTGATAAGAATCATGGTCCAAAGAGAAATCCGTCATTAAATCTAAATAAAGTTGCATTTCTGAAAAAATCATTTTTCTTTAAGGCGAAATTTTCTTAATTTAGGACTTGGGTTCGAGCCTTAAAAGCCATTTTTTTCGGGCTGTATGGTACGAACGCGGCTGATATTTTGGAATAGTGATAAGAATCATGGTCCAAAACGAAATAAGTCTTTAAATCTGCATAAAGTTGAATTTCTGAAAAAAACATTTTTCTTATAGGCACTAATTTCAGACTTGGGTTCGAGACTTAAAAGCAATTATTTCAGGCTCTATGGTACCAAACGGGTTGAAATTTTGGAATAGTGATAAGAATCATCGTCCAAAACGAAAATCAGTCCTTAAATCTACATTAAGTTGCATTTCTGGAAAATTCACCTTTCCTGAGGGCTCTGATTTCAGACTTGGGTTCGAACTTTAAAAGACATTTTTACAACTCTATTGTACCGAACGGGCTGAAATATTGATAGAGTGATAAGAATCATGGTCCAAAACGAAATCCGTCATTAAATCTAAATAAAGTTGCATTTCTGAAAAAATCATTTTTCTTTAAGGCAAAATTTTCTTAATTTAGGACTTGGGTTCGAGCCTTAAAAGCCATTTTTTTCGGGCTGTATGGTACGAACGCGGCTGATATTTTGGAATAGTGATAAGAATCATGGTCCAAAACGAAATTAGTCTTTAAATCTGCGTAAAGTTGAAATTCTGAAAAAAACATTTTTCTAATAGGCACTAATTTCAGACTTGGGTTCGAGACTTAAAAGCAATTATTTCAGGCTCTATGGTACCAAACGGGTTGAAATTTTGGAATAATGATAAGAATTCTCGTCCAAAACGAAAATCAGTCCTTAAATCTACATTAGGTTGCATTTCTGGAAAATTCACCTTTCCTGAGGGCTCTGATTTCAGACTTGGGTTCGAACTTTAAAAGACATTTTTGCCAACTCTATTGTACCGAACGGGGTGAAATATTGATAAAGTGATAAGAATCATGGTCCAAAACGAAATCCGTCATTAAATCTAAATAAAGTTGCATTTCTGAAAAAATCATTTTTCTTTAAGGCAAAATTTTCTTAATTTAGGACTTGGGTTCGAGCCTTAAAAGCCATTTTTTTCGGGCTGTATGGTACGAACGCGGCTGATATTTTGGAATAGTGATAAAAATCATGGTCCAAAACGAAATAAGTCTTTAAATCTGCATAAAGTTGAATTTCTGAAAAAAACATTTTTCTTATAGGCACTAATTTCAGACGTGGGTTCGAGACTTAAAAGCAATTATTTCAGGCTCTATGGTACCAAACGTTCTGAAATTTTGGAATAGTGATAAGAATCATCGTCCAAAACAAAAATCAGTCCTTAAATCTACATTAACTTGCATTTCTGGAAAATTCACCTTTCCTGAGGGCTCTGATTTCAGACTTGGGTTCGAACTTTAAAAGACATTTTTGCCAACTCTATTGTACCGAACGGGGTGAAATATTGATAAAGTGATAAGAATCATGGTCCAAAACGAAATCCGTCATTAAATCTAAATAAAGTTGCATTTCTGAAAAAATCATTTTTCTTTAAGGCAAAATTTTCTTAATTTAGGACTTGGGTTCTAGCCTTAAAAGCCATTTTTTTCGGGCTGTATGGTACGAACGCGGCTGATATTTTGAAATAGTGATAAAAATCATGGTCCAAAACGAAATAAGTCTTTAAATCTGCATAAAGTTGAATTTCTGAAAAAAACATTTTTCTTATAGGCACTAATTTCAGACGTGGGTTCGAGACTTAAAAGCAATTATTTCAGGCTCTATGGTACCAAACGGGCTGATATTTTGGAATAGTGATAAGAATGATGGTACGATACGAAATTAGTCCTTAAATCTGCATAAAGTTGAATTTCTGAAAAAAACATTTTTCTAATAGGCACTAATTTCAGACTTGGGTTCGAGACTTAAAAGCAATTATTTCAGGCTCTATGGTACCAAACGGGTTGAAATTTTGGAATAGTGATAAGAATCATCGTCCAAAACGAAAATCAGTCCTTAAATCTACATTAAGTTGCATTTCTGGAAAATTCACCTTTCCTGAGGGCTCTGATTTCAGACTTGGGTTCGAACTTTAAAAGACATTTTTGGCAACTCTATTGTACCGAAAGGGCTGAAATATTGATATAGTGATAAGAATCATCGTCCAAAACGAAATCCGTCATTAAATCTAAATAAAGTTGAATTTCTGAAAAAAACATTTTTCTTATAGGCACTAATTTCAGACTTGGGTTCGAGACTTAAAAGCAATTATTTCAGGCTCTATGGTACCAAACGTTCTGAAATTTTGGAATAGTAATAAGAATCATCGTCCAAAACGAAAATCAGTCCCTAAATCTACATTAAGTTGCATTTCTGGAAAATTCACCTTTCCTGAGGGCTCTGATTTCAGACTTGGGTTCGAACTTTAAAAGACATTTTTGCCAACTCTATTGTACCGAACGGGCTGAAATATTGAAAGAGTGATAAGAATCATGGTCCAAAGAGAAATCCGTCATTAAATCTAAATAAAGTTGCATTTCTGAAAAAATCATTTTTCTTTAAGGCGAAATTTTCTTAATTTAGGACTTGGGTTCGAGCCTTAAAAGCCATTTTTTTCGGGCTGTATGGTACGAACGTGGCTGATATTTTGGAATAGTGATAAGAATCATGGTCCAAAACGAAATTAGTCTTTAAATCTGCGTAAAGTTGAAATTCTGAAAAAAACATTTTTCTAATAGGCACTAATTTCAGACTTGGGTTCGAGACTTAAAAGCAATTATTTCAGGCTCTATGTTACCAAACGGGTTGAAATTTTGGAATAGTGATAAGAATTATCGTCCAAAACGAAAATCAGTCCTTAAATCTACATTAAGTTGCATTTCTGGAAAATTCACCTTTCCTGAGGGCTCTGATTTCAGACTTGGGTTCGAACTTTAAAAGACATTTTTGCCAACTCTATTGTACCGAACGGGGTGAAATATTGATAAAGTGATAAGAATCATGGTCCAAAACGAAATCCGTCATTAAATCTAAATAAAGTTGCATTTCTGAAAAAATCATTTTTCTTTAAGGCAAAATTTTCTTAATTTAGGACTTGGGTTCGAGCCTTAAAAGCCATTTTTTTCGGGCTGTATGGTACGAACGCGGCTGATATTTTGGAATAGTGATAAAAATCATGGTCCAAAACGAAATAAGTCTTTAAATCTGCATAAAGTTGAATTTCTGAAAAAAACATTTTTCTTATAGGCACTAATTTCAGACTTGGGTTCGAGACTTAAAAGCAATTATTTCAGGCTCTATGGTACCAAACGGGTTGAAATTTTGGAATAGTGATAAGAATCATCGTCCAAAACGAAAATCAGTCCTTAAATCTACATTAAGTTGCATTTCTGGAAAATTCACCTTTCCTGAGGGCTCTGATTTCAGACTTGGGTTCGAACTTTAAAAGACATTTTTGCCAACTCTATTGTACCGAACGGGCTGAAATATTGATAGAGTGATAAGAATCATGGTCCAAAACGAAATCCGTCATTAAATCTAAATAAAGTTGCATTTCTGAAAAAATCATTTTTCTTTAAGGCAAAATTTTCTTAATTTAGGACTTGGGTTCGAGCCTTAAAAGCCATTTTTTTCGGGCTGTATGGTACGAACGCGGCTGATATTTTGGAATAGTGATAAGAATCATGGTCCAAAACGAAATTAGTCTTTAAATCTGCGTAAAGTTGAAATTCTGAAAAAAACATTTTTCTAATAGGCACTAATTTCAGACTTGGGTTCGAGACTTAAAAGCAATTATTTCAGGCTCTATGGTACCAAACGGGTTGAAATTTTGGAATAATGATAAGAATTATCGTCCAAAACGAAAATCAGTCCTTAAATCTACATTAAGTTGCATTTCTGGAAAATTCACCTTTCCTGAGGGCTCTGATTTCAGACTTGGGTTCGAACTTTAAAAGACATTTTTGCCAACTCTATTGTACCGAACGGGGTGAAATATTGATAAAGTGATAAGAATCATGGTCCAAAACGAAATCCGTCATTAAATCTAAATAAAGTTGCATTTCTGAAAAAATCATTTTTCTTTAAGGCAAAATTTTCTTAATTTAGGACTTGGGTTCTAGCCTTAAAAGCCATTTTTTTCGGGCTGTATGGTACTAACGCGGCTGATATTTTGAAATAGTGATAAAAATCATGGTCCAAAACGAAATAAGTCTTTAAATCTGCATAAAGTTGAATTTCTGAAAAAAACATTTTTCTTATAGGCACTAATTTCAGACGTGGGTTCGAGACTTAAAAGCAATTATTTCAGGCTCTATGGTACCAAACGGGCTGATATTTTCGAATAGTGATAAGAATGATGGTACGATACGAAATTAGTCCTTAAATCTGCATTAAGTTGAATTTCTGAAAAAAACATTTTTCTAATAGGCACTAATTTCAGACTTGGGTTCGAGACTTAAAAGCAATTATTTCAGGCTCTATGGTACCAAACGGGTTGAAATTTTGGAATAGTGATAAGAATCATCGTCCAAAACGAAAATCAGTCCTTAAATCTACATTAAGTTGCATTTCTGGAAAATTCACCTTTCCTGAGGGCTCTGATTTCAGACTTGGGTTCGAACTTTAAAAGACATTTTTGCCAACTCTATTGTACCGAACGGGGTGAAATATTCATAAAGTGATAAGAATCATGGTCCAAAACGAAATCCGTCATTAAATCTAAATAAAGTTGCATTTCTGAAAAAATCATTTTTCTTTAAGGCAAAATTTTCTTAATTTAGGACTTGGGTTCGAGCCTTAAAAGCCATTTTTTTCGGGCTGTATGGTACGAACGCGGCTGATATTTTGGAATAGTGATAAAAATCATGGTCCAAAACGAAATAAGTCTTTAAATCTGCATAAAGTTGAATTTCTGAAAAAAACATTTTTCTTATAGGCACTAATTTCAGACGTGGGTTCGAGACTTAAAAGCAATTATTTCAGGCTCTATGGTACCAAACGGGCTGATATTTTGGAATAGTGATAAGAATGATGGTACGATACGAAATTAGTCCTTAAATCTGCATAAAGTTGAATTTCTGAAAAAAACATTTTTCTTATAGGCACTAATTTCAGACTTGGGTTCGAGACTTAAAAGCAATTATTTCAGGCTCTATGGTACCAAACGGGTTGAAATTTTGGAATAGTGATAAGAATCATCGTCCAAAACGAAAATCAGTCCTTAAATCTACATTAAGTTGCATTTCTGGAAAATTCACCTTTCCTGAGGGCTCTGATTTCAGACTTGGGTTCGAACTTTAAAAGACATTTTTGCCAACTCTATTGTACCGAACGGGGTGAAATATTGATAAAGTGATAAGAATCATGGTCCAAAACGAAATCCGTCATTAAATCTAAATAAAGTTGCATTTCTGAAAAAATCATTTTTCTTTAAGGCAAAATTTTCTTAATTTAGGACTTGGGTTCGAGCCTTAAAAGCCATTTTTTTCGGGCTGTATGGTACGAACGCGGCTGATATTTTGGAATAGTGATAAGAATCATGGTCCAAAACGAAATTAGTCTTTAAATCTGCGTAAAGTTGAAATTCTGAAAAAAACATTTTTCTAATAGGCACTAATTTCAGACTTGGGTTCGAGACTTAAAAGCAATTATTTCAGGCTCTATGGTACCAAACGGGTTGAAATTTTGGAATAATGATAAGAATTATCGTCCAAAACGAAAATCAGTCCTTAAATCTACATTAAGTTGCATTTCTGGAAAATTCACCTTTCCTGAGGGCTCTGATTTCAGACTTGGGTTCGAACTTTAAAAGACATTTTTGCCAACTCTATTGTACCGAACGGGGTGAAATATTGATAAAGTGATAAGAATCATGGTCCAAAACGAAATCCGTCATTAAATCTAAATAAAGTTGCATTTCTGAAAAAATCATTTTTCTTTAAGGCAAAATTTTCTTAATTTAGGACTTGGGTTCTAGCCTTAAAAGCCATTTTTTTCGGGCTGTATGGTACTAACGCGGCTGATATTTTGAAATAGTGATAAAAATCATGGTCCAAAACGAAATAAGTCTTTAAATCTGCATAAAGTTGAATTTCTGAAAAAAACATTTTTCTTATAGGCACTAATTTCAGACGTGGGTTCGAGACTTAAAAGCAATTATTTCAGGCTCTATGGTACCAAACGGGCTGATATTTTCGAATAGTGATAAGAATGATGGTACGATACGAAATTAGTCCTTAAATCTGCATTAAGTTGAATTTCTGAAAAAAACATTTTTCTAATAGGCACTAATTTCAGACTTGGGTTCGAGACTTAAAAGCAATTATTTCAGGCTCTATGGTACCAAACGGGTTGAAATTTTGGAATAGTGATAAGAATCATCGTCCAAAACGAAAATCAGTCCTTAAATCTACATTAAGTTGCATTTCTGGAAAATTCACCTTTCCTGAGGGCTCTGATTTCAGACTTGGGTTCGAACTTTAAAAGACATTTTTGCCAACTCTATTGTACCGAACGGGGTGAAATATTCATAAAGTGATAAGAATCATGGTCCAAAACGAAATCCGTCATTAAATCTAAATAAAGTTGCATTTCTGAAAAAATCATTTTTCTTTAAGGCAAAATTTTCTTAATTTAGGACTTGGGTTCGAGCCTTAAAAGCCATTTTTTTCGGGCTGTATGGTACGAACGCGGCTGATATTTTGGAATAGTGATAAAAATCATGGTCCAAAACGAAATAAGTCTTTAAATCTGCATAAAGTTGAATTTCTGAAAAAAACATTTTTCTTATAGGCACTAATTTCAGACGTGGGTTCGAGACTTAAAAGCAATTATTTCAGGCTCTATGGTACCAAACGGGCTGATATTTTGGAATAGTGATAAGAATGATGGTACGATACGAAATTAGTCCTTAAATCTGCATAAAGTTGAATTTCTGAAAAAAACATTTTTCTTATAGGCACTAATTTCAGACTTGGGTTCGAGACTTAAAAGCAATTATTTCAGGCTCTATGGTACCAAACGGGTTGAAATTTTGGAATAGTGATAAGAATCATCGTCCAAAACGAAAATCAGTCCTTAAATCTACATTAAGTTGCATTTCTGGAAAATTCACCTTTCCTGAGGGCTCTGATTTCAGACTTGGGTTCGAACTTTAAAAGACATTTTTGCCAACTCTATTGTACCGAACGGGGTGAAATATTGATAAAGTGATAAGAATCATGGTCCAAAACGAAATCCGTCATTAAATCTAAATAAAGTTGCATTTCTGAAAAAATCATTTTTCTTTAAGGCAAAATTTTCTTAATTTAGGACTTGGGTTCGAGCCTTAAAAGCCATTTTTTTCGGGCTGTATGGTACGAACGCGGCTGATATTTTGGAATAGTGATAAAAATCATGGTCCAAAACGAAATAAGTCTTTAAATCTGCATAAAGTTGAATTTCTGAAAAAAACATTTTTCTTATAGGCACTAATTTCAGACGTGGGTTCGAGACTTAAAAGCAATTATTTCAGGCTCTATGGTACCAAACGTTCTGAAATTTTGGAATAGTGATAAGAATCATCGTCCAAAACAAAAATCAGTCCTTAAATCTACATTAAGTTGCATTTCTGGAAAATTCACCTTTCCTGAGGGCTCTGATTTCAGACTTGGGTTCGAACTTTAAAAGACATTTTTGCCAACTCTATTGTACCGAACTGGGTGAAATATTGATAAAGTGATAAGAATCATGGTCAAAAACGAAATCCATCATTAAATCTAAATAAAGTTGCATTTCTGAAAAAATCATATTTCTTTAAGGAAAAATTTTCTTAATTTAGGACTTGGGTTCTAGCCTTAAAAGCCATTTTTTTCGGGCTGTATGGTACTAACGCGGCTGATATTTTGAAATAGTGATAAAAATCATGGTCCAAAACGAAATAAGTCTTTAAATCTGCATAAAGTTGAATTTCTGAAAAAAACATTTTTCTTATAGGCACTAATTTCAGACGTGGGTTCGAGACTTAAAAGCAATTATTTCAGGCTCTATGGTACCAAACGGGCTGATATTTTCGAATAGTGATAAGAATGATGGTACGATACGAAATTAGTCCTTAAATCTGCATTAAGTTGAATTTCTGAAAAAAACATTTTTCTAATAGGCACTAATTTCAGACTTGGGTTCGAGACTTAAAAGCAATTATTTCAGGCTCTATGGTACCAAACGGGTTGAAATTTTGGAATAGTGATAAGAATCATCGTCCAAAACGAAAATCAGTCCTTAAATCTACATTAAGTTGCATTTCTGGAAAATTCACCTTTCCTGAGGGCTCTGATTTCAGACTTGGGTTCGAACTTTAAAAGACATTTTTGCCAACTCTATTGTACCGAACGGGGTGAAATATTGATAAAGTGATAAGAATCATGGTCCAAAACGAAATCCGTCATTAAATCTAAATAAAGTTGCATTTCTGAAAAAATCATTTTTCTTTAAGGCAAAATTTTCTTAATTTAGGACTTGGGTTCGAGCCTTAAAAGCCATTTTTTTCGGGCTGTATGGTACGAACGCGGCTGATATTTTGGAATAGTGATAAAAATCATGGTCCAAAACGAAATAAGTCTTTAAATCTGCATAAAGTTGAATTTCTGAAAAAAACATTTTTCTTATAGGCACTAATTTCAGACGTGGGTTCGAGACTTAAAAGCAATTATTTCAGGCTCTATGGTACCAAACGGGCTGATATTTTGGAATAGTGATAAGAATGATGGTACGATACGAAATTAGTCCTTAAATCTGCATAAAGTTGAATTTCTGAAAAAAACATTTTTCTTATAGGCACTAATTTCAGACTTGGGTTCGAGACTTAAAAGCAATTATTTCAGGCTCTATGGTACCAAACGGGTTGAAATTTTGGAATAGTGATAAGAATCATCGTCCAAAACGAAAATCAGTCCTTAAATCTACATTAAGTTGCATTTCTGGAAAATTCACCTTTCCTGAGGGCTCTGATTTCAGACTTGGGTTCGAACTTTAAAAGACATTTTTGCCAACTCTATTGTACCGAACGGGCTGAAATATTGATAGAGTGATAAGAATCATGGTCCAAAACGAAATCCGTCATTAAATCTAAATAAAGTTGCATTTCTGAAAAAATCATTTTTCTTTAAGGCAAAATTTTCTTAATTGAGGACTTGGGTTCGAGCCTTAAAAGCCATTTTTTTCGGGCTGTATGGTACGAACGCGGCTGATATTTTGGAATAGTGATAAGAATCATGGTCCAAAACGAAATTAGTCTTTAAATCTGCGTAAAGTTGAAATTCTGAAAAAAACATTTTTCTAATAGGCACTAATTTCAGACTTGGGTTCGAGACTTAAAAGCAATTATTTCAGGCTCTATGGTACCAAACGGGTTGAAATTTTTGAATAATGATAAGAATTATCGTCCAAAACGAAAATCAGTCCTTAAATCTACATTAAGTTGCATTTCTGGAAAATTCACCTTTCCTGAGGGCTCTGATTTCAGACTTGGGTTCGAACTTTAAAAGACATTTTTGCCAACTCTATTGTACCGAACGGGGTGAAATATTGATAAAGTGATAAGAATCATGGTCCAAAACGAAATCCGTCATTAAATCTAAATAAAGTTGCATTTCTGAAAAAATCATTTTTCTTTAAGGCAAAATTTTCTTAATTTAGGACTTGGGTTCGAGCCTTAAAAGCCATTTTTTTCGGGCTGTATGGTACGAACGCGGCTGATATTTTGGAATAGTGATAAAAATCATGGTCCAAAACGAAATAAGTCTTTAAATCTGCATAAAGTTGAATTTCTGAAAAAAACATTTTTCTTATAGGCACTAATTTCAGACGTGGGTTCGAGACTTAAAAGCAATTATTTCAGGCTCTATGGTACCAAACGTTCTGAAATTTTGGAATAGTGATAAGAATCATCGTCCAAAACAAAAATCAGTCCTTAAATCTACATTAAGTTGCATTTCTGGAAAATTCACCTTTCCTGAGGGCTCTGATTTCAGACTTGGGTTCGAACTTTAAAAGACATTTTTGCCAACTCTATTGTACCGAACTGGGTGAAATATTGATAAAGTGATAAGAATCATGGTCAAAAACGAAATCCGTCATTAAATCTAAATAAAGTTGCATTTCTGAAAAAATCATATTTCTTTAAGGAAAAATTTTCTTAATTTAGGACTTGGGTTCTAGCCTTAAAAGCCATTTTTTTCGGGCTGTATGGTACGAACGCGGCTGATATTTTGAAATAGTGATAAAAATCATGGTCCAAAACGAAATAAGTCTTTAAATCTGCATAAAGTTGAATTTCTGAAAAAAACATTTTTCTTATAGGCACTAGTTTCAGACGTGGGTTCGAGACTTAAAAGCAATTATTTCAGGCTCTATGGTACCAAACGGGCTGATATTTTGGAATAGTGATAAGAATGATGGTACGATACGAAATTAGTCCTTAAATCTGCATAAAGTTGAATTTCTGAAAAAAACATTTTTCTAATAGGCACTAATTTCAGACTTGGGTTCGAGACTTAAAAGCAATTATTTCAGGCTCTATGGTACCAAACGGGTTGAAATTTTGGAATAGTGATAAGAATCATCGTCCAAAACGAAAATCAGTCCTTAAATCTACATTAAGTTGCATTTCTGGAAAATTCACCTTTCCTGAAGGCTCTGATTTCAGACTTGGGTTCGAACTTTAAAAGACATTTTTGCAAACTCTATTGTACCGAACGGGCTGAAATATTGAAAGAGTGATAAGAATCATGGTCCAAAGAGAAATCCGTCATTAAATCTAAATAAAGTTGCATTTCTGAAAAAATCATTTTTCTTTAAGGCGAAATTTTCTTAATTTAGGACTTGGGTTCGAGCCTTAAAAGCCATTTTTTTCGGGCTGTATGGTACGAACGCGGCTGATATTTTGGAATAATGATAAGAATCATGGTCCAAAACGAAATTAGTCTTTAAATCTGCGTAAAGTTGAAATTCTGAAAAAAACATTTTTCTAATAGGCACTAATTTCAGACTTGGGTTCGAGACTTAAAAGCAATTATTTCAGGCTCTATGTTACCAAACGGGTTGAAATTTTGGAATAGTGATAAGAATTATCGTCCAAAACGAAAATCAGTCCTTAAATCTACATTAAGTTGCATTTCTGGAAAATTCACCTTTCCACAGGGCTCTGATTTCAGACTTGGGTTCGAACTTTAAAAGACATTTTTGCCAACTCTATTGTACCGAACGGGGTGAAATATTGATAAAGTGATAAGAATCATGGTCCAAAACGAAATCCGTCATTAAATCTAAATAAAGTTGCATTTCTGAAAAAATCATTTTTCTTTAAGGCAAAATTTTCTTAATTTAGGACTTGGGTTCGAGCCTTAAAAGCCATTTTTTTCGGGCTGTATGGTACGAACGCGGCTGATATTTTGGAATAGTGATAAAAATCATGGTCCAAAACGAAATAAGTCTTTAAATCTGCATAAAGTTGAATTTCTGAAAAAAACATTTTTCTTATAGGCACTAATTTCAGACTTGGGTTCGAGACTTAAAAGCAATTATTTCAGGCTCTATGGTACCAAACGGGTTGAAATTTTGGAATAGTGATAAGAATCATCGTCCAAAACGAAAATCAGTCCTTAAATCTACATTAAGTTGCATTTCTGGAAAATTCACCTTTCCTGAGGGCTCTGATTTCAGACTTGGGTTCGAACTTTAAAAGACATTTTTGCCAACTCTATTGTACCGAACGGGCTGAAATATTGATCGAGTGATAAGAATCATGGTCCAAAACGAAATCCGTCATTAAATCTAAATAAAGTTGCATTTCTAAAAAAATCATTTTTCTTTAAGGCAAAATTTTATTAATTTAGGACTTGGGTTCGAGCCTTAAAAGCCATTTTTTTCGTGCTGTATGGTACAAACGCGGCTGATATTTTGGAATAGTGATAAGAATCATGGTCCAAAACGAAATCCGTCATTAAATCTAAATAAAGTTGCATTTCTGAAAAAATCATTTTTCTTTAAGGCAAAATTTTCTTAATTTAGGACTTGGGTTCTAGACTTAAAAGCCATTTTTTTCGGGCTGTATGGTACGAACGCGGCTGATATTTTGAAATAGTGATAAAAATCATGGTCCAAAACGAAATAAGTCTTTAAATCTGCATAAAGTTGAATTTCTGAAAAAAACATTTTTCTTATAGGCACTAATTTCAGACGTGGGTTCGAGACTTAAAAGCAATTATTTCAGGCTCTATGGTACCAAACGGGCTGATATTTTGGAATAGTGATAAGAATGATGGTACGATACGAAATTAGTCCTTAAATCTGCATAAAGTTGAATTTCTGAAAAAAACATTTTTCTAATAGGCACTAATTTCAGACTTGGGTTCGAGACTTAAAAGCAATTATTTCAGGCTCTATGGTACCAAACGGGTTGAAATTTTGGAATAGTGATAAGAATCATCGTCCAAAACGAAAATCAGTCCTTAAATCTACATTAAGTTGCATTTCTGGAAAATTCACCTTTCCTGAGGGCTCTGATTTCAGACTTGGGTTCGAACTTTAAAAGACATTTTTGCCAACTCTATTGTACCGAACGGGCTGAAATATTGATAGAGTGATAAGAATCATGGTCCAAAACGAAATCCGTCATTAAATCTAAATAAAGTTGCATTTCTGAAAAAATCATTTTTCTTTAAGGCAAAATTTTCTTAATTTAGGACTTGGGTTCGAGCCTTAAAAGCCATTTTTTTCGGGCTGTATGATACGAACGCGGCTGATATTTTGGAATAGTGATAAGAATCATGGTCCAAAACGAAATTAGTCTTTAAATCTGCGTAAAGTTGAAATTCTGAAAAAAACATTTTTCTAATAGGCACTAATTTCAGACTTGGGTTCGAGACTTAAAAGCAATTATTTCAGGCTCTATGTTACCAAACGGGCTGATATTTTGGAATAGTGATAAGAATAATGGTACGAAACGAAATTAGTCCTTAAATCTGCATTAAGTTGAATTTCTGAAAAAAACATTTTTCTAATAGGCACTAATTTCAGACTTGGGTTCGAGACTTAAAAGCAATTATTTCAGGCTCTATGGTACCAAACGGGTTGAAATTTTGGAATAGTGATAAGAATCATCGTCCAAAACGAAAATCAGTCCTAAAATCTACATTAAGTTGCATTTCTGGAAAATTCACCTTTCCTGAGGGCTCTGATTTCAGACTTGGGTTCGAACTTTAAAAGACATTTTTGCCAACTCTATTGTACCGAACGGGGTGAAATATTGATAAAGTGATAAGAATCATGGTCCAAAACGAAATCCGTCATTAAATCTAAATAAAGTTGCATTTCTGAAAAAATCATTTTTCTTTAAGGCAAAATTTTCTTAATTTAGGACTTGGGTTCTAGACTTAAAAGCCATTTTTTTCGGGCTGTATGGTACGAACGCGGCTGATATTTTGAAATAGTGATAAAAATCATGGTCCAAAACGAAATAAGTCTTTAAATCTGCATAAAGTTGAATTTCTGAAAAAAACATTTTTCTTATAGGCACTAATTTCAGACGTGGGTTCGAGACTTAAAAGCAATTATTTCAGGCTCTATGGTACCAAACGGGCTGATATTTTGGAATAGTGATAAGAATGATGGTACGATACGAAATTAGTCCTTAAATCTGCATTAAGTTGAATTTCTGAAAAAAACATTTTTCTAATAGGCATTAATTTCAGACTTGGGTTCGAGACTTAAAAGCAATTATTTCAGGCTCTATGGTACCAAACGGGTTGAAATTTTGGAATAGTGATAAGAATCATCGTCCAAAACGAAAATCAGTCCTTAAATCTACATTAAGTTGCATTTCTGGAAAATTCACCTTTCCTGAGGGCTCTGATTTCAGACTTGGGTTCGAACTTTAAAAGACATTTTTGCCAACTCTATTGTACCGAACGGGCTGAAATATTGATATAGTGATAAGAATCATGGTCCAAAACGAAATCCGTCATTAAATCTAAATAAAGTTGCATTTCTGAAAAAATCATTTTTCTTTAAGGCAAAATTTTCTTAATTTAGGACTTGGGTTCGAGCCTTAAAAGCCATTTTTTTCGGGCTGTATGGTACGAACGCGGCTGATATTTTGGAATAGTGATAAAAATCATGGTCCAAAACGAAATAAGTCTTTAAATCTGCATAAAGTTGAATTTCTGAAAAAAACATTTTTCTTATAGGCACTAATTTCAGACGTGGGTTCGAGACTTAAAAGCAATTATTTCAGGCTCTATGGTACCAAACGGGCTGATATTTTGGAATAGTGATAAGAATGATGGTACGATACGAAATTAGTCCTTAAATCTGCATAAAGTTGAATTTCTGAAAAAAACATTTTTCTTATAGGCACTAATTTCAGACTTGGGTTCGAGACTTAAAAGCAATTATTTCAGGCTCTATGGTACCAAACGTTCTGAAATTTTGGAATAGTGATAAGAATCATCGTCCAAAACGAAAATCAGTCCCTAAATCTACATTAAGTTGCATTTCTGGAAAATTCACCTTTCCTGAGGGCTCTGATTTCAGACTTGGGTTCGAACTTTAAAAGACATTTTTGCCAACTCTATTGTACCGAACGGGGTGAAATATTGATAAAGTGATAAGAATCATGGTCCAAAACGAAATCCGTCATTAAATCTAAATAAAGTTGCATTTCTGAAAAAATCATTTTTCTTTAAGGCAAAATTTTCTTAATTTAGGACTTGGGTTCTAGCCTTAAAAGCCATTTTTTTCGGGCTGTATGGTACGAACGCGGCTGATATTTTGAAATAGTGATAAAAATCATGGTCCAAAACGAAATAAGTCTTTAAATCTGCATAAAGTTGAATTTCTGAAAAAAACATTTTTCTTATAGGCACTAATTTCAGACGTGGGTTCGAGACTTAAAAGCAATTATTTCAGGCTCTATGGTACCAAACGGGCTGATATTTTGGAATAGTGATAAGAATGATGGTACGATACGAAATTAGTCCTTAAATCTGCATTAAGTTGAATTTCTGAAAAAAACATTTTTCTTATAGGCACTAATTTCAGACTTGGGTTCGAGACTTAAAAGCAATTATTTCAGGCTCTATGGTACCAAACGTTCTGAAATTTTGGAATAGTGATAAGAATCATCGTCCAAAACGAAAATCAGTCCCTAAATCTACATTAAGTTGCATTTCTGGAAAATTCACCTTTCCTGAGGGCTCTGATTTCAGACTTGGGTTCGAACTTTAAAAGACATTTTTGCCAACTCTATTGTACCGAACGGGCTGAAATATTGATATAGTGATAACAATCATGGTCCAAAACGAAATCCGTCATTAAATCTAAATAAAGTTGCATTTCTGAAAAAATCATTTTTCTTTAAGGCAAAATTTTCTTAATTTAGGACTTGGGTTCGAGCCTTAAAAGCCATTTTTTTCGGGCTGTATGGTACGAACGCGGCTGATATTTTGAAATAGTGATAAAAATCATGGTCCAAAACGAAATAAGTCTTTAAATCTGCATAAAGTTGAATTTCTGAAAAAAACATTTTTCTTATAGGCACTAATTTCAGACGTGAGTTCGAGACTTAAAAGCAATTATTTCAGGCTCTATGGTACCAAACGGGTTGAAATTTTGGAATAGTGATAAGAATCATCGTCCAAAACGAAAATCAGTCCTTAAATCTACATTAAGTTGCATTTCTGGAAAATTCACCTTTCCTGAGGGCTCTGATTTCAGACTTGGGTTCGAACTTTAAAAGACATTTTTGCCAACTCTATTGTACCGAATGGGCTGAAATATTGATTTAGTGATGAGAATCATGGTCCAAAACGAAATCCGTCATTAAATCTAAATAAAGTTGCATTTCTGAAAAAATCATTTTTCTTTAGGGCAAAATTTTCTTAATTAAGGACTTGGGTTCGAGCCATAAAAGCCATTTTTTCAGGCTGTATGGTACGAAATCGGCTGATATTTTGGAATAGTGATAAGAATCATGGTCCAAAACGAAATTAGTCTTTAAATCTGCGTAAAGTTGACTTTCTGAAAAAATAGGCACTAATTTCAAACTTGGGTTCGAGACTTAAAAGTAATTATTTCAGGCTCTATGGTACCAAACGGGCTTATATTTTGGAATAGTGATAAGAATAATGGTACGAAACGAAATCAGTCCTTAAATCTGCATAAAGTTGACTTTCTGAAAAAATAGGCACTAATTTCAAACTTGGGTTCGAGACTTAAAAGTAATTATTTCAGGCTCTATGGTACCAAACGGGTTGAAATTTTGGAATAGTGATAAGAATCATAGTCCGCTACGAAATCAGTCGTAAAATCTGCATTAAGTTGCATTTCTGGAAAAATCATTTTTCTTTAAGGCAAAATTTTCTTAATTTAAGACTTGGGTTCGAGCCTTAAAAGGCATTTTTCAGGCTGTATGGTACTAAACGGGCGGGAATTTTGGAATAGTGATAAGAATCATATTCCAAAACGAAATTTGTCCTTAAATCTTCATAATGTTGGATTTCTGAAAAAAACATTATTCTTATAGGCACTAATTTCAGGCTTGGGGTCGAGACTTAATTAATTTTTTCATGCTCTATGGTTTCAAACGGGCTGAAATTTTAGAATTATGATAAGAATCATGGTCTGAAACGAAATCAGTCGTAAAATCTGCATTTAGTTGCATTTCTGGAAAATTCACCTTTCTTGAGGGCACTGATTTCAGACTTTGGTTCGAACTTTAAAAGACATTTTTGCCAACTCTATTCTACCGAATGGGATGAAATATTGATATAGTGATGAGAATCATGGTCCAAAACGAAATCCGTCCTAAAATCTGCATAAATTTGGAATTATGGAAAAATCATTTTTCTTATAGGCTCTGATTTCAGACTTGGGTTCGAACTTTAAAAGACATTTTTGCCAACTCTATTGTACCGAACGGGCTGAAATATTTATATTGTGATAAGAATCATGGTCCAAAACGAAATCCGTCATTAAATCTAAATAAAGTTGCATTTCCGAAAAAATCATTTTTCTTTAAGGCAAAATTTTCTTAATTTAGGACTTGGGTTCGAGCCTTAAAAGCCATTTTTTTCAGGCTGTATGGTACGAAACGGGCTGATATTTTGGAATAGTGATAAGAATCATGGTCCAAAACGAAATAAGTCTTTAAATCTGCATAAAGTCTAAATACTGAAAAAAACATTTTTCTTATAGGCACTAATTTCAGACTTGGGTTCGAGACTTAAAAGCAATTATTTCAGGCTCTATGGTACCAAACGGGCTGATATTTTGGAATAGTGATAAGAATAATGGTACGAAACGAAATCAGTCCTTAAATCTGCATAAAGTTGACTTTCTGAAAAAATAGGCACTAATTTCAAAAGTGGGTTCGAGACTTAAAAGTAATTATTTCAGGCTCCATGGTCCCAAACGGGTTGAAATTTTGGAATAGTGATAAGAATCATTGTCAGCTACGAAATCAGTCGTAAAATCTGCATTTAGTTGCATTTCTGGAAAAATCATTTTTCTTTAAGGCAAAATTTTCTTAATTTCAGACTTGGGTTCGAGCCTTAAAAGGCATTTTTCAGGCTGTATGGTACTAAACGGGCGGGAATTTTGGAATAGTGATAAGAATCATATTCCAAAACGAAATTAGTCCTTAAATCTTCATAATGTTGGATTTCTGAAAAAAACATTATTCTTATAGGCACTAATTTCAGGCTCGGGGTCGAGACTTAATTAATTTTTTCAGGCTCTATGGTTTCAAACGGGCTGAAATTTTAGAATTGTGATAAGAATTATGGTCTGAAACGAAATCAGTCGTAAAATCTGCATTTAGTTGCATTTCTGGAAAATTCACCTTTCTTGAGGGCACTGATTTCAGACTTTGGTTCGAACTTTAGAAGACATCTTTGCCAACTCTATTCTACCGAATGGAATGAAATATTGATAAAGTGATGAGAATCATGGTCCAAAACGAAATCCGTCCTAAAATCTGCATAAATTTGGAATTATGGAAAAATTATTTTTCTTATAGGCACTAATTTCAGACTTGGGTTCGAGACTTAAAAGGCATTTTTAAGGCTGTATGGTACCAAACGGGCTGAAGTTTGGAATAGTGATAAGAATCATCGTCCAAAACGAAATCAGTCCTTAAATCTACATTAAGTTGCATTTCTGGAAAATTCACCTTTCGTGAGGGCTCTGATTTCAGACTTGGGTTCGAACTTTAAAAGACATTTTTGCCAACTCTATTGTACCGAACGGGCTGAAATATTTATATTGTGATAAGAATCATGGTCCAAAACGAAATCCGTCATTAAATCTAAATAAAGTTGCATTTCCGAAAAAATCATTTTTCTTTAAGGCAAAATTTTCTTAATTTAGGACTTGGGTTCGAGCCTTAAAAGGCATTTTTCAGGCTGTATGGTACTAAACGGGCGGGAATTTTGGAATAGTGATAAGAATAATGGTACGAAACGAAATCAGTCCTTAAATCTGCATAAAGTTGAATTTCTGAAAAAATAGGCACTAATTTCAAACTTGGGTTCGAGACTTAAAAGTAATTATTTCAGGCCCTATGGTACCAAACGGAAAACGAAATAAGTCTTTAAATCTGCATAAAGTCTAATTTCTGAAAAAAACATTTTTCTTATAGGCACTAAGTTCAGACTTGGGTTCGAGACTTAAAAGCAATTATTTCAGGCTCTATGGTACCAAACGGGTTGAAATTTTGGAATAGTGATAAGAATCATAGTCCGCTACGAAATCAGTAGTTAAATCTGCATTAAGTTGCATTTCTGGAAAAATCATTTTTCTTTAAGGCAAATTTTCTTAATTTCAGACTTGGGTTCGAGCCTTAAAAGGCATTTTTCAGGCTGTATGGTACTAAACGGGCGGGAATTTTGGAATAGTGATAAGAATAATGGTACGAAACGAAATCAGTCCTTAAATCTGCATAAAGTTGAATTTCTGAAAAAATAGGCACTAATTTCAAACTTGGGTTCGAGACTTAAAAGTAATTATTTCAGGCTCTATGGTACCAAACGGGTTGAAATTTTGGAATAGTGATAAGAATCATAGTCCGCTACGAAATCAGTCGTAAAATCTAAATTAAGTTGCATTTCTGGAAAAATCATTTTTCTTTAAGGCAAAATTTTCTTAATTTCAGACTTGGGTTCGAGCCTTAAAAGGCATTTTTCAGGCTGTATGGAACTAAAGGGGCGTGTATTTTTGAATAGTGATAAGAATCATATTCCAAAACGAAATTTGTCCTTAAATCTTCATAATGTTGGATTTCTGAAAAAAACATTATTCTTATAGGCACTAATTTCTGGCTTGGGTTCGAGACTTAAGTAATTTTTTCAGGCTCTATGGTTTCAAACGGGCTGAAATTTTTGAATAGTGATAAGAATCATGGTCTGAAACGAAATCAGTCGTAATAGCTGCATTTAGTTGCATTTCTGAAAAATTCACCTTTCTTGAGGGCACTGATTTCAGACTTTGGTTCGAACTTTAAAAGACATTTTTGCCAACTCTATTCTACCGAATGGGATGAAATATTGATATAGTGATGAGAATCATGGTCCAAAACGAAATCCGTCCTAAAATCTGCATAAATTTGGAATTATGGAAAAATCATTTTTTCTTATAGGCACTAATTTCAGACTTGGGTTCGAGACTTAAAAGGCATTTTTCAGGCTGTATGGTACCAAACGGGCTGAAGTTTTGGAATAGTGATAAGAATCATAGTCCGCTACGAAATCAGTCGTAAAATCTGCATTAAGTTGCATTTCTGGAAAAATCATTTTTCTTTAAGGCAAAATTTTCTTAATTTCAGACTTGGGTTCGAGCCTTAAAAGGCATTTTTCAGGCTGTATGGAACTAAAGGGGCGTGTATTTTTGAATAGTGATAAGAATCATATTCCAAAACGAAATTTGTCCTTAAATCTTCATATTGTTGGATTTCTGAAAAAAACATTATTCTTATAGGCACTAATTTCTGGCTTGGGTTCGAGACTTAAGTAATTTTTTCAGGCTCTATGGTTTCAAACGGGCTGAAATTTTTGAATAGTGATAAGAATCATGGTCTGAAACGAAATCAGTCGTAATAGCTGCATTTAGTTGCATTTCTGAAAAATTCACCTTTCTTGAGGGCACTGATTTCAGACTTTGGTTCGAACTTTAAAAGACATTTTTGCCAACTCTATTCTACCGAATGGGATGAAATATTGATATAGTGATGAGAATCATGGTCCAAAACGAAATCCGTCCTAAAATCTGCATAAATTTGGAATTATGGAAAAATCATTTTTTCTTATAGGCACTAATTTCAGACTTGGGTTCGAGACTTAAAAGGCATTTTTCAGGCTGTATGGTACCAAACGGGCTGAAGTTTTGGAATAGTGATAAGAATCATCGTCCAAAACGAAATCAGTCCTTAAATCTACATTAAGTTGCATTTCTGGAAAATTCACCTTTCGTGAGGGCTCTGATTTCAGACTTGGGTTCGAACTTTAAAAGACATTTTTGCCAACTCTATTGTACCGAACGGGCTGAAATATTTATATTGTAATAAGAATCAATGTCCAAAACGAAATCCGTCATTAAATCTAAATAAAGTTGCATTTCCGAAAAAATCATTTTTCTTTAAGGCAAAATTTTCTTAATTTAGGACTTGGGTTCGAGCCTTAAAAGCCATTTTTTTCGGGCTGTATGGTACGAACGCGGCTGATATTTTGAAATAGTGATAAAAATCATGGTCCAAAACGAAATAAGTCTTTAAATCTGCATAAAGTTGAATTTCTGAAAAAAATATTTTTCTTATAGGCACTAATTTCAGACGTGGGTTCGAGACTTAAAAGCAATTATTTCAGGCTCTATGGTACCAAACGGGCTGATATTTTGGAATAGTGATAAGAATGATGGTACGATACGAAATTAGTCCTTAAATCTGCATTAAGTTGAATTTCTGAAAAAAACATTTTTCTAATAGGCACTAATTTCAGACTTGGGTTCGAGACTTAAAAGCAATTATTTCAGGCTCTATGGTACCAAACGGGTTGAAATTTTGGAATAGTGATAAGAATCATTGTCCAAAACGAAAATCAGTCCTTAAATCTACATTAAGTTGCATTTCTGGAAAATTCACCTTTCCTGAGGGCTCTGATTTCAGACTTGGGTTCGAACTTTAAAAGACATTTTTGCCAACTCTATTGTACCGAACGGGCTGAAATATTGATATAGTGATAACAATCATGGTCCAAAACGAAATCCGTCATTAAATCTAAATAAAGTTGCATTTCTGAAAAAATCATTTTTCTTTAAGGCAAAATTTTCTTAATTTAGGACTTGGGTTCGAGCCTTAAAAGCCATTTTTTTCGGGCTGTATGGTACGAACGCGGCTGATATTTTGAAATAGTGATAAAAATCATGGTCCTAAACGAAATAAGTCTTTAAATCTGCATAAAGTTGAATTTCTGAAAAAAACATTTTTCTTATAGGCACTAATTTCAGACGTGAGTTCGAGACTTAAAACCAATTATTTCAGGCTCTATGGTACCAAACGGGCTGATATTTTGGAATAGTGATAAGAATGATGGTACGATACGAAATTAGTCCTTAAATCTGCATTAAGTTGAATTTCTGAAAAAAACATTTTTCTAATAGGCACTAATTTCAGACTTGGGTTCGAGACTTAAAAGCAATTATTTCAGGCTCTATGGTACCAAACGGGTTGAAATTTTGGAATAGTGATAAGAATCATTGTCCAAAACGAAAATCAGTCCTTAAATCTACATTAAGTTGCATTTCTGGAAAATTCACCTTTCCTGAGGGCTCTGATTTCAGACTTGGGTTCGAACTTTAAAAGACATTTTTGCCAACTCTATTGTACCGAACGGGCTGAAATATTGATATAGTGATAACAATCATGGTCCAAAACGAAATCCGTCATTAAATCTAAATAAAGTTGCATTTCTGAAAAAATCATTTTTCTTTAAGGCAAAATTTTCTTAATTTAG
This sequence comes from Hesperophylax magnus, assembly GCA_026573805.1. NCBI lineage: Eukaryota > Metazoa > Arthropoda > Insecta > Trichoptera > Limnephilidae > Hesperophylax > Hesperophylax magnus. Next base: position 5,758,298 of record JAIUSX010000088.1, read on the forward strand.
GACTTGGGTTCGAGCCTTAAAAGCCATTTTTTTCGGGCTGTATGGTACGAACGCGGCTGATATTTTGAAATAGTGATAAAAATCATGGTCCTAAACGAAATAAGTCTTTAAATCTGCATAAAGTTGAATTTCTGAAAAAAACATTTTTCTTATAGGCACTAATTTCAGACGTGAGTTCGAGACTTAAAACCAATTATTTCAGGCTCTATGGTACCAAACGGGCTGATATTTTGGAATAGTGATAAGAATGATGGTACGATACGAAATTAGTCCTTAAATCTGCATTAAGTTGAATTTCTGAAAAAAACATTTTTCTAATAGGCACTAATTTCAGACTTGGGTGCGAGACTTAAAAGCAATTATTTCAGGCTCTATGGTACCAAACGGGTTGAAATTTTGGAATAGTGATAAGAATCATCGTCCAAAACGAAAATCAGTCCTTAAATCTACATTAAGTTGCATTTCTGGAAAATTCACCTTTCCTGAGGGCTCTGATTTCAGACTTGGGTTCGAACTTTAAAAGACATTTTTGCCAACTCTATTGTACCGAATGGGCTGAAATATTGATATAGTGATGAGAATCATGGTCCAAAACGAAATCCGTCATTAAATCTAAATAAAGTTGCATTTCTGAAAAAATCATTTTTCTTTAGGGCAAAATTTTCTTAATTAAGGACTTGGGTTCGAGCCATAAAAGCCATTTTTTCAGGCTGTATGGTACGAAATCGGCTGATATTTTGGAATAGTGATAAGAATCATGGTCCAAAACGAAATTAGTCTTTAAATCTGCGTAAAGTTGACTTTCTGAAAAAATAGGCACTAATTTCAAACTTGGGTTCGAGACTTAAAAGTAATTATTTCAGGCTCTATGGTACCAAACGGGCTTATATTTTGGAATAGTGATAAGAATAATGGTACGAAACGAAATCAGTCCTTAAATCTGCATAAAGTTGACTTTCTGAAAAAATAGGCACTAATTGGATTTCTGAAAAAAACATTATTCTTATAGGCACTAATTTCAGGCTTGGGGTCGAGACTTAATTAATTTTTTCATGCTCTATGGTTTCAAACGGGCTGAAATTTTAGAATTATGATAAGAATCATGGTCTGAAACGAAATCCGTCCTAAAATCTGCATAAATTTGGAATTATGGAAAAATCATTTTTTCTTATAGGCACTAATTTCAGACTTGGGTTCGAGACTTAAAAGGCATTTTTCAGGCTGTATGGTACCAAACGGGCTGAAGTTTTGGAATAGTGATAAGAATCATCGTCCAAAACGAAATCAGTCCTTAAATCTACATTAAGTTGCATTTCTGGAAAATTCACCTTTCGTGAGGGCTCTGATTTCAGACTTGGGTTCGAACTTTAAAAGACATTTTTGCCAACTCTATTGTACCGAACGGGCTGAAATATTTATATTGTGATAAGAATCAATGTCCAAAACGAAATCCGTCATTAAATCTAAATAAAGTTGCATTTCCGAAAAAATCATTTTTCTTTAAGGCAAAATTTTCTTAATTTAGGACTTGGGTTCGAGCCTTAAAAGCCATTTTTTTCGGGCTGTATGGTACGAACGCGGCTGATATTTTGAAATAGTGATAAAAATCATGGTCCAAAACGAAATAAGTCTTTAAATCTGCATAAAGTTGAATTTCTGAAAAAAACATTTTTCTTATAGGCACTAATTTCAGACGTGGGTTCGAGACTTAAAAGCAATTATTTCAGGCTCTATGGTACCAAACGGGCTGATATTTTGGAATAGTGATAAGAATGATGGTACGATACGAAATTAGTCCTTAAATCTGCATTAAGTTGAATTTCTGAAAAAAACATTTTTCTAATAGGCACTAATTTCAGACTTGGGTTCGAGACTTAAAAGCAATTATTTCAGGCTCTATGGTACCAAACGGGTTGAAATTTTGGAATAGTGATAAGAATCATTGTCCAAAACGAAAATCAGTCCTTAAATCTACATTAAGTTGCATTTCTGGAAAATTCACCTTTCCTGAGGGCTCTGATTTCAGACTTGGGTTCGAACTTTAAAAGACATTTTTGCCAACTCTATTGTACCGAACGGGCTGAAATATTGATATAGTGATAACAATCATGGTCCAAAACGAAATCCGTCATTAAATCTAAATAAAGTTGCATTTCTGAAAAAATCATTTTTCTTTAAGGCAAAATTTTCTTAATTTAGGACTTGGGTTCGAGCCTTAAAAGCCATTTTTTTCGGGCTGTATGGTACGAACGCGGCTGATATTTTGAAATAGTGATAAAAATCATGGTCCTAAACGAAATAAGTCTTTAAATCTGCATAAAGTTGAATTTCTGAAAAAAACATTTTTCTTATAGGCACTAATTTCAGACGTGAGTTCGAGACTTAAAACCAATTATTTCAGGCTCTATGGTACCAAACGGGCTGATATTTTGGAATAGTGATAAGAATGATGGTACGATACGAAATTAGTCCTTAAATCTGCATTAAGTTGAATTTCTGAAAAAAACATTTTTCTAATAGGCACTAATTTCAGACTTGGGTGCGAGACTTAAAAGCAATTATTTCAGGCTCTATGGTACCAAACGGGTTGAAATTTTGGAATAGTGATAAGAATCATCGTCCAAAACGAAAATCAGTCCTTAAATCTACATTAAGTTGCATTTCTGGAAAATTCACCTTTCCTGAGGGCTCTGATTTCAGACTTGGGTTCGAACTTTAAAAGACATTTTTGCCAACTCTATTGTACCGAATGGGCTGAAATATTGATATAGTGATGAGAATCATGGTCCAAAACGAAATCCGTCATTAAATCTAAATAAAGTTGCATTTCTGAAAAAATCATTTTTCTTTAGGGCAAAATTTTCTTAATTAAGGACTTGGGTTCGAGGCATAAAAGCCATTTTTTCAGGCTGTATGGTACGAAATCGGCTGATATTTTGGAATAGTGATAAGAATCATGGTCCAAAACGAAATTAGTCTTTAAATCTGCGTAAAGTTGACTTTCTGAAAAAATAGGCACTAATTTCAAACTTGGGTTCGAGACTTAAAAGTAATTATTTCAGGCTCTATGGTACCAAACGGGCTTATATTTTGGAATAGTGATAAGAATAATGGTACGAAACGAAATCAGTCCTTAAATCTGCATAAAGTTGACTTTCTGAAAAAATAGGCACTAATTTCAAACTTGGGTTCGAGACTTAAAAGTAATTATTTCAGGCTCTATGGTACCAAACGGGTTGAAATTTTGGAATAGTGATAAGAATCATAGTCCGCTACGAAATCAGTCGTAAAATCTGTCTTAAGTTGCATTTCTGGAAAAATCATTTTTCTTTAAGGCAAAATTTTCTTAATTTAAGACTTGGGTTCGAGCCTTAAAAGGCATTTTTCAGGCTGTATGGTACTAAACGGGCGGGAATTTTGGAATAGTGATAAGAATCATATTCCAAAACGAAATTTGTCCTTAAATCTTCATAATGTTGGATTTCTGAAAAAAACATTATTCTTATAGGCACTAATTTCAGGCTTGGGGTCGAGACTTAATTAATTTTTTCATGCTCTATGGTTTCAAACGGGCTGAAATTTTAGAATTATGATAAGAATCATGGTCTGAAACGAAATCAGTCGTAAAATCTGCATTTAGTTGCATTTCTGGAAAATTCACCTTTCTTGAGGGCACTGATTTCAGACTTTGGTTCGAACTTTAAAAGACATTTTTGCCAACTCTATTCTACCGAATGGGATGAAATATTGATATAGTGATGAGAATCATGGTCCAAAACGAAATCCGTCCTAAAATCTGCATAAATTTGGAATTATGGAAAAATCATTTTTCTTATAGGCTCTGATTTCAGACTTGGGTTCGAACTTTAAAAGACATTTTTGCCAACTCTATTGTACCGAACGGGCTGAAATATTTATATTGTGATAAGAATCATGGTCCAAAACGAAATCCGTCATTAAATCTAAATAAAGTTGCATTTCCGAAAAAATCATTTTTCTTTAAGGCAAAATTTTCTTAATTTAGGACTTGGGTTCGAGCCTTAAAAGCCATTTTTTTCAGGCTGTATGGTACGAAACGGGCTGATATTTTAGAATAGTGATAAGAATCATGGTCCAAAACGAAATAAGTCTTTAAATCTGCATAAAGTCTAAATACTGAAAAAAACATTTTTCTTATAGGCACTAATTTCAGACTTGGGTTCGAGACTTAAAAGCAATTATTTCAGGCTCTATGGTACCAAACGGGTTGAAATTTTGGAATAGTGATAAGAATCATTGTCCAAAACGAAAATCAGTCCTTAAATCTACATTAAGTTGCATTTCTGGAAAATTCACCTTTCCTGAGGGCTCTGATTTCTGACTTGGGTTCGAACTTTAAAAGACATTTTTGCCAACTCTATTGTACCGAACGGGCTGAAATATTGATATAGTGATAACAATCATGGTCCAAAACGAAATCCGTCATTAAATCTAAATAAAGTTGCATTTCTGAAAAAATCATTTTTCTTTAAGGCAAAATTTTCTTAATTTAGGACTTGGGTTCGAGCCTTAAAAGCCATTTTTTTCGGGCTGTATGGTACGAACGCGGCTGATATTTTGAAATAGTGATAAAAATCATGGTCCTAAACGAAATAAGTCTTTAAATCTGCATAAAGTTGAATTTCTGAAAAAAACATTTTTCTTATAGGCACTAATTTCAGACGTGAGTTCGAGACTTAAAACCAATTATTTCAGGCTCTATGGTACCAAACGGGCTGATATTTTGGAATAGTGATAAGAATGATGGTACGATACGAAATTAGTCCTTAAATCTGCATTAAGTTGAATTTCTGAAAAAAACATTTTTCTAATAGGCACTAATTTCAGACTTGGGTGCGAGACTTAAAAGCAATTATTTCAGGCTCTATGGTACCAAACGGGTTGAAATTTTGGAATAGTGATAAGAATCATCGTCCAAAACGAAAATCAGTCCTTAAATCTACATTAAGTTGCATTTCTGGAAAATTCACCTTTCCTGAGGGCTCTGATTTCAGACTTGGGTTCGAACTTTAAAAGACATTTTTGCCAACTCTATTGTACCGAATGGGCTGAAATATTGATATAGTGATGAGAATCATGGTCCAAAACGAAATCCGTCATTAAATCTAAATAAAGTTGCATTTCTGAAAAAATCATTTTTCTTTAGGGCAAAATTTTCTTAATTAAGGACTTGGGTTCGAGGCATAAAAGCCATTTTTTCAGGCTGTATGGTACGAAATCGGCTGATATTTTGGAATAGTGATAAGAATCATGGTCCAAAACGAAATTAGTCTTTAAATCTGCGTAAAGTTGACTTTCTGAAAAAATAGGCACTAATTTCAAACTTGGGTTCGAGACTTAAAAGTAATTATTTCAGGCTCTATGGTACCAAACGGGCTTATATTTTGGAATAGTGATAAGAATAATGGTACGAAACGAAATCAGTCCTTAAATCTGCATAAAGTTGACTTTCTGAAAAAATAGGCACTAATTTCAAACTTGGGTTCGAGACTTAAAAGTAATTATTTCAGGCTCTATGGTACCAAACGGGTTGAAATTTTGGAATAGTGATAAGAATCATAGTCCGCTACGAAATCAGTCGTAAAATCTGTCTTAAGTTGCATTTCTGGAAAAATCATTTTTCTTTAAGGCAAAATTTTCTTAATTTAAGACTTGGGTTCGAGCCTTAAAAGGCATTTTTCAGGCTGTATGGTACTAAACGGGCGGGAATTTTGGAATAGTGATAAGAATCATATTCCAAAACGAAATTTGTCCTTAAATCTTCATAATGTTGGATTTCTGAAAAAAACATTATTCTTATAGGCACTAATTTCAGGCTTGGGGTCGAGACTTAATTAATTTTTTCATGCTCTATGGTTTCAAACGGGCTGAAATTTTAGAATTATGATAAGAATCATGGTCTGAAACGAAATCAGTCGTAAAATCTGCATTTAGTTGCATTTCTGGAAAATTCACCTTTCTTGAGGGCACTGATTTCAGACTTTGGTTCGAACTTTAAAAGACATTTTTGCCAACTCTATTCTACCGAATGGGATGAAATATTGATATAGTGATGAGAATCATGGTCCAAAACGAAATCCGTCCTAAAATCTGCATAAATTTGGAATTATGGAAAAATCATTTTTCTTATAGGCTCTGATTTCAGACTTGGGTTCGAACTTTAAAAGACATTTTTGCCAACTCTATTGTACCGAACGGGCTGAAATATTTATATTGTGATAAGAATCATGGTCCAAAACGAAATCCGTCATTAAATCTAAATAAAGTTGCATTTCCGAAAAAATCATTTTTCTTTAAGGCAAAATTTTCTTAATTTAGGACTTGGGTTCGAGCCTTAAAAGCCATTTTTTTCAGGCTGTATGGTACGAAACGGGCTGATATTTTAGAATAGTGATAAGAATCATGGTCCAAAACGAAATAAGTCTTTAAATCTGCATAAAGTCTAAATACTGAAAAAAACATTTTTCTTATAGGCACTAATTTCAGACTTGGGTTCGAGACTTAAAAGCAATTATTTCAGGCTCTATGGTACCAAACGGGCTGATATTTTGGAATAGTGATAAGAATAATGGTACGAAACGAAATCAGTCCTTAAATCTGCATAAAGTTGACTTTCTGAAAAAATAGGCACTAATTTCAAAAGTGGGTTCGAGACTTAAAAGTAATTATTTCAGGCTCCATGGTCCCAAACGGGTTGAAATTTTGGAATAGTGATAAGAATCATTGTCAGCTACGAAATCAGTCGTAAAATCTGCATTTAGTTGCATTTCTGGAAAAATCATTTTTCTTTAAGGCAAAATTTTCTTAATTTCAGACTTGGGTTCGAGCCTTAAAAGGCATTTTTCAGGCTGTATGGTACTAAACGGGCGGGAATTTTGGAATAGTGATAAGAATCATATTCCAAAACGAAATTAGTCCTTAAATCTTCATAATGTTGGATTTCTGAAAAAAACATTATTCTTATAGGCACTAATTTCAGGCTCGGGGTCGAGACTTAATTAATTTTTTCAGGCTCTATGGTTTCAAACGGGCTGAAATTTTAGAATTGTGATAAGAATTATGGTCTGAAACGAAATCAGTCGTAAAATCTGCATTTAGTTGCATTTCTGGAAAATTCACCTTTCTTGAGGGCACTGATTTCAGACTTTGGTTCGAACTTTAGAAGACATCTTTGCCAACTCTATTCTACCGAATGGAATAAAATATTGATAAAGTGATGAGAATCATGGTCCAAAACGAAATCCGTCCTAAAATCTGCATAAATTTGGAATTATGGAAAAATTATTTTTCTTATAGGCACTAATTTCAGACTTGGGTTCGAGACTTAAGAGGCATTTTTAAGGCTGTATGGTACCAAACGGGCTGAAGTTTGGAATAGTGATAAGAATCATCGTCCAAAACGAAATCAGTCCTTAAATCTACATTAAGTTGCATTTCTGGAAAATTCACCTTTCGTGAGGGCTCTGATTTCAGACTTGGGTTCGAACTTTAAAAGACATTTTTGCCAACTCTATTGTACCGAACGGGCTGAAATATTTATATTGTGATAAGAATCATGGTCCAAAACGAAATCCGTCATTAAATCTAAATAAAGTTGCATTTCCGAAAAAATCATTTTTCTTTAAGGCAAAATTTTCTTAATTTAGGACTTGGGTTCGAGCCTTAAAAGGCATTTTTCAGGCTGTATGGTACTAAACGGGCGGGAATTTTGGAATAGTGATAAGAATAATGGTACGAAACGAAATCAGTCCTTAAATCTGCATAAAGTTGAATTTCTGAAAAAATAGGCACTAATTTCAAACTTGGGTTCGAGACTTAAAAGAAATTATTTCAGGCCCTATGGTACCAAACGGAAAACGAAATAAGTCTTTAAATCTGCATAAAGTCTAATTTCTGAAAAAAACATTTTTCTTATAGGCACTAAGTTCAGACTTGGGTTCGAGACTTAAAAGCAATTATTTCAGGCTCTATGGTACCAAACGGGTTGAAATTTTGGAATAGTGATAAGAATCATAGTCCGCTACGAAATCAGTAGTTAAATCTGCATTAAGTTGCATTTCTGGAAAAATCATTTTTCTTTAAGGCAAATTTTCTTAATTTCAGACTTGGGTTCGAGCCTTAAAAGGCATTTTTCAGGCTGTATGGTACTAAACGGGCGGGAATTTTGGAATAGTGATAAGAATAATGGTACGAAACGAAATCAGTCCTTAAATCTGCATAAAGTTGAATTTCTGAAAAAATAGGCACTAATTTCACACTTGGGTTCGAGACTTAAAAGTAATTATTTCAGGCTCTATGGTACCAAACGGGTTGAAATTTTGGAATAGTGATAAGAATCATAGTCCGCTACGAAATCAGTCGTAAAATCTGCATTAAGTTGCATTTCTGGAAAAATCATTATTCTTTAAGGCAAAATTTTCTTAATTTCAGACTTGGGTTCGAGCCTTAAAAGGCATTTTTCAGGCTGTATGTAACTAAAGGGGCGTGTATTTTTGAATAGTGATAAGAATCATATTCCAAAACGAAATTTGTCCTTAAATCTTCATAATGTTGGATTTCTGAAAAAAACATTATTCTTATAGGCACTAATTTCTGGCTTGGGTTCGAGACTTAAGTAATTTTTTCAGGCTCTATGGTTTCAAACGGGCTGAAATTTTTGAATAGTGATAAGAATCATGGTCTGAAACGAAATCAGTCGTAATAGCTGCATTTAGTTGCATTTCTGAAAAATTCACCTTTCTTGAGGGCACTGATTTCAGACTTTGGTTCGAACTTTAAAAGACATTTTTGCCAACTCTATTCTACCGAATGGGATGAAATATTGATATAGTGATGAGAATCATGGTCCAAAACGAAATCCGTCATTAAATCTAAATAAAGTTGCATCTCCGAAAAAATCATTTTTCTTTAAGGCAAAATTTTCTTAATTTAGGACTTGGGTTCGAGCCTTAAAAGCCATTTTTTTCAGGCTGTATGGTACGAAACGGGCTGATATTTTGGAATAGTGATAAGAATCATGGTCCAAAACGAAATAAGTCTTTAAATCTGCATAAAGTCTAAATACTGAAAAAAACATTTTTCTTATAGGCACTAATTTCAGACTTGGGTTCGAGACTTAAAAGCAATTATTTCAGGCTCTATGGTACCAAACGGGCTGATATTTTGGAATAGTGATAAGAATAATGGTACGAAACGAAATCAGTCCTTAAATCTGCATAAAGTTGACTTTCTGAAAAAATAGGCACTAATTTCAAAAGTGGGTTCGAGACTTAAAAGTAATTATTTCAGGCTCCATGGTCCCAAACGGGTTGAAATTTTGAATAGTGATAAGAATCATTGTCAGCTACGAAATCAGTCGTAAAATCTGCATTTAGTTGCATTTCTGGAAAAATCATTTTTCTTTAAGGCAAAATTTTCTTAATTTCAGACTTGGGTTCGAGCCTTAAAAGGCATTTTTCAGGCTGTATGGTACTAAACGGGCGGGAATTTTGGAATAGTGATAAGAATCATATTCCAAAACGAAATTAGTCCTTAAATCTTCATAATGTTGGATTTCTGAAAAAAACATTATTCTTATAGGCACTAATTTCAGGCTCGGGGTCGAGACTTAATTAATTTTTTCAGGCTCTATGGTTTCAAACGGGCTGAAATTTTAGAATTGTGATAAGAATTATGGTCTGAAACGAAATCAGTCGTAAAATCTGCATTTAGTTGCATTTCTGGAAAATTCACCTTTCTTGAGGGCACTGATTTCAGACTTTGGTTCGAACTTTAGAAGACATCTTTGCCAACTCTATTCTACCGAATGGAATGAAATATTGATAAAGTGATGAGAATCATGGTCCAAAACGAAATCCGTCCTAAAATCTGCATAAATTTGGAATTATGGAAAAATTATTTTTCTTATAGGCACTAATTTCAGACTTGGGTTCGAGACTTAAAAGGCATTTTTAAGGCTGTATGGTATCAAACGGGCTGAAGTTTGGAATAGTGATAAGAATCATCGTCCAAAACGAAATCAGTCCTTAAATCTACATTAAGTTGCATTTCTGGAAAATTCACCTTTCGTGAGGGCTCTGATTTCAGACTTGGGTTCGAACTTTAAAAGACATTTTTGCCAACTCTATTGTACCGAACGGGCTGAAATATTTATATTGTGATAAGAATCATGGTCCAAAACGAAATCCGTCATTAAATCTAAATAAAGTTGCATTTCCGAAAAAATCATTTTTCTTTAAGGCAAAATTTTCTTAATTTAGGACTTGGGTTCGAGCCTTAAAAGGCATTTTTCAGGCTGTATGGTACTAAACGGGCGGGAATTTTGGAATAGTGATAAGAATAATGGTACGAAACGAAATCAGTCCTTAAATCTGCATAAAGTTGAATTTCTGAAAAAATAGGCACTAATTTCAAACTTGGGTTCGAGACTTAAAAGTAATTATTTCAGGCCCTATGGTACCAAACGGAAAACGAAATAAGTCTTTAAATCTGCATAAAGTCTAATTTCTGAAAAAAACATTTTTCTAATAGGCACTAATTTCAGACATGGGTTCGAGACTTAAAAGCAATTATTTCAGGCTCTATGGTACCAAACGGGTTGAAATTTTGGAATAGTGATAAGAATCATCGTCCAAAACGAAAATCAGTCGTAAAATCTGCATTTAGTTGCATTTCTGGAAAATTCACCTTTCTTGAGGGCACTGATTTCAGACTTTGGTTCGAACTTTAAAAGACATTTTTGCCAACTCTATTCTACCGAATGGAATGAAATATTGATATAGTGATGAGAATCATGGTCCAAAACGAAATCCGTCCTAAAATCTGCATAAATTTGGAATTATGGAAAAATCATTTTTCTTATAGGCACTAATTTCAAACTTGGGTTCGAGACTTAAAAGGCATTTTTCAGGCTGTATGGTACCAAACGGGCTGAAGTTTTGGAATAGTGATAAGAATCATCGTCCAAAACGAAATCAGTCCTTAAATCTACATTAAGTTGCATTTCTGGAAAATTCACCTTTCGTGAGGGCTCTGATTTCAGACTTGGGTTCGAACTTTAAAAGACATTTTTGCCAACTCTGTTGTACCGAACGGGCTGAAATATTTATATTGTGATAAGAATCATGGTCCAAAACGAAATCCGTCATTAAATCTAAATAAAGTTGCATTTCCGAAAAAATCATTTTTCTTTAAGGCAAAATTTTCTTAATTTAGGACTTGGGTTCGAGCCTTAAAAGGCATTTTTCAGGCTGTATGGTACTAAACGGGCGGGAATTTTGGAATAGTGATAAGAATAATGGTACGAAACGAAATCAGTCCTTAAATCTGCATAAAGTTGAATTTCTGAAAAAATAGGCACTAATTTCAAACTTGGGTTCGAGACTTAAAAGTAATTATTTCAGGCTCTATGGTACCAAACGGAAAACGAAATAAGTCTTTAAATCTGCATAAAGTCTAATTTCTGAAAAAAACATTTTTCTTATAGGCACTAATTTCAGACTTGGGTTCGAGACTTAAAGGCAATTATTTCAGGCTCTATGGTACCAAACGAGTTGAAATTTTGGAATAGTGATAAGAATCATATTCCGCTACGAAATCAGTAGTTTAATCTGCATTAAGTTGCATTTCTGGAAAAATCATTTTTCTTTAAGGCAAATTTTCTTAATTTCAGACTTTGGTTCGAGCCTTAAAAGGCATTTTTCAGGCTGTATGGTACTAAACGGGCGGGAATTTTGGAATAGTGATAAGAATAATGGTACGAAACGAAATCAGTCCTTAAATCTGCATAAAGTTGAATTTCTGAAAAAATAGGCACTAATTTCAAACTTGGGTTCGAGACTTAAAAGTAATTATTTCAGGCTCTATGGTACCAAACGGGTTGAAATTTTCAAATAGTGATAAGAATCATAGTCGGCTACGAAATCAGTCGTAAAATCTGCATTAAGTTGCATTTCTGGAAAAATCATTTTTCTTTAAGGCAAAATTTTCTTAATTTCAGACTTGGGTTCGAGCCTTAAAAGGCATTTTTCAGGCTGTATGGTACTAAACGGGCGGGAATTTTGGAATAGTGATAAGAATCATATTCCACAACGAAATTAGTCCTTAAATCTTCATAATGTTGGATTTCTGAAAAAAACATTATTCTTATAGGCACTAATTTCAGGCTTGGGGTCGAGACTTAATTAATTTTTTCAGGCTCTATGGTTTCAAACGGGCTGAAATTTTAGAATTGTGATAAGAATCATGGTCTGAAACGAAATCAGTCGTAAAATCTGCATTTAGTTGCATTTCTGGAAAATTCACCTTTCTTGAGGGCACTGATTTCAGACTTTGGTTCGAACTTTAAAAGACATCTTTGCCAACTCTATTCTACCGAATGGAATGAAATATTGATATAGTGATGAGAATCATGGTCCAAAACGAAATCCGTCCTAAAATCTGCATAAATTTGGAATTATGGAAAAATTATTTTTCTTATAGGCACTAATTTCAGACTTGGGTTCGAGACTTAAAAGGCATTTTTCAGGCTGTATGGTACCAAACGGGCTGAAGTTTTGGAATAGTGATAAGAATCATCGTCCAAAACGAAATCAGTCCTTAAATCTACATTAAGTTGCATTTCTGGAAAATTCACCTTTCGTGAGGGCTCTGATTTCAGACTTGGGTTCGAACTTTAAAAGACATTTTTGCCAACTCTATTGTACCGAACGGGCTGAAATATTTATATTGTGATAAGAATCATGGTCCAAAACGAAATCCGTCATTAAATCTAAATAAAGTTGCATTTCCGAAAAAATCATTTTTCTTTAAGGCAAAATTTTCTTAATTTAGGACTTGGGTTCGAGCCTTAAAAGGCATTTTTCAGGCTGTATGGTACTAAACGGGCGGGAATTTTGGAATAGTGATAAGAATAATGGTACGAAACGAAATCAGTCCTTAAATCTGCATAAAGTTGAATTTCTGAAAAAATAGGCACTAATTTCAAACTTGGGTTCGAGACTTAAAAGTAATTATTTCAGGCTCTATGGTACCAAACGGAAAACGAAATAAGTCTTTAAATCTGCATAAAGTCTAATTTCTCAAAAAAACATTTTTCTTATAGGCACTAATTTCAGACTTGGGTTCGAGACTTAAAAGCAATTATTTCAGGCTCTATGGTACCAAACGGGTTGAAATTTTGGAATAGTGATAAGAATCATAGTCCGCTACGAAATCAGTAGTTAAATCTGCATTAAGTTGCATTTCTGGAAAAATCATTTTTCTTTAAGGCAAATTTTCTTAATTTCAGACTTGGGTTCGAGCCTTAAAAGGCATTTTTCAGGCTGTATGGTACTAAACGGGCGGGAATTTTGGAATAGTGATAAGAATAATGGTACGAAACGAAATCAGTCCTTAAATCTGCATAAAGTTGAATTTCTGAAAAAATAGGCACTAATTTCAAACTTGGGTTCGAGACTTAAAAGTAATTATTTCAGGCTCTATGGTACCAAACGGGTTGAAATTTTGGAATAGTGATAAGAATCATAGTCCGCTACGAAATCAGTCGTAAAATCTGCATTAAGTTGCATTTCTGGAAAAATCATTTTTCTTTAAGGCAAAATTTTCTTAATTTCAGACTTGGGTTCGAGCCTTAAAAGGCATTTTTCAGGCTGTATGGAACTAAAGGGGCGTGTATTTTTGAATAGTGATAAGAATCATATTCCAAAACGAAATTTGTCCTTAAATCTTCATAATGTTGGATTTCTGAAAAAAACATTATTCTTATAGGCACTAATTTCTGGCTTGGGTTCGAGACTTAAGTAATTTTTTCAGGCTCTATGGTTTCAAACGGGCTGAAATTTTTGAATAGTGATAAGAATCATGGTCTGAAACGAAATCAGTCGTAATAGCTGCATTTAGTTGCATTTCTGAAAAATTCACCTTTCTTGAGGGCACTGATTTCAGACTTTGGTTCGAACTTTAAAAGACATTTTTGCCAACTCTATTCTACCGAATGGGATGAAATATTGATATAGTGATGAGAATCATGGTCCAAAACGAAATCCGTCATTAAATCTAAATAAAGTTGCATTTCCGAAAAAATCATTTTTCTTTAAGGCAAAATTTTCTTAATTTCAGACTTGGGTTCGAACTTTAAAAGACATTTTTGCCAACTCTATTGTACCGAACGGGCTGAAATATTTATATTGTGATAAGAATCATGGTCAAAACGAAATCCGTCATTAAATCTAAATAAAGTTGCATTTCCGAAAAAATCATTTTTCTTTAAGGCAAAATTTTCTTAATTTCAGACTTGGGTTCGAGCCTTAAAAGGCATTTTTCAGGCTGTATGGTACTAAACGGGCGGGAATTTTGGAATAGTGATAAGAATCATATTCCAAAACGAAATTAGTCCTTAAATCTTCATAATGTTGGATTTCTGAAAAAAACATTATTCTTATAGGCACTAATTTCAGGCTCGGGGTCGAGACTTAATTAATTTTTTCAGGCTCTATGGTTTCAAACGGGCTGAAATTTTAGAATTGTGATAAGAATCATGGTCTGAAACGAAATCATTCGTAAAATCTGCATTTAGTTGCATTTCTGGAAAATTCACCTTTCTTGAGGGCACTGATTTCAGACTTTGGTTCGAACTTTAGAAGACATCTTTGCCAACTCTATTCTACCGAATGGAATGAAATATTGATAAAGTGATGAGAATCATGGTCCAAAACGAAATCCGTCCTAAAATCTGCATAAATTTGGAATTATGGAAAAATTATTTTTCTTATAGGCACTAATTTCAGACTTGGGTTCGAGACTTAAAAGGCATTTTTAAGGCTGTATGGTACCAAACGGGCTGAAGTTTGGAATAGTGATAAGAATCATCGTCCAAAACGAAATCAGTCCTTAAATCTACATTAAGTTGCATTTCTGGAAAATTCACCTTTCGTGAGGGCTCTGATTTCAGACTTGGGTTCGAACTTTAAAAGACATTTTTGCCAACTCTATTGTACCGAACGGGCTGAAATATTTATATTGTGATAAGAATCATGGTCCAAAACGAAATCCGTCATTAAATCTAAATAAAGTTGCATTTCCGAAAAAATCATTTTTCTTTAAGGCAAAATTTTCTTAATTTAGGACTTGGGTTCGAGCCTTAAAAGCCATTTTTTTCAGGCTGTATGGTACGAAACCGGCTGATATTTTGGAATAGTGATAAGAATCATGGTCCAAAACGAAATAAGTCTTTAAATCTGCATAAAGTCTAATTTCTGAAAAAAACATTTTTCTTATAGGCACTAATTTCAGACGTGAGTTCGAGAATTAAAACCAATTATTTCAGGCTCTATGGTACCAAACGGGCTGATATTTTGGAATAGTGATAAGAATGATGGTACGATACGAAATTAGTCCTTAAATCTGCATAAAGTCTAATTTCTGAAAAAAACATTTTTCTAATAGGCACTAATTTCAGACATGGGTTCGAGACTTAAAAGCAATTATTTCAGGCTCTATGGTACCAAACGGGTTGAAATTTTGGAATAGTGATAAGAATCATCGTCCAAAACGAAAATCAGTCGTAAAATCTGCATTTAGTTGCATTTCTGGAAAATTCACCTTTCTTGAGGGCACTGATTTCAGACTTTGGTTCGAACTTTAAAAGACATTTTTGCCAACTCTATTCTACCGAATGGAATGAAATATTGATATAGTGATGAGAATCATGGTCCAAAACGAAATCCGTCCTAAAATCTGCATAAATTTGGAATTATGGAAAAATCATTTTTCTTATAGGCACTAATTTCAAACTTGGGTTCGAGACTTAAAAGGCATTTTTCAGGCTGTATGGTACCAAACGGGCTGAAGTTTTGGAATAGTGATAAGAATCATCGTCCAAAACGAAATCAGTCCTTAAATCTACATTAAGTTGCATTTCTGGAAAATTCACCTTTCGTGAGGGCTCTGATTTCAGACTTGGGTTCGAACTTTAAAAGACATTTTTGCCAACTCTGTTGTACCGAACGGGCTGAAATATTTATATTGTGATAAGAATCATGGTCCAAAACGAAATCCGTCATTAAATCTAAATAAAGTTGCATTTCCGAAAAAATCATTTTTCTTTAAGGCAAAATTTTCTTAATTTAGGACTTGGGTTCGAGCCTTAAAAGGCATTTTTCAGGCTGTATGGTACTAAACGGGCGGGAATTTTGGAATAGTGATAAGAATAATGGTACGAAACGAAATCAGTCCTTAAATCTGCATAAAGTTGAATTTCTGAAAAAATAGGCACTAATTTCAAACTTGGGTTCGAGACTTAAAAGTAATTATTTCAGGCTCTATGGTACCAAACGGAAAACGAAATAAGTCTTTAAATCTGCATAAAGTCTAATTTCTGAAAAAAACATTTTTCTTATAGGCACTAATTTCAGACTTGGGTTCGAGACTTAAAGGCAATTATTTCAGGCTCTATGGTACCAAACGAGTTGAAATTTTGGAATAGTGATAAGAATCATATTCCGCTACGAAATCAGTAGTTTAATCTGCATTAAGTTGCATTTCTGGAAAAATCATTTTTCTTTAAGGCAAATTTTCTTAATTTCAGACTTTGGTTCGAGCCTTAAAAGGCATTTTTCAGGCTGTATGGTACTAAACGGGCGGGAATTTTGGAATAGTGATAAGAATAATGGTACGAAACGAAATCAGTCCTTAAATCTGCATAAAGTTGAATTTCTGAAAAAATAGGCACTAATTTCAAACTTGGGTTCGAGACTTAAAAGTAATTATTTCAGGCTCTATGGTACCAAACGGGTTGAAATTTTCAAATAGTGATAAGAATCATAGTCGGCTACGAAATCAGTCGTAAAATCTGCATTAAGTTGCATTTCTGGAAAAATCATTTTTCTTTAAGGCAAAATTTTCTTAATTTCAGACTTGGGTTCGAGCCTTAAAAGGCATTTTTCAGGCTGTATGGTACTAAACGGGCGGGAATTTTGGAATAGTGATAAGAATCATATTCCACAACGAAATTAGTCCTTAAATCTTCATAATGTTGGATTTCTGAAAAAAACATTATTCTTATAGGCACTAATTTCAGGCTTGGGGTCGAGACTTAATTAATTTTTTCAGGCTCTATGGTTTCAAACGGGCTGAAATTTTAGAATTGTGATAAGAATCATGGTCTGAAACGAAATCAGTCGTAAAATCTGCATTTAGTTGCATTTCTGGAAAATTCACCTTTCTTGAGGGCACTGATTTCAGACTTTGGTTCGAACTTTAAAAGACATCTTTGCCAACTCTATTCTACCGAATGGAATGAAATATTGATATAGTGATGAGAATCATGGTCCAAAACGAAATCCGTCCTAAAATCTGCATAAATTTGGAATTATGGAAAAATTATTTTTCTTATAGGCACTAATTTCAGACTTGGGTTCGAGACTTAAAAGGCATTTTTCAGGCTGTATGGTACCAAACGGGCTGAAGTTTTGGAATAGTGATAAGAATCATCGTCCAAAACGAAATCAGTCCTTAAATCTACATTAAGTTGCATTTCTGGAAAATTCACCTTTCGTGAGGGCTCTGATTTCAGACTTGGGTTCGAACTTTAAAAGACATTTTTGCCAACTCTATTGTACCGAACGGGCTGAAATATTTATATTGTGATAAGAATCATGGTCCAAAACGAAATCCGTCATTAAATCTAAATAAAGTTGCATTTCCGAAAAAATCATTTTTCTTTAAGGCAAAATTTTCTTAATTTAGGACTTGGGTTCGAGCCTTAAAAGGCATTTTTCAGGCTGTATGGTACTAAACGGGCGGGAATTTTGGAATAGTGATAAGAATAATGGTACGAAACGAAATCAGTCCTTAAATCTGCATAAAGTTGAATTTCTGAAAAAATAGGCACTAATTTCAAACTTGGGTTCGAGACTTAAAAGTAATTATTTCAGGCTCTATGGTACCAAACGGAAAACGAAATAAGTCTTTAAATCTGCATAAAGTCTAATTTCTCAAAAAAACATTTTTCTTATAGGCACTAATTTCAGACTTGGGTTCGAGACTTAAAAGCAATTATTTCAGGCTCTATGGTACCAAACGGGTTGAAATTTTGGAATAGTGATAAGAATCATAGTCCGCTACGAAATCAGTAGTTAAATCTGCATTAAGTTGCATTTCTGGAAAAATCATTTTTCTTTAAGGCAAATTTTCTTAATTTCAGACTTGGGTTCGAGCCTTAAAAGGCATTTTTCAGGCTGTATGGTACTAAACGGGCGGGAATTTTGGAATAGTGATAAGAATAATGGTACGAAACGAAATCAGTCCTTAAATCTGCATAAAGTTGAATTTCTGAAAAAATAGGCACTAATTTCAAACTTGGGTTCGAGACTTAAAAGTAATTATTTCAGGCTCTATGGTACCAAACGGGTTGAAATTTTGGAATAGTGATAAGAATCATAGTCCGCTACGAAATCAGTCGTAAAATCTGCATTAAGTTGCATTTCTGGAAAAATCATTTTTCTTTAAGGCAAAATTTTCTTAATTTCAGACTTGGGTTCGAGCCTTAAAAGGCATTTTTCAGGCTGTATGGAACTAAAGGGGCGTGAATTTTGGAATAGTGATAAGAATCATATTCCAAAACGAAATTTGTCCTTAAATCTTCATAATGTTGGATTTCTGAAAAAAACATTATTCTTATAGGCACTAATTTCAGGCTTGGGTTCGAGACTTAAGTAATTTTTTCAGGCTCTATGGTTTCAAACGGGCTGAAATTTTTGAATAGTGATAAGAATCATGGTCTGAAACGAAATCAGTCGTAATAGCTGCATTTAGTTGCATTTCTGGAAAAATCATTTTTCTAATAGGCACTAATTTCAGACTTGGGTTCGAGACTTAAAAGCAATTATTTCAGGCTCTATGGTACCAAACGGGCTGAATTTTGGAATAGTGATGTGAATAATCGTCCAAAACGAAATCAGTCCTTAAATAAACATTAAGTTGCATTTCTGGAAAATTCACCTTTCTTGAGGGCACTGATTTCAGACTTTGGTTCGAACTTTAAAAGACATTTTTGCCAACTCTATTCTACCGAATGTGATGAAATATTGATATAGTGATGAGAATCATGGTCCAAAACGAAATCCGTCCTAAAATCTGCATAAATTTGGAATTATGGAAAAATTATTTTTCTTATAGGCACTAATTTCAGACTTGGGTTCGAGACTTAAAAGGCATTTTTCAGGCTGTATGGTACCAAATGGAATGAAATATTGATATAGTGATGAGAATCATGGTCCAAAACGAAATCCGTCCTAAAATCTGCATAAATTTGGAATTATGGAAAAATTATTTTTCTTATAGGCACTAATTTCAGACTTGGGTTCGAGACTTAAAAGGCATTTTTCAGGCTGTATGGTACCAAACGGGCTGAAGTTTTGGAATAGTGATAAGAATCATCGTCCAAAACGAAATCAGTCCTTAAATCTACATTAAGTTGCATTTCTGGAAAATTCACCTTTCGTGAGGGCTCTGATTTCAGACTTGGGTTCGAACTTTAAAAGACATTTTTGCCAACTCTATTGTACCGAACGGGCTGAAATATTTATATTGTGATAAGAATCATGGTCCAAAACGAAATCCGTCATTAAATCTAAATAAAGTTGCATTTCCGAAAAAATCATTTTTCTTTAAGGCAAAATTTTCTTAATTTAGGACTTGGGTTCGAGCCTTAAAAGGCATTTTTCAGGCTGTATGGTACTAAACGGGCGGGAATTTTGGAATAGTGATAAGAATAATGGTACGAAACGAAATCAGTCCTTAAATCTGCATAAAGTTGAATTTCTGAAAAAATAGGCACTAATTTCAAACTTGGGTTCGAGACCTAAAAGTAATTATTTCAGGCTCTATGGTACCAAACGGAAAACGAAATAAGTCTTTAAATCTGCATAAAGTCTAATTTCTGAAAAAAACATTTTTCTTATAGGCACTAATTTCAGACTTGGGTTCGAGACTTAAAAGCAATTATTTCAGGCTCTATGGTACCAAACGGGTTGAAATTTTGGAATAGTGATAAGAATCATAGTCCGCTACGAAATCAGTAGTTAAATCTGCATTAAGTTGCATTTCTGGAAAAATCATTTTTCTTTAAGGCAAATTTTCTTAATTTCAGACTTGGGTTCGAGCCTTAAAAGGCATTTTTCAGGCTGTATGGTACTAAACGGGCGGGAATTTTGGAATAGTGATAAGAATAATGGTACGAAACGAAATCAGTCCTTAAATCTGCATAAAGTTGAATTTCTGAAAAAATAGGCACTAATTTCAAACTTGGGTTCGAGACTTAAAAGTAATTATTTCAGGCTCTATGGTACCAAACGGGTTGAAATTTTGGAATAGTGATAAGAATCATAGTCCGCTACGAAATCAGTCGTAAAATCTGCATTAAGTTGCATTTCTGGAAAAATCATTTTTCTTTAAGGCAAAATTTTCTTAATTTCAGACTTGGGTTCGAGCCTTAAAAGGCATTTTTCAGGCTGTATGGAACTAAAGGGGCGTGAATTTTGGAATAGTGATAAGAATCATATTCCAAAACGAAATTTGTCCTTAAATCTTCATAATGTTGGATTTCTGAAAAAAACATTATTCTTATAGGCACTAATTTCAGGCTTGGGTTCGAGACTTAAGTAATTTTTTCAGGCTCTATGGTTTCAAACGGGCTGAAATTTTTGAATAGTGATAAGAATCATGGTCTGAAACGAAATCAGTCGTAAAAGCTGCATTTAGTTGCATTTCTGGAAAAATCATTTTTCTAATAGGCACTAATTTCAGACTTGGGTTCGAGACTTAAAAGCAATTATTTCAGGCTCTATGGTACCAAACGGGCTGAAGTTTTGGAATAGTGATAAGAATCATCGTCCAAAACGAAATCAGTCCTTAAATCTACATTAAGTTGCATTTCTGGAAAATTCACCTTTCGTGAGGGCTCTGATTTCAGACTTGGGTTCGAACTTTAAAAGACATTTTTGCCAACTCTATTGTACCGAACGGGCTGAAATATTTATATTGTGATAAGAATCATGGTCCAAAACGAAATCCGTCATTAAATCTAAATAAAGTTGCATTTCCGAAAAAATCATTTTTCTTTAAGGCAAAATTTTCTTAATTTAGGACTTGGGTTCGAGCCTTAAAAGCCATTTTTTTCGGGCTGTATGGTATGAACGCGGCTGATATTTTGGAATAGTGATAAGAATCATGTTCCAAAACGAAATAAGTCTTTAAATCTGCATAAAGTCTTATTTCTGAAAAAAACATTTTTCTTATAGGCACTAATTTCAGACTTGGGTTCGAGACTTAAAAGCAATTATTTCAGGCTCTATGGTACCAAACGGGTTGAAATTTTGGAATAGTGATAAGAATCATAGTTCGCTACGAAATCAGTCGTAAAATCTGCATTAAGTTGCATTTATGGAAAAATCATTTTTCATTAAGGCAAAATTTTCTTAATTTCAGACTTGGGTTCGAGCCTTAAAAGGCATTTATCAGGCTGTATGGTACTAAACGGGCGGGAATTTTGAAATATTGATAAGAATCATATTCCAAAACGAAATTTGTCCTTAAATCTTCATAAATTTGGATTTCTGAAAAAAACATTATTCTTATAGGCACTAATTTCAGGCTTGGGGTCGAGACTTAATTAATTTTTTCAGGCTCTATGGTTTCAAACGGGCTGAAATTTTAGAATTGTTATAAGAATCATGGTCTGAAACGAAATCAGTCGTAAAATCTGCATTTAGTTGCATTTCTGAAAAATTCACCTTTCTTGAGGGCACTGATTTCAGACTTTGGTTCGAACTTTAAAAGACATTTTTGCCAACTCTATTCTACCGAATGGGATGAAATATTGATATAGTGATGAGAATCATGGTCCAAAACGAAATCCGTCCTAAAATATGCATAAATTTGGAATTATGGAAAAATCATTTTTCTTATAGGCACTAATTTCAGACTTGGGTTCGAGACTTAAAAGGCATTTTTCAGGCTGTATGGTACCAAACGGGCTGAAGTTTTGGAATAGTGGTAAGAATCATCGTCCAAAACGAAATCAGTCCTTAAATCTACATTAAGTTGCATTTCTGGAAAATTCACCGTTCCTGAGGGCTCTGATTTCAGACTTGGGTTCGAACTTTAAAAGACATTTTTGCCAACTCTATTGTACCGAACGGGCTGAAATATTTATATTGTGATAAGAATCATGGTCCAAAACGAAATCCGTCATTAAATCTAAATAAAGTTGCATTTCCGAAAAAATCATTTTTCTTTAAGGCAAAATTTTCTTAATTTAGGACTTGGGTTCGAGCCTTAAAAGCCATTTTTTTCGGGCTGTATGGTATGAACGCGGCTGATATTTTGGAATAGTGATAAGAATCATGTTCCAAAACGAAATAAGTCTTTAAATCTGCATAAAGTTGAATTTCTGAAAAAAACATTTTTCTTATAGGCACTAATTTCAGACGTGAGTTCGAGACTTAAAAGCAATTATTTCAGGCTCTATGGTACCAAACGGGTTGAAATTTTGGAATATCATCGTCCAAAACGAAAATCAGTCCTTAAATCTACATTAAGTTGCATTTCTGGAAAATTCACCTTTCCTGAGGGCTCTGATTTCAGACTTGGGTTCGAACTTTAAAAGACATTTTTGCCAATTCTATTGTACCGAATGGGCAGAAATATTGATATAGTGATGAGAATCATAGTCCAAAACGAAATCCGTCATTTAATCTAAATAAAGTTGCATTTCTGAAAAAATCATTTTTCTTTAGGGCAAAATTTTCTTAATTTAGGACTTGGGTTCGAGCCATAAAAGCCATTTTTTCAGGCTGTATGGTACGAAACCGGCTGATATTTTGGAATAGTGATAAGAATCATGGTCCAAAACGAAATTAGTCTTTAAATCTGCGTAAAGTTGAAATTCTGAAAAAAACATTTTTCTAATAGGCACTAATTTCAGACTTGGGTTCGAGACTTAAAAGCAATTATTTCAGGCTCTATGGTACCAAACGGGCTGATATTTTGGAATAGTGATAAGAATAATGGTACGAAACGAAATCAGTCCTTAAATCTGCATAAAGTTGACTTTCTGAAAAAATAGGCACTAATTTCAAACGTGGGTTCGAGACTTAAAAGTAATTATTTCAGGCTCTATGGTACCAAACGGGTTGAAATTTTGGAATAGTGATAAGAATCATAGTCCGCTACGAAATCAGTCGTAAAATCTGCATTTAGTTGCATTTCTGGAAAATTCACCTTTCTTGAGGGCACTGATTTCAGACTTTGGTTCGAACTTTAAAAGACATTTTTGCCAACTCTATTCTACCGAATGGGATGAAATATTAATAAAGTGATGAGAATCATATTCCAAAACGAAATTTGTCCTTAAATCTTCATAATGTTGGATTTCTGAAAAAAACATTCTTCTTATAGGCACTAATTTCAGGCTTGGGGTCGAGACTTAATTAATTTTTTCAGGCTCTATGGTTTCAAACGGGCTGAAATTTTAGAATTGTGATGAGAATCATGGTCTGAAACGAAATCAGTCGTAAAATCTGCATTTAGTTGCATTTCTGGAAAATTCACCTTTCTTGAGGGCACTGATTTCAGACTTTGGTTCGAACTTTAAAAGACATTTTTGCCAACTCTATTCTACCGAATGTGATGAAATATTGATATAGTGATGAGAATCATGGTCCAAAACGAAATCCGTCCTAAAATCTGCATAAATTTGGAATTATGGAAAAATCATTTTTCTTATAGGCACTAATTTCAGACTTGGGTTCGAGACTTAAAAGGCATTTTTCAGGCTGTATGGTACCAAACGGGCTGAAGTTTTGGAATAGTGATAAGAATCATCGTCCAAAACGAAATCAGTCCTTAAATCTACATTAAGTTGCATTTCTGGAAAATTCACCTTTCGTGAGGGCTTTGATTTCAGACTTGGGTTCGAACTTTAAAAGACATTTTTGCCAACTCTATTGTACCGAACGGGCTGAAATATTTATATTGTGATAAGAATCATGGTCCAAAACGAAATCCGTCATTAAATCTAAATAAAGTTGCATTTCCGAAAAATCATTTTTCTTTAAGGCAAAATTTTCTTAATTTAGGACTTGGTTTCGAGCCTTAAAAGCCATTTTTTTCAGGCTGTATGGTACGAAACCGGCTGATATTTTGGAATAGTGATAAGAATCATGTTCCAAAACGAAATAAGTCTTTAAATCTGCATAAAGTCTAATTTCTGAAAAAAACATTTTTCTTATAGGCACTAATTTCAGACTTGGGTTCGAGACTTAAAAGGAATTTTTTCACTTGGGTTCGAGACTTAAAAGGCATTTTTCAGGCTGTATGGTACCAATCGGGTGGAAATTTTGAAATAGTGATAAGAATCATATTCCAAAACGAAATTTGTCCTTAAATCTTCATAAAGTTGGATTTCTGAAAAAATCATTTTTCTTATAGGCACTAATTTCATTCTTGGGTTCGAGACTTAAATGCAATTTTTTCAGGCAGTATGGTACCAAACGTTCTGAAATTTTGGAATAGTGATGTGAATAATCGTCCAATACGAAATCAGTCCTTAAATCTACATTAAGTTGTATTTCTGGAAAATTCACCTTTCCTGAGGGCTCTGATTTCAGACTTGGGTTCGAACTTTAAAAGACATTTTTGCCAACTCTATCGTACCGAACGGGCTGAAATATTGATATAGTGATAAAAATCATGGTCCAAAACGAAATCCGTCATTAAATCTAAATAAAGTTGCATTTCTGAAAAAAATATTTTTCTTTAAGGCAAAATTTTCTTAATTTAGGACTTGGGTTCGAGCCTTCATTTTTTTCGGGCTGTATGGTACGAACGCGGCTGATATTTTGGAATAGTGATAAAAATCATAGTCCAAAACGAAATAAGTCTTTTAATCTGCATAAAGTTGAATTTCTGAAAAAAAAACATTTTTCTTATAGGCACTAATTTCACCCGTGGGTTCGAGACTTAAAAGGAATTTTTTCACTTGGGTTCGAGACTTAAAAGGCATTTTTCAGGCTGTATGGTACCAATCGGGTGGAAATTTTGAAATAGTGATAAGAATCATGGTCCAAAACGAAATCAGTCCTAAAATCTGCATAAAGTTGAATTTCTGAAAAAAACATTTTTCTTATAGGCACTAATTTCAGACTTGGGTTCGAGACTTAAAAGCAATTATTTCAGGCTCTATGGTACCAAACAGGCTGATATTTTGGAATAGTGATAAGAATAATGGTACGAAACGAAATTAGTCCTTAAATCTGCATAAAGTTGAATTTCTGAAAAAAACATTTTTCTAATAGGCACTAATTTCAGACTTGGGTTCGAGACTTAAAAGGAATTTTTTCACTTGGGTTCGAGAATTAGAAGGCATTTTTTCAGGCTGTATGGTACCAAACGGGTTGAAATTTTGGAATAGTGATAAGAATCATAGTCCGCTACGAAATCAGTCGTAAAATCTGCATTAAGTTGCATTTATGGAAAAATCATTTTTCTTTAAGGCAAAATTTTCTCAATTTCAGACTTGGGTTCGAGCCTTAAAAGGCATTTTTCAGGCTGTATGGTACCAAAAGGGCGGAAATTTTGGAATAGTGATAAGAATCATGGTCCAAAACGAAATTTGTCCTTAAATCTTCATATAGTTGGATTACTGAAAAAAACATTATTCTTATAGGCACTAATTTCAGGCTTGGGTTCGAGACTTAAAAGGTATTTTTCAGGCTTTTTGGTACCAATCGGGTGGAAATTTTGAAATAGTGATAAGAATCATGGTCCAAAACGAAATCAGTCCTAAAATCTGCAAAAAGTTGCATTTCTGAAAAAATCATTTTTCTTATAGGCACTAATTTCAGACTTGGGTTCGAGACTTAAAAGCAATTATTTCAGGCTCTATGGTACCAAATGGGTTGAAATTTTGGAATAGTGATAAGAATCATCGTCCAAAAAGAAAATCAGTCCTTAAATCTACATTAAGTTGCACTTCTGGAAAAATCATATTTCTTTAAGGCAAAATTTTCTTAATTTCAGACTTGGGTTCGAGCCTTAAAAGGCATTTTTCAGGCTGTATGGTACCAAAAGGGCGGAAATTTTGGAATAGTGATAAGAATCATGGTCCAAAACGAAATTTGTCCTTAAATCTTCATATAGTTGGATTACTGAAAAAAACATTATTCTTATAGGCACTAATTTCAGGCTTGGGTTCGAGACTTAAAAGGCATTTTTCAGGCTTTTTGGTACCAATCGTGTGGAAATTTTAAAATAGTGATAAGAATCATGGTCCAAAACGAAATCAGTCCTAAAATCTGCAAAAAGTTGCATATCTGAAAAAATCATTTTTCTTATAGGCACTAATTTCAGACTTGGGTTCGAGACTTAAAAGCAATTATTTAAGGCTCTATGGTACCAAACGGGTTGAGATTTTGGAATAGTGATAAGAATCATCGTCCAAAACGAAAATCAGTACTTAAATCTACATTAAGTTGCACTTCTGGAAAAATCATTTTTCTTTAAGGCAAAATTTTCTTAATTTCAGACTTGGGTTCGAGCCTTAAAAGGCATTTTTCAGGCTGTATGGTACCAAAAGGGCGGAAATTTTGGAATAGTGATAAGAATCATGGTCCAAAACGAAATTTGTCTTTAAATCTTCATATAGTTGGATTACTGAAAAAAACATTATTCTTATAGGCACTAATTTCAGGCTTGGGTTCGAGACTTAAAAGGAATTTTTTCACTTGGGTTCGAGACTTAAAAGGCATTTTTCAGGCTTTTTGGTACCAATCGGGTGGAAATTTTGAAATAGTGATAAGAATCATGGTCCAAAACGAAATCAGTCCTAAAATCTGCAAAAAGTTGCATTTCTGAAAAAATCATTTTTCTTATAGGCACTAATTTCAGACTTGGGTTCGAGACTTAAAAGCAATTATTTCAGGCTCTATGGTACCAAACGGGTTGAAATTTTGGAATAGTGATAAGAATCATCGTCCAAAACGAAAATCAGTCCTTAAATCTACATTAAGTTGCATTTCTGGAAAATTCACCTTTCCTGAGGGCTCTGATTTCAGAATTGGGTTCGAACTTTAAAAGACATTTTTGCCAACTCTATTGTACCGAATGGGCTGAAATATTGATATAATGATGAGAATCATGGTCCAAAACGAAATCCGTCATTAAATCTAAATAAAGTTGCATTTCTATAAAAAATCATTTTTCTTTAGGGCAAAATTTTCTTAATTTAGGACTTGGGTTCGAGCCTTAAAAGCCATTTTCTCAGGCTGTATGGTACGAAACCGGCTGATATTTTGGAATAGTGATAAGAATCATGGTCCAAAACGAAATTAGTCTTTAAATCTGCATAAAGTTGAAATTCTGAAAAAAACATTTTTCTAATAGGCACTAATTTCAGACTTGGGTTCGAGACTTAAATGCAATTATTACAGGCTCTATGGTACCAAACGGGCTGATATTTTGGAATAGTGATAAGAATAATGGTACGAAACGAAATTAGTCCTTAAATCTGCATAAAGTTGAATTTCTGAAAAAAACATTTTTTAATAAGCACTAATTTCAGACTTGGGTTCGAGACTTAAAAGCAATTATTTCAGGCTCTATGGTACCAAAAGGGTTGAAATTTTGGAATAGTGATAAGAATAATGGTACGAAACGAAATTAGTCCTTAAATCTACATAAAGTTGAATTTCTGAAAAAATAGGCACTAATTTCAAACTTGGGTTCGAGAATTAAAAGCAATTATTTCAGGCTCTATGGTACCAAACGGGTTGAAGTTTTGGAATAGTGATAAGAATAATGGTACGAAACGAAATTAGTCCTTAAATCTGCATAAAGTTGAATTTCTGAAAAAAACATTTTTTAATAAGCACTAATTTCAGACTTGGGTTCGAGACATAAAAGCAATTATTTCAGGCTCTATGGTACCAAAAGGGTTGAAATTTTGGAATAGTGATAAGAATCATCGTCCAAAGCGAAATCGTTCCTTAAATCTACATTAAGTTGCATTTCTGGAAAATTCACCTTTCCTGAGGGCTCTGATTTCAGACTTGGGTTCGAACTTTAAAAGACATTTTTGCCAACTCTATTGTACCGAACGGGATGAAATATTTATATAGTGATAAGAATCATGATCCAAAACGAAATCAGTCATTAAATCTAAATAAAGTTCCATTTCTGAAAAAATCATTTTTCTTTAAGGCAAAATTTTCTTAATTTAGGACTTGGGTTCCAGCCTTAAAAGCCATTTCTTTCAGGCTGTATGGTACAAAACGGGCTGATATTTTGAATAGTGATAAGAATCATGGTCCAAAACGGAATAAGTCTTTAAATCTGCATAAAATTGAATTTCTGAAAAAAACATTTTTCTAATAGGCACTTATTTCAGACTTGGGTTCGAGACTTAAAAGGAATTTTTTCACTTGGGTTCGAGAATTAAAAGGCATTTTTTAAGGCTGTATGGTACCAAACGGGTTGAAATTTTGGAATAGTGATAAGAATCATAGTCCGCTACGAAATCAGTCGTAAAATCTGCATTAAGTTGCATTTATGGAAAAATCATTTTTCTTTAAGGCAAAATTTTCTTAATTTCAGACTTGGGTTCGAGCCTTAAAAGGCATTTTTCAGGCTGCATGGTACCAAAAGGGCGGAAATTTTGGAATAGTGATAAGAATCATGGTCCAAAACGAAATTTGTCCTTAAATCTTCATATAGTTGGATTACTGAAAAAAACATTATTCTTATAGGCACTAATTTCAGGCTTGGGTTCGAGACTTAAAAGGAATTTTTTCACTTGGGTTCGAGACTTAAAAGGCATTTTTCAGGCTTTTTGGTACCAATCGGGTGGAAATTTTGAAATAGTGATAAGAATCATGGTCCAAAACGAAATCAGTCCTAAAATCTGCAAAAAGTTGCATTTCTGAAAAAATCATTTTTCTTATAGGCACTAATTTCAGACTTGGGTTCGAGACTTAAAAGCAATTATTTCAGGCTCTATGGTACCAATCGGATGGAAATTTTGAAATAGTGATAAGAATCATGGTCCAAAACGAAATCCGTCCTAAAATCTGCATAAATTTGGAATTATGGAAAAATCATTTTTCTTATAGGCACTAATTTCAGACTTGGGTTCGAGACTTAAAAGGCATTTTTCAGGCTGTATGGTACCAAACGGGCTGAAGTTTTGGAATAGTGATAAGAATCATCGTCCAAAACGAAATCAGTCCTTAAATCTACATTAATTTGCATTTCTGGAAAATTCACCTTTCGTGAGGGCTCTGATTTCAGACTTGGGTTCGAACTTTAAAAGACATTTTTGCCAACTCTATTGTACCGAACGGGCTGAAATATTTATATTGTGATAAGAATCATGGTCCAAAACGAAATCCGTCATTAAATCTAAATAAAGTTGCATTTCCGAAAAAATCATTTTTCTTTAAGGC
Source organism: Hesperophylax magnus (assembly GCA_026573805.1). Classification (NCBI taxonomy): domain Eukaryota; kingdom Metazoa; phylum Arthropoda; class Insecta; order Trichoptera; family Limnephilidae; genus Hesperophylax; species Hesperophylax magnus. The sequence goes on from JAIUSX010000088.1 coordinate 5,787,835, forward strand.
AAAATTTTCTTAATTTAGGACTTGTGTTCGAGCCTTAAAAGCCATTTTTTTCAGGCTGTATGGTACGAAACCGGCTGATATTTTGGAATAGTGATAAGAATCATGGTCCAAAACGAAATCCGTCATTAAATCTAAATAAAGTTGCATTTCTGAAAAAAATATTTTTCTTTAAGGCAAAATTTTCTTAATTTAGGACTTGGGTTCGAGCCTTAAAAGCCATTTTTTTCGGGCTGTATGGTACGAACGCGGCTGATATTTTGGAATAGTGATAAAAATCATAGTCCAAAACGAAATAAGTCTTTAAATCTGCATAAAGTTGAATTTCTGAAAAAAAAACATTTTTCTTATAGGCACTAATTTCACCCGTGGGTTCGAGACTTAAAAGGAATTTTTTCACTTGGGTTCGGGACTTAAAAGGCATTTTTCAGGCTGTATGGTACCAATTGGGTGGAAATTTTGAAATAGTGATATGAATCATGGTCCAAAACGAATTCAGTCCTAAAATCTGCATAAAGTTGAATTTCTGAAAAAAACATTTTTCTTATAGGCACTAATTTCAGACTTGGGTTCGAGACTTAAAAGCAATTATTTCAGGCTCTATGGTACCAAACGGGCTGATATTTTGGAATAGTGATAAGAATAATGGTACGAAACGAAATTAGTCCTTAAATCTGCATAAAGTTGAATTTCTGAAAAAAACATTTTTCTAATAGGCACTAATTTCAGACTTGGGTTCGAGACTTAAAAGGAATTTTTTCACTTGGGTTCGAGAATTAGAAGGCATTTTTTCAGGCTGTATGGTACCAAACGGGTTGAAATTTTGGAATAGTGATAAGAATCATAGTCCGCTACGAAATCAGTCGTAAAATCTGCATTAAGTTGCATTTATGGAAAAATCATTTTTCTTTAAGGCAAAATTTTCTTAATTTCAGACTTGGGTTCAAGCCTTAAAAGGCATTTTTCAGGCTGTATGGTACCAATCGGGTGGAAATTTTGAAATAGTGATAAGAATCATGGTCCAAAACGAAATCAGTCCTAAAATCTGCAAAAAGTTGCATTTCTGAAAAAATCATTTTTCTTATAGGCACTAATTTCAGACTTGGGTTCGAGACTTAAAAGCAACTATTTCAGGCTCTATGGTACCAAATGGGTTGAAATTTTGGAATAGTGATAAGAATCATCGTCCAAAACGAAAATCAGTCCTTAAATCTACATTAAGTTGCACTTCTGGAAAAATCATTTTTCTTTAAGGCAAAATTTTCTTAATTTCAGACTTGGGTTCGAGCCTTAAAAGGCATTTTTCAGGCTGTATGGTACCAAAAGGGCGGAAATTTTGGAATAGTGATAAGAATCATGGTCCAAAACGAAATTTGTCCTTAAATCTTCATATAGTTGGATTACTGAAAAAAACATTATTCTTATAGGCACTAATTTCAGGCTTGGGTTCGAGACTTAAAAGGCATTTTTCAGGCTTTTTGGTACCAATCGTGTGGAAATTTTAAAATAGTGATAAGAATCATGGTCCAAAACGAAATCAGTCCTAAAATCTGCAAAAAGTTGCATTTCTGAAAAAATCATTTTTCTTATAGGCACTAATTTCAGACTTGGGTTCGAGACTTAAAAGCAATTATTTAAGGCTCTATGGTACCAAACGGGTTGAGATTTTGGAATAGTGATAAGAATCATCGTCCAAAACGAAAATCAGTCCTTAAATCTACATTAAGTTGCACTTCTGGAAAAATCATTTTTCTTTAAGGCAAAATTTTCTTAATTTCAGACTTGGGTTCGAGCCTTAAAAGGCATTTTTCAGGCTGTATGGTACCAAAAGGGCGGAAATTTTGGAATAGTGATAAGAATCATGGTCCAAAACGAAATTTGTCTTTAAATCTTCATATAGTTGGATTACTGAAAAAAACATTATTCTTATAGGCACTAATTTCAGGCTTGGGTTCGAGACTTAAAAGGAATTTTTTCACTTGGGTTCGAGACTTAAAAGGCATTTTTCAGGCTTTTTGGTACCAATCGGGTGGAAATTTTGAAATAGTGATAAGAATCATGGTCCAAAACGAAATCAGTCCTAAAATCTGCAAAAAGTTGCATTTCTGAAAAAATCATTTTTCTTATAGGCACTAATTTCAGACTTGGGTTCGAGACTTAAAAGCAATTATTTCAGGCTCTATGGTACCAAACGGGTTGAAATTTTGGAATAGTGATAAGAATCATCGTCCAAAACGAAAATCAGTCCTTAAATCTACATTAAGTTGCATTTCTGGAAAATTCACCTTTCCTGAGGGCTCTGATTTCAGAATTGGGTTCGAACTTTAAAAGACATTTTTGCCAACTCTATTGTACCGAATGGGCTGAAATATTGATATAATGATGAGAATCATGGTCCAAAACGAAATCCGTCATTAAATCTAAATAAAGTTGCATTTCTATAAAAAATCATTTTTCTTTAGGGCAAAATTTTCTTAATTTAGGACTTGGGTTCGAGCCTTAAAAGCCATTTTCTCAGGCTGTATGGTACGAAACCGGCTGATATTTTGGAATAGTGATAAGAATCATGGTCCAAAACGAAATTAGTCTTTAAATCTGCATAAAGTTGAAATTCTGAAAAAAACATTTTTCTAATAGGCACTAATTTCAGACTTGGGTTCGAGACTTAAAAGCAATTATTACAGGCTCTATGGTACCAAACGGGCTGATATTTTGGAATAGTGATAAGAATAATGGTACGAAACGAAATTAGTCCTTAAATCTGCATAAAGTTGAATTTCTGAAAAAAACATTTTTTAATAAGCACTAATTTCAGACTTGGGTTCGAGACTTAAAAGCAATTATTTCAGGCTCTATGGTACCAAAAGGGTTGAAATTTTGGAATAGTGATAAGAATAATGGTACGAAACGAAATTAGTCCTTGAATCTGCATAAAGTTGAATTTCTGAAAAAATAGGCACTAATTTCAAACTTGGGTTCGAGAATTAAAAGCAATTATTTAAGGCTCTATGGTACCAAACGGGTTGAAGTTTTGGAATAGTGATAAGAATAATGGTACGAAACGAAATTAGTCCTTAAATCTGCATAAAGTTGAATTTCTGAAAAAAACATTTTTTAATAAGCACTAATTTCAGACTTGGGTTCGAGACATAAAAGCAATTGTTTCAGGCTCTATGGTACCAAAAGGGTTGAAATTTTGGAATAGTGATAAGAATCATCGTCCAAAGCGAAATCGTTCCTTAAATCTACATTAAGTTGCATTTCTGGAAAATTCACCTTTCCTGAGGGCTCTGATTTCAGACTTGGGTTCGAACTTTAAAAGACATTTTTGCCAACTCTATTGTACCGAACGGGATGAAATATTTATATAGTGATAAGAATCATGATCCAAAACGAAATCAGTCATTAAATCTAAATAAAGTTCCATTTCCGAAAAAATCATTTTTCTTTAAGGCAAAATTTTCTTAATTTAGGACTTGGGTTCCAGCCTTAAAAGCCATTTCTTTCAGGCTGTATGGTACAAAACGGGCTGATATTTTGAATAGTGATAAGAATCATGGTCCAAAACGGAATAAGTCTTTAAATCTGCATAAAATTGAATTTCTGAAAAAAACATTTTTCTAATAGGCACTTATTTCAGACTTGGGTTCGAGACTTAAAAGGAATTTTTTCACTTGGGTTCGAGAATAAAAAGGCATTTTTTAAGGCTGTATGGTACCAAACGGGTTGAAATTTTGGAATAGTGATAAGAATCATAGTCCGCTACGAAATCAGTCGTAAAATCTGCATTAAGTTGCATTTATGGAAAAATCATTTTTCTTTAAGGCAAAATTTTCTTAATTTCAGACTTGGGTTCGAGCCTTAAAAGGCATTTTTCAGGCTGCATGGTACCAAAAGGGCGGAAATTTTGGAATAGTGATAAGAATCATGGTCCAAAACGAAATTTGTCCTTAAATCTTCATATAGTTGGATTACTGAAAAAAACATTATTCTTATAGGCACTAATTTCAGGCTTGGGTTCGAGACTTAAAAGGAATTTTTTCACTTGGGTTCGAGACTTAAAAGGCATTTTTCAGGCTTTTTGGTACCAATCGGGTGGATATTTTGAAATAGTGATAAGAATCATGGTCCAAAACGAAATCAGTCCTAAAATCTGCAAAAAGTTGCATTTCTGAAAAAATCATTTTTCTTATAGGCACTAATTTCAGACTTGGGTTCGAGACTTAAAAGCAATTATTTCAGGCTCTATGGTACCAATCGGATGGAAATTTTGAAATAGTGATAAGAATCATGGTCCAAAACGAAATCCGTCCTAAAATCTGCATAAATTTGGAATTATGGAAAAATCATTTTTCTTATAGGCACTAATTTCAGACTTGGGTTCGAGACTTAAAAGGCATTTTTCAGGCTGTATGGTACCAAACGGGCTGAAGTTTTGGAATAGTGATAAGAATCATCGTCCAAAACGAAATCAGTCCTTAAATCTACATTAATTTGCATTTCTGGAAAATTCACCTTTCGTGAGGGCTCTGATTTCAGACTTGGGTTCGAACTTTAAAAGACATTTTTGCCAACTCTATTGTACCGAACGGGCTGAAATATTTATATTGTGATAAGAATCATGGTCCAAAACGAAATCCGTCATTAAATCTAAATAAAGTTGCATTTCCGAAAAAATCATTTTTCTTTAAGGCAAAATTTTCTTAATTTAGGACTTGTGTTCGAGCCTTAAAAGCCATTTTTTTCAGGCTGTATGGTTCGAAACCGGCTGATATTTTGGAATAGTGATAAGAATCATGGTCCAAAACGAAATAAGTCTTTAAATCTGCATAAAGTCTAATTTCTGAAAAAAACATTTTTCTTATAGGCACTAATATCAGACTTGGGTTCGAGACTTAAAAGCAATTATTTCAGGCTCTATGGTACCAAACGGGTTGAAATTTTGGAAAAGTGATAAGAATCATAGTCCGCTACGAAATCAGTCGTTAAATCTGCATTAAGTTGCATATTTGGAAAAATCATTTTTCTTTAAGGCAAAATTTTCTTAATTTAGGACTTGTGTTCGAGCCTTAAAAGCCATTTTTTTCAGGCTGTATGGTACGAAACCGGCTGATATTTTGGAATAGTGATAAGAATCATGGTCCAAAACGAAATCCGTCATTAAATCTAAATAAAGTTGCATTTCTGAAAAAAATATTTTTCTTTAAGGCAAAATTTTCTTAATTTAGGACTTGGGTTCGAGCCTTAAAAGCCATTTTTTTCGGGCTGTATGGTACGAACGCGGCTGATATTTTGGAATAGTGATAAAAATCATAGTCCAAAACGAAATAAGTCTTTAAATCTGCATAAAGTTGAATTTCTGAAAAAAAAACATTTTTCTTATAGGCACTAATTTCACCCGTGGGTTCGAGACTTAAAAGGAATTTTTTCACTTGGGTTCGGGACTTAAAAGGCATTTTTCAGGCTGTATGGTACCAATCGGGTGGAAATTTTGAAATAGTGATAAGAATCATGGTCCAAAACGAAATCAGTCCTAAAATATGCATAAAGTTGAATTTCTGAAAAAAACATTTTTCTTATAGGCACTAATTTCAGACTTGGGTTCGAGACTTAAAAGCAATTATTTCAGGCTATATGGTACCAAACGGGCTGATATTTTGGAATAGTGATAAGAATAATGGTACGAAACGAAATTAGTCCTTAAATCTGCATAAAGTTGAATTTCTGAAAAAAACATTTTTCTAATAGGCACTAATTTCAGACTTGGGTTCGAGACTTAAAAGGAATTTTTTCACTTGGGTTCGAGAATTAGAAGGCATTTTTTCAGGCTGTATGGTACCAAACGGGTTGAAATTTTGGAATAGTGATAAGAATCATAGTCCGCTACGAAATCAGTCGTAAAATCTGCATTAAGTTGCATTTATGGAAAAATCATTTTTCTTTAAGGCAAAATTTTCTTAATTTCAGACTTGGGTTCGAGCCTTAAAAGGCATTTTTCAGGCTGTATGGTACCAAAAGGGCGGAAATTTTGGAATAGTGATAAGAATCATGGTCCAAAACGAAATTTGTCCTTAAATCTTCATATAGTTGGATTACTGAAAAAAACATTATTCTTATAGGCACTAATTTCAGGCTTGGGTTCGAGACTTAAAAGGTATTTTTCAGGCTTTTTGGTACCAATCGGGTGGAAATTTTGAAATAGTGATAAGAATCATGGTCCAAAACGAAATCAGTCCTAAAATCTGCAAAAAGTTGCATTTCTGAAAAAATCATTTTTCTTATAGGCACTAATTTCAGACTTGGGTTCGAGACTTAAAAGCAACTATTTCAGGCTCTATGGTACCAAATGGGTTGAAATTTTGGAATAGTGATAAGAATCATCGTCCAAAACGAAAATCAGTCCTTAAATCTACATTAAGTTGCACTTCTGGAAAAATCATTTTTCTTTAAGGCAAAATTTTCTTAATTTCAGACTTGGGTTCGAGCCTTAAAAGGCATTTTTCAGGCTGTATGGTACCAAAAGGGCGGAAATTTTGGAATAGTGATAAGAATCATGGTCCAAAACGAAATTTGTCCTTAAATCTTCATATAGTTGGATTACTGAAAAAAACATTATTCTTATAGGCACTAATTTCAGGCTTGGGTTCGAGACTTAAAAGGCATTTTTCAGGCTTTTTGGTACCAATCGTGTGGAAATTTTAAAATAGTGATAAGAATCATGGTCCAAAACGAAATCAGTCCTAAAATCTGCAAAAAGTTGCATTTCTGAAAAAATCATTTTTCTTATAGGCACTAATTTCAGACTTGGGTTCGAGACTTAAAAGCAATTATTTAAGGCTCTATGGTACCAAACGGGTTGAGATTTTGGAATAGTGATAAGAATCATCGTCCAAAACGAAAATCAGTCCTTAAATCTACATTAAGTTGCACTTCTGGAAAAATCATTTTTCTTTAAGGCAAAATTTTCTTAATTTCAGACTTGGGTTCGAGCCTTAAAAGGCATTTTTCAGGCTGTATGGTACCAAAAGGGCGGAAATTTTGGAATAGTGATAAGAATCATGGTCCAAAACGAAATTTGTCTTTAAATCTTCATATAGTTGGATTACTGAAAAAAACATTATTCTTATAGGCACTAATTTCAGGCTTGGGTTCGAGACTTAAAAGGAATTTTTTCACTTGGGTTCGAGACTTAAAAGGCATTTTTCAGGCTTTTTGGTACCAATCGGGTGGAAATTTTGAAATAGTGATAAGAATCATGGTCCAAAACGAAATCAGTCCTAAAATCTGCAAAAAGTTGCATTTCTGAAAAAATCATTTTTCTTATAGGCACTAATTTCAGACTTGGGTTCGAGACTTAAAAGCAATTATTTCAGGCTCTATGGTACCAAACGGGTTGAAATTTTGGAATAGTGATAAGAATCATCGTCCAAAACGAAAATCAGTCCTTAAATCTACATTAAGTTGCATTTCTGGAAAATTCACCTTTCCTGAGGGCTCTGATTTCAGAATTGGGTTCGAACTTTAAAAGACATTTTTGCCAACTCTATTGTACCGAATGGGCTGAAATATTGATATAATGATGAGAATCATGGTCCAAAACGAAATCCGTCATTAAATCTAAATAAAGTTGCATTTCTATAAAAAATCATTTTTCTTTAGGGCAAAATTTTCTTAATTTAGGACTTGGGTTCGAGCCTTAAAAGCCATTTTCTCAGGCTGTATGGTACGAAACCGGCTGATATTTTGGAAAAGTGATAAGAATCATGGTCCAAAACGAAATTAGTCTTTAAATCTGCATAAAGTTGAAATTCTGAAAAAAACATTTTTCTAATAGGCACTAATTTCAGACTTGGGTTCGAGACTTAAAAGCAATTATTACAGGCTCTATGGTACCAAACGGGCTGATATTTTGGAATAGTGATAAGAATAATGGTACGAAACGAAATTAGTCCTTAAATCTGCATAAAGTTGAATTTCTGAAAAAAACATTTTTTAATAAGCACTAATTTCAGACTTGGGTTCGAGACTTAAAAGCAATTATTTCAGACTCTATGGTACCAAAAGGGTTGAAATTTTGGAATAGTGATAAGAATAATGGTACGAAACGAAATTAGTCCTTAAATCTGCATAAAGTTGAATTTCTGAAAAAATAGGCACTAATTTCAAACTTGGGTTCGAGAATTAAAAGCAATTATTTAAGGCTCTATGGTACCAAACGGGTTGAAGTTTTGGAATAGTGATAAGAATAATGGTACGAAACGAAATTAGTCCTTAAATCTGCATAAAGTTGAATTTCTGAAAAAAACATTTTTTAATAAGCACTAATTTCAGACTTGGGTTCGAGACATAAAAGCAATTATTTCAGGCTCTATGGTACCAAAAGGGTTGAAATTTTGGAATAGTGATAAGAATCATCGTCCAAAGCGAAATCGTTCCTTAAATCTACATTAAGTTGCATTTCTGGAAAATTCACCTTTCCTGAGGGCTCTGATTTCAGACTTGGGTTCGAACTTTAAAAGACATTTTTGCCAACTCTATTGTACCGAACGGGATGAAATATTTATATAGTGATAAGAATCATGATCCAAAACGAAATCAGTCATTAAATCTAAATAAAGTTCCATTTCTGAAAAAATCATTTTTCTTTAAGGCAAAATTTTCTTAATTTAGGACTTGGGTTCCAGCCTTAAAAGCCATTTCTTTCAGGCTGTATGGTACAAAACGGGCTGATATTTTGAATAGTGATAAGAATCATGGTCCAAAACGGAATAAGTCTTTAAATCTGCATAAAATTGAATTTCTGAAAAAAACATTTTTCTAATAGGCACTTATTTCAGACTTGGGTTCGAGACTTAAAAGGAATTTTTTCACTTGGGTTCGAGAATAAAAAGGCATTTTTTAAGGCTGTATGGTACCAAACGGGTTGAAATTTTGGAATAGTGATAAGAATCATAGTCCGCTACGAAATCAGTCGTAAAATCTGCATTAAGTTGCATTTATGGAAAAATCATTTTTCTTTAAGGCAAAATTTTCTTAATTTCAGACTTGGGTTCGAGCCTTAAAAGGCATTTTTCAGGCTGCATGGTACCAAAAGGGCGGAAATTTTGGAATAGTGATAAGAATCATGGTCCAAAACGAAATTTGTCCTTAAATCTTCATATAGTTGGATTACTGAAAAAAACATTATTCTTATAGGCACTAATTTCAGGCTTGGGTTCGAGACTTAAAAGGAATTTTTTCACTTGGGTTCGAGACTTAAAAGGCATTTTTCAGGCTTTTTGGTACCAATCGGGTGGAAATTTTGAAATAGTGATAAGAATCATGGTCCAAAACGAAATCAGTCCTAAAATCTGCAAAAAGTTGCATTTCTGAAAAAATCATTTTTCTTATAGGCACTAATTTCAGACTTGGGTTCGAGACTTAAAAGCAATTATTTCAGGCTCTATGGTACCAATCGGATGGAAATTTTGAAATAGTGATAAGAATCATGGTCCAAAACGAAATCCGTCCTAAAATCTGCATAAATTTGGAATTATGGAAAAATCATTTTTCTTATAGGCACTAATTTCAGACTTGGGTTCGAGACTTAAAAGGCATTTTTCAGGCTGTATGGTACCAAACGGGCTGAAGTTTTGGAATAGTGATAAGAATCATCGTCCAAAACGAAATCAGTCCTTAAATCTACATTAATTTGCATTTCTGGAAAATTCACCTTTCGTGAAGGCTCTGATTTCAGACTTGGGTTCGAACTTTAAAAGACATTTTTGCCAACTCTATTGTACCGAACGGGCTGAAATATTTATATTGTGATAAGAATCATGGTCCAAAACGAAATCCGTCATTAAATCTAAATAAAGTTGCATTTCCGAAAAAATCATTTTTCTTTAAGGCAAAATTTTCTTAATTTAGGACTTGTGTTCGAGCCTTAAAAGCCATTTTTTTCAGGCTGTATGGTACGAAACCGGCTGATATTTTGGAATAGTGATAAGAATCATGGTCCAAAACGAAATAACTCTTTAAATCTGCATAAAGTCTAATTTCTGAAAAAAACATTTTTCTTATAGGCACTAATTTCAGACTTGGGTTCGAGACTTAAAAGCAATTATTTCAGGCTCTATGGTACCAAACGGGTTGAAATTTTGGAAAAGTGATAAGAATCATAGTCCGCTACGAAATCAGTCGTTAAATCTGCATTAAGTTGCATTTCTGGAAAAATCATTTTTCTTTAAGGCAAATTTTCTTAATTTCAGACTTGGGTTCGAGCCTTAAAAGGCATTTTTCAGGCTGTATTGGACTAAACGGGCGGGAATTTTGTAATAGTGATATGAATAATGGTACGAAACGAAATCAGTCCTTAAATCTGCATAAAGTTGAATTTCTGAAAAAATAGGCACTAACTTCAAACTTGGGTTCGAGACTTAAAAGTAATTATTTCAGGCTCTATGGTATCAAACGGGTTGAAATTTTGGAATAGTGATAAGAATCATAGTCCGCTACAAAATCAGTCGTAAAATCTGCATTAAGTTGCATTTCTGGAAAAATCATTTTTCTTTAAGGCAAAATTTTCTTAATTTCAGACTTGGGTTTGAGCCTTAAAAGGCATTTTTCAGGCTGTATGGTACTAAACGGGCGGGAATTTTGAAATAGTGATAAGAATCATATTCCAAAACGAAATTTGTCCTTAAATCTTCATAAAGTTCCAACTAAATCCATTTCTGAAAAAAACATTATTCTTATAGGCACTAATTTCAGGCTTGGGGTCGAGACTTAATTAATTTTTTCAGGCTCTATGGTTTCAAACGGGCTGAAATTTCAGAATTGTGATAAGAATCATGGTCTGAAACGAAATCAGTCGTAAAATCTGCATTTAGTTGCATTTCTGAAAAATTCACCTTTCTTGAGGGCACTGATTTCAGACTTTGGTTCGAAATTTAAAAGACATTTTTGCCAACTCTATTGTACCGAACGGGCTGAAATATTTATATTGTGATAAGAATCATGGTCCAAAACGAAATCCGTCATTAAATCTAAATAAAGTTGCATTTCCGAAAAAATCATTTTTCTTTAAGGCAAAATTTTCTTAATTTAGGACTTGGGTTCGAGCCTTAAAAGCCATTTTTTTCAGGCTGTATGGTACGAAACCGGCTGATATTTTGGAATAGTGATAAGAATCATGGTCCAAAACGAAATAAGTCTTTAAATCTGCATAAAGTCTAATTTCTGAAAAAAACATTTTTCTTATAGGCACTAATTTCAGATTTGGGTTCGAGACTTAAAAGCAATTATTTCAGGCTCTATGGTACCAAACGGGCTGAAGTTTTGGAATAGTGATAAGAATCATCGTCCGAAACGAAATCAGTCCTTAAATCTGCATTAAGTTGCATTTCTGGAAAAATCATTTTTCTTTAAGGCAAATTTTCTTAATTTCAGACTTGGGTTCGAGCCTTAAAAGGCATTTTTCAGGCTGTATGGTACTAAACGGGCGGGAATTTCGGAATAGTGATAAGAATAATGGTACGAAACGAAATAAGTCCTTAAATCTGCATAAAGTTGAATTTCTGAAAAAATAGGCACTAATTTCAAACTTGGGTTCGAGACTTAAAAGTAATTATTTCAGGCTCTATGGTACCAAACGTTCTGAAATTTTGGAATAGTGATGTGAATAATCGTCCAAAACGAAATCAGTCCTTAAATCTACATTAAGTTGCATTTCTGGAAAATTCACCTTTCCTGAGGGCTCTGATTTCAGAGTTGGGTTCGAACTTTAAAATACATTTTTGCCAACTCTATTGTACCGAACGGGGTAAAATATTGATAAAGTGATAAGAATCATGGTCCAAAACGAAATCCGTCATTAAATCTAAATAAAGTTGCATTTCTGAAAAAATCATTTTTCTTTAAGGCAAAATTTTCTTAATTTAGGACTTGGGTTCGAGCCTTAAAAGCCATTTTTTTCGGGCTGAATGGTACGAACGCGGCTGATATTTTGGAATAGTGATAAAAATCATGGTCCAAAACGAAATAAGTCTTCAAATCTTCATAAAGTTGAATTTCTGAAAAAAACATTTTTCTTATAGGCACTAATTTCAAACGTGGGTTCGAGACTTAAAAGCAATTATTTCAGGCTCTATGGTACCAAAAGGGCTGATATTTTGGAATAGTGATAAGAATGATGGTACGATACGAAATTATTCCTTAAATCTGCATAAAGTTGAATTTCTGAAAAAAACATTTTTCTAATAGGCACTAATTTCAGACTTGGGTTCGAGACTTAAAAGCAATTATTTCAGGCTCTATGGTACCAAACGGGTTGAAATTTTGGAATAGCGATAAGAATCATCGTCCAAAACGAAAATCAGTCCTTAAATCTACATTAAGTTGCATTTCTGGAAAATTCACCTTTCCTGAGGGCTCTGATTTCAGACTTGGGTTCGAACTTTAAAAGACATTTTTGGCAACTCTATTGTACCGAATGGGCTGAAATATTGATATTGTGATGAGAATCATGGTCCAAAACGAAATCCGTCATTAAATCTAAATAAAGTTGCATTTCTGAAAAAATCATTTTTCTTTAGGGCAAAATTTTCTTAATTTAGGACTTGGTTTCGAGCCTTAAAAGCCATTTTTTCAGGCTGTATGGTACGAAACCGGCTGATATTTTCGAATAGTGATAAGAATCATGGTCCAAAACGTAATTAGTCTTTAAATCTGCATAAAGTTAAAATTCTAAAAAAAACATTTTTCTAATAGGCACTAATTTCAGACTTGGGTTCGAGACTTAAAAGGAATTTTTTCACTTGGGTTCGAGACTTAAAAGGCATTTTTCAGGCTGTATGGTACCAATCGGGTGGAAATTTTGAAATAGTTATAAGAATCATATTCCAAAACGAAATTTGTCCTTAAATCTTCATAAAGTTGGATTTCTGAAAAAATCATTTTTCTTATAGGCACTAATTTCATTCTTGGGTTCGAGACTTAAATGCAATTTTTTCAGGCAGTATGGTACCAAACGTTCTGAAATTTTGGAATAGTGATGTGAATAATTGTCCAATACGAAATCAGTCCTTAAATCTACATTAAGTTGTATTTCTGGAAAATTCACCTTTCCTGAGGGCTCTGATTTCAGACTTGGGTTCGAACTTTAAAAGACATTTTTGACAACTCTATTGTACCGAACGGGCTGAAATATTGATATAGTGATAAGAATCATGGTCCAAAACGAAATCCGTCATTAAATCTAAATAAAGTTGCATTTCTGAAAAAAATATTTTTCTTTAAGGCAAAATTTTCTTAATTTAGGACTTGGGTTCGAGCCTTAAAAGCCATTTTTTTCGGGCTGTATGGTACGAACGCGGCTGATATTTTGGAATAGTGATAAAAATCATAGTCCAAAACGAAATAAGTCTTTAAATCTGCATAAAGTTGAATTTCTGAAAAAAAAACATTTTTCTTATAGGCACTAATTTCAGACGTGGGTTCGAGACTTAAAAGGAATTTTTTCACTTGGGTTCGAGACTTAAAAGGCATTTTTCAGGCTGTATGGTACCAATCGGGTGGAAATTTTGAAATAGAGATAAGAATCATGGTCCAAAACGAAATCAGTCCTAAAATCTGCATAAAGTTGAATTTCTGAAAAAAACATTTTTCTTATAGGCACTAATTTCAGACTTGGGTTCGAGACTTAAAAGCAATTATTTCAGGCTCTATGGTACCAAACGGGCTGATATTTTGGAATAGTGATAAGAATAATGGTACGAAACGAAATTAGTCCTTAAATCTGCATAAAGTTGAATTTCTGAAAAAATAGGCACTAATTTCAAACTTGGGTTCGAGAATTAAAAGCAATTATTTCAGGCTCTATGGTACCAAACGGGTTGAAGTTTTGGAATAGTGATAAGAATTATGGTACGAAACGAAATTAGTCCTTAAATCTGCATAAAGTTGAATTTCTGAAAAAAACATTTTTTAATAAGCACTAATTTCAGACTTGGGTTCGAGACATAAAAGCAATTATTTCAGGCTCTATGGTACCAAAAGGGTTGAAATTTTGGAATAGTGATAAGAATCATCGTCCAAAGCGAAATCGTTCCTTAAATCTACATTAAGTTGCATTTCTGGAAAATTCACCTTTCCTGAGGGCTCTGATTTCAGACTTGGGTTCGAACTTTAAAAGACATTTTTGCCAACTCTATTGTACCGAACGGGATGAAATATTTATATAGTGATAAGAATAATGATCCAAAACGAAATCAGTCATTAAATCTAAATAAAGTTCCATTTCTGAAAAAATCATTTTTCTTAAAGGCAAAATTTTCTTAATTTAGGACTTGGGTTCCAGCCTTAAAAGCCATTTCTTTCAGGTTGTATGGTACAAAACGGGCTGATATTTTGGAATAGTGATAAGAATCATGGTCCAAAACGGAATAAGTCTTTAAATCTGCATAAAATTGAATTTCTGAAAAAAACATTTTTCTAATAGGCACTTATTTCAGACTTGGGTTCGAGACTTAAAAGGAATTTTTTCACTTGGGTTCGAGAATTAAAAGGCATTTTTTAAGGCTGTATGGTACCAAACGGGTTGAAATTTTGGAATAGTGATAAGAATCATAGTCCGCTACGAAATCAGTCGTAAAATCTGCATTAAGTTGCATTTATGGAAAAATCATTTTTCTTTAAGGCAAAATTTTCTTAATTTCAGACTTGGGTTCGAGCCTTAAAAGGCATTTTTCAGGCTGTATGGTACCAAAAGGGCGGAAATTTTGGAATAGTGATAAGAATCATCGTCCAAAACGAAATTTGTCCTTAAATCTTCATATAGTTGGATTACTGAAAAAAACATTATTCTTATAGGCACTAATTTCAGGCTTGGGTTCGAGACTTAAAAGGAATTTTTTCACTTGGGTTCGAGACTTAAAAGGCATTTTTCAGGCTTTTTGGTACCAATCGGGTGGAAATTTTGAAATAGTGATAAGAATCATGGTCCAAAACGAAATCAGTCCTAAAATCTGCAAAAAGTTGCATTTCTGAAAAAATCATTTTTCTTATAGGCACTAATTTCAGACTTGGGTTCGAGACTTAAAAGCAATTATTTCAGGCTCTATGGTACCAAACGGGTTGAAATTTTGGAATAGTGATAAGAATCATCGTCCAAAACGAAAATCAGTCCTTAAATCTACATTAAGTTGCACTTCTGGAAAAATCATTTTTCTTTAAGGCAAAATTTTCTTAATTTCAGACTTGGGTTCGAGCCTTAAAAGGCATTTTTCAGGCTGTATGGTACCAAAAGGGCGGAAATTTTGGAATAGTGATAAGAATCATGGTCCAAAACGAAATTTGTCCTTAAATCTTCATATAGTTGGATTACTGAAAAAAACATTATTCTTATAGGCACTAATTTCAGGCTTGGGTTTGAGACTTAAAAGGAATTTTTTCACTTGGGTTCGAGACTTAAAAGGCATTTTTCAGGCTTTTTGGTACCAATCGGGTGGAAATTTTGAAATAGTGATAAGAATCATGGTCCAAAACGAAATCAGTCCTAAAATCTGCAAAAAGTTGCATTTCTGAAAAAATCATTTTTCTTATAGGCACTAATTTCAGACTTGGGTTCGAGACTTAAAAGCAATTATTTCAGGCTCTATGGTACCAATCGGGTTGAAATTTTGGAATAGTGATAAGAATCATCGTCCAAAACGAAAATCAGTCCTTAAATCTACATTAAGTTGCATTTATGGAAAATTCACCTTTCCTGAGGGCTCTGATTACAGAATTGGGTTCGAACTTTAAAAGACATTTTTGCCAACTCTATTGTACCGAATGGGCTGAAATATTGATATAATGATGAGAATCATGGTCCAAAACGAAATCCGTCATTAAATCTAAATAAAGTTGCATTTCTATAAAAAATCATTTTTCTTTAGGGCAAAATTTTCTTAATTTAGGACTTGGGTTCGAGCCTTAAAAGCCATTTTCTCAGGCTGTATGGTACGAAACCGGCTGATATTTTGGAATAGTGATAAGAATCATGGTCCAAAACGAAATTAGTCTTTAAATCTGCATAAAGTTGAAATTCTGAAAAAAACATTTTTCTAATAGGCACTAATTTCAGACTTGGGTTCGAGACTTAAAAGCAATTATTACAGGCTCTATGGTACCAAACGGGCTGATATTTTGGAATAGTGATAAGAATAATGGTACGAAACGAAACTAGTCCTTAAATCTGCATAAAGTTGAATTTCTGAAAAAATAGGCACTTATTTCAAACTTGGGTTCGAGAATTAAAAGCAATTATTTCAGGCTCTATGGTACCAAACGGGTTGAAGTTTTGGAATAGTGATAAGAATAATGGTACGAAACGAAATTAGTCCTTAAATCTGCATAAAGTTGAATTTCTGAAAAAAACATTTTTCTAATAGGCACTTATTTCAGACTTGGGTTCGAGACTTAATAGCAATTATTTATGCCTCTATGGTACCAAACGGGTTGAAATTTTGGGATAGTGATAAGAATCATAGTCCGAAACGAAATCAGTCGTAAAATCTACATTAAATTGCATTTCTGGAAAAATCATTTTTCTTTAAGGCAAAATTTTCTTAATTTCAGTTGGGTTCCAGACTTAAAAGGAATTTTTTCAGGCGGTACGGTACCAAACGGGCTGAAGTTTTGGAATAGTGCTAAGAATCATAGTACGCTACGAAATCAGTCCTTAAATCTGCATAAAGTTGAATTTCTGAAAAAATAGGCACTAATTTCAAACTTGGTCTCGAGACTTAAAAGCAATTATTTCAGGCTCTATGGTACCAAACGGGTTGAAATTTTGAAATAGTGATAAGAATAATGATACGAAACGAAATTAGTCCTTAAATCTGCATAAAGTTGAATTTCTGAAAAAAACATTTTTTAATAAGCACTAATTTCAGACTTGGGTTCGAGACTTAAAAGCAATTATTTCAGGCTCTATGGTACCAAACGGGTTGAAATTTTAGAATAGTGATAAGAATCATCGTCCAAAACGAAAATCAGTCCTTAAATCTACATTAAGTTGCATTTCTGGAAAATTCACCTTTCCTGAGGGCTCTGATTTCGAACTTTAAAAGACATTTTTGGCAACTCTATTGTACCGAATGGGCTGAAATATTGATATAGTGATGAGAATCATGGTCCAAAACGAAATCCGTCATTAAATCTAAATAAAGTTGCATTTCTGAAAAAAATATTTTTCTTTAAGGCAAAATTTTCTTAATTTAGGACTTGGGTTCGAGCCTTAAAAGCCATTTTTCTCGGGCTGTATGGTACGAACGCGGCTGATATTTTGGAAAAGTGATAAAAATCATAGTCCAAAACGAAATAAGTCTTTAAATCTGCATAAAGTTGAATTTCTGAAAAAAAAACATTTTTCTTATAGGCACTAATTTCAGACGTGGGTTCGAGACTTAAAAGGAATTTTTTCACTTGGGTTCGAGACTTAAAAGGCATTTTTCAGGCTGTATGGTACCAATCGGGTGGAAATTTTGAAATAGTGATAAGAATCATGGTCCAAAACGAAATCAGTCCTAAAATCTGCATAAAGTTGAATTTCTGAAAAAAACATTTTTCTTATAGGCACTAATTTCAGACTTGGGTTCGAGACTTAAAAGCAATTATTTCAGGCTCTATGGTACCAAACGGGCTGATATTTTGGAATAGTGATAAGAATAATGGTACGAAACGAAATTAGTCCTTAAATCTGCATAAAGTTGAATTTCTGAAAAAAACATTTTTCTAATAGGCACTAATTTCAGACTTGGGTTCGAGACTTAAAAGGAATTTTTTCACTTGGGTTCGTGAATTAAAAGGCATTTTTTCAGGCTGTATGGTACCAAACGGGTTGAAATTTTGGAATAGTGATAAGAATCATAGTCCGCTACGAAATCAGTCGTAAAATCTGCATTAAGTTGCATTTATGGAAAAATCATTTTTCTTTAGGGCAAAATTTTCTTAATTTCAGACTTGGGTTCGAGCCTTAAAAGGCATTTTTCAGGCTGTATGGTACCAAAAGGGCGGAAATTTTGGAATAGTGATAAGAATCATGGTCCAAAACGAAATTTGTCCTTAAATCTTCATATAGTTGGATTACTGAAAAAAACATTATTCTTATAGGCACTAATTTCAGGCTTGGGTTCGAGACTTAAAAGGAATTTTTTCACTTGGGTTCGAGACTTAAAAGGCATTTTTCAGGCTTTTTGGTACCAATCGGGTGGAAATTTTGAAATATTGATAAGAATCATGGTCCATAACGAAATCAGTCCTAAAATCTGCAAAAAGTTGCATTTCTGAAAAAATCATTTTTCTTATAGGCACTAATTTCAGACTTGGGTTCGAGACTTAAAAGCAATTATTTCAGGCTCTATGGTACCAAACGGGTTGAAATTTTGGAATAGTGATAAGAATCATCGTCCAAAACGAAAATCAGTCCTTAAATCTACATTAAGTTGCACTTCTGGAAAAATCATTTTTCTTTAAGGCAAAATTTTCTTAATTTCAGACTTGGGTTCGAGCCTTAAAAGGCATTTTTCAGGCTGTATGGTACCAAAAGGGCGGAAATTTTGGAATAGTGATAAGAATCATGGTCCAAAACGAAATTTGTCCTTAAATCTTCATATAGTTGGATTACTGAAAAAAACATTATTCTTATAGGCACTAATTTCAGGCTTGGGTTCGAGACTTAAAAGGAATTTTTTCACTTGGGTTCGAGACTTAAAAGGCATTTTTCAGGCTTTTTGGTACCAATCGGGTGGAAATTTTGAAATAGTGATAAGAATCATGGTCCAAAACGAAATCAGTCCTAAAATCTGCAAAAAGTTGCATTTCTGAAAAAATCATTTTTCTTATAGGCACTAATTTCAGACTTGGGTTCGAGACTTAAAAGCAATTATTTCAGGCTCTATGGTACCAAACGGGTTGAAATTTTGGAATAGTGATAAGAATCATCGTCCAAAACGAAAATCAGTCCTTTAATCTACATTAAGTTGCATTTCTGGAAAATTCACCTTTCCTGAGGGCTCTGATTTCAGAATTGGGTTCGAACTTTAAAAGACATTTTTGCCAACTCTATTGTACCGAATGGGCTGAAATATTGATATAATGATGAGAATCATGGTCCAAAACGAAATCCGTCATTAAATCTAAATAAAGTTGCAATAATGGTACGAAACGAAATTAGTCCTTAAATCTGCATAAAGTTGAATTTCTGAAAAAATAGGCACTAATTTCAAACTTGGGTTCGAGACTTAAAAGCAATTATTACAGGCTCTATGGTACCAAACGGGCTGATATTTTGGAATAGTGATAAGAATAATGGTACGAAACGAAATTAGTCCTTAAATCTGCATAAAGTTGAATTTCTGAAAAAAACATTTTTTAATAAGCACTAATTTCAGACTTGGGTTCGAGACTTAAAAGCAATTATTTCAGGCTCTATGGTACCAAAAGGGTTGAAATTTTGGAATAGTGATTAGAATAATGGTACGAAACGAAATTAGTCCTTAAATCTGCATAAAGTTGAATTTCTGAAAAAATAGGCACTAATTTCAAACTTGGGTTCGAGAATTAAAAGCAATTATTTCAGGCTCTATGGTACCAAACGGGTTGAAGTTTTGGAATAGTGATAAGAATAATGGTACGAAACGAAATTAGTCCTTAAATCTGCATAAAGTTGAATTTCTGAAAAAAACATTTTTTAATAAGCACTAATTTCAGACTTGGGTTCGAGACATAAAAGCAATTATTTCAGGCTCTATGGTACCAAAAGGGTTGAAATTTTGGAATAGTGATAAGAATCATCGTCCAAAGCGAAATCGTTCCTTAAATCTACATTAAGTTGCATTTCTGGAAAATTCACCTTTCCTGAGGGCTCTGATTTCAGACTTGGGTTCGAACTTTAAAAGACATTTTTGCCAACTCTATTGTACCGAACGGGATGAAATATTTATATAGTGATAAGAATCATGATCCAAAACGAAATCAGTCATTAAATCTAAATAAAGTTCCATTTCTGAAAAAATCTTTTTTTAAAGGCAAAATTTTCTTAATTTAGGACTTGGGTTCCAGCCTTAAAAGCCATTTCTTTCAGGCTGTATGGTACAAAACGGGCTGATATTTTGGAATAGTGATAAGAATCATGGTCCAAAACGGAATAAGTCATTAAATCTGCATAAAATTGAATTTCTGAAAAAAACATTTTTCTAATAGGCACTTATTTCAGACTTGGGTTCGAGACTTAAAAGGAATTTTTTCACTTGGGTTCGAGAATTAAAAGGCATTTTTTAAGGCTGTATGGTACCAAACGGGTTGAAATTTTGGAATAGTGATAAGAATCATCGTCCAAAACGAAAATCGGTCCTTAAATCTACATTAAGTTGCATTTCTGGAAAATTCACCTTTCCTGAGGGCTCTGATTTCAGACTTGGGTTCGAACTTTAAAAGACATTTTTGCCAACTCTATTGTACCGAATGGGCTGAAATATTGATATAATGATGAGAATCATGGTCCAAAACGAAATCCGTCATTAAATCTAAATAAAGTTGCATTTCTATAAAAAATCATTTTTCTTTAGGGCAAAATTTTCTTAATTTAGGACTTGGGTTCGAGCCTTAAAAGCCATTTTCTCAGGCTGTATGGTACGAAACCGGCTGATATTTTGTAATAGTGATAAGAATCATGGTCCAAAACGAAATTAGTCTTTAAATCTGCATAAAGTAGAAATTCTGAAAAAAACATTTTTCTAATAGGCACTAATTTCAGACTTGGGTTCGAGACTTAAAAGCAATTATTACAGGCTCTATGGTACCAAACGGGCTGATATTTTGGAATAGTGATAAGAATAATGGTACGAAACGAAATTAGTCCTTAAATCTGCATAAAGTTGAATTTCTGAAAAAATAGGCACTAATTTCAAACTTGGTCTCGAGACTTAAAAGCAATTATTATCAGGCTCTATGGTACCAAACGGGTTGAAATTTTGGAATAGTGATAAGAATAATGATACGAAACGAAATTAGTCCTTAAATCTGCATAAAGTTGAATTTCTGAAAAAAACATTTTTTAATAAGCACTAATTTCAGACTTGGGTTCGAGACTTAAAAGCAATTATTTCAGGCTCTATGGTACCAAACGGGTTGAAATTTTGGAATAGTGATAAGAATCATCGTCCAAAACGAAATCGTTCCTTAAATCTACATTAAGTTGCATTTCTGGAAAATTCACCTTTCCTGAGGGCTCTGATTTCAGACTTGGGTTCGAACTTTAAAAGACATTTTTGCCAACTCTATTGTACCGAACGGGATGAAATATTTATATAGTGATAAGAATAATGATCCAAAACGAAATCAGTCATTAAATCTAAATAAAGTTCCATTTCTGAAAAAATCATTTTTCTTAAAGGCAAAATTTTCTTAATTTAGGACTTGGGTTCCAGCCTTAAAAGCCATTTCTTTCAGGTTGTATGGTACAAAACGGGCTGATATTTTGGAATAGTGATAAGAATCATGGTCCAAAACGGAATAAGTCTTTAAATCTGCATAAAATTGAATTTCTGAAAAAAACATTTTTCTAATAGGCACTTATTTCAGACTTGGGTTCGAGACTTAAAAGGAATTTTTTCACTTGGGTTCGAGAATTAAAAGGCATTTTTTAAGGCTGTATGGTACCAAACGGGTTGAAATTTTGGAATAGTGATAAGAATCATAGTCCGCTACGAAATCAGTCGTAAAATCTGCATTAAGTTGCATTTATGGAAAAATCATTTTTCTTTAAGGCAAAATTTTCTTAATTTCAGACTTGGGTTCGAGCCTTAAAAGGCATTTTTCAGGCTGTATGGTACCAAAAGGGCGGAAATTTTGGAATAGTGATAAGAATCATCGTCCAAAACGAAATTTGTCCTTAAATCTTCATATAGTTGGATTACTGAAAAAAACATTATTCTTATAGGCACTAATTTCAGGCTTGGGTTCGAGACTTAAAAGGAATTTTTTCACTTGGGTTCGAGACTTAAAAGGCATTTTTCAGGCTTTTTGGTACCAATCGGGTGGAAATTTTGAAATAGTGATAAGAATCATGGTCCAAAACGAAATCAGTCCTAAAATCTGCAAAAAGTTGCATTTCTGAAAAAATCATTTTTCTTATAGGCACTAATTTCAGACTTGGGTTCGAGACTTAAAAGCAATTATTTCAGGCTCTATGGTACCAAACGGGTTGAAATTTTGGAATAGTGATAAGAATCATCGTCCAAAACGAAAATCAGTCCTTAAATCTACATTAAGTTGCACTTCTGGAAAAATCATTTTTCTTTAAGGCAAAATTTTCTTAATTTCAGACTTGGGTTCGAGCCTTAAAAGGCATTTTTCAGGCTGTATGGTACCAAAAGGGCGGAAATTTTGGAATAGTGATAAGAATCATGGTCCAAAACGAAATTTGTCCTTAAATCTTCATATAGTTGGATTACTGAAAAAAACATTATTCTTATAGGCACTAATTTCAGGCTTGGGTTTGAGACTTAAAAGGAATTTTTTCACTTGGGTTCGAGACTTAAAAGGAATTTTTTCACTTGGGTTCGAGACTTAAAAGGCATTTTTCAGGCTTTTTGGTACCAATCGGGTGGAAATTTTGAAATAGTGATAAGAATCATGGTCCAAAACGAAATCAGTCCTAAAATCTGCAAAAAGTTGCATTTCTGAAAAAATCATTTTTCTTATAGGCACTAATTTCAGACTTGGGTTCGAGACTTAAAAGCAATTATTTCAGGCTCTATGGTACCAATCGGGTTGAAATTTTGGAATAGTGATAAGAATCATCGTCCAAAACGAAAATCAGTCCTTAAATCTACATTAAGTTGCATTTATGGAAAATTCACCTTTCCTGAGGGCTCTGATTACAGAATTGGGTTCGAACTTTAAAAGACATTTTTGCCAACTCTATTGTACCGAATGGGCTGAAATATTGATATAATGATGAGAATCATGGTCCAAAACGAAATCCGTCATTAAATCTAAATAAAGTTGCATTTCTATAAAAAATCATTTTTCTTTAGGGCAAAATTTTCTTAATTTAGAACTTGGGTTCGAGCCTTAAAAGCCATTTTCTCAGGCTGTATGGTACGAAACCGGCTGATATTTTGGAATAGTGATAAGAATCATGGTCCAAAACGAAATTAGTCTTTAAATCTGCATAAAGTTGAAATTCTGAAAAAAACATTTTTCTAATAGGCACTAATTTCAGACTTGGGTTCGAGACTTAAAAGCAATTATTACAGGCTCTATGGTACCAAACGGGCTGATATTTTGGAATAGTGATAAGAATAATGGTACGAAACGAAACTAGTCCTTAAATCTGCATAAAGTTGAATTTCTGAAAAAATAGGCACTTATTTCAAACTTGGGTTCGAGAATTAAAAGCAATTATTTCAGGCTCTATGGTACCAAACGGGTTGAAGTTTTGGAATAGTGATAAGAATAATGGTACGAAACGAAATTAGTCCTTAAATCTGCATAAAGTTGAATTTCTGAAAAAAACATTTTTCTAATAGGCACTTATTTCAGACTTGGGTTCGAGACTTAATAGCAATTATTTATGCCTCTATGGTACCAAACGGGTTGAAATTTTGGGATAGTGATAAGAATCATAGTCCGAAACGAAATCAGTCGTAAAATCTACATTAAATTGCATTTCTGGAAAAATCATTTTTCTTTAAGGCAAAATTTTCTTAATTTCAGTTGGGTTCCAGACTTAAAAGGAATTTTTTCAGGCGGTACGGTACCAAACGGGCTGAAGTTTTGGAATAGTGCTAAGAATCATAGTACGCTACGAAATCAGTCCTTAAATCTGCATAAAGTTGAATTTCTGAAAAAATAGGCACTAATTTCAAACTTGGTCTCGAGACTTAAAAGCAATTATTTCAGGCTCTATGGTACCAAACGGGTTGAAATTTTGAAATAGTGATAAGAATAATGATACGAAACGAAATTAGTCCTTAAATCTGCATAAAGTTGAATTTCTGAAAAAAACATTTTTTAATAAGCACTAATTTCAGACTTGGGTTCGAGACTTAAAAGCAATTATTTCAGGCTCTATGGTACCAAACGGGTTGAAATTTTAGAATAGTGATAAGAATCATCGTCCAAAACGAAAATCAGTCCTTAAATCTACATTAAGTTGCATTTCTGGAAAATTCACCTTTCCTGAGGGCTCTGATTTCGAACTTTAAAAGACATTTTTGGCAACTCTATTGTACCGAATGGGCTGAAATATTGATATAGTGATGAGAATCATGGTCCAAAACGAAATCCGTCATTAAATCTAAATAAAGTTGCATTTCTGAAAAAAATATTTTTCTTTAAGGCAAAATTTTCTTAATTTAGGACTTGGGTTCGAGCCTTAAAAGCCATTTTTCTCGGGCTGTATGGTACGAACGCGGCTGATATTTTGGAAAAGTGATAAAAATCATAGTCCAAAACGAAATAAGTCTTTAAATCTGCATAAAGTTGAATTTCTGAAAAAAAAACATTTTTCTTATAGGCACTAATTTCAGACGTGGGTTCGAGACTTAAAAGGAATTTTTTCACTTGGGTTCGAGACTTAAAAGGCATTTTTCAGGCTGTATGGTACCAATCGGGTGGAAATTTTGAAATAGTGATAAGAATCATGGTCCAAAACGAAATCAGTCCTAAAATCTGCATAAAGTTGAATTTCTGAAAAAAACATTTTTCTTATAGGCACTAATTTCAGACTTGGGTTCGAGACTTAAAAGCAATTATTTCAGGCTCTATGGTACCAAACGGGCTGATATTTTGGAATAGTGATAAGAATAATGGTACGAAACGAAATTAGTCCTTAAATCTGCATAAAGTTGAATTTCTGAAAAAATAGGCACTAATTTCAAACTTGGGTTCGAGAATTAAAAGCAATTATTTCAGGCTCTATGGTACCAAACGGGTTGAAGTTTTGGAATAGTGATAAGAATTATGGTACGAAACGAAATTAGTCCTTAAATCTGCATAAAGTTGAATTTCTGAAAAAAACATTTTTTAATAAGCACTAATTTCAGACTTGGGTTCGAGACATAAAAGCAATTATTTCAGGCTCTATGGTACCAAAAGGGTTGAAATTTTGGAATAGTGATAAGAATCATCGTCCAAAGCGAAATCGTTCCTTAAATCTACATTAAGTTGCATTTCTGGAAAATTCACCTTTCCTGAGGGCTCTGATTTCAGACTTGGGTTCGAACTTTAAAAGACATTTTTGCCAACTCTATTGTACCGAACGGGATGAAATATTTATATAGTGATAAGAATAATGATCCAAAACGAAATCAGTCATTAAATCTAAATAAAGTTCCATTTCTGAAAAAATCATTTTTCTTAAAGGCAAAATTTTCTTAATTTAGGACTTGGGTTCCAGCCTTAAAAGCCATTTCTTTCAGGTTGTATGGTACAAAACGGGCTGATATTTTGGAATAGTGATAAGAATCATGGTCCAAAACGGAATAAGTCTTTAAATCTGCATAAAATTGAATTTCTGAAAAAAACATTTTTCTAATAGGCACTTATTTCAGACTTGGGTTCGAGACTTAAAAGGAATTTTTTCACTTGGGTTCGAGAATTAAAAGGCATTTTTTAAGGCTGTATGGTACCAAACGGGTTGAAATTTTGGAATAGTGATAAGAATCATAGTCCGCTACGAAATCAGTCGTAAAATCTGCATTAAGTTGCATTTATGGAAAAATCATTTTTCTTTAAGGCAAAATTTTCTTAATTTCAGACTTGGGTTCGAGCCTTAAAAGGCATTTTTCAGGCTGTATGGTACCAAAAGGGCGGAAATTTTGGAATAGTGATAAGAATCATCGTCCAAAACGAAATTTGTCCTTAAATCTTCATATAGTTGGATTACTGAAAAAAACATTATTCTTATAGGCACTAATTTCAGGCTTGGGTTCGAGACTTAAAAGGAATTTTTTCACTTGGGTTCGAGACTTAAAAGGCATTTTTCAGGCTTTTTGGTACCAATCGGGTGGAAATTTTGAAATAGTGATAAGAATCATGGTCCAAAACGAAATCAGTCCTAAAATCTGCAAAAAGTTGCATTTCTGAAAAAATCATTTTTCTTATAGGCACTAATTTCAGACTTGGGTTCGAGACTTAAAAGCAATTATTTCAGGCTCTATGGTACCAAACGGGTTGAAATTTTGGAATAGTGATAAGAATCATCGTCCAAAACGAAAATCAGTCCTTAAATCTACATTAAGTTGCACTTCTGGAAAAATCATTTTTCTTTAAGGCAAAATTTTCTTAATTTCAGACTTGGGTTCGAGCCTTAAAAGGCATTTTTCAGGCTGTATGGTACCAAAAGGGCGGAAATTTTGGAATAGTGATAAGAATCATGGTCCAAAACGAAATTTGTCCTTAAATCTTCATATAGTTGGATTACTGAAAAAAACATTATTCTTATAGGCACTAATTTCAGGCTTGGGTTTGAGACTTAAAAGGAATTTTTTCACTTGGGTTCGAGACTTAAAAGGCATTTTTCAGGCTTTTTGGTACCAATCGGGTGGAAATTTTGAAATAGTGATAAGAATCATGGTCCAAAACGAAATCAGTCCTAAAATCTGCAAAAAGTTGCATTTCTGAAAAAATCATTTTTCTTATAGGCACTAATTTCAGACTTGGGTTCGAGACTTAAAAGCAATTATTTCAGGCTCTATGGTACCAATCGGGTTGAAATTTTGGAATAGTGATAAGAATCATCGTCCAAAACGAAAATCAGTCCTTAAATCTACATTAAGTTGCATTTATGGAAAATTCACCTTTCCTGAGGGCTCTGATTACAGAATTGGGTTCGAACTTTAAAAGACATTTTTGCCAACTCTATTGTACCGAATGGGCTGAAATATTGATATAATGATGAGAATCATGGTCCAAAACGAAATCCGTCATTAAATCTAAATAAAGTTGCATTTCTATAAAAAATCATTTTTCTTTAGGGCAAAATTTTCTTAATTTAGGACTTGGGTTCGAGCCTTAAAAGCCATTTTCTCAGGCTGTATGGTACGAAACCGGCTGATATTTTGGAATAGTGATAAGAATCATGGTCCAAAACGAAATTAGTCTTTAAATCTGCATAAAGTTGAAATTCTGAAAAAAACATTTTTCTAATAGGCACTAATTTCAGACTTGGGTTCGAGACTTAAAAGCAATTATTACAGGCTCTATGGTACCAAACGGGCTGATATTTTGGAATAGTGATAAGAATAATGGTACGAAACGAAACTAGTCCTTAAATCTGCATAAAGTTGAATTTCTGAAAAAATAGGCACTTATTTCAAACTTGGGTTCGAGAATTAAAAGCAATTATTTCAGGCTCTATGGTACCAAACGGGTTGAAGTTTTGGAATAGTGATAAGAATAATGGTACGAAACGAAATTAGTCCTTAAATCTGCATAAAGTTGAATTTCTGAAAAAAACATTTTTCTAATAGGCACTTATTTCAGACTTGGGTTCGAGACTTAATAGCAATTATTTATGCCTCTATGGTACCAAACGGGTTGAAATTTTGGGATAGTGATAAGAATCATAGTCCGAAACGAAATCAGTCGTAAAATCTACATTAAATTGCATTTCTGGAAAAATCATTTTTCTTTAAGGCAAAATTTTCTTAATTTCAGTTGGGTTCCAGACTTAAAAGGAATTTTTTCAGGCGGTACGGTACCAAACGGGCTGAAGTTTTGGAATAGTGCTAAGAATCATAGTACGCTACGAAATCAGTCCTTAAATCTGCATAAAGTTGAATTTCTGAAAAAATAGGCACTAATTTCAAACTTGGTCTCGAGACTTAAAAGCAATTATTTCAGGCTCTATGGTACCAAACGGGTTGAAATTTTGAAATAGTGATAAGAATAATGATACGAAACGAAATTAGTCCTTAAATCTGCATAAAGTTGAATTTCTGAAAAAAACATTTTTTAATAAGCACTAATTTCAGACTTGGGTTCGAGACTTAAAAGCAATTATTTCAGGCTCTATGGTACCAAACGGGTTGAAATTTTAGAATAGTGATAAGAATCATCGTCCAAAACGAAAATCAGTCCTTAAATCTACATTAAGTTGCATTTCTGGAAAATTCACCTTTCCTGAGGGCTCTGATTTCGAACTTTAAAAGACATTTTTGGCAACTCTATTGTACCGAATGGGCTGAAATATTGATATAGTGATGAGAATCATGGTCCAAAACGAAATCCGTCATTAAATCTAAATAAAGTTGCATTTCTGAAAAAAATATTTTTCTTTAAGGCAAAATTTTCTTAATTTAGGACTTGGGTTCGAGCCTTAAAAGCCATTTTTCTCGGGCTGTATGGTACGAACGCGGCTGATATTTTGGAAAAGTGATAAAAATCATAGTCCAAAACGAAATAAGTCTTTAAATCTGCATAAAGTTGAATTTCTGAAAAAAAAACATTTTTCTTATAGGCACTAATTTCAGACGTGGGTTCGAGACTTAAAAGGAATTTTTTCACTTGGGTTCGAGACTTAAAAGGCATTTTTCAGGCTGTATGGTACCAATCGGGTGGAAATTTTGAAATAGTGATAAGAATCATGGTCCAAAACGAAATCAGTCCTAAAATCTGCATAAAGTTGAATTTCTGAAAAAAACATTTTTCTTATAGGCACTAATTTCAGACTTGGGTTCGAGACTTAAAAGCAATTATTTCAGGCTCTATGGTACCAAACGGGCTGATATTTTGGAATAGTGATAAGAATAATGGTACGAAACGAAATTAGTCCTTAAATCTGCATAAAGTTGAATTTCTGAAAAAAACATTTTTCTAATAGGCACTAATTTCAGACTTGGGTTCGAGACTTAAAAGGAATTTTTTCACTTGGGTTCGTGAATTAAAAGGCATTTTTTCAGGCTGTATGGTACCAAACGGGTTGAAATTTTGGAATAGTGATAAGAATCATAGTCCGCTACGAAATCAGTCGTAAAATCTGCATTAAGTTGCATTTATGGAAAAATCATTTTTCTTTAGGGCAAAATTTTCTTAATTTCAGACTTGGGTTCGAGCCTTAAAAGGCATTTTTCAGGCTGTATGGTACCAAAAGGGCGGAAATTTTGGAATAGTGATAAGAATCATGGTCCAAAACGAAATTTGTCCTTAAATCTTCATATAGTTGGATTACTGAAAAAAACATTATTCTTATAGGCACTAATTTCAGGCTTGGGTTCGAGACTTAAAAGGAATTTTTTCACTTGGGTTCGAGACTTAAAAGGCATTTTTCAGGCTTTTTGGTACCAATCGGGTGGAAATTTTGAAATATTGATAAGAATCATGGTCCATAACGAAATCAGTCCTAAAATCTGCAAAAAGTTGCATTTCTGAAAAAATCATTTTTCTTATAGGCACTAATTTCAGACTTGGGTTCGAGACTTAAAAGCAATTATTTCAGGCTCTATGGTACCAAACGGGTTGAAATTTTGGAATAGTGATAAGAATCATCGTCCAAAACGAAAATCAGTCCTTAAATCTACATTAAGTTGCACTTCTGGAAAAATCATTTTTCTTTAAGGCAAAATTTTCTTAATTTCAGACTTGGGTTCGAGCCTTAAAAGGCATTTTTCAGGCTGTATGGTACCAAAAGGGCGGAAATTTTGGAATAGTGATAAGAATCATGGTCCAAAACGAAATTTGTCCTTAAATCTTCATATAGTTGGATTACTGAAAAAAACATTATTCTTATAGGCACTAATTTCAGGCTTGGGTTCGAGACTTAAAAGCAATTATTTCAGGCTCTATGGTACCAAAAGGGTTGAAATTTTGGAATAGTGATAAGAATCATCGTCCAAAACGAAAATCAGTCCTTAAATCTACATTAAGTTGCATTTCTGGAAAATTCACCTTTCCTGAGGGCTCTGATTTCAGAATTGGGTTCGAACTTTAAAAGACATTTTTGCCAACTCTATTGTACCGAATGGGCTGAAATATTGATATAATGATGAGAATCATGGTCCAAAACGAAATCCGTCATTAAATCTAAATAAAGTTGCAATAATGGTACGAAACGAAATTAGTCCTTAAATCTGCATAAAGTTGAATTTCTGAAAAAATAGGCACTAATTTCAAACTTGGGTTCGAGACTTAAAAGCAATTATTACAGGCTCTATGGTACCAAACGGGCTGATATTTTGGAATAGTGATAAGAATAATGGTACGAAACGAAATTAGTCCTTAAATCTGCATAAAGTTGAATTTCTGAAAAAAACATTTTTTAATAAGCACTAATTTCAGACTTGGGTTCGAGACTTAAAAGCAATTATTTCAGGCTCTATGGTACCAAAAGGGTTGAAATTTTGGAATAGTGATTAGAATAATGGTACGAAACGAAATTAGTCCTTAAATCTGCATAAAGTTGAATTTCTGAAAAAATAGGCACTAATTTCAAACTTGGGTTCGAGAATTAAAAGCAATTATTTCAGGCTCTATGGTACCAAACGGGTTGAAGTTTTGGAATAGTGATAAGAATAATGGTACGAAACGAAATTAGTCCTTAAATCTGCATAAAGTTGAATTTCTGAAAAAAACATTTTTTAATAAGCACTAATTTCAGACTTGGGTTCGAGACATAAAAGCAATTATTTCAGGCTCTATGGTACCAAAAGGGTTGAAATTTTGGAATAGTGATAAGAATCATCGTCCAAAGCGAAATCGTTCCTTAAATCTACATTAAGTTGCATTTCTGGAAAATTCACCTTTCCTGAGGGCTCTGATTTCAGACTTGGGTTCGAACTTTAAAAGACATTTTTGCCAACTCTATTGTACCGAACGGGATGAAATATTTATATAGTGATAAGAATCATGATCCAAAACGAAATCAGTCATTAAATCTAAATAAAGTTCCATTTCTGAAAAAATCTTTTTTTAAAGGCAAAATTTTCTTAATTTAGGACTTGGGTTCCAGCCTTAAAAGCCATTTCTTTCAGGCTGTATGGTACAAAACGGGCTGATATTTTGGAATAGTGATAAGAATCATGGTCCAAAACGGAATAAGTCATTAAATCTGCATAAAATTGAATTTCTGAAAAAAACATTTTTCTAATAGGCACTTATTTCAGACTTGGGTTCGAGACTTAAAAGGAATTTTTTCACTTGGGTTCGAGAATTAAAAGGCATTTTTTAAGGCTGTATGGTACCAAACGGGTTGAAATTTTGGAATAGTGATAAGAATCATCGTCCAAAACGAAAATCGGTCCTTAAATCTACATTAAGTTGCATTTCTGGAAAATTCACCTTTCCTGAGGGCTCTGATTTCAGACTTGGGTTCGAACTTTAAAAGACATTTTTGCCAACTCTATTGTACCGAATGGGCTGAAATATTGATATAATGATGAGAATCATGGTCCAAAACGAAATCCGTCATTAAATCTAAATAAAGTTGCATTTCTATAAAAAATCATTTTTCTTTAGGGCAAAATTTTCTTAATTTAGGACTTGGGTTCGAGCCTTAAAAGCCATTTTCTCAGGCTGTATGGTACGAAACCGGCTGATATTTTGTAATAGTGATAAGAATCATGGTCCAAAACGAAATTAGTCTTTAAATCTGCATAAAGTAGAAATTCTGAAAAAAACATTTTTCTAATAGGCACTAATTTCAGACTTGGGTTCGAGACTTAAAAGCAATTATTACAGGCTCTATGGTACCAAACGGGCTGATATTTTGGAATAGTGATAAGAATAATGGTACGAAACGAAATTAGTCCTTAAATCTGCATAAAGTTGAATTTCTGAAAAAATAGGCACTAATTTCAAACTTGGTCTCGAGACTTAAAAGCAATTATTATCAGGCTCTATGGTACCAAACGGGTTGAAATTTTGGAATAGTGATAAGAATAATGATACGAAACGAAATTAGTCCTTAAATCTGCATAAAGTTGAATTTCTGAAAAAAACATTTTTTAATAAGCACTAATTTCAGACTTGGGTTCGAGACTTAAAAGCAATTATTTCAGGCTCTATGGTACCAAACGGGTTGAAATTTTGGAATAGTGATAAGAATCATCGTCCAAAACGAAATCGTTCCTTAAATCTACATTTAGTTGCATTTCTGGAAAATTCACCTTTCCTGAGGGCTCTGATTTCAGACTTGGGTTCGAACTTGAAAAGACATTTTTGCAAACTCTATTGTACCGAACGGGCTGAAATATTGATATAGTGATAAGAATCATGGTCCAAAACGAAATCCGTCATTAAATCTAAATAAAGTTGCATTTCTGAAAAAATCATTTTTCTTAAAGGCAAAATTTTCTTAATTTAGGACTTGGGTTCGAGCTTTAAAAGTCATTTTTTTTAGGCTGTATGGTACGAAACCGGCTGATATTTTGGAATAGTGATAAGAATAATGGTACGAAACGAAATTAGTCATTAAATCTGCATAAAGTTGAATTTCTGAAAAAAACATTTTTTAATAAGCACTAATTTCAGACTTGGGTTCGAGACTTAAAAGCAATTATTTCAGGCTCTATGGTACCAAACGGGTTGAAATTTTGGAATAGTGATGAGAATCATAGTCCGAAACGAAATCCGTCGTAAAATCTGCATTAAATTGCATTTCTGGAAAAATCATTTTTCTTTAAGGCAAAATTTTCTTAATTTCCGACTTGGGTTCCAGACTTAAAAGGATTTTTTTCAGGCGGTATGGTACCAATCGGGCTGAAGTTTTGTAATAGTGATAAGAATCATTCTCTTAAACGAAATCATTCCGAAAATCTACATTAAGTTGCATTTCTGGAAAATTCACCTTTCCTGAGGGCTCTGATTTCAGACTTGGGTTCGAACTTGAAAAGACATTTTTGCCAACTCTATTGTACCGAACGGGGTGAAATATTGATATAGTGATAAGAATCATGGTCCAAAACGAAATCCGTCATTAAATCTAAATAAAGTTGCATTTCTGAAAAAATCATTTTTCTTTAAGGCAAAATTTTCTTAATTTAGGACTTGGGTTCGAGCTTTAAAAGCCATTTTTTTTAGGCTGTATGGTACGAAACCGGCTGATATTTTGGAATAGTGATAAGAATAATGGTACGAAACGAAATTAGTCCTTAAATCTGCATAAAGTGGAATTTCTGAAAAAAACATTTTTCTAACAGGCACTAATTTCAGACTTGGGTTCGAGACTTAAAAGCAATTATTTCAGGCTCTATGGTACCAAACGGAATGAAGTTTTGGAATAGTGATAAGAATCATAGTCCGAAACAAAATCCGTCGTAAAATCTGCATTAAATTGCATTTCTGGAAAAATCATTTTTCTTTAAGGCAAAATTTTCTTAATTTCCGACTTGGGTTCCAGACTTAAAAGGATTTTTTTCAGGCGGTATGTTACCAAACGGGCTGAAGTTTTGTAATAGTGATAAGAATCATTGTCCAAAACGAAATCATTCCTAAAATCTACATTAAGTTGCATTTCTGGAAAATTCACCTTTCCTGAGGGCTCTGATTTTAGACTTGGGTTCGAACTTGAAAAGACATTTTTGCCAACTCTATTGTACCGAACGGGCTGAAATATTGATATAGTGATAAGAATCATGGTCCAAAACGAAATCCGTCATTAAATCTAAATAAAGTTGCATTACTGAAAAAATCATTTTTCTTTAAGGCAAAATTTTCTTAATTTAGGACTTGGGTTCGAGCTTAAAAAGCCATTTTTTTTAGGCTGTATGGTACGAAACCGGCTGATATTTTGGAATATTGATAAGAATAATGGTACGAAACGAAATTAGTCCTTAAATCTGCATAAAGTTGAATTTCTGAAAAAAACATTTTTCTAATAGGCACTAATTTCAGACTTGGGTTCGAGACTTAAAAGCAATTATTTCAGGCTCTATGGTACCAAACGGGTTGAAATTTTGGAATAGTGATAAGAATCATCGTCCAAAACGAAATCCGTCGTAAAATTTGCATTAAATTGCATTTCTGGAAAAATCATTTTTCTTTAAGGCAAAATTTTCTTAATTTAGGACTTGGGTTCGAGCTTTAAAAGCCATTTTTTTTAGGCTGTATGGTACGAAATAGTGATAAGAATCATTGTCCAAAACGAAATCATTCCTAAAATCTACATTAAGTTGCATTTCTGGAAAATTCACCTTTCCTGAGGGCTCTGATTTTAGACTTGGGTTCGAACTTGAAAAGACATTTTTGCCAACTCTATTGTACCGAACGGGCTGAAATATTGATATAGTGAAAAGAATCATGGTCCAAAACGAAATCCGTCATTAAATCTAAATAAAGTTGCATTACTGAAAAAATCATTTTTCTTTAAGGCAAAATTTTCTTAATTTAGGACTTGGGTTCGAGCTTAAAAAGCCATTTTTTTTAGGCTGTATGGTACGAAACCGGCTGATATTTTGGAATATTGATAAGAATAATGGTACGAAACGAAATTAGTCCTTAAATCTGCATAAAGTTGAATTTCTGAAAAAAACATTTTTCTAATAGGCACTAATTT
The DNA here is from genome assembly GCA_026573805.1 of Hesperophylax magnus. Taxonomy (NCBI): domain Eukaryota; kingdom Metazoa; phylum Arthropoda; class Insecta; order Trichoptera; family Limnephilidae; genus Hesperophylax; species Hesperophylax magnus. Next base: position 5,822,354 of record JAIUSX010000088.1, read on the forward strand.
CAGACTTGGGTTCGAGACTTAAAAGCAATTATTTCAGGCTCTATGGTACCAAACGGGTTGAAATTTTGGAATAGTGATAAGAATCATCGTCCAAAACGAAATCCGTCGTAAAATTTGCATTAAATTGCATTTCTGGAAAAATCATTTTTCTTTAAGGCAAAATTTTCTTAATTTAGGACTTGGGTTCGAGCTTTAAAAGCCATTTTTTTTAGGCTGTATGGTACGAAACCGGCTGATATTTTGGAATATTGATAAGAATAATGGTACGAAACGAAATTAGTCCTTAAATCTGCATAAAGTTGAATTTCTGAAAAAAACATTTTTCTAATAGGCACTAATTTCAGACTTGGGTTCGAGACTTAAAAGCAATTATTTCAGGCTCTATGGTACCAAACGGGTTGAAATTTTGGAATAGTGATAAGAATCATCGTCCAAAACGAAATCCGTCGTAAAATTTGCATTAAATTGCATTTCTGGAAAAATCATTTTTCTTTAAGGCAAAATTTTCTTAATTTCCGACATTTTTTTCAGGCGGTATGGTACCAAACGGGCTGAAGTTTTGTAATAGGATAAGAATCATTGTCCAAAACGAAATCATTCCTAAAATCTACATTATGTTGCATTTCTGGAAAATTCACATTTCCTGAGGGCTCTGATTTCAGACTTGGGTTCGAGACTTAAAAGCAATTATTTCAGGCTCTATGGTACCAAACGGGCTGATATTTTGGAATAGTGATAAGAATATTGGTACGAAACGAAATTAGTCCTTAAATCTGCATATAGTGGAATTTCTGAAAAAAACATTTTCTAATAGGCACTAATTTCAGACTTGGGTTCGAGACTTAAAAGCAATTATTTCAGGCTCTATGGTACCAAACGGGTTGAAGTTTTGGAATAGTGATAAGAATCATAGTCCGAAACGTAATCCGTCGTAAAATCTGCATTAAATTGCATTTCTGGAAAAATCATTTTTCTTTAAGGCAAAATTTTCTTAATTTCCGACTTGGGTTCCAGACTTAAAAGGATTTCTTTCAGGCGGTATGTTACCAAACGGGCTGAAGTTTTGTAATAGTGATAAGAATCATTGTCCAAAACGAAATCATTCCTAAAATCTACATTAAGTTGCATTTCTGGAAAATTCACCTTTCCTGAGGGCTCTGATTTCAGACTTGGGTTCGAACTTGAAAAGACATTTTTGCCAACTATATTGTACCGAACGGGCAGAAATATTGATATAGTGATAAGAATCATGGTCCAAAACGAAATCCGTCATTAAATCTAAATAAAGTTGCATTTCTGAAAAAATCATTTTTCTTTAAGGCAAAATTTTCTTAATTTAGGACTTGGGTTCGAGCTTTAAAGGCCATTTTTTTTAGGCTGTATGGTACGAAACCTGCTGATATTTTGAAATAGTGATAAGAATAATGGTAAGAAACGAAATTAGTCCTTAAATCTGCATAATGTTGAATTTCTGAAAAAAACAGTTTTTTAATACGCACTAATTTCAGACTTGGGTTCGAGACTTAAAAGCAATTATTTTAGGCTCTATAGTACCAAACGGGCTGATATTTTGGAAAAGATATAAGAATAATGGTACGAAATAAAATTAGTCCTTAAATCTGCATAAAGTTGAATTTCTGAAAAAAACATTTTTCTAATAGGCACTAATTTCAGACTTGGGTTCGAGACTTAAAAGCAATTATTTATGGCTCTATGGTACCAAACGGGTTGAAATTTTGGAATAGTGATAAGAATCATCGTCCAAAACGAAAATCGGTCCTTAAATCTACATTAAGTTGCATTTCTGGAAAATTCACCTTTCCTGAGGGCTCTGATTTCAGACTTGGGTTCGAACTTTAAAAGACATTTTTGCCAACTCTATTGTACCGAATGGGCTGAAATATTGATATAATGATGAGAATCATGGTCCAAAACGAAATCCGTCATTAAATCTAAATAAAGTTGCATTTCTATAAAAAATCATTTTTCTTTAGGGCAAAATTTTCTTAATTTAGGACTTGGGTTCGAGCCTTAAAAGGCATTTTTCAGGCTGTATGGTACCAAAAAAGCGGAAATTTTGGAATAGTGATAAGAATCATGGTCCAAAACGAAATTTGTCCTTAAATCTTCATATAGTTGGATTACTGAAAAAAACATTATTCTTATAGGCACTAATTTCAGGCTTGGGTTCGAGACTTAAAAGGAATTTTTTCACTTGGGTTCGAGACTTAAAAGGCATTTTTCAGGCTTTTTGGTACCAATCGGGTGGAAATTTTGAAATAGTGATAAGAATCATGGTCCAAAACGAAATCAGTCCTAAAATCTGCATAAAGTTGAATTTCTGAAAAAAACATTTTTCTAATAGGCACTAATTTCAGACTTGGGTTCGAGACTTAAAAGCAATTATTTCAGGCTCTATGGTACCAAACGGGTTGAAATTTTGGAATAGTGATAAGAATCATCGTCCAAAACGAAAATCGGTCCTTAAATCTACATTAAGTTGCATTTCTGGAAAATTCACCTTTCCTGAGGGCTCTGATTTCAGACTTGGGTTCGAACTTTAAAAGACATTTTTGCCAACTCTATTGTACCGAATGGGCTGAAATATTGATATAATGATGAGAATCATGGTCCAAAACGAAATCCGTCATTAAATCTAAATAAAGTTGCATTTCTAGAAAAAATCATTTTTCTTTAGGGCAAAATTTTCTTAATTTACGACTTGGGTTCGAGTTTTAAAAGCCATTTTCTCAGGCTGTATGGTACGAAACCGGCTGATATTTTGGAATAGTGATAAGAATCATGGTCCAAAACGAAATTAGTCTTTAAATCTGCATAAAGTAGAAATTCTGAAAAAAACATTTTTCTTATAGGCACTAATTTCAGACTTGGGTTCGAGACTTAAAAGCAATTATTTCAGGCTCTATGGTACCAAACGGGTTGAAGTTTTGGAATAGTGATAAGAATCATAGTCCGAAACGAAATCCGTCGTAAAATCTGCATTAAATTGCATTTCTGGAAAAATCATTTTTCTTTAAGGCAAAATTTTCTTAATTTCCGACTTGGGTTCCAGACTTAAAAGGATTTTTTTCAGGCGGTATGTTACCAAACGGGCTGATATTTTGGAATAGTGATAAGAATAATGGTACGAAACGAAATTAGTCTTTAAATCTGCATTAAATTGAATTTCTGAAAAAAACATTTTTCTAATAGGCACTAATTTCAGACTTGGGTTCGGGACTTAAAAGCAATTATTTCAGGCTCTATAGTACCAAACGGGCTGATATTTTGGAATAGATATTAGAATAATGGTACGAAATAAAATTAGTCCTTAAATCTGCATAAAGTTGAATTTCTGAAAAAAACATTATTCTTATAGGCACTAATTTCAGGCTTGGGTTCGAGACTTAAGAGGAATTTTTTCACTTGGGTTCGAGACTTAAAAGGCATTTTTCAGGCTTTTTGGTACCAATCGGGTGGAAATTTTGAAATAGTGATAAGAATCATGGTCCAAAACGAAATCAGTCCTAAAATCTGCATAAAGTTGAATTTCTGAAAAAAACATTTTTCTAATAGGCACTAATTTCAGACTTGGGTTCGAGACTTAAAAGCAATTATTTCAGGCTCTATGTTACCAAACGGGTTGAAATTTTGGAATAGTGATAAGAATCATCGTCCAAAACGAAAATCGGTCCTTAAATCTACATTAAGTTGCATTTCTGGAAAATTCACCTTTCCTGAGGGCTCTGATTTCAGACTTGGGTTCGAACTTTAAAAGACATTTTTGCCAACTCTATTGTACCGAATGGGCTGAAATATTGATATAATGATGAGAATCATGGTCCAAAACGAAATCCGTCATTAAATCTAAATAAAGTTGCATTTCTATAAAAAATCATTTTTCTTTAGGGCAAAATTTTCTTAATTTAGGACTTGGGTTCGAGCCTTAAAAGCCATTTTCTCAGGCTGTATGGTACGAAACCGGCTGATATTTTGGAATAGTGATAAGAATCATGGTCCAAAACGAAATAAGTCTTTAAATCTGCATAAAGTAGAAATTCTGAAAAAAACATTTTTCTAATAGGCACTAATTTCAGACTTGGGTTCGAGACTTAAAAGCAATTATTACAGGCTCTATGGTACCAAACGGGCTGATATTTTGGAATAGTGATAAGAATAATGGTACGAAACGAAATTAGTCCTTAAATCTGCATAAAGTTGAATTTCTGAAAAAATAGGCACTAATTTCAAACTTGGTCTCGAGACTTAAAAGCAATTATTATCAGGCTCTATGGTACCAAACGGGTTGAAATTTTGGAATAGTGATAAGAATAATGATACGAAACGAAATTAGTCCTTAAATCTGCATAAAGTTGAATTTCTGAAAAAAACATTTTTTAATAAGCACTAATTTCAGACTTGGGTTCGAGACTTAAAAGCAATTATTTCAGGCTCTATGGTACCAAACGGGTTGAAATTTTGGAATAGTGATAAGAATCATCGTCCAAAACGAAATCCGTCATTAAATCTAAATAAAGTTGCATTTCTGAAAAAATCATTTTTCTTAAAGGCAAAATTTTCTTAATTTAGGACTTGGGTTCGAGCTTTAAAAGTCATTTTTTTTAGGCTGTATGGTACGAAACCGGCTGATATTTTAGAATAGTGATAAGAATAATGGTACGAAACGAAATTAGTCTTTAAATCTGCATTAAATTGAATTTCTGAAAAAAACATTTTTCTAATAGGCACTAATTTCAGACTTGGGTTCGGGACTTAAAAGCAATTATTTCAGGCTCTATAGTACCAAACGGGCTGATATTTTGGAATAGATATTAGAATAATGGTACGAAATAAAATTAGTCCTTAAATCTGCATAAAGTTGAATTTCTGAAAAAAACATTATTCTTATAGGCACTAATTTCAGGCTTGGGTTCGAGACTTAAGAGGAATTTTTTCACTTGGGTTCGAGACTTAAAAGGCATTTTTCAGGCTTTTTGGTACCAATCGGGTGGAAATTTTGAAATAGTGATAAGAATCATGGTCCAAAACGAAATCAGTCCTAAAATCTGCATAAAGTTGAATTTCTGAAAAAAACATTTTTCTAATAGGCACTAATTTCAGACTTGGGTTCGAGACTTAAAAGCAATTATTTCAGGCTCTATGTTACCAAACGGGTTGAAATTTTGGAATAGTGATAAGAATCATCGTCCAAAACGAAAATCGGTCCTTAAATCTACATTAAGTTGCATTTCTGGAAAATTCACCTTTCCTGAGGGCTCTGATTTCAGACTTGGGTTCGAACTTTAAAAGACATTTTTGCCAACTCTATTGTACCGAATGGGCTGAAATATTGATATAATGATGAGAATCATGGTCCAAAACGAAATCCGTCATTAAATCTAAATAAAGTTGCATTTCTATAAAAAATCATTTTTCTTTAGGGCAAAATTTTCTTAATTTAGGACTTGGGTTCGAGCCTTAAAAGCCATTTTCTCAGGCTGTATGGTACGAAACCGGCTGATATTTTGGAATAGTGATAAGAATCATGGTCCAAAACGAAATAATTCTTTAAATCTGCATAAAGTAGAAATTCTGAAAAAAACATTTTTCTAATAGGCACTAATTTCAGACTTGGGTTCGAGACTTAAAAGCAATTATTACAGGCTCTATGGTACCAAACGGGCTGATATTTTGGAATAGTGATAAGAATAATGGTACGAAACGAAATTAGTCCTTAAATCTGCATAAAGTTGAATTTCTGAAAAAATAGGCACTAATTTCAAACTTGGTCTCGAGACTTAAAAGCAATTATTATCAGGCTCTATGGTACCAAACGGGTTGAAATTTTGGAATAGTGATAAGAATAATGATACGAAACGAAATTAGTCCTTAAATCTGCATAAAGTTGAATTTCTGAAAAAAACATTTTTTAATAAGCACTAATTTCAGACTTGGGTTCGAGACTTAAAAGCAATTATTTCAGGCTCTATGGTACCAAACGGGTTGAAATTTTGGAATAGTGATAAGAATCATCGTCCAAAACGAAATCCGTCATTAAATCTAAATAAAGTTGCATTTCTGAAAAAATCATTTTTCTTAAAGGCAAAATTTTCTTAATTTAGGACTTGGGTTCGAGCTTTAAAAGTCATTTTTTTTAGGCTGTATGGTACGAAACCGGCTGATATTTTAGAATAGTGATAAGAATAAAGGTACGAAAAGAAATTAGTCATTAAATCTGCATAAAGTTGAATTTCTAAAAAAAACATTTTTTAATAAGCACTAATTTCAGACTTGGGTTCGAGACTTAAAAGCAATTATTTCAGGCTCTATGGTACCAAACGGGTTGAAATTTTGGAATAGTGATAAGAATCATCGTCCAAAACGAAATCTGTCCTTAAATCTAAATAAAGTTGCATTACTGAAAAAATCATTTTTCTTTAAGGCAAAATTTTCTTAATTTAGGACTTGGGTTCGAGCTTAAAAAGCCATTTTTTTTAGGCTGTATGGTACGAAACCGGCTGATATTTTGGAATATTGATAAGAATAATGGTACGAAACGAAATTAGTCCTTAAATCTGCATAAAGTTGAATTTCTGAAAAAAACATTTTTCTAATAGGCACTAATTTCAGACTTGGGTTCGAGACTTAAAAGCAATTATTTCAGGCTCTATGGTACCAAACGGGTTGAAATTTTGGAATAGTGATAAGAATCATCGTCCAAAACGAAATCTGTCCTTAAATCTACACTAAGTTGCATTTCTGGAAAAATCATTTTTCTTTAAGGCAAAATTTTCTTAATTTAGGACTTGGGTTCGAGCTTTAAAAGCCATTTTTTTTAGGCTGTATGGTACGAAACCGGCTGATATTTTGGAATATTGATAAGAATAATAGTACGAAACGAAATAAGTCCTTAAATCTGCATAAAGTTGAATTTCTGAAAAAAACATTTTTCTAATAGGCACTAATTTCAGACTTGGGTTCGAGACTTAAAAGCAATTATTTCAGGCTCTATGGTACCAAACGGGTTGAAATTTTGGAATAGTGATAAGAATCATCGTCCAAAACGAAATCCGTCGTAAAATTTGCATTAAATTGCATTTCTGGAAAAATCATTTTTCTTTAAGGCAAAATTTTCTTAATTTCCGACATTTTTTTCAGGCGGTATGGTACCAAACGGGCTGAAGTTTTGTAATAGGATAAGAATCATTGTCCAAAACGAAATCATTCCTAAAATCTACATTATGTTGCATTTCTGGAAAATTCACATTTCCTGAGGGCTCTGATTTCAGACTTGGGTTCGAGACTTAAAAGCAATTATTTCAGGCTCTATGGTACCATACGGGCTGATATTTTGGAATAGTGATAAGAATAATGGTACGAAACGAAATTAGTCCTTAAATCTGCATAAAGTGGAATTTCTGAAAAAAACATTTTCTAATAGGCACTAATTTCAGACTTGGGTTCGAGACTTAAAAGCAATTATTTCAGGCTCTATGGTACCAAACGGGTTGAAGTTTTGGAATAGTGATAAGAATCATAGTCCGAAACGAAATCCGTCGTAAAATCTGCATTAAATTGCATTTCTGGAAAAATCATTTTTCTTTAAGGCAAAATTTTCTTAATTTCCGACTTGGGTTCCAGACTTAAAAGGATTTTTTTCAGGCGGTATTTTACCAAACGGGCTGAAGTTTTGTAATAGTGATAAGAATCATTGTCCAAAACGAAATCATTCCTAAAATCTACATTAAGTTGCATTTCTGGAAAATTCACCTTTCCTGAGGGCTCTGATTTCAGACTTGGGTTCGAACTTGAAAAGACATTTTTGCCAACTCTATTGTACCGAACGGGCTGAAATATTGATATAGTGATAAGAATCATGGTCCAAAACGAAATCCGTCATTAAATCTAAATAAAGTTGCATTTCTGAAAAAATCATTTTTCTTTAAGGCAAAATTTTCTTAATTTAGGACTTGGGTTCGAGCTTTAAAGGCCATTTTTTTTAGGCTGTATGGTACGAAACCGGCTGATATTTTGAAATAGTGATAAGAATAATGGTAAGAAACGAAATTAGTCCTTAAATCTGCATAATGTTGAATTTCTGAAAAAAACAGTTTTTTAATACGCACTAATTTCAGACTTGGGTTCGAGACTTAAAAGCAACTATTTCAGGCTCTATGGTACCAAACGGGCTGATATTTTGGAATAGATATAAGAATAATGGTACGAAATAAAATTAGTCCTTAAATCTGCATAAAGTTGAATTTCTGAAAAAAACATTTTTCTAATAGGCACTAATTTCAGACTTGGGTTCGAGACTTAAAAGCAATTATTTATGGCTCTATGGTACCAAACGGGTTGATATTTTGGAATAGTGATAAGAATCATAGTACGCTACGAAATCAGTCGTAAAATCTGCATTAAGTTGCATTTCTGGAAAAATCATTTTTCTTTGAGGCAAAATTTTCTTAATTTCAGACTTGGGTTCGAGCCTTAAAAGGCATTTTTCAGGCTGTATGGTACCAAAAAAGCGAAAATTTTGGAATAGTGATAAGAATCATGGTCCAAAACGAAATTTGTCCTTAAATCTTCATATAGTTGGATTACTGAAAAAAACATTATTCTTATAGGCACTAATTTCAGGCTTGGGTTCGAGACTTAAAAGGAATTTTTTCACTTGGGTTCGAGACTTAAAAGCAATTATTTCAGGCTCTATGGTACCAAACGGGTTGAAATTTTGGAATAGTGATAAGAATCATCGTCCAAAACGAAAATCGGTCCTTAAATCTACATTAAGTTGCATTTCTGGAAAATTCACCTTTCCTGAGGGCTCTGATTTCAGACTTGGGTTCGAACTTTAAAAGACATTTTTGCCAACTCTATTGTACCGAATGGGCTGAAATATTGATATAATGATGAGAATCATGTTCCAAAACGAAATCCGTCATTAAATCTAAATAAAGTTGCATTTCTAGAAAAAATCATTTTTCTTTAGGGCAAAATTTTCTTAATTTAGGACTTGGGTTCGAGCCTTAAAAGCCATTTTCTCAGGCTGTATGGTACGAAACCGGCTGATATTTTGGAATAGTGATAAGAATCATGGTCCAAAACGAAATTAGTCTTTAAATCTGCATAAAGTAGAAATTCTGAAAAAAACATTTTTCTTATAGGCACTAATTTCAGACTTGGGTTCGAGACTTAAAAGCAATTATTTCAGGCTCTATGGTACCAAACGGGTTGAAGTTTTGGAATAGTGATAAGAATCATAGTCCGAAACGAAATCCGTCGTAAAATCTGCATTAAATTGCATTTCTGGAAAAATCATTTTTCTTAAAGGCAAAATTTTCTTAATTTCCGACTTGGGTTCCAGACTTAAAAGGATTTTTTTCAGGCGGTATGTTACCAAACGGGCTGATATTTTGGAATAGTGATAAGAATAATGGTACGAAACGAAATTAGTCTTTAAATCTGCATTAAATTGAATTTCTGAAAAAAACATTTTTCTAATAGGCACTAATTTCAGACTTGGGTTCGGGACTTAAAAGCAATTATTTCAGGCTCTATGGTACCAAACGGGTTGAAGTTTTGGAATAGTGATAAGAATCATAGTCCGAAACGAAATCCGTCGTAAAATCTGCATTAAATTGCATTTCTGGAAAAATCATTTTTCTTTAAGGCAAAATTTTCTTAATTTCCGACTTGGGTTCCAGACTTAAAAGGATTTTTTTCAGGCGGTATGTTACCAAACGGGCTGAAGTTTTGTAATAGTGATAAGAATCATTGTCCAAAACGAAATCATTCCTAAAATCTACATTAAGTTGCATTTCTGGAAAATTCACCTTTCCTGAGGGCTCTGATTTCAGACTTGGGTTCGAACTTGAAAAGACATTTTTGCCAACTCTATTGTACCGAACGGGCTGAAATATTGATAAAGTGATAAGAATCATGGTCCAAAACGAAATCCGTCATTAAATCTAAATAAAGTTGCATTTCTGAAAAAATCATTTTTCTTTAAGGCAAAATTTTCTTAATTTAGGACTTGGGTTCGAGCTTTAAAGGCCATTTTTTTTCGGCTGTATGGTACGAAACCGGCTGATATTTTGAAATAGTGATAAGAATAATGGTAAGAAACGAAATTAGTCCTTAAATCTGCATAATGTTGAATTTCTGAAAAAAACAGTTTTTTAATACGCACTAATTTCAGACTTGGGTTCGAGACTTAAAAGCAATTATTTCAGGCTCTATAGTACCAAACGGGCTGATATTTTGGAATAGATATAAGAATAATGGTACGAAATAAAATTAGTCCTTAAATCTGCATAAAGTTGAATTTCTGAAAAAAACATTTTTCTAATAGGCACTAATTTCAGACTTGGGTTCGAGACTTAAAAGCAATTATTTCAGGCTCTATGGTACCAAACGGGTTGAAATTTTGGAATAGTGATAAGAATCATCGTCCAAAACGAAAATCGGTCCTTAAATCTACATTAAGTTGCATTTCTGGAAAATTCACCTTTCGTGAGGGCTCTGATTTCAGACTTGGGTTCGAACTTTAAAAGACATTTTTGCCAACTCTATTGTACCGAATGGGCTGAAATATTGATATAATGATGAGAATCATGGTCCAAAACGAAATCCGTCATTAAATCTAAATAAAGTTGCATTTCTATAAAAAATCATTTTTCTTTAGGGCAAAATTTTCTTAATTTAGGACTTGGATTCGAGCCTTAAAAGCCATTTTCTCAGGCTGTATGGTACGAAACCGGCTGATATTTTGGAATAGTGATAAGAATCATGGTCCAAAACGAAATTAGTCTTTAAATCTGCATAAAGTGGAAATTCTGAAAAAAACATTTTTCTAATAGGCACTAATTTCAAACTTGGGTTCGAGACTTAAAAGCAATTATTACAGGCTCTATGGTACCAAACGGGCTGATATTTTGGAATAGTGATAAGAATAATGGTACGAAACGAAATTAGTCCTTAAATCTGCATAAAGTTGAATTTCTGAAAAAATAGGCACTAATTTCAAACTTGGGTTCGAGACTTAAAAGCAATTATTACAGGCTCTATGGTACCAAACGGGCTGATATTTTGGAATAGTGATAAGAATAATGGTCCAAAACGAAATTAGTCTTTAAATCTGCATAAAGTGGAAATTCTGAAAAAAACATTTTTCTAATAGGCACTAATTTCAGACTTGGGTTCGAGACTTAAAAGCAATTATTTCAGGCTCTTTGGTACCAAACGGAATGAAGTTTTGGAATAGTGATAAGAATCATAGTCCGAAACAAAATCCGTCGTAAAATCTGCATTAAATTGCATTTCTGGAAAAATCATTTTTCTTTAAGGCAAAATTTTCTTAATTTCCGACTTGGGTTCCAGACTTAAAAGGATTTTTTTCAGGCGGTATGTTACCAAACGGGCTGAAGTTTTGTAATAGTGATAAGAATCATTGTCCAAAACGAAATCATTCCTAAAATCTACATTAAGTTGCATTTCTGGAAAATTCACCTTTCCTGAGGGCTCTGATTTTAGACTTGGGTTTGAACTTGAAAAGACATTTTTGCCAACTCTATTGTACCGAACGGGCTGAAATATTGATAAAGTGATAAGAATCATGGTCCAAAACGAAATCCGTCATTAAATCTAAATAAAGTTGCATTACTGAAAAAATCATTTTTCTTTAAGGCAAAATTTTCTTAATTTAGGACTTGGGTTCGAGCTTAAAAAGCCATTTTTTTTAGGCTGTATGGTACGAAACCGGCTGATATTTTGGAATATTGATAAGAATAATGGTACGAAACGAAATTAGTCCTTAAATCTGCATAAAGTTGAATTTCTGAAAAAAACATTTTTCTAATAGGCACTAAATTCAGACTTGGGTTCGAGACTTAAAAGCAATTATTTCAGGCTCTATGGTACCAAACGGGTTGAAATTTTGGAATAGTGATAAGAATCATCGTCCAAAACGAAATCTGTCCTTAAATCTACACGAAGTTGCATTTCTGGAAAAATCATTTTTCTTTAAGGCAAAATTTTCTTAATTTAGGACTTGGGTTCGAGCTTTAAAAGCCATTTTTTTTAGGCTGTATGGTACGAAACCGGCTGATATTTTGGAATATTGATAAGAATAATGGTACGAAACGAAATTAGTCCTTAAATCTGCATAAAGTTGAATTTCTGAAAAAAACATTTTTCTAATAGGCACTAATTTCAGACTTGGGTTCGAGACTTAAAAGCAATTATTTCAGGCTCTATGGTACCAAACGGGTTGAAATTTTGGAATAGTGATAAGAATCATCGTCCAAAACGAAATCCGTCGTAAAATTTGCATTAAATTGCATTTCTGGAAAAATCATTTTTCTTTAAGGCAAAATTTTCTTAATTTCCGACATTTTTTTCAGGCGGTATGGTACCAAACGGGCTGAAGTTTTGTAATAGGATAAGAATCATTGTCCAAAAGGAAATCATTCCTAAAATCTACATTATGTTGCATTTCTGGAAAATTCACATTTCCTGAGGGCTCTGATTTCAGACTTGGGTTCGAGACTTAAAAGCAATTATTTCAGGCTCTATGGTACCAAACGGGCTGATATTTTGGAATAGTGATAGGAATAATGGTACGAAACGAAATAAGTCCTTAAATCTGCATAAAGTGGAATTTCTGAAAAAAACATTTTCTAATAGGCACTAATTTCAGACTTGGGTTCGAGACTTAAAAGCAATTATTTCAGGCTCTATGGTACCAAACGGGTTGAAGTTTTGGAATAGTGATAAGAATCATAGTCCGAAACGAAATCCGTCGTAAAATCTGCATTAAATTGCATTTCTGGAAAAATCATTTTTCTTTAAGGCAAAATTTTCTTAATTTCCGACTTGGGTTCCAGACTTAAAAGGATTTTTTTCAGGCGGTATGTTACCAAACGGGCTGAAGTTTTGTAATAGTGATAAGAATCATTGTCCAAAACGAAATCATTCCTAAAATCTACATTAAGTTGCATTTCTGGAAAATTCACCTTTCCTGAGGGCTCTGATTTTAGACTTGGGATCGAACTTGAAAAGACATTTTTGCAAACTCTATTGTACCGAACGGGCTGAAATATTGATATAGTGATAAGAATCATGGTCCAAAACGAAATCCGTCATTAAATCTAAATAAAGTTGCATTTCTGAAAAAATAATTTTTATTAAAGGCAAAATTTTCTTAATTTAGGACTTGGGTTCGAGCTTTAAAAGCCAATTTTTTTTAGGCTGTATGGTACGAAACCGGCTGATATTTTGGAATATTGATAAGAATAATGGTACGAAACGAAATTAGTCCTTAAATCTGCATAAAGTTGAATTTCTGAAAAAAACATTTTTTAATAAGCACTAATTTCAGATTTGGGTTCGAGACTTAAAAGCAATTATTTCAGGCTCTGTAGTACCAAACGGGCTGATATTTTGGAATAGTGATAAGAATAATGGTACGAAACGAAATCAGTCCTTAAATCTGCATAAAGTTGAATTTCTGAAAAAAACAGTTTTTTAATACGCACTAATTTCAGACTTGGGTTCGAGACTTAAAAGCAATTATTTCAGGCTCTATGGTACCAAACGGGTTGAAATTTTGGAATAGTGATAAGAATCATCGTCCAAAACGAAATCCGTCGTAAAATTTGCATTAAATTGCATTTCTGGAAAAATCATTTTTCTTTAAGGCAAAATTTTCTTAATTTCCGACATTTTTTTCAGGCGGTATGGTACCAAACGGGCTGAAGTTTTGTAATAGGATAAGAATCATTGTCCAAAAGGAAATCATTCCTAAAATCTACATTATGTTGCATTTCTGGAAAATTCACATTTCCTGAGGGCTCTGATTTCAGACTTGGGTTCGAGACTTAAAAGCAATTATTTCAGGCTCTATGGTACCAAACGGGCTGATATTTTGGAATAGTGATAAGAATAATGGTACGAAACGAAATAAGTCCTTAAATCTGCATAAAGTGGAATTTCTGAAAAAAACATTTTCTAATAGGCACTAATTTCAGACTTGGGTTCGAGACTTAAAAGCAATTATTTCAGGCTCTATGGTACCAAACGGGTTGAAGTTTTGGAATAGTGATAAGAATCATAGTCCGAAACGAAATCCGTCGTAAAATCTGCATTAAATTGCATTTCTGGAAAAATCATTTTTCTTTAAGGCAAAATTTTCTTAATTTCCGACTTGGGTTCCAGACTTAAAAGGATTTTTTTCAGGCGGTATGTTACCAAACGGGCTGAAGTTTTGTAATAGTGATAAGAATCATTGTCCAAAACGAAATCATTCCTAAAATCTACATTAAGTTGCATTTCTGGAAAATTCACCTTTCCTGAGGGCTCTGATTTTAGACTTGGGTTCGAAATTGAAAAGACATTTTTGCCAACTCTATTGTACCGAACGGGCTGAAATATTGATATAGTGATAAGAATCATGGTCCAAAACGAAATCCGTCATTAAATCTAAATAAAGTTGCATTACTGAAAAAATCATTTTTCTTTAAGGCAAAATTTTCTTAATTTAGGACTTGGGTTCGAGCTTAAAAAGCCATTTTTTTAGGCTGTATGGTACGAAACCGGCTGATATTTTGGAATATTGATAAGAATAATGGTACGAAACGAAATTAGTCCTTAAATCTGCATAAAGTTGAATTTCTGAAAAAAACATTTTTCTAATAGGCACTAATTTCAGACTTGGGTTCGAGACTTAAAAGCAATTATTTCAGGCTCTATGGTACCAAACGGGTTGAAATTTTGGAATAGTGATAAGAATCATCGTCCAAAACGAAATCCGTCGTAAAATTTGCATTAAATTGCATTTCTGGAAAAATCATTTTTCTTTAAGGCAAAATTTTCTTAATTTCCGACATTTTTTTCAGGCGGTATGGTACCAAACGGGCTGAAGTTTTGTAATAGGATAAGAATCATTGTCCAAAAGGAAATCATTCCTAAAATCTACATTATGTTGCATTTCTGGAAAATTCACATTTCCTGAGGGCTCTGATTTCAGACTTGGGTTCGAGACTTAAAAGCAATTATTTCAGGCTCTATGGTACCAAACGGGCTGATATTTTGGAATAGTGATAAGAATAATGGTACGAAACGAAATAAGTCCTTAAATCTGCATAAAGTGGAATTTCTGAAAAAAACATTTTCTAATAGGCACTAATTTCAGACTTGGGTTCGAGACTTAAAAGCAATTATTTCAGGCTCTATGGTACCAAACGGGTTGAAATTTTGGAATAGTGATAAGAATCATCGTCCAAAACGAAATCCGTCGTAAAATTTGCATTAAATTGCATTTCTGGAAAAATCATTTTTCTTTAAGGCAAAATTTTCTTAATTTCCGACATTTTTTTCAGGCGGTATGGTACCAAACGGGCTGAAGTTTTGTAATAGGATAAGAATCATTGTCCAAAAGGAAATCATTCCTAAAATCTACATTATGTTGCATTTCTGGAAAATTCACATTTCCTGAGGGCTCTGATTTCAGACTTGGGTTCGAGACTTAAAAGCAATTATTTCAGGCTCTATGGTACCAAACGGGCTGATATTTTGGAATAGTGATAAGAATAATGGTACGAAACGAAATAAGTCCTTAAATCTGCATAAAGTGGAATTTCTGAAAAAAACATTTTCTAATAGGCACTAATTTCAGACTTGGGTTCGAGACTTAAAAGCAATTATTTCAGGCTCTATGGTACCAAACGGGTTGAAGTTTTGGAATAGTGATAAGAATCATAGTCCGAAACGAAATCCGTCGTAAAATCTGCATTAAATTGCATTTCTGGAAAAATCATTTTTCTTTAAGGCAAAATTTTCTTAATTTCCGACTTGGGTTCCAGACTTAAAAGGATTTTTTTCAGGCGGTATGTTACCAAACGGGCTGAAGTTTTGTAATAGTGATAAGAATCATTGTCCAAAACGAAATCATTCCTAAAATCTACATTAAGTTGCATTTCTGGAAAATTCACCTTTCCTGAGGGCTCTGATTTTAGACTTGGGATCGAACTTGAAAAGACATTTTTGCAAACTCTATTGTACCGAACGGGCTGAAATATTGATATAGTGATAAGAATCATGGTCCAAAACGAAATCCGTCATTAAATCTAAATAAAGTTGCATTTCTGAAAAAATAATTTTTCTTTAAGGCAAAATTTTCTTAATTTAGGACTTGGGTTCGAGCTTTAAAAGCCAATTTTTTTTAGGCTGTATGGTACGAAACCGGCTGATATTTTGGAATATTGATAAGAATAATGGTACGAAACGAAATTAGTCCTTAAATCTGCATAACGTTGAATTTCTGAAAAAAACATTTTTTAATAAGCACTAATTTCAGATTTGGGTTCGAGACTTAAAAGCAATTATTTCAGGCTCTATGGTACCAAACGGGTTGAAATTTTGGAATAGTGATAAGAATCATCGTCCAAAACGAAATCTGTCATTAAATCTACACTAAGTTGCATTTCTGGAAAATTCACCTTTCCTGAGGGCTCTGATTTCAGACTTGGGTTCGAACTTTAAAAGACATTTTTGCCAACTCTATTGTACCGAACGGGCTGAAATATTTATATAGTGATAAGAATCATGGTCCAAAACGAAATCCGTCATTAAATCTAAATAAAGTTGCATTTCTGAAAAAATCATTTTTTAATAACCACTAATTTCAGACTTTGGTTCGAGACTTAAAAGCAATTATTTCAGGCTCTATGGTACCAAACGGGTTGAAATTTTGGAATAGTGATAAGAATCATAGTCCGAAACGAAATCCGTCGTAAAATCTGCATTAAATTGCATTTCTGGAAAAATCATTTTTCTTTAAGGCAAAATTTTCTTAATTTCCGACTTGGGTTCCAGACTTAAAAGGATTTTTTTCAGGCGGTATGGTACCAAACGGGCTGAAGTTTTGTAATAGTGATAAGAATCATTGTCCAAAACGAAATCATTCCTAAAATCTACATTAAGTTGCATTTCTGGAAAATTCACCTTTCCTGAGGGCTCTGATTTCAGACTTGGGTTCGAGACTTAAAAGCAATTATTTCAGGCTCTATGGTACCAAACGGGCTGATATTTTGGAATAGTGATAAGAATAATGGTACGAAACGAAATTAGTCCTTAAATCTGCATAAAGTTGAATTTCTGAAAAAAACATTTTTTAATAGGCACTAATTTCAGACTTGGGTTCGAGACTTAAAAGCAATTATTTCAGGCTCTATGGTACCAAACGGGTTGAAGTTTTGGAATAGTGATAAGAATCATAGTCCGAAACGAAATCCGTCGTAAAATCTGCATTAAATTGCATTTCTGGAAAAATCATTTTTCTTTAAGGCAAAATTTTCTTAATTTCCGACTTGGGTTCCAGACTTAAAAGGATTTTTTTCAGGCGGTATGTTACCAAACGGGCTGAAGTTTTGTAATAGTGATAAGAATCATTGTCCAAAACGAAATCATTCCTAAAATCTACATTAAGTTGCATTTCTGGAAAATTCACCTTTCCTGAGGGCTCTGATTTTAGACTTGGGTTCGAAATTGAAAAGACATTTTTGCCAACTCTATTGTACCGAACGGGCTGAAATATTGATATAGTGATAAGAATCATGGTCCAAAACGAAATCTGTCCTTAAATCTACACTAAGTTGCATTTCTGGAAAAATCATTTTTCTTTAAGGCAAAATTTTCTTAATTTAGGACTTGGGTTCGAGCTTTAAAAGCCATTTTTTTTAGGCTGTATGGTACGAAACCGGCTGATATTTTGGAATATTGATAAGAATAATGGTACGAAACGAAATTAGTCCTTAAATCTGCATAAAGTTGAATTTCTGAAAAAAACATTTTTCTAATAGGCACTAATTTCAGACTTGGGTTCGAGACTTAAAAGCAATTATTTCAGGCTCTATGGTACCAAACGGGTTAAAATTTTGGAATAGTGATAAGAATCATCGTCCAAAACGAAATCCGTCGTAAAATTTGCATTAAATTGCATTTCTGGAAAAATCATTTTTCTTTAAGGCAAAATTTTCTTAATTTCCGACATTTTTTTCAGGCGGTATGGTACCAAACGGGCTGAAGTTTTGTAATAGGATAAGAATCATTGTCCAAAAGGAAATCATTCCTAAAATCTACATTATGTTGCATTTCTGGAAAATTCACATTTCCTGAGGGCTCTGATTTCAGACTTGGGTTCGAGACTTAAAAGCAATTATTTCAGGCTCTATGGTACCAAACGGGCTGATATTTTGGAATAGTGATAAGAATAATGGTACGAAACGAAATAAGTCCTTAAATCTGCATAAAGTGGAATTTCTGAAAAAAACATTTTCTAATAGGCACTAATTTCAGACTTGGGTTCGAGACTTAAAAGCAATTATTTCAGGCTCTATGGTACCAAACGGGTTGAAGTTTTGGAATAGTGATAAGAATCATAGTCCGAAACGAAATCCGTCGTAAAATCTGCATTAAATTGCATTTCTGGAAAAATCATTTTTCTTTAAGGCAAAATTTTCTTAATTTCCGACTTGGGTTCCAGACTTAAAAGGATTTTTTTCAGGCGGTATGTTACCAAACGGGCTGAAGTTTTGTAATAGTGATAAGAATCATTGTCCAAAACGAAATCATTCCTAAAATCTACATTAAGTTGCATTTCTGGAAAATTCACCTTTCCTGAGGGCTCTGATTTTAGACTTGGGATCGAAATGAAAAGACATTTTTGCAAACTCTATTGTACCGAACGGGCTGAAATATTGATATAGTGATAAGAATCATGGTCCAAAACGAAATCCGTCATTAAATCTAAATAAAGTTGCATTTCTGAAAAAATAATTTTTCTTTAAGGCAAAATTTTCTTAATTTAGGACTTGGGTTCGAGCTTCAAAAGCCAATTTTTTTTAGGCTGTATGGTACGAAACCGGCTGATATTTTGGAATATTGATAAGAATAATGGTACGAAACGAAATTAGTCCTTAAATCTGCATAAAGTTGAATTTCTGAAAAAAACATTTTTTAATAAGCACTAATTTCAGATTTGGGTTCGAGACTTAAAAGCAATTATTTCAGGCTCTGTAGTACCAAACGGGCTGATATTTTGGAATAGTGATAAGAATAATGGTACGAAACGAAATCAGTCCTTAAATCTGCATAAAGTTGAATTTCTGAAAAAAACATTTTTCTAATAGGCACTAATTTCAGACTTGGGTTCGAGACTTAAAAGCAATTATTTCAGGCTCTATGGTACCAAACGGGTTGAAATTTTGGAATAGTGATAAGAATCATCGTCCAAAACGAAATCTGTCATTAAATCTACACTAAGTTGCATTTCTGGAAAATTCACCTTTCCTGAGGGCTCTGATTTCAGACTTGGGTTCGAACTTTAAAAGACATTTTTGCCAACTCTATTGTACCGAACGGGCTGAAATATTTATATAGTGATAAGAATCATGGT
Organism: Hesperophylax magnus; assembly: GCA_026573805.1. Classification (NCBI taxonomy): domain Eukaryota; kingdom Metazoa; phylum Arthropoda; class Insecta; order Trichoptera; family Limnephilidae; genus Hesperophylax; species Hesperophylax magnus. The sequence goes on from JAIUSX010000088.1 coordinate 5,841,810, forward strand.
CCAAAACGAAATCCGTCATTAAATCTAAATAAAGTTGCATTTCTGAAAAAATCATTTTTTAATAACCACTAATTTCAGACTTTGGTTCGAGACTTAAAAGCAATTATTTCAGGCTCTATGGTACCAAACGGGTTGAAATTTTGGAATAGTGATAAGAATCATAGTCCGAAACGAAATCCGTCGTAAAATCTGCATTAAATTGCATTTCTGGAAAAATCATTTTTCTTTAAGGCAAAATTTTCTTAATTTCCGACTTGGGTTCCAGACTTAAAAGGATTTTTTTCAGGCGGTATGGTACCAAACGGGCTGAAGTTTTGTAATAGTGATAAGAATCATTGTCCAAAACGAAATCATTCCTAAAATCTACATTAAGTTGCATTTCTGGAAAATTCACCTTTCCTGAGGGCTCTGATTTTAGACTTGGGATCGAACTTGAAAAGACATTTTTGCAAACTCTATTGTACCGAACGGGCTGAAATATTGATATAGTGATAAGAATCATGGTCCAAAACGAAATCCGTCATTAAATCTAAATAAAGTTGCATTTCTGAAAAAATAATTTTTCTTTAAGGCAAAATTTTCTTAATTTAGGACTTGGGTTCGAGCTTTAAAAGCCAATTTTTTTTAGGCTGTATGGTACGAAACCGGCTGATATTTTGGAATATTGATAAGAATAATGGTACGAAACGAAATTAGTCCTTAAATCTGCATAAAGTTGAATTTCTGAAAAAAACATTTTTTAATAAGCACTAATTTCAGATTTGGGTTCGAGACTTAAAAGCAATTATTTCAGGCTCTGTAGTACCAAACGGGCTGATATTTTGGAATAGTGATAAGAATAATGGTACGAAACGAAATCAGTCCTTAAATCTGCATAAAGTTGAATTTCTGAAAAAAACATTTTTCTAATAGGCACTAATTTCAGACTTGGGTTCGAGACTTAAAAGCAATTATTTCAGGCTCTATGGTACCAAACGGGTTGAAATTTTGGAATAGTGATAAGAATCATCGTCCAAAACGAAATCTGTCATTAAATCTACACTAAGTTGCATTTCTGGAAAATTCACCTTTCCTGAGGGCTCTGATTTCAGACTTGGGTTCGAACTTTAAAAGACATTTTTGCCAACTCTATTGTACCGAACGGGCTGAAATATTTATATAGTGATAAGAATCATGGTCCAAAACGAAATCCGTCATTAAATCTAAATAAAGTTGCATTTCTGAAAAAATCATTTTTTAATAACCACTAATTTCAGACTTTGGTTCGAGACTTAAAAGCAATTATTTCAGGCTCTATGGTACCAAAGGGGTTGAAATTTTGGAATAGTGATAAGAATCATAGTCCGAAACGAAATCCGTCGTAAAATCTGCATTAAATTGCATTTCTGGAAAAATCATTTTTCTTTAAGGCAAAATTTTCTTAATTTCCGACTTGGGTTCCAGACTTAAAAGGATTTTTTTCAGGCGGTATGGTACCAAACGGGCTGAAGTTTTGTAATAGTGATAAGAATCATTGTCCAAAACGAAATCATTCCTAAAATCTATATTAAGTTGCATTTCTGGAAAATTCACCTTTCCTGAGGGCTCTGATTTCAGACTTGGGTTCGAGACTTAAAAGCAATTATTTCAGGCTCTATGGTACCAAACGGGCTGATATTTTGGAATAGTGATAAGAATAATGGTACGAAACGAAATTAGTCCTTAAATCTGCATAAAGTTGAATTTCTGAAAAAAACATTTTTCTAACAGGCACTAATTTCAGACTTGGGTTCGAGACTTAAAAGCAATTATTTCAGGCTCTTTGGTACCAAACGGAATGAAGTTTTGGAATAGTGATAAGAATCATAGTCCGAAACAAAATCCGTCGTAAAATCTGCATTAAATTGCATTTCTGGAAAAATCATTTTTCTTTAAGGCAAAATTTTCTTAATTTCCGACTTGGGTTCCAGACTTAAAAGGATTTTTTTCAGGCGGTATGTTACCAAACGGGCTGAAGTTTTGTAATAGTGATAAGAATCATTGTCCAAAACGAAATCATTCCTAAAATCTACATTAAGTTGCATTTCTGGAAAATTCACCTTTCCTGAGGGCTCTGATTTTAGACTTGGGTTTGAACTTGAAAAGACATTTTTGCCAACTCTATTGTACCGAACGGGCTGAAATATTGATAAAGTGATAAGAATCATGGTCCAAAACGAAATCCGTCATTAAATCTAAATAAAGTTGCATTACTGAAAAAATCATTTTTCTTTAAGGCAAAATTTTCTTAATTTAGGACTTGGATTCGAGCCTTAAAAGCCATTTTCTCAGGCTGTATGGTACGAAACCGGCTGATATTTTGGAATAGTGATAAGAATCATGGTCCAAAACGAAATTAGTCTTTAAATCTGCATAAAGTGGAAATTCTGAAAAAAACATTTTTCTAATAGGCACTAATTTCAAACTTGGGTTCGAGACTTAAAAGCAATTATTACAGGCTCTATGGTACCAAACGGGCTGATATTTTGGAATAGTGATAAGAATAATGGTACGAAACGAAATTAGTCCTTAAATCTGCATAAAGTTGAATTTCTGAAAAAATAGGCACTAATTTCAAACTTGGTCTCGAGACTTAAAAGCAATTATTATCAGGCTCTATGGTACCAAACGGGTTGAAATTTTGGAATAGTGATAAGAATAATGATACGAAACGAAATTAGTCCTTAAATCTGCATAAAGTTGAATTTCTGAAAAAAACATTTTTTAATAAGCACTAATTTCAGACTTGGGTTCGAGACTTAAAAGCAATTATTTCAGGCTCTATGGTACCAAACGGGTTGAAATTTTGGAATAGTGATAAGAATCATCGTCCAAAACGAAATCGTTCCTTAAATCTACATTTAGTTGCATTTCTGGAAAATTCACCTTTCCTGAGGGCTCTGATTTCAGACTTGGGTTCGAGACTTAAAAGCAATTATTTCAGGCTCTATGGTACCAAACGGGTTGAAATTTTGGAATAGTGATGAGAATCATAGTCCGAAACGAAATCCGTCGTAAAATCTGCATTAAATTGCATTTCTGGAAAAATCATTTTTCTTTAAGGCAAAATTTTCTTAATTTCCGACTTGGGTTCCAGACTTAAAAGGATTTTTTTCAGGCGGTATGGTACCAAACGGGCTGAAGTTTTGTAATAGTGATAAGAATCATTCTCTTAAACGAAATCATTCCGAAAATCTACATTAAGTTGCATTTCTGGAAAATTCACCTTTCCTGAGGGCTCTGATTTCAGACTTGGGTTCGAACTTGAAAAGACATTTTTGCCAACTCTATTGTACCGAACGGGCTGAAATATTGATATAGTGATAAGAATCATGGTCCAAAACGAAATCCGTCATTAAATCTAAATAAAGTTGCATTTCTGAAAAAATCATTTTTCTTTAAGGCAAAATTTTCTTAATTTAGGACTTGGGTTCGAGCTTTAAAAGCCATTTTTTTTAGGCTGTATGGTACGAAACCGGCTGATATTTTGGAATAGTGATCAGAATAATGGTACGAAACGAAATTAGTCCTTAAATCTGCATAAAGTGGAATTTCTGAAAAAAACATTTTTCTAACAGGCACTAATTTCAGACTTGGGTTCGAGACTTAAAAGCAATTATTTCAGGCTCTATGGTACCAAACGGAATGAAGTTTTGGAATAGTGATAAGAATCATAGTCCGAAACAAAATCCGTCGTAAAATCTGCATTAAATTGCATTTCTGGAAAAATCATTTTTCTTTAAGGCAAAATTTTCTTAATTTCCGACTTGGGTTCCAGACTAAAAAGGATTTTTTTCAGGCGGTATGTTACCAAACGGGCTGAAGTTTTGTAATAGTGATAAGAATCATTGTCCAAAACGAAATCATTCCTAAAATCTACATTAAGTTGCATTTCTGGAAAATTCACCTTTCCTGAGGGCTCTGATTTTAGACTTGGGTTCGAACTTGAAAAGACATTTTTGCCAACTCTATTGTACCGAACGGGCTGAAATATTGATATAGTGATAAGAATCATGGTCCAAAACGAAATCCGTCATTAAATCTAAATAAAGTTGCATTACTGAAAAAATCATTTTTCTTTAAGGCAAAATTTTCTTAATTTAGGACTTGGGTTCGAGCTTAAAAAGCCATTTTTTTTAGGCTGTATGGTACGAAACCGGCTGATATTTTGGAATATTGATAAGAATAATGGTACGAAACGAAATTAGTCCTTAAATCTGCATAAAGTTGAATTTCTGAAAAAAACATTTTTCTAATAGGCACTAATTTCAGACTTGGGTTCGAGACTTAAAAGCAATTATTTCAGGCTCTATGGTACCAAACGGGTTGAAATTTTGGAATAGTGATAAGAATCATCGTCCAAAACGAAATCTGTCCTTAAATCTACACTAAGTTGCATTTCTGGAAAAATCATTTTTCTTTAAGGCAAAATTTTCTTAATTTAGGACTTGGGTTCGAGCTTTAAAAGCCATTTTTTTTAGGCTGTATGGTTCGAAACCGGCTGATATTTTGGAATATTGATAAGAATAATGGTACGAAACGAAATTAGTCCTTAAATCTGCATAAAGTTGAATTTCTGAAAAAAACATTTTTCTAATAGGCACTAATTTCAGACTTGGGTTCGAGACTTAAAAGCAATTATTTCAGGCTCTATGGTACCAAACGGGTTGAAATTTTGGAATAGTGATAAGAATCATCGTCCAAAACGAAATCCGTCGTAAAATTTGCATTAAATTGCATTTCTGGAAAAATCATTTTTCTTTAAGGCAAAATTTTCTTAATTTCCGACATTTTTTTCAGGCGGTATGGTACCAAACGGGCTGAAGTTTTGTAATAGGATAAGAATCATTGTCCAAAAGGAAATCATTCCTAAAATCTACATTATGTTGCATTTCTGGAAAATTCACATTTCCTGAGGGCTCTGATTTCAGACTTGGGTTCGAGACTTAAAAGCAATTATTTCAGGCTCTATGGTACCAAACGGGCTGATATTTTGGAATAGTGATAAGAATAATGGTACGAAACGAAATAAGTCCTTAAATCTGCATAAAGTGGAATTTCTGAAAAAAACATTTTCTAATAGGCACTAATTTCAGACTTGGGTTCGAGACTTAAAAGCAATTATTTCAGGCTCTATGGTACCAAACGGGTTGAAGTTTTGGAATAGTGATAAGAATCATAGTCCGAAACGAAATCCGTCGTAAAATCTGCATTAAATTGCATTTCTGGAAAAATCATTTTTCTTTAAGGCAAAATTTTCTTAATTTCCGACTTGGGTTCCAGACTTAAAAGGATTTTTTTCAGGCGGTATGTTACCAAACGGGCTGAAGTTTTGTAATAGTGATAAGAATCATTGTCCAAAACGAAATCATTCCTAAAATCTACATTAAGTTGCATTTCTGGAAAATTCACCTTTCCTGAGGGCTCTGATTTTAGACTTGGGATCGAACTTGAAAAGACATTTTTGCAAACTCTATTGTACCGAACGGGCTGAAATATTGATATAGTGATAAGAATCATGGTCCAAAACGAAATCCGTCATTAAATCTAAATAAAGTTGCATTTCTGAAAAAATAATTTTTATTAAAGGCAAAATTTTCTTAATTTAGGACTTGGGTTCGAGCTTTAAAAGCCATTTTTTTTTAGGCTGTATGGTACGAAACCGGCTGATATTTTGGAATATTGATAAGAATAATGGTACGAAACGAAATTAGTCCTTAAATCTGCATAAAGTTGAATTTCTGAAAAAAACATTTTTTAATAAGCACTAATTTCAGATTTGGGTTCGAGACTTAAAAGCAATTATTTCAGGCTCTGTAGTACCAAACGGGCTGATATTTTGGAATAGTGATAAGAATAATGGTACGAAACGAAATCAGTCCTTAAATCTGCATAAAGTTGAATTTCTGAAAAAAACAGTTTTTTAATACGCACTAATTTCAGACTTGGGTTCGAGACTTAAAAGCAATTATTTCAGGCTCTATGGTACCAAACGGGTTGAAATTTTGGAATAGTGATAAGAATCATCGTCCAAAACGAAATCCGTCGTAAAATTTGCATTAAATTGCATTTCTGGAAAAATCATTTTTCTTTAAGGCAAAATTTTCTTAATTTCCGACATTTTTTTCAGGCGGTATGGTACCAAACGGGCTGAAGTTTTGTAATAGGATAAGAATCATTGTCCAAAAGGAAATCATTCCTAAAATCTACATTATGTTGCATTTCTGGAAAATTCACATTTCCTGAGGGCTCTGATTTCAGACTTGGGTTCGAGACTTAAAAGCAATTATTTCAGGCTCTATGGTACCAAACGGGCTGATATTTTGGAATAGTGATAAGAATAATGGTACGAAACGAAATAAGTCCTTAAATCTGCATAAAGTGGAATTTCTGAAAAAAACATTTTCTAATAGGCACTAATTTCAGACTTGGGTTCGAGACTTAAAAGCAATTATTTCAGGCTCTATGGTACCAAACGGGTTGAAGTTTTGGAATAGTGATAAGAATCATAGTCCGAAACGAAATCCGTCGTAAAATCTGCATTAAATTGCATTTCTGGAAAAATCATTTTTCTTTAAGGCAAAATTTTCTTAATTTCCGACTTGGGTTCCAGACTTAAAAGGATTTTTTTCAGGCGGTATGTTACCAAACGGGCTGAAGTTTTGTAATAGTGATAAGAATCATTGTCCAAAACGAAATCATTCCTAAAATCTACATTAAGTTGCATTTCTGGAAAATTCACCTTTCCTGAGGGCTCTGATTTTAGACTTGGGTTCGAAATTGAAAAGACATTTTTGCCAACTCTATTGTACCGAACGGGCTGAAATATTGATATAGTGATAAGAATCATGGTCCAAAACGAAATCCGTCATTAAATCTAAATAAAGTTGCATTACTGAAAAAATCATTTTTCTTTAAGGCAAAATTTTCTTAATTTAGGACTTGGGTTCGAGCTTAAAAAGCCATTTTTTTAGGCTGTATGGTACGAAACCGGCTGATATTTTGGAATATTGATAAGAATAATGGTACGAAACGAAATTAGTCCTTAAATCTGCATAAAGTTGAATTTCTGAAAAAAACATTTTTCTAATAGGCACTAATTTCAGACTTGGGTTCGAGACTTAAAAGCAATTATTTCAGGCTCTATGGTACCAAACGGGTTGAAATTTTGGAATAGTGATAAGAATCATCGTCCAAAACGAAATCCGTCGTAAAATTTGCATTAAATTGCATTTCTGGAAAAATCATTTTTCTTTAAGGCAAAATTTTCTTAATTTCCGACATTTTTTTCAGGCGGTATGGTACCAAACGGGCTGAAGTTTTGTAATAGGATAAGAATCATTGTCCAAAAGGAAATCATTCCTAAAATCTACATTATGTTGCATTTCTGGAAAATTCACATTTCCTGAGGGCTCTGATTTCAGACTTGGGTTCGAGACTTAAAAGCAATTATTTCAGGCTCTATGGTACCAAACGGGCTGATATTTTGGAATAGTGATAAGAATAATGGTACGAAACGAAATAAGTCCTTAAATCTGCATAAAGTGGAATTTCTGAAAAAAACATTTTCTAATAGGCACTAATTTCAGACTTGGGTTCGAGACTTAAAAGCAATTATTTCAGGCTCTATGGTACCAAACGGGTTGAAATTTTGGAATAGTGATAAGAATCATCGTCCAAAACGAAATCCGTCGTAAAATTTGCATTAAATTGCATTTCTGGAAAAATCATTTTTCTTTAAGGCAAAATTTTCTTAATTTCCGACATTTTTTTCAGGCGGTATGGTACCAAACGGGCTGAAGTTTTGTAATAGGATAAGAATCATTGTCCAAAAGGAAATCATTCCTAAAATCTACATTATGTTGCATTTCTGGAAAATTCACATTTCCTGAGGGCTCTGATTTCAGACTTGGGTTCGAGACTTAAAAGCAATTATTTCAGGCTCTATGGTACCAAACGGGCTGATATTTTGGAATAGTGATAAGAATAATGGTACGAAACGAAATAAGTCCTTAAATCTGCATAAAGTGGAATTTCTGAAAAAAACATTTTCTAATAGGCACTAATTTCAGACTTGGGTTCGAGACTTAAAAGCAATTATTTCAGGCTCTATGGTACCAAACGGGTTGAAGTTTTGGAATAGTGATAAGAATCATAGTCCGAAACGAAATCCGTCGTAAAATCTGCATTAAATTGCATTTCTGGAAAAATCATTTTTCTTTAAGGCAAAATTTTCTTAATTTCCGACTTGGGTTCCAGACTTAAAAGGATTTTTTTCAGGCGGTATGTTACCAAACGGGCTGAAGTTTTGTAATAGTGATAAGAATCATTGTCCAAAACGAAATCATTCCTAAAATCTACATTAAGTTGCATTTCTGGAAAATTCACCTTTCCTGAGGGCTCTGATTTTAGACTTGGGATCGAACTTGAAAAGACATTTTTGCAAACTCTATTGTACCGAACGGGCTGAAATATTGATATAGTGATAAGAATCATGGTCCAAAACGAAATCCGTCATTAAATCTAAATAAAGTTGCATTTCTGAAAAAATAATTTTTCTTTAAGGCAAAATTTTCTTAATTTAGGACTTGGGTTCGAGCTTTAAAAGCCAATTTTTTTTAGGCTGTATGGTACGAAACCGGCTGATATTTTGGAATATTGATAAGAATAATGGTACGAAACGAAATTAGTCCTTAAATCTGCATAACGTTGAATTTCTGAAAAAAACATTTTTTAATAAGCACTAATTTCAGATTTGGGTTCGAGACTTAAAAGCAATTATTTCAGGCTCTATGGTACCAAACGGGTTGAAATTTTGGAATAGTGATAAGAATCATCGTCCAAAACGAAATCTGTCATTAAATCTACACTAAGTTGCATTTCTGGAAAATTCACCTTTCCTGAGGGCTCTGATTTCAGACTTGGGTTCGAACTTTAAAAGACATTTTTGCCAACTCTATTGTACCGAACGGGCTGAAATATTTATATAGTGATAAGAATCATGGTCCAAAACGAAATCCGTCATTAAATCTAAATAAAGTTGCATTTCTGAAAAAATCATTTTTTAATAACCACTAATTTCAGACTTTGGTTCGAGACTTAAAAGCAATTATTTCAGGCTCTATGGTACCAAACGGGTTGAAATTTTGGAATAGTGATAAGAATCATAGTCCGAAACGAAATCCGTCGTAAAATCTGCATTAAATTGCATTTCTGGAAAAATCATTTTTCTTTAAGGCAAAATTTTCTTAATTTCCGACTTGGGTTCCAGACTTAAAAGGATTTTTTTCAGGCGGTATGGTACCAAACGGGCTGAAGTTTTGTAATAGTGATAAGAATCATTGTCCAAAACGAAATCATTCCTAAAATCTACATTAAGTTGCATTTCTGGAAAATTCACCTTTCCTGAGGGCTCTGATTTCAGACTTGGGTTCGAGACTTAAAAGCAATTATTTCAGGCTCTATGGTACCAAACGGGCTGATATTTTGGAATAGTGATAAGAATAATGGTACGAAACGAAATTAGTCCTTAAATCTGCATAAAGTTGAATTTCTGAAAAAAACATTTTTTAATAGGCACTAATTTCAGACTTGGGTTCGAGACTTAAAAGCAATTATTTCAGGCTCTATGGTACCAAACGGGTTGAAGTTTTGGAATAGTGATAAGAATCATAGTCCGAAACGAAATCCGTCGTAAAATCTGCATTAAATTGCATTTCTGGAAAAATCATTTTTCTTTAAGGCAAAATTTTCTTAATTTCCGACTTGGGTTCCAGACTTAAAAGGATTTTTTTCAGGCGGTATGTTACCAAACGGGCTGAAGTTTTGTAATAGTGATAAGAATCATTGTCCAAAACGAAATCATTCCTAAAATCTACATTAAGTTGCATTTCTGGAAAATTCACCTTTCCTGAGGGCTCTGATTTTAGACTTGGGTTCGAAATTGAAAAGACATTTTTGCCAACTCTATTGTACCGAACGGGCTGAAATATTGATATAGTGATAAGAATCATGGTCCAAAACGAAATCTGTCCTTAAATCTACACTAAGTTGCATTTCTGGAAAAATCATTTTTCTTTAAGGCAAAATTTTCTTAATTTAGGACTTGGGTTCGAGCTTTAAAAGCCATTTTTTTTAGGCTGTATGGTACGAAACCGGCTGATATTTTGGAATATTGATAAGAATAATGGTACGAAACGAAATTAGTCCTTAAATCTGCATAAAGTTGAATTTCTGAAAAAAACATTTTTCTAATAGGCACTAATTTCAGACTTGGGTTCGAGACTTAAAAGCAATTATTTCAGGCTCTATGGTACCAAACGGGTTAAAATTTTGGAATAGTGATAAGAATCATCGTCCAAAACGAAATCCGTCGTAAAATTTGCATTAAATTGCATTTCTGGAAAAATCATTTTTCTTTAAGGCAAAATTTTCTTAATTTCCGACATTTTTTTCAGGCGGTATGGTACCAAACGGGCTGAAGTTTTGTAATAGGATAAGAATCATTGTCCAAAAGGAAATCATTCCTAAAATCTACATTATGTTGCATTTCTGGAAAATTCACATTTCCTGAGGGCTCTGATTTCAGACTTGGGTTCGAGACTTAAAAGCAATTATTTCAGGCTCTATGGTACCAAACGGGCTGATATTTTGGAATAGTGATAAGAATAATGGTACGAAACGAAATAAGTCCTTAAATCTGCATAAAGTGGAATTTCTGAAAAAAACATTTTCTAATAGGCACTAATTTCAGACTTGGGTTCGAGACTTAAAAGCAATTATTTCAGGCTCTATGGTACCAAACGGGTTGAAGTTTTGGAATAGTGATAAGAATCATAGTCCGAAACGAAATCCGTCGTAAAATCTGCATTAAATTGCATTTCTGGAAAAATCATTTTTCTTTAAGGCAAAATTTTCTTAATTTCCGACTTGGGTTCCAGACTTAAAAGGATTTTTTTCAGGCGGTATGTTACCAAACGGGCTGAAGTTTTGTAATAGTGATAAGAATCATTGTCCAAAACGAAATCATTCCTAAAATCTACATTAAGTTGCATTTCTGGAAAATTCACCTTTCCTGAGGGCTCTGATTTTAGACTTGGGATCGAAATGAAAAGACATTTTTGCAAACTCTATTGTACCGAACGGGCTGAAATATTGATATAGTGATAAGAATCATGGTCCAAAACGAAATCCGTCATTAAATCTAAATAAAGTTGCATTTCTGAAAAAATAATTTTTCTTTAAGGCAAAATTTTCTTAATTTAGGACTTGGGTTCGAGCTTTAAAAGCCAATTTTTTTTAGGCTGTATGGTACGAAACCGGCTGATATTTTGGAATATTGATAAGAATAATGGTACGAAACGAAATTAGTCCTTAAATCTGCATAAAGTTGAATTTCTGAAAAAAACATTTTTTAATAAGCACTAATTTCAGATTTGGGTTCGAGACTTAAAAGCAATTATTTCAGGCTCTGTAGTACCAAACGGGCTGATATTTTGGAATAGTGATAAGAATAATGGTACGAAACGAAATCAGTCCTTAAATCTGCATAAAGTTGAATTTCTGAAAAAAACATTTTTCTAATAGGCACTAATTTCAGACTTGGGTTCGAGACTTAAAAGCAATTATTTCAGGCTCTATGGTACCAAACGGGTTGAAATTTTGGAATAGTGATAAGAATCATCGTCCAAAACGAAATCTGTCATTAAATCTACACTAAGTTGCATTTCTGGAAAATTCACCTTTCCTGAGGGCTCTGATTTCAGACTTGGGTTCGAACTTTAAAAGACATTTTTGCCAACTCTATTGTACCGAACGGGCTGAAATATTTATATAGTGATAAGAATCATGGTCCAAAACGAAATCCGTCATTAAACCTAAATAAAGTTGCATTTCTGAAAAAATCATTTTTTAATAACCACTAATTTCAGACTTTGGTTCGAGACTTAAAAGCAATTATTTCAGGCTCTATGGTACCAAACGGGTTGAAATTTTGGAATAGTGATAAGAATCATAGTCCGAAACGAAATCCGTCGTAAAATCTGCATTAAATTGCATTTCTGGAAAAATCATTTTTCTTTAAGGCAAAATTTTCTTAATTTCCGACTTGGGTTCCAGACTTAAAAGGATTTTTTTCAGGCGGTATGGTACCAAACGGGCTGAAGTTTTGTAATAGTGATAAGAATCATTGTCCAAAACGAAATCATTCCTAAAATCTACATTAAGTTGCATTTCTGGAAAATTCACCTTTCCTGAGGGCTCTGATTTTAGACTTGGGATCGAACTTGAAAAGACATTTTTGCAAACTCTATTGTACCGAACGGGCTGAAATATTGATATAGTGATAAGAATCATGGTCCAAAACGAAATCCGTCATTAAATCTAAATAAAGTTGCATTTCTGAAAAAATAATTTTTCTTTAAGGCAAAATTTTCTTAATTTAGGACTTGGGTTCGAGCTTTAAAAGCCAATTTTTTTTAGGCTGTATGGTACGAAACCGGCTGATATTTTGGAATATTGATAAGAATAATGGTACGAAACGAAATTAGTCCTTAAATCTGCATAAAGTTGAATTTCTGAAAAAAACATTTTTTAATAAGCACTAATTTCAGATTTGGGTTCGAGACTTAAAAGCAATTATTTCAGGCTCTGTAGTACCAAACGGGCTGATATTTTGGAATAGTGATAAGAATAATGGTACGAAACGAAATCAGTCCTTAAATCTGCATAAAGTTGAATTTCTGAAAAAAACATTTTTCTAATAGGCACTAATTTCAGACTTGGGTTCGAGACTTAAAAGCAATTATTTCAGGCTCTATGGTACCAAACGGGTTGAAATTTTGGAATAGTGATAAGAATCATCGTCCAAAACGAAATCTGTCATTAAATCTACACTAAGTTGCATTTCTGGAAAATTCACCTTTCCTGAGGGCTCTGATTTCAGACTTGGGTTCGAACTTTAAAAGACATTTTTGCCAACTCTATTGTACCGAACGGGCTGAAATATTTATATAGTGATAAGAATCATGGTCCAAAACGAAATCCGTCATTAAATCTAAATAAAGTTGCATTTCTGAAAAAATCATTTTTTAATAACCACTAATTTCAGACTTTGGTTCGAGACTTAAAAGCAATTATTTCAGGCTCTATGGTACCAAAGGGGTTGAAATTTTGGAATAGTGATAAGAATCATAGTCCGAAACGAAATCCGTCGTAAAATCTGCATTAAATTGCATTTCTGGAAAAATCATTTTTCTTTAAGGCAAAATTTTCTTAATTTCCGACTTGGGTTCCAGACTTAAAAGGATTTTTTTCAGGCGGTATGGTACCAAACGGGCTGAAGTTTTGTAATAGTGATAAGAATCATTGTCCAAAACGAAATCATTCCTAAAATCTATATTAAGTTGCATTTCTGGAAAATTCACCTTTCCTGAGGGCTCTGATTTCAGACTTGGGTTCGAGACTTAAAAGCAATTATTTCAGGCTCTATGGTACCAAACGGGCTGATATTTTGGAATAGTGATAAGAATAATGGTACGAAACGAAATTAGTCCTTAAATCTGCATAAAGTTGAATTTCTGAAAAAAACATTTTTTAATAACCACTAATTTCAGACTTTGGTTCGAGACTTAAAAGCAATTATTTCAGGCTCTATGGTACCAAACGGGTTGAAATTTTGGAAAAGTGATAAGAATCATAGTCCGAAACGAAATCCGTCGTAAAATCTGCATTAAATTGCATTTCTGGAAAAATCATTTTTCTTTAAGGCAAAATTTTCTTAATTTCCGACATTTTTTTCAGGCGGTATGGTACCAAACGGGCTGAAGTTTTGTAATAGGATAAGAATCATTGTCCAAAAGGAAATCATTCCTAAAATCTACATTATGTTGCATTTCTGGAAAATTCACATTTCCTGAGGGCTCTGATTTCAGACTTGGGTTCGAGACTTAAAAGCAATTATTTCAGGCTCTATGGTACCAAACGGGCTGATATTTTGGAATAGTGATAAGAATAATGGTACGAAACGAAATTAGTCCTTAAATCTGCATAAAGTGGAATTTCTGAAAAAAACATTTTCTAATAGGCACTAATTTCAGACTTGGGTTCGAGACTTAAAAGCAATTATTTCAGGCTCTATGGTACCAAACGGGTTGAAGTTTTGGAATAGTGATAAGAATCATAGTCCGAAACGAAATCCGTCGTAAAATCTGCATTAAATTGCATTTCTGGAAAAATCATTTTTCTTTAAGGCAAAATTTTCTTAATTTCCGACTTGGGTTCCAGACTTAAAAGGATTTTTTTAAGGCGGTATGTTACCAAACGGGCTGAAGTTTTGTAATAGTGATAAGAATCATTGTCCAAAACGAAATCATTCCTAAAATCTACATTAAGTTGCATTTCTGGAAAATTCACCTTTCCTGAGGGCTCTGATTTTAGACTTGGGTTCGAACTTGAAAATACATTTTTGCCAACTCTATTGTACCGAACGGGCTGAAATATTGATATAGTGATAAGAATCATGGTCCAAAACGAAATCCGTCATTAAATCTAAATAAAGTTGCATTACTGAAAAAATCATTTTTCTTTAAGGCAAAATTTTCTTAATTTAGGACTTGGGTTCGAGCTTAAAAAGCCATTTTTTTAGGCTGTATGGTACGAAACCGGCTGATATTTTGGAATATTGATAAGAATAATGGTACGAAACGAAATTAGTCCTTAAATCTGCATAAAGTTGAATTTCTGAAAAAAACATTTTTCTAATAAGCACTAATTTCAGACTTGGGTTCGAGACTTAAAAGCAATTATTTCAGGCTCTATGGTACCAAACGGGTTGAAATTTTGGAATAGTGATAAGAATCATCGTCCAAAACGAAATATGTCCTTAAATCTACACTAAGTTGCATTTCTGGAAAAATCATTTTTCTTTAAGGCAAAATTTTCTTAATTTAGGACATGGGTTCGAGCTTTAAAAGCCATTTTTTTTAGGCTGTATGGTACGAAACCGGCTGATATTTTGGAATATTGATAAGAATAATGGTACGAAACGAAATTAGTCCTTAAATCTGCATAAAGTTGAATTTCTGAAAAAAACATTTTTCTAATAGGCACTAATTTCAGACTTGGGTTCGAGACTTAAAAGCAATTATTTCAGGCTCTATGGTACCAAACGGGTTGAAATTTTGGAATAGTGATAAGAATCATCGTCCAAAACGAAATCCGTCGTAAAATTTGCATTAAATTGCATTTCTGGAAAAATCATTTTTCTTTAAGGCAAAATTTTCTTAATTTCCGACATTTTTTTCAGGCGGTATGGTACCAAACGGGCTGAAGTTTTGTAATAGGATAAGAATCATTGTCCAAAAGGAAATCATTCCTAAAATCTACATTATGTTGCATTTCTGGAAAATTCACATTTCCTGAGGGCTCTGATTTCAGACTTGGGTTCGAGACTTAAAAGCAATTATTTCAGGCTCTATGGTACCAAACGGGCTGATATTTTGGAATAGTGATAAGAATAATGGTACGAAACGAAATAAGTCCTTAAATCTGCATAAAGTGGAATTTCTGAAAAAAACATTTTCTAATAGGCACTAATTTCAGACTTGGGTTCGAGACTTAAAAGCAATTATTTCAGGCTCTATGGTACCAAACGGGTTGAAGTTTTGGAATAGTGATAAGAATCATAGTCCGAAACGAAATCCGTCGTAAAATCTGCATTAAATTGCATTTCTGGAAAAATCATTTTTCTTTAAGGCAAAATTTTCTTAATTTCCGACTTGGGTTCCAGACTTAAAAGGATTTTTTTCAGGCGGTATGTTACCAAACGGGCTGAAGTTTTGTAATAGTGATAAGAATCATTGTCCAAAACGAAATCATTCCTAAAATCTACATTAAGTTGCATTTCTGGAAAATTCACCTTTCCTGAGGGCTCTGATTTTAGACTTGGGATCGAAATGAAAAGACATTTTTGCAAACTCTATTGTACCGAACGGGCTGAAATATTGATATAGTGATAAGAATCATGGTCCAAAACGAAATCCGTCATTAAATCTAAATAAAGTTGCATTTCTGAAAAAATAATTTTTCTTTAAGGCAAAATTTTCTTAATTTAGGACTTGGGTTCGAGCTTTAAAAGCCAATTTTTTTTAGGCTGTATGGTACGAAACCGGCTGATATTTTGGAATATTGATAAGAATAATGGTACGAAACGAAATTAGTCCTTAAATCTGCATAAAGTTGAATTTCTGAAAAAAACATTTTTTAATAAGCACTAATTTCAGATTTGGGTTCGAGACTTAAAAGCAATTATTTCAGGCTCTGTAGTACCAAACGGGCTGATATTTTGGAATAGTGATAAGAATAATGGTACGAAACGAAATCAGTCCTTAAATCTGCATAAAGTTGAATTTCTGAAAAAAACATTTTTCTAATAGGCACTAATTTCAGACTTGGGTTCGAGACTTAAAAGCAATTATTTCAGGCTCTATGGTACCAAACGGGTTGAAATTTTGGAATAGTGATAAGAATCATCGTCCAAAACGAAATCTGTCATTAAATCTACACTAAGTTGCATTTCTGGAAAATTCACCTTTCCTGAGGGCTCTGATTTCAGACTTGGGTTCGAACTTTAAAAGACATTTTTGCCAACTCTATTGTACCGAACGGGCTGAAATATTTATATAGTGATAAGAATCATGGTCCAAAACGAAATCCGTCATTAAATCTAAATAAAGTTGCATTTCTGAAAAAATCATTTTTTAATAACCACTAATTTCAGACTTTGGTTCGAGACTTAAAAGCAATTATTTCAGGCTCTATGGTACCAAACGGGTTGAAATTTTGGAATAGTGATAAGAATCATAGTCCGAAACGAAATCCGTCGTAAAATCTGCATTAAATTGCATTTCTGGAAAAATCATTTTTCTTTAAGGCAAAATTTTCTTAATTTCCGACTTGGGTTCCAGACTTAAAAGGATTTTTTTCAGGCGGTATGGTACCAAACGGGCTGAAGTTTTGTAATAGTGATAAGAATCATTGTCCAAAACGAAATCATTCCTAAAATCTACATTAAGTTGCATTTCTGGAAAATTCACCTTTCCTGAGGGCTCTGATTTTAGACTTGGGATCGAACTTGAAAAGACATTTTTGCAAACTCTATTGTACCGAACGGGCTGAAATATTGATATAGTGATAAGAATCATGGTCCAAAACGAAATCCGTCATTAAATCTAAATAAAGTTGCATTTCTGAAAAAATAATTTTTCTTTAAGGCAAAATTTTCTTAATTTAGGACTTGGGTTCGAGCTTTAAAAGCCAATTTTTTTTAGGCTGTATGGTACGAAACCGGCTGATATTTTGGAATATTGATAAGAATAATGGTACGAAACGAAATTAGTCCTTAAATCTGCATAAAGTTGAATTTCTGAAAAAAACATTTTTTAATAAGCACTAATTTCAGATTTGGGTTCGAGACTTAAAAGCAATTATTTCAGGCTCTGTAGTACCAAACGGGCTGATATTTTGGAATAGTGATAAGAATAATGGTACGAAACGAAATCAGTCCTTAAATCTGCATAAAGTTGAATTTCTGAAAAAAACATTTTTCTAATAGGCACTAATTTCAGACTTGGGTTCGAGACTTAAAAGCAATTATTTCAGGCTCTATGGTACCAAACGGGTTGAAATTTTGGAATAGTGATAAGAATCATCGTCCAAAACGAAATCTGTCATTAAATCTACACTAAGTTGCATTTCTGGAAAATTCACCTTTCCTGAGGGCTCTGATTTCAGACTTGGGTTCGAACTTTAAAAGACATTTTTGCCAACTCTATTGTACCGAACGGGCTGAAATATTTATATAGTGATAAGAATCATGGTCCAAAACGAAATCCGTCATTAAATCTAAATAAAGTTGCATTTCTGAAAAAATCATTTTTTAATAACCACTAATTTCAGACTTTGGTTCGAGACTTAAAAGCAATTATTTCAGGCTCTATGGTACCAAAGGGGTTGAAATTTTGGAATAGTGATAAGAATCATAGTCCGAAACGAAATCCGTCGTAAAATCTGCATTAAATTGCATTTCTGGAAAAATCATTTTTCTTTAAGGCAAAATTTTCTTAATTTCCGACTTGGGTTCCAGACTTAAAAGGATTTTTTTCAGGCGGTATGGTACCAAACGGGCTGAAGTTTTGTAATAGTGATAAGAATCATTGTCCAAAACGAAATCATTCCTAAAATCTATATTAAGTTGCATTTCTGGAAAATTCACCTTTCCTGAGGGCTCTGATTTCAGACTTGGGTTCGAGACTTAAAAGCAATTATTTCAGGCTCTATGGTACCAAACGGGCTGATATTTTGGAAAAGTGATAAGAATAATGGTACGAAACGAAATTAGTCCTTAAATCTGCATAAAGTTGAATTTCTGAAAAAAACATTTTTTAATAACCACTAATTTCAGACTTTGGTTCGAGACTTAAAAGCAATTATTTCAGGCTCTATGGTACCAAACGGGTTGAAATTTTGGAAAAGTGATAAGAATCATAGTCCGAAACGAAATCCGTCGTAAAATCTGCATTAAATTGCATTTCTGGAAAAATCATTTTTCTTTAAGGCAAAATTTTCTTAATTTCCGACATTTTTTTCAGGCGGTATGGTACCAAACGGGCTGAAGTTTTGTAATAGGATAAGAATCATTGTCCAAAAGGAAATCATTCCTAAAATCTACATTATGTTGCATTTCTGGAAAATTCACATTTCCTGAGGGCTCTGATTTCAGACTTGGGTTCGAGACTTAAAAGCAATTATTTCAGGCTCTATGGTACCAAACGGGCTGATATTTTGGAATAGTGATAAGAATAATGGTACGAAACGAAATTAGTCCTTAAATCTGCATAAAGTGGAATTTCTGAAAAAAACATTTTCTAATAGGCACTAATTTCAGACTTGGGTTCGAGACTTAAAAGCAATTATTTCAGGCTCTATGGTACCAAACGGGTTGAAGTTTTGGAATAGTGATAAGAATCATAGTCCGAAACGAAATCCGTCGTAAAATCTGCATTAAATTGCAATTCTGGAAAAATCATTTTTCTTTAAGGCAAAATTTTCTTAATTTCCGACTTTGGTTCCAGACTTAAAAGGATTTTTTTAAGGCGGTATGTTACCAAACGGGCTGAAGTTTTGTAATAGTGATAAGAATCATTGTCCAAAACGAAATCATTCCTAAAATCTACATTAAGTTGCATTTCTGGAAAATTCACCTTTCCTGAGGGCTCTGATTTTAGACTTGGGTTCGAACTTGAAAATACATTTTTGCCAACTCTATTGTACCGAACGGGCTGAAATATTGATATAGTGATAAGAATCATGGTCCAAAACGAAATCCGTCATTAAATCTAAATAAAGTTGCATTACTGAAAAAATCATTTTTCTTTAAGGCAAAATTTTCTTAATTTAAGACTTGGGTTCGAGCTTAAAAAGCCATTTTTTTAGGCTGTATGGTACGAAACCGGCTGATATTTTGGAATATTGATAAGAATAATGGTACGAAACGAAATTAGTCCTTAAATCTGCATAAAGTTGAATTTCTGAAAAAAACATTTTTCTAATAAGCACTAATTTCAGACTTGGGTTCGAGACTTAAAAGCAATTATTTCAGGCTCTATGGTACCAAACGGGTTGAAATTTTGGAATAGTGATAAGAATCATCGTCCAAAACGAAATCTGTCCTTAAATCTACACTAAGTTGCATTTCTGGAAAAATCATTTTTCTTTAAGGCAAAATTTTCTTAATTTAGGACTTGGGTTCGAGCTTTAAAAGCCATTTTTTTTAGGCTGTATGGTACGAAACCGGCTGATATTTTGGAATATTGATAAGAATAATGGTACGAAACGAAATTAGTCCTTAAATCTGCATAAAGTTGAATTTCTGAAAAAAACATTTTTCTAATAGGCACTAATTTCAGACTTGGGTTCGAGACTTAAAAGCAATTATTTCAGGCTCTATGGTACCAAACGGGTTGAAATTTTGGAATAGTGATAAGAATCATCGTCCAAAACGAAATCCGTCGTAAAATTTGCATTAAATTGCATTTCTGGAAAAATCATTTTTCTTTAAGGCAAAATTTTCTTAATTTCCGACATTTTTTTCAGGCGGTATGGTACCAAACGGGCTGAAGTTTTGTAATAGGATAAGAATCATTGTCCAAAAGGAAATCATTCCTAAAATCTACATTATGTTGCATTTCTGGAAAATTCACATTTCCTGAGGGCTCTGATTTCAGACTTGGGTTCGAGACTTAAAAGCAATTATTTCAGGCTCTATGGTACCAAACGGGCTGATATTTTGGAATAGTGATAAGAATAATGGTACGAAACGAAATAAGTCCTTAAATCTGCATAAAGTGGAATTTCTGAAAAAAACATTTTCTAATAGGCACTAATTTCAGACTTGGGTTCGAGACTTAAAAGCAATTATTTCAGGCTCTATGGTACCAAACGGGTTGAAGTTTTGGAATAGTGATAAGAATCATAGTCCGAAACGAAATCCGTCGTAAAATCTGCATTAAATTGCATTTCTGGAAAAATCATTTTTCTTTAAGGCAAAATTTTCTTAATTTCCGACTTGGGTTCCAGACTTAAAAGGATTTTTTTCAGGCGGTATGTTACCAAACGGGCTGAAGTTTTGTAATAGTGATAAGAATCATTGTCCAAAACGAAATCATTCCTAAAATCTACATTAAGTTGCATTTCTGGAAAATTCACCTTTCCTGAGGGCTCTGATTTTAGACTTGGGATCGAACTTGAAAAGACATTTTTGCAAACTCTATTGTACCGAACGGGCTGAAATATTGATATAGTGATAAGAATCATGGTCCAAAACGAAATCCGTCATTAAATCTAAATAAAGTTGCATTTCTGAAAAAATAATTTTTCTTTAAGGCAAAATTTTCTTAATTTAGGACTTGGGTTCGAGCTTTAAAAGCCAATTTTTTTTAGGCTGTATGGTACGAAACCGGCTGATATTTTGGAATATTGATAAGAATAATGGTACGAAACGAAATTAGTCCTTAAATCTGCATAAAGTTGAATTTCTGAAAAAAACATTTTTTAATAAGCACTAATTTCAGATTTGGGTTCGAGACTTAAAAGCAATTATTTCAGGCTCTGTAGTACCAAACGGGCTGATATTTTGGAATAGTGATAAGAATAATGGTACGAAACGAAATCAGTCCTTAAATCTGCATAAAGTTGAATTTCTGAAAAAAACATTTTTCTAATAGGCACTAATTTCAGACTTGGGTTCGAGACTTAAAAGCAATTATTTCAGGCTCTATGGTACCAAACGGGTTGAAATTTTGGAATAGTGATAAGAATCATCGTCCAAAACGAAATCTGTCATTAAATCTACACTAAGTTGCATTTCTGGAAAATTCACCTTTCCTGAGGGCTCTGATTTCAGACTTGGGTTCGAACTTTAAAAGACATTTTTGCCAACTCTATTGTACCGAACGGGCTGAAATATTTATATAGTGATAAGAATCATGGTCCAAAACGAAATCCGTCATTAAATCTAAATAAAGTTGCATTTCTGAAAAAATCATTTTTTAATAACCACTAATTTCAGACTTTGGTTCGAGACTTAAAAGCAATTATTTCAGGCTCTATGGTACCAAACGGGTTGAAATTTTGGAATAGTGATAAGAATCATAGTCCGAAACGAAATCCGTCGTAAAATCTGCATTAAATTGCATTTCTGGAAAAATCATTTTTCTTTAAGGCAAAATTTTCTTAATTTCCGACTTGGGTTCCAGACTTAAAAGGATTTTTTTCAGGCGGTATGGTACCAAACGGGCTGAAGTTTTGTAATAGTGATAAGAATCATTGTCCAAAACGAAATCATTCCTAAAATCTACATTAAGTTGCATTTCTGGAAAATTCACCTTTCCTGAGGGCTCTGATTTTAGACTTGGGATCGAACTTGAAAAGACATTTTTGCAAACTCTATTGTACCGAACGGGCTGAAATATTGATATAGTGATAAGAATCATGGTCCAAAACGAAATCCGTCATTAAATCTAAATAAAGTTGCATTTCTGAAAAAATAATTTTTCTTTAAGGCAAAATTTTCTTAATTTAGGACTTGGGTTCGAGCTTTAAAAGCCAATTTTTTTTAGGCTGTATGGTACGAAACCGGCTGATATTTTGGAATATTGATAAGAATAATGGTACGAAACGAAATTAGTCCTTAAATCTGCATAAAGTTGAATTTCTGAAAAAAACATTTTTTAATAAGCACTAATTTCAGATTTGGGTTCGAGACTTAAAAGCAATTATTTCAGGCTCTGTAGTACCAAACGGGCTGATATTTTGGAATAGTGATAAGAATAATGGTACGAAACGAAATCAGTCCTTAAATCTGCATAAAGTTGAATTTCTGAAAAAAACATTTTTCTAATAGGCACTAATTTCAGACTTGGGTTCGAGACTTAAAAGCAATTATTTCAGGCTCTATGGTACCAAACGGGTTGAAATTTTGGAATAGTGATAAGAATCATCGTCCAAAACGAAATCTGTCATTAAATCTACACTAAGTTGCATTTCTGGAAAATTCACCTTTCCTGAGGGCTCTGATTTCAGACTTGGGTTCGAACTTTAAAAGACATTTTTGCCAACTCTATTGTACCGAACGGGCTGAAATATTTATATAGTGATAAGAATCATGGTCCAAAACGAAATCCGTCATTAAATCTAAATAAAGTTGCATTTCTGAAAAAATCATTTTTTAATAACCACTAATTTCAGACTTTGGTTCGAGACTTAAAAGCAATTATTTCAGGCTCTATGGTACCAAAGGGGTTGAAATTTTGGAATAGTGATAAGAATCATAGTCCGAAACGAAATCCGTCGTAAAATCTGCATTAAATTGCATTTCTGGAAAAATCATTTTTCTTTAAGGCAAAATTTTCTTAATTTCCGACTTGGGTTCCAGACTTAAAAGGATTTTTTTCAGGCGGTATGGTACCAAACGGGCTGAAGTTTTGTAATAGTGATAAGAATCATTGTCCAAAACGAAATCATTCCTAAAATCTATATTAAGTTGCATTTCTGGAAAATTCACCTTTCCTGAGGGCTCTGATTTCAGACTTGGGTTCGAGACTTAAAAGCAATTATTTCAGGCTCTATGGTACCAAACGGGCTGATATTTTGGAAAAGTGATAAGAATAATGGTACGAAACGAAATTAGTCCTTAAATCTGCATAAAGTTGAATTTCTGAAAAAAACATTTTTTAATAACCACTAATTTCAGACTTTGGTTCGAGACTTAAAAGCAATTATTTCAGGCTCTATGGTACCAAACGGGTTGAAATTTTGGAAAAGTGATAAGAATCATAGTCCGAAACGAAATCCGTCGTAAAATCTGCATTAAATTGCATTTCTGGAAAAATCATTTTTCTTTAAGGCAAAATTTTCTTAATTTCCGACATTTTTTTCAGGCGGTATGGTACCAAACGGGCTGAAGTTTTGTAATAGGATAAGAATCATTGTCCAAAAGGAAATCATTCCTAAAATCTACATTATGTTGCATTTCTGGAAAATTCACATTTCCTGAGGGCTCTGATTTCAGACTTGGGTTCGAGACTTAAAAGCAATTATTTCAGGCTCTATGGTACCAAACGGGCTGATATTTTGGAATAGTGATAAGAATAATGGTACGAAACGAAATTAGTCCTTAAATCTGCATAAAGTGGAATTTCTGAAAAAAACATTTTCTAATAGGCACTAATTTCAGACTTGGGTTCGAGACTTAAAAGCAATTATTTCAGGCTCTATGGTACCAAACGGGTTGAAGTTTTGGAATAGTGATAAGAATCATAGTCCGAAACGAAATCCGTCGTAAAATCTGCATTAAATTGCATTTCTGGAAAAATCATTTTTCTTTAAGGCAAAATTTTCTTAATTTCCGACTTGGGTTCCAGACTTAAAAGGATTTTTTTAAGGCGGTATGTTACCAAACGGGCTGAAGTTTTGTAATAGTGATAAGAATCATTGTCCAAAACGAAATCATTCCTAAAATCTACATTAAGTTGCATTTCTGGAAAATTCACCTTTCCTGAGGGCTCTGATTTTAGACTTGGGTTCGAACTTGAAAATACATTTTTGCCAACTCTATTGTACCGAACGGGCTGAAATATTGATATAGTGATAAGAATCATGGTCCAAAACGAAATCCGTCATTAAATCTAAATAAAGTTGCATTACTGAAAAAATCATTTTTCTTTAAGGCAAAATTTTCTTAATTTAGGACTTGGGTTCGAGCTTAAAAAGCCATTTTTTTAGGCTGTATGGTACGAAACCGGCTGATATTTTGGAATATTGATAAGAATAATGGTACGAAACGAAATTAGTCCTTAAATCTGCATAAAGTTGAATTTCTGAAAAAAACATTTTTCTAATAAGCACTAATTTCAGACTTGGGTTCGAGACTTAAAAGCAATTATTTCAGGCTCTATGGTACCAAACGGGTTGAAATTTTGGAATAGTGATAAGAATCATCGTCCAAAACGAAATCTGTCCTTAAATCTACACTAAGTTGCATTTCTGGAAAAATCATTTTTCTTTAAGGCAAAATTTTCTTAATTTAGGACTTGGGTTCGAGCTTTAAAAGCCATTTTTTTTAGGCTGTATGGTACGAAACCGGCTGATATTTTGGAATATTGATAAGAATAATGGTACGAAACGAAATTAGTCCTTAAATCTGCATAAAGTTGAATTTCTGAAAAAAACATTTTTCTAATAGGCACTAATTTCAGACTTGGGTTCGAGACTTAAAAGCAATTATTTCAGGCTCTATGGTACCAAACGGGTTGAAATTTTGGAATAGTGATAAGAATCATCGTCCAAAACGAAATCCGTCGTAAAATTTGCATTAAATTGCATTTCTGGAAAAATCATTTTTCTTTAAGGCAAAATTTTCTTAATTTCCGACATTTTTTTCAGGCGGTATGGTACCAAACGGGCTGAAGTTTTGTAATAGGATAAGAATCATTGTCCAAAAGGAAATCATTCCTAAAATCTACATTATGTTGCATTTCTGGAAAATTCACATTTCCTGAGGGCTCTGATTTCAGACTTGGGTTCGAGACTTAAAAGCAATTATTTCAGGCTCTATGGTACCAAACGGGCTGATATTTTGGAATAGTGATAAGAATAATGGTACGAAACGAAATAAGTCCTTAAATCTGCATAAAGTGGAATTTCTGAAAAAAACATTTTCTAATAGGCACTAATTTCAGACTTGGGTTCGAGACTTAAAAGCAATTATTTCAGGCTCTATGGTACCAAACGGGTTGAAGTTTTGGAATAGTGATAAGAATCATAGTCCGAAACGAAATCCGTCGTAAAATCTGCATTAAATTGCATTTCTGGAAAAATCATTTTTCTTTAAGGCAAAATTTTCTTAATTTCCGACTTGGGTTCCAGACTTAAAAGGATTTTTTCAGGCGGTATGTTACCAAACGGGCTGAAGTTTTGTAATAGTGATAAGAATCATTGTCCAAAACGAAATCATTCCTAAAATATACATTAAGTTGCATTTCTGGAAAATTCACCTTTCCTGAGGGCTCTGATTTTAGACTTGGGATCGAACTTGAAAAGACATTTTTGCAAACTCTATTGTACCGAACGGGCTGAAATATTGATATAGTGATAAGAATCATGGTCCAAAACGAAATCCGTCATTAAATCTAAATAAAGTTGCATTTCTGAAAAAATAATTTTTCTTTAAGGCAAAATTTTCTTAATTTAGGACTTGGGTTCGAGCTTTAAAAGCCAATTTTTTTTAGGCTGTATGGTACGAAACCGGCTGATATTTTGGAATATTGATAAGAATAATGGTACGAAACGAAATTAGTCCTTAAATCTGCATAAAGTTGAATTTCTGAAAAAAACATTTTTTAATAAGCACTAATTTCAGATTTGGGTTCGAGACTTAAAAGCAATTATTTCAGGCTCTGTAGTACCAAACGGGCTGATATTTTGGAATAGTGATAAGAATAATGGTACGAAACGAAATCAGTCCTTAAATCTGCATAAAGTTGAATTTCTGAAAAAAACATTTTTCTAATAGGCACTAATTTCAGACTTGGGTTCGAGACTTAAAAGCAATTATTTCAGGCTCTATGGTACCAAACGGGTTGAAATTTTGGAATAGTGATAAGAATCATCGTCCAAAACGAAATCTGTCATTAAATCTACACTAAGTTGCATTTCTGGAAAATTCACCTTTCCTGAGGGCTCTGATTTCAGACTTGGGTTCGAACTTTAAAAGACATTTTTGCCAACTCTATTGTACCGAACGGGCTGAAATATTTATATAGTGATAAGAATCATGGTCCAAAACGAAATCCTTCATTAAATCTAAATAAAGTTGCATTTCTGAAAAAATCATTTTTTAATAACCACTAATTTCAGACTTTGGTTCGAGACTTCAAAGCAATTATTTCAGGCTCTATGGTACCAAACGGGTTGAAATTTTGGAATAGTGATAAGAATCATAGTCCGAAACGAAATCCGTCGTAAAATCTGCATTAAATTGCATTTCTGGAAAAATCATTTTTCTTTAAGGCAAAATTTTCTTAATTTCCGACTTGGGTTCCAGACTTAAAAGGATTTTTTTCAGGCGGTATGGTACCAAACGGGCTGAAGTTTTGTAATAGTGATAAGAATCATTGTCCAAAACGAAATCATTCCTAAAATCTACATTAAGTTGCATTTCTGGAAAATTCACCTTTCCTGAGGGCTCTGATTTCAGACTTGGGTTCGAGACTTAAAAGCAATTATTTCAGGCTCTATGGTACCAAACGGGCTGATATTTTGGAATAGTGATAAGAATAATGGTACGAAACGAAATTAGTCCTTAAATCTGCATAAAGTTGAATTTCTGAAAAAAACATTTTTTAATAACCACTAATTTCAGACTTTGGTTCGAGACTTAAAAGCAATTATTTCAGGCTCTATGGTACCAAACGGGTTGAAATTTTGGAAAAGTGATAAGAATCATAGTCCGAAACGAAATCCGTCGTAAAATCTGCATTAAATTGCATTTCTGGAAAAATCATTTTTCTTTAAGGCAAAATTTTCTTAATTTCCGACTTGGGTTCCAGACTTAAAAGGATTTTTTTCAGGCGGTATGGTACCAAACGGGCTGAAGTTTTGTAATAGTGATAAGAATCATTGTCCAAAACGAAATCATTCCTAAAATCTACATTAAGTTGCATTTCTGGAAAATTCACCTTTCCTGAGGGCTCTGATTTCAGACTTGGGTTCGAGACTTAAAAACAATTATTTCAGGCTCTATGGTACCAAACGGGCTGATATTTTGGAATAGTGATAAGAATAATGGTACGAAACGAAATTAGTCCTTAAATCTGCATAAAGTTGAATTTCTTAAAAAACTATTTTCTAATAGGCACTAATTTCAGACTTGGGTTCGAGACTTAAAAGCAATTATTTCAGGCTCTGTGGTACCTAACGGGTTGAAATTTTAGAATAGTGATAAGAATCATAGTCCGAAACGAAATCAGTCGTAAAATCTGCATTAAATTGCATTTCTGGAAAAATCATTTTTCTTTAATGCAAAATTTTCTTAATTTCCGACTTGGGTTCCAGACTTAAAAGGAATTTTTTCAGGCTGTATGGTACCAAACGGGCTGAAGTTTTAGAATAGTGATAAGAATCATCGTCCAAAACGAAATCAGTCCTTAAATCTACATTTAGTTGCATTTCTGGAAAATTCACCTTTCCTGAGGGCTCTGATTTCGGACTTGGGTTCGAACTTGAAATGACATTTTTGCCAACTCTATTGTACCGAACGGGCTGAAATATTGATATAGTGATAAGAATCATGGTCCAAAACGAAATCCGTCATTTAATCTAAATAAAGTTGCATTTCTGAAAAAATCATTT
This sequence comes from Hesperophylax magnus, assembly GCA_026573805.1. Classification (NCBI taxonomy): domain Eukaryota; kingdom Metazoa; phylum Arthropoda; class Insecta; order Trichoptera; family Limnephilidae; genus Hesperophylax; species Hesperophylax magnus. The sequence goes on from JAIUSX010000088.1 coordinate 5,869,794, forward strand.
TTCTTTAAGGCAAAATTTTCTTAATTTAGGACTTGGGTTCGAGCTTTAAAAGCCATTTTTTTTAGGCTGTATGGTACGAAACCGGCTGATATTTTGGAATAGTGATAAGAATCATGGTCCAAAACGAAATAAGTCAATAAATCTGCATAAAGTTGAATTTCTGAAAAAAACATTTTTCTTATAGGCACTAATTTCCGACTTGGGTTCGAGACTTAAAAGCAATTATTTCCGGCTCTGTAGTACCAAACGGGCTGATCTTTTGGAATAGTGATAAGAATAATGGTACGAAACGAAATTAGTCCTTAAATCTGCATAAAGTTGAATTTCTGAAAAAAACATTTTTCTAATAGGCACTAATTTCAGACTTGGGTTCGAGACTTAAAAGCAATTATTTCAGGCTCTATGGTACCAAACGGGTTGAAATTTTGGAAAAGTGATAAGAATCATCGTCCAAAACGAAATCTGTCCTTAAATCTACACTAAGTTGCATTTCTGGAAAATTCACCTTTCCTGAGGGCTCTGATTTCAGACTTGGGTTCGAACTTGAAAAGACATTTTTGCCAACTCTATTGTACCGAACGGGCTGAAATATTTATATAGTGATAAGAATCATGGTCCAAAACGAAATCCGTCAATCAATCTAAATAAAGTTGCATTTCTGAAAAAATCATTTTTCTTTAAGGCAAAATTTTCTTAATTTAGGACTTGGGTTCGAGCTTTAAAAGCCATTTTTTTTAGGCTGTATGGTACGAAACCGGCTGATATTTTGGAATAGTGATAATAATAATGGTACGAAACGAAATTAGTCCTTAAATCTGCATAAAGTTGATTTTCTGAAAAAAACATTTTTTAATAAGCACTAATTTCAGACTTGGGTTCGAGACTTAAAAGCAATTATTTCAGGCTCTGTAGTACCAAACGGGCTGATCTTTTGGAATAGTGATAAGAATAATGGTACGAAACGAAATTAGTCCTTAAATCTGCATAAAGTTGAATTTCTGAAAAAAACATTTTTCTAATAGGCACTAATTTCAGACTTGGGTTCGAGACTTAAAAGCAATTATTTCAGGCTCTGTGGTACCAAACGGGTTGAAATTTTAGAATAGTGATAAGAATTATAGTCCGAAACGAAATCAGTCGTAAAATCTGCATTAAATTGCATTTCTGGAAAAATCATTTTTCTTTAAGGCAAAATTTTCTTAATTTCCGACTTGGGTTCCAGACTTAAAAGGATTTTTTTCAGGCGGTATGGTACCAAACGGGCTGAAGTTTTGTAATAGTGATAAGAATCATTGTCCAAAACGAAATCATTCCTAAAATCTACATTAAGTTGCATTTCTGGAAAATTCACCTTTCCTGAGGGCTCTGATTTCAGACTTGGGTTCGAGACTTAAAAGCAATTATTTCAGGCTCTATGGTACCAAACGGGCTGATATTTTGGAATAGTGATAAGAATAATGGTACGAAACGAAATTAGTCCTTAAATCTGCATAAAGTTGAATTTCTTAAAAAACTATTTTCTAATAGGCACTAATTTCAGACTTGGGTTCGAGACTTAAAAGCAATTATTTCAGGCTCTGTGGTACCAAACGGGTTGAAATTTTAGAATAGTGATAAGAATCATAGTCCGAAACGAAATCAGTCGTAAAATCTGCATTAAATTGCATTTCTGGAAAAATCATTTTTCTTTAATGCAAAATTTTCTTAATTTCCGACTTGGGTTCCAGACTTAAAAGGAATTTTTTCAGGCTGTATGGTACCAAACGGGCTGAAGTTTTAGAATAGTGATAAGAATCATCGTCCAAAACGAAATCAGTCCTTAAATCTACATTAAGTTGCATTTCTGGAAAATTCACCTTTCCTGAGGGCTCTGATTTCGGACTTGGGTTCGAACTTGAAATGACATTTTTGCCAACTCTATTGTACCGAACGGGCTGAAATATTGATATAGTGATAAGAATCATGGTCCAAAACGAAATCCGTCATTTAATCTAAATAAAGTTGCATTTCTGAAAAAATCATTTTTCTTTAAGGCAAAATTTTCTTAATTTAGGACTTGGGTTCGAGCTTTAAAAGCCATTTTTTTTAGGCTGTATGGTACGAAACCGGCTGATATTTTGGAATAGTGATAAGAATCATGGTCCAAAACGAAATAAGTCAATAAATCTGCATAAAGTTGAATTTCTGAAAAAAACATTTTTCTTATAGGCACTAATTTCCGACTTGGGTTCGAGACTTAAAAGCAATTATTTCAGGCTCTGTAGTACCAAACGGGCTGATCTTTTGGAATAGTGATAAGAATAATGGTACGAAACGAAATTAGTCCTTAAATCTGCATAAAGTTGATTTTCTGAAAAAAACATTTTTTAATAAGCACTAATTTCAGACTTGGGTTCGAGACTTAAAAGCAATTATTTCAGGCTCTGTAGTACCAAACGGGCTGATCTTTTGGAATAGTGATAAGAATAATGGTACGAAACGAAATTAGTCCTTAAATCTGCATAAAGTTGAATTTCTGAAAAAAACATTTTTCTAATAGGCACTAATTTCAGACTTGGGTTCGAGACTTAAAAGCAATTATTTCAGGCTCTATGGTACCAAACGGGTTGAAATTTTGGAAAAGTGATAAGAATCATCGTCCAAAACGAAATCTGTCCTTAAATCTACACTAAGTTGCATTTCTGGAAAATTCACCTTTCCTGAGGGCTCTGATTTCAGACTTGGGTTCGAGACTTAAACGCAATTATTTCAGGCTCTATGGTACCAAACGGGCTGATATTTTGGAATAGTGATAAGAATAATGGTATGAAACGAAATTATTCCTTAAATCTGCATAAAGTTGAATTTCTGAAAAAACTATTTTCTAATTGGCACTTATTTCAGACTTGGGTTCGAGACTTAAAAGCAATTATTTCAGGCTCTATGGTACCAAACGGGTTGAAATTTTGGAATAGTGATAAGAATCATCGTCCAAAACGAAATCAGTCCTAAAATTTACATTAAGTTGCATTTCTGGAAAATTCACCTTTCCTGAGGGCTCTGATTTCAGACTTGGGTTCGAACTTTAAAAGACATTTCTGCCAAATGTATTGTACCGAACGGGCTGAAATATTGATATAGTGATAAGAATCATGATCCAAAACGAAATCAGTCATTAAATCTAAATAAAGTTCCATTTCTGAAAAAATCATTTTTCTTTAAGGCAAAATTTTCTTAATTAAGGACTTGGGTTCGAGCCTTAAAAGCCATTTTTTCAGGCTTTATGGTACAAAACGGGCTCATATTTTGGAATAGTGATAAAAAACATGGTCCAAAACGAAATAAGTCTTTAAATCTGCATAAAGTTGAATTTCTGAAAAAAACATTTTTCTTATAGGCACTAATTTCAGACTTGGGTTCGAGACTTAATAGCAATTATTTCAGGCTCTATAGTACCAAACGGGCTGAAATTTTGGAATAGTGATAAGAATCATAGTCCGAAACGAAATCAGTTGTAAAATCTGCATTAAATTGCATTTCTGGAAAAATAATTTTTCTTTAATGCAAAATTTTCTTAATTTCCGACTTGGGTTCCAGACTAAAAAGGAATTTTTTCAGGCGGTATGGTACCAAACGGGCTGAAGTTTTAGAATAATGATAAGAATTATCGTCCAAAACGAAATCAGTCCTTAAATCTACATTAAGTTGCATTTCTGGAAAATTCACCTTTCCTGAGGGCTCTGATTTCAGACTTGGGTTCGAACTTGAAAAGACATTTTTGCCAACTCTATTGTACCGAACGGGCTGAAATATTGATATAGTGATAAGAATCATGGTCCAAAACGAAATCCGTCATTAAATCTAAATAAAGTTGCATTTCTGAAAAAATCATTTTTCTTTAAGGCAAATTTTTCTTAATTTAGGACTTGGGTTCGAGCCTTAAAAGCCATTTTTTTCAGGCTGTATGGTACGAAACCGGCTGATATTTTGGAATAGTGATAAGAATAATGGTACGAAACGAAATTAGTCCTTAAATCTGCATAAAGTTGAATTTCTGAAAAAAACATTTTTTAATAAGCACTAATTTCAGACTTGGGTTCGAGACTTAAAAGCAATTATTTCAGGCTCTGTAGTACCAAACGGGCTGATCTTTTGGAATAGTGATAAGAATAATGGTACGAAACGAAATTAGTCCTTAAATCTGCATAAAGTTGAATTTCTGAAAAAAACATTTTTCTAATAGGCACTAATTTCAGACTTGGGTTCGAGACTTAAAAGCAATTATTTCAGGCTCTATGGTACCAAACGGGTTGAAATTTTGGAAAAGTGATAAGAATCATCGTCCAAAACGAAATCTGTCCTTAAATCTACACTAAGTTGCATTTCTGGAAAATTCACCTTTCCTGAGGGCTCTGATTTCAGACTTGGGTTCGAACTTTAAAAGACATTTTCGCCAACTCTATAGTACCGAACGGGCTGAAATATTTATATAGTGATAAGAATCATGGTCCTAAACGAAATCCGTCATTAAATCTAAATAAAATTGCATTTCTGAAAAAATCATTATTCTTTAAGGCAAATTTTTCTTAATTTAGGACTTGGGTTCGAGCCTTAAAAGCCATTTTTTCAGGCTTTATGGTACAAAACGGGCTCATATTTTGGAATAGTGATAAAAAACATGGTCCTAAACGAAATAAGTATTTAAATCTGCATAAAGTTGAATTTCTGAAAAAACATTTTTCTTATAGGCACTAATTTCAGACTTGGGTTCGAGACTTAAAAGCAATTATTTCAGGCTCTATAGTACCAAACGGGCTGATATTTTGGAATAGTGATAAGAATCATAGTCCGAAACGAAATCCGTCGTAACATCTGCATTAAATTGCATTTCTGGAAAAATCATTTTTCTTTAAGGCAAAATTTTCTTAATTTCCGACTTGGGTTCCAGACTTAAAAGGATTTTTTTCAGGCGGTATGGTACCAAACGGGCTGAAGTTTTGTAATAGTGATAAGAATCATTGTCTAAAACGAAATCATTCCTAAAATCTACATTAAGTTGCATTTCTGGAAAATTCACCTTTCCTGAGGGCTCTGATTTCAGACTTGGGTTCGAGACTTAAAAGCAATTATTTCAGGCTCTATGGTACCAAACGGGCTGATATTTTGGAATAGTGATAAGAATAATGGTACGAAACGAAATTAGTCCTTAAATCTGCATAAAGTTGAATTTCTTAAAAAACTATTTTCTAATAGGCACTAATTTCAGACTTGGGTTCGAGACTTAAAAGCAATTATTTCAGGCTCTGTGGTACCAAACGGGTTGAAATTTTAGAATAGTGATAAGAATCATAGTCCGAAACGAAATCAGTCGTAAAATCTGCATTAAATTGCATTTCTGGAAAAATCATTTTTCTTTAATGCAAAATTTTCTTAATTTCCGACTTGGGTTCCAGACTTAAAAGGATTTTTTTCAGGCGGTATGGTACCAAACGGGCTGAAGTTTTGTAATAGTGATAAGAATCATTGTCCAAAACGAAATCATTCCTAAAATCTACATTAAGTTGCATTTCTGGAAAATTCACCTTTCCTGAGGGCTCTGATTTCAGACTTGGGTTCGAGACTTAAAAGCAATTATTTCAGGCTCTATGGTACCAAACGGGCTGATATTTTGGAATAGTGATAAGAATAATGGTACGAAACGAAATTAGTCCTTAAATCTGCATAAAGTTGAATTTCTTAAAAAACTATTTTCTAATAGGCACTAATTTCAGACTTGGGTTCGAGACTTAAAAGCAATTATTTCAGGCTCTGTGGTACCAAACGGGTTGAAATTTTAGAATAGTGATAAGAATCATAGTCCGAAACGAAATCAGTCGTAAAATCTGCATTAAATTGCATTTCTGGAAAAATCATTTTTCTTTAATGCAAAATTTTCTTAATTTCCGACTTGGGTTCCAGACTTAAAAGGAATTTTTTCAGGCGGTATGGTACCAAACGGGCTGAAGTTTTAGAATAGTGATAAGAATCATCGTCCAAAACGAAATCAGTCCTTAAATCTACATTAAGTTGCATTTCTGGAAAATTCACCTTTCCTGAGGGCTCTGATTTCGGACTTGGGTTCGAACTTGAAAAGACATTTTTGCCAACTCTATTGTACCGAACGGGCTGAAATATTGATATAGTGATAAGAATCATGGTCCAAAACGAAATCCGTCATTTAATCTAAATAAAGTTGCATTTCTGAAAAAATCATTTTTCTTTAAGGCAAAATTTTCTTAATTTAGGACTTGGGTTCGAGCTTTAAAAGCCATTTTTTTTAGGCTGTATGGTACGAAACCGGCTGATATTTTGGAATAGTGATAAGAATCATGGTCCAAAACGAAATAAGTCAATAAATCTGCATAAAGTTGAATTTCTGAAAAAAACATTTTTCTTATAGGCACTAATTTCCGACTTGGGTTCGAGACTTAAAAGCAATTATTTCAGGCTCTGTAGTACCAAACGGGCTGATCTTTTGGAATAGTGATAAGAATAATGGTACGAAACGAAATTAGTCCTTAAATCTGCATAAAGTTGAATTTCTGAAAAAAACATTTTTCTAATAGGCACTAATTTCAGACTTGGGTTCGAGACTTAAAAGCAATTATTTCAGGCTCTATGGTACCAAACGGGTTGAAATTTTGGAATAGTGATAAGAATCATCGTCCAAAACGAAATCTGTCCTTAAATCTACACTAAGTTGCATTTCTGGAAAATTCACCTTTCCTGAGGGCTCTGATTTCAGACTTGGGTTCGAACTTTAAAAGACATTTTTGCCAACTCTATTGTCCCGAACGGGCTGAAATATTTATGTAGTGATAAGAATCATGGTCCTAAACGAAATCCGTCATTAAATCTAAATAAAATTGCATTTCTGAAAAAATCATTATTCTTTAAGGCAAATTTTTCTTAATTTAGGACTTGGGTTCGAGCCTTAAAAGCCATTTTTTTCAGGCTGTATGGTACGAAACCGGCTGATATTTTGGAATAGTGATAAGAATCATGGTCCAAAACGAAATAAGTCAATAAATCTGCATAAAGTTGAATTTCTGAAAAAAACATTTTTCTTATAGGCACTAATTTCCGACTTGGGTTCGAGACTTAAAAGCAATTATTTCAGGCTCTATGGTACCAAACGGGCTGATATTTTGGAATAGTGATAAGAATAATGGTACGAAACAAAATTAGTCCTTAAATCTGCATAAAGTTGAATTTCTGAAAAAAACATTTTTTAATAACCACTAATTTCAGACTTTGGTTCGAGACTTAAAAGCAATTATTTCAGGCTCTATGGTACCAAACAGGTTGAAATTTTGGAATAGTGATAAGAATCATAGTCCGAAACGAAATCCGTCGTAAAATCTGCATTAAATTGCATTACTGGAAAAATCATTTTTCTTTAAGGCAAAATTTTCTTAATTTCCGACTTGGGTTCCAGACTTAAAAGGATTTTTTTCAGGCGGTATGGTACCAAACGGGCTGAAGTTTTGTAATAGTGATAAGAATCATTGTCCAAAACGAAATCATTCCTAAAATCTACATTAAGTTGCATTTCTGGAAAATTCACCTTTCCTGAGGGCTCTGATTTCAGACTTGGGTTCGAGACTTAAAAGCAATTATTTCAGGCTCTATGGTACCAAACGGGCTGATATTTTGGAATAGTGATAAGAATAATGGTACGAAACGAAATTAGTCCTTAAATCTGCATAAAGTTGAATTTCTTAAAAAACTATTTTCTAATAGGCACTAATTTCAGACTTGGGTTCGAGACTTAAAAGCAATTATTTCAGGCTCTGTGGTACCAAACGGGTTGAAATTTTAGAATAGTGATAAGAATCATAGTCCGAAACGAAATCAGTCGTAAAATCTGCATTAAATTGCATTTCTGGAAAAATCATTTTTCTTTAATGCAAAATTTTCTTAATTTCCGACTTGGGTTCCAGACTTAAAAGGAATTTTTTCAGGCGGTATGGTACCAAACGGGCTGAAGTTTTAGAATATTGATAAGAATCATCGTCCAAAACGAAATCAGTCCTTAAATCTACATTAAGTTGCATTTCTGGAAAATTCACCTTTCCTGAGGGCTCTGATTTCAGACTTGGGTTCGAACTTGAAAAGACATTTTTGCCAACTCTATTGTACCGAACGGGCTGAAATATTTATATAGTGAAAAGAATCATGGTCCAAAACGAAATCCGTCATTAAATCTAAATAAAGTTGCATTTCTGAAAAAATCATTTTTCTTTAAGGCAAAATTTTCTTAATTTAGGACTTGGGTTCGAGCTTTAAAAGCCATTTTTTTTAGGCTGTATGGTACGAAACCGGCTGATATTTTGGAATAGTGATAAGAATAATGGTACGAAACGAAATTAGTCCTTAAATCTGCATAAAGTTGAATTTCTGAAAAAAACATTTTTTAATAAGCACTAATTTCAGACTTGGGTTCGAGACTTAAAAGCAATTATTTCAGGCTCTGTACTACCAAACGGGCTGATCTTTTGGAATAGTGATAAGAATAATGGTACGAAACGAAATTAGTCCTTAAATCTGCATAAAGTTGAATTTCTGAAAAAAACATTTTTCTAATAGGCACTAATTTCAGACTTGGGTTCTAGACTTAAAAGCAATTATTTCAGGCTCTATGGTACCAAACGGGTTGAAATTTTGGAATAGTGATAAAAATCATCGTCCAAAACGAAATCTGTCCTTAAATCTACACTAAGTTGCATTTCTGGAAAATTCACCTTTCCTGAGGGCTCTGATTTCAGACTTGGGTTCGAACTTTAAAAGACATTTTTGCCAACTCTATAGTACCAAACGGGCTGAAATATTTATATGGTGATAAGAATCATGATCCAAAACGAAATCAGTCATTAAATCTAAATAAAGTTCCATTTCTGAAAAAATCATTTTTCTTTAAGGCAAAATTTTCTTAATTAAGGACTTGGGTTCGAGCCTTAAAAGCCATTTTTTCAGGCTTTATGGTACAAAACGGGCTCATATTTTGGAATAGTGATAAAAAACATGGTCCAAAACGAAATAAGTCTTTAAATCTGCATAAAGTTGAATTTCTGAAAAAAACATTTTTTAATAACCACTAATTTCAGACTTTGGTTCGAGACTTAAAAGCAATTATTTCAGGCTCTATGGTACCAAACGGGTTGAAATTTTGGAATAGTGATAAGAATCATAGTCCAAAACGAAATCCGTCGTAAAATCTGCATTGAATTGCATTTCTGGAAAAATCATTTTTCTTTAAGGCAAAATTTTCTTAATTTCCGACTTGGGTTCAAGACTAAAAAGGAATTTTTTTCAGGCGGTATGGTACCAAACGGGCTGAAGTTTTAGAATAGTGATAAGAATCATCGTCCAAAACGAAATCAGTCCTTAAATCTACATTAAGTTGCATTTCTGGAAAATTCACCTTTCCTGAGGGCTCTGATTTCAGACTTGGGTTCGAGACTTAAACGCAATTATTTCAGGCTCTATGGTACCAAACGGGCTGATATTTTGGAATAGTGATAAGAATAATGGTATGAAACGAAATTATTCCTTAAATCTGCATAAAGTTGAATTTCTGAAAAAACTATTTTCTAATTGGCACTTATTTCAGACTTGGGTTCGAGACTTAAAAGCAATTATTTCAGGCTCTATGGTACCAAACGGGTTGAAATTTTGGAATAGTGATAAGAATCATCGTCCAAAACGAAATCAGTCCTAAAATTTACATTAAGTTGCATTTCTGGAAAATTCACCTTTCCTGAGGGCTCTGATTTCAGACTTGGGTTCGAACTTTAAAAGACATTTCTGCCAAATGTATTGTACCGAACGGGCTGAAATATTGATATAGTGATAAGAATCATGATCCAAAACGAAATCAGTCATTAAATCTAAATAAAGTTCCATTTCTGAAAAAATCATTTTTCTTTAAGGCAAAATTTTCTTAATTAAGGACTTGGGTTCGAGCCTTAAAAGCCATTTTTTCAGGCTTTATGGTACAAAACGGGCTCATATTTTGGAATAGTGATAAAAAACATGGTTCAAAACGAAATAAGTCTTTAAATCTGCATAAAGTTGAATTTCTGAAAAAAACATTTTTCTTATAGGCACTAATTTCAGACTTGGGTTCGAGACTTAATAGCAATTATTTCAGGCTCTATAGTACCAAACGGGCTGAAATTTTGGAATAGTGATAAGAATCATAGTCCGAAACGAAATCAGTTGTAAAATCTGCATTAAATTGCATTTCTGGAAAAATAATTTTTCTTTAATGCAAAATTTTCTTAATTTCCGACTTGGGTTCCAGACTAAAAAGGAATTTTTTCAGGCGGTATGGTACCAAACGGGCTGAAGTTTTAGAATAATGATAAGAATTATCGTCCAAAACGAAATCAGTCCTTAAATCTACATTAAGTTGCATTTCTGGAAAATTCACCTTTCCTGAGGGCTCTGATTTCAGACTTGGGTTCGAACTTGAAAAGACATTTTTGCCAACTCTATTGTACCGAACGGGCTGAAATATTGATATAGTGATAAGAATCATGGTCCAAAACGAAATCCGTCATTAAATCTAAATAAAGTTGCATTTCTGAAAAAATCATTTTTCTTTAAGGCAAATTTTTCTTAATTTAGGACTTGGGTTCGAGCCTTAAAAGCCATTTTTTTCAGGCTGTATGGTACGAAACCGGCTGATATTTTGGAATAGTGATAAGAATAATGGTACGAAACGAAATTAGTCCTTAAATCTGCATAAAGTTGAATTTCTGAAAAAAACATTTTTTAATAAGCACTAATTTCAGACTTGGGTTCGAGACTTAAAAGCAATTATTTCAGGCTCTGTAGTACCAAACGGGCTGATCTTTTGGAATAGTGATAAGAATAATGGTACGAAACGAAATTAGTCCTTAAATCTGCATAAAGTTGAATTTCTGAAAAAAACATTTTTCTAATAGGCACTAATTTCAGACTTGGGTTCGAGACTTAAAAGCAATTATTTCAGGCTCTATGGTACCAAACGGGTTGAAATTTTGGAAAAGTGATAAGAATCATCGTCCAAAACGAAATCTGTCCTTAAATCTACACTAAGTTGCATTTCTGGAAAATTCACCTTTCCTGAGGGCTCTGATTTCAGACTTGGGTTCGAACTTTAAAAGACATTTTCGCCAACTCTATAGTACCGAACGGGCTGAAATATTTATATAGTGATAAGAATCATGGTCCTAAACGAAATCCGTCATTAAATCTAAATAAAATTGCATTTCTGAAAAAATCATTATTCTTTAAGGCAAATTTTTCTTAATTTAGGACTTGGGTTCGAGCCTTAAAAGCCATTTTTTCAGGCTTTATGGTACAAAACGGGCTCATATTTTGGAATAGTGATAAAAAACATGGTCCTAAACGAAATAAGTATTTAAATCTGCATAAAGTTGAATTTCTGAAAAAAACATTTTTCTTATAGGCACTAATTTCAGACTTGGGTTCGAGACTTAAAAGCAATTATTTCAGGCTCTATAGTACCAAACGGGCTGATATTTTGGAATAGTGATAAGAATCATAGTCCGAAACGAAATCCGTCGTAACATCTGCATTAAATTGCATTTCTGGAAAAATCATTTTTCTTTAAGGCAAAATTTTCTTAATTTCCGACTTGGGTTCCAGACTTAAAAGGATTTTTTTCAGGCGGTATGGTACCAAACGGGCTGAAGTTTTGTAATAGTGATAAGAATCATTGTCTAAAACGAAATCATTCCTAAAATCTACATTAAGTTGCATTTCTGGAAAATTCACCTTTCCTGAGGGCTCTGATTTCAGACTTGGGTTCGAGACTTAAAAGCAATTATTTCAGGCTCTATGGTACCAAACGGGCTGATATTTTGGAATAGTGATAAGAATAATGGTACGAAACGAAATTAGTCCTTAAATCTGCATAAAGTTGAATTTCTTAAAAAACTATTTTCTAATAGGCACTAATTTCAGACTTGGGTTCGAGACTTAAAAGCAATTATTTCAGGCTCTGTGGTACCAAACGGGTTGAAATTTTAGAATAGTGATAAGAATCATAGTCCGAAACGAAATCAGTCGTAAAATCTGCATTAAATTGCATTTCTGGAAAAATCATTTTTCTTTAATGCAAAATTTTCTTAATTTCCGACTTGGGTTCCAGACTTAAAAGGATTTTTTTCAGGCGGTATGGTACCAAACGGGCTGAAGTTTTGTAATAGTGATAAGAATCATTGTCCAAAACGAAATCATTCCTAAAATCTACATTAAGTTGCATTTCTGGAAAATTCACCTTTCCTGAGGGCTCTGATTTCAGACTTGGGTTCGAGACTTAAAAGCAATTATTTCAGGCTCTATGGTACCAAACGGGCTGATATTTTGGAATAGTGATAAGAATAATGGTACGAAACGAAATTAGTCCTTAAATCTGCATAAAGTTGAATTTCTTAAAAAACTATTTTCTAATAGGCACTAATTTCAGACTTGGGTTCGAGACTTAAAAGCAATTATTTCAGGCTCTGTGGTACCAAACGGGTTGAAATTTTAGAATAGTGATAAGAATCATAGTCCGAAACGAAATCAGTCGTAAAATCTGCATTAAATTGCATTTCTGGAAAAATCATTTTTCTTTAATGCAAAATTTTCTTAATTTCCGACTTGGGTTCCAGACTTAAAAGGAATTTTTTCAGGCGGTATGGTACCAAACGGGCTGAAGTTTTAGAATAGTGATAAGAATCATCGTCCAAAACGAAATCAGTCCTTAAATCTACATTAAGTTGCATTTCTGGAAAATTCACCTTTCCTGAGGGCTCTGATTTCGGACTTGGGTTCGAACTTGAAAAGACATTTTTGCCAACTCTATTGTACCGAACGGGCTGAAATATTGATATAGTGATAAGAATCATGGTCCAAAACGAAATCCGTCATTTAATCTAAATAAAGTTGCATTTCTGAAAAAATCATTTTTCTTTAAGGCAAAATTTTCTTAATTTAGGACTTGGGTTCGAGCTTTAAAAGCCATTTTTTTTAGGCTGTATGGTACGAAACCGGCTGATATTTTGGAATAGTGATAAGAATCATGGTCCAAAACGAAATAAGTCAATAAATCTGCATAAAGTTGAATTTCTGAAAAAAACATTTTTCTTATAGGCACTAATTTCCGACTTGGGTTCGAGACTTAAAAGCAATTATTTCAGGCTCTGTAGTACCAAACGGGCTGATCTTTTGGAATAGTGATAAGAATAATGGTACGAAACGAAATTAGTCCTTAAATCTGCATAAAGTTGAATTTCTGAAAAAAACATTTTTCTAATAGGCACTAATTTCAGACTTGGGTTCGAGACTTAAAAGCAATTATTTCAGGCTCTATGGTACCAAACGGGTTGAAATTTTGGAATAGTGATAAGAATCATCGTCCAAAACGAAATCTGTCCTTAAATCTACACTAAGTTGCATTTCTGGAAAATTCACCTTTCCTGAGGGCTCTGATTTCAGACTTGGGTTCGAACTTTAAAAGACATTTTTGCCAACTCTATTGTCCCGAACGGGCTGAAATATTTATGTTGTGATAAGAATCATGGTCCTAAACGAAATCCGTCATTAAATCTAAATAAAATTGCATTTCTGAAAAAATCATTATTCTTTAAGGCAAATTTTTCTTAATTTAGGACTTGGGTTCGAGCCTTAAAAGCCATTTTTTTCAGGCTGTATGGTACGAAACCGGCTGATATTTTGGAATAGTGATAAGAATCATGGTCCAAAACGAAATAAGTCAATAAATCTGCATAAAGTTGAATTTCTGAAAAAAACATTTTTCTTATAGGCACTAATTTCCGACTTGGGTTCGAGACTTAAAAGCAATTATATCAGGCTCTATGGTACCAAACGGGCTGATATTTTGGAATAGTGATAAGAATAATGGTACGAAACAAAATTAGTCCTTAAATCTGCATAAAGTTGAATTTCTGAAAAAAACATTTTTTAATAACCACTAATTTCAGACTTTGGTTCGAGACTTAAAAGCAATTATTTCAGGCTCTATGGTACCAAACAGGTTGAAATTTTGGAATAGTGATAAGAATCATAGTCCGAAACGAAATCCGTCGTAAAATCTGCATTAAATTGCATTACTGGAAAAATCATTTTTCTTTAAGGCAAAATTTTCTTAATTTCCGACTTGGGTTCCAGACTTAAAAGGATTTTTTTCAGGCGGTATGGTACCAAACGGGCTGAAGTTTTCTAATAGTGATAAGAATCATTGTCCAAAACGAAATCATTCCTAAAATCTACATTAAGTTGCATTTCTGGAAAATTCACCTTTCCTGAGGGCTCTGATTTCAGACTTGGGTTCGAGACTTAAAAGCAATTATTTCAGGCTCTATGGTACCAAACGGGCTGATATTTTGGAATAGTGATAAGAATAATGGTACGAAACGAAATTAGTCCTTAAATCTGCATAAAGTTGAATTTCTTAAAAAACTATTTTCTAATAGGCACTAATTTCAGACTTGGGTTCGAGACTTAAAAGCAATTATTTCAGGCTCTGTGGTACCAAACGGGTTGAAATTTTAGAATAGTGATAAGAATCATAGTCCGAAACGAAATCAGTCGTAAAATCTGCATTAAATTGCATTTCTGGAAAAATCATTTTTCTTTAATGCAAAATTTTCTTAATTTCCGACTTGGGTTCCAGACTTAAAAGGAATTTTTTCAGGCGGTATGGTACCAAACGGGCTGAAGTTTTAGAATAGTGATAAGAATCATCGTCCAAAACGAAATCAGTCCTTAAATCTACATTAAGTTGCATTTCTGGAAAATTCACCTTTCCTGAGGGCTCTGATTTCAGACTTGGGTTCGAACTTGAAAAGACATTTTTGCCAACTCTATTGTACCGAACGGGCTGAAATATTTATATAGTGAAAAGAATCATGGTCCAAAACGAAATCCGTCATTAAATCTAAATAAAGTTGCATTTCTGAAAAAATCATTTTTCTTTAAGGCAAAATTTTCTTAATTTAGGACTTGGGTTCGAGCTTTAAAAGCCATTTTTTTTAGGCTGTATGGTACGAAACCGGCTGATATTTTGGAATAGTGATAAGAATAATGGTACGAAACGAAATTAGTCCTTAAATCTGCATAAAGTTGAATTTCTGAAAAAAACATTTTTTAATAAGCACTAATTTCAGACTTGGGTTCGAGACTTAAAAGCAATTATTTCAGGCTCTGTACTACCAAACGGGCTGATCTTTTGGAATAGTGATAAGAATAATGGTACGAAACGAAATTAGTCCTTAAATCTGCATAAAGTTGAATTTCTGAAAAAAACATTTTTCTAATAGGCACTAATTTCAGACTTGGGTTCTAGACTTAAAAGCAATTATTTCAGGCTCTATGGTACCAAACGGGTTGAAATTTTGGAATAGTGATAAGAATCATCGTCCAAAACGAAATCTGTCCTTAAATCTACACTAAGTTGCATTTCTGGAAAATTCACCTTTCCTGAGGGCTCTGATTTCAGACTTGGGTTCGAACTTTAAAAGACATTTTTGCCAACTCTATAGTACCAAACGGGCTGAAATATTTATATGGTGATAAGAATCATGATCCAAAACGAAATCAGTCATTAAATCTAAATAAAGTTCCATTTCTGAAAAAATCATTTTTCTTTAAGGCAAAATTTTCTTAAATAATAAAAAGGGAAACACTTTGTTTACAGTCACTTTATTGAAATTTTTAACGTCTACCGGTTTCGGTACCTCCGTACCATCATCAGGACAGTTATAAAAATACTAACAAATACAGAATAATACACATATATATAAACAAATAGTTGAGAGAGAAAGAGATAAAAAACAGAGAGAGACAGTATCAGTTGTGGGCGGGAAGTGGGGGAGGGGAGTTAGGGATAACAGGAAACATATTTATTATAGGGCTGAACGTTAAATTTAGTTGATTATTGATAATTTCAGCCTTTGAATTGACTGATTTTTTTATTTCCAACGCTTCCAAGTTGTTAAGTCGTAAACCTATCTCATTTTTGTGAAGGACTTTAATACCCGTGTCACGGTTGAAAGTATGATCTTTATTAATTAGATGTTCTGCAAATTCTGAAAATCCCGAACTGGTTAGACATCTTAGGTGTTCTTTTATTCTAGTCTCTATATTGCGTGATGTTTGCCCTATGTAGAATGCTGGGCAATCATTACAACTAATTTTATATACGCCTGAGTGGCTAAGAACATCTTCTTTATCTTTGGCATTAATTAAAAATTTTCCTAGATTATTATTAGTATAATACGCTGGTTTAATTTCTGGGGGGAATTTAACTGTACATGTAGAGGAGAGGTTATTAATATACAAAATTCTTCTCCACTGCTGGTTGGAGTTATTATTGTTGAGAGTTGGTGGACTACTGTAGACGTATTTATTTATGGCAATACATCTTAATTTTTTTGTAAGGATTCTATCAATAAGGCTTATTGATAGAATCCTTACAAAAAAATTAAGATGTATTGCCATAAATAAATACGTCTACAGTAGTCCACCAACTCTCAACAATAATAACTCCAACCAGCAGTGGAGAAGAATTTTGTATATTAATAACCTCTCCTCTACATGTACAGTTAAATTCCCCCCAGAAATTAAACCAGCGTATTATACTAATAATAATCTAGGAAAATTTTTAATTAATGCCAAAGATAAAGAAGATGTTCTTAGCCACTCAGGCGTATATAAAATTAGTTGTAATGATTGCCCAGCATTCTACATAGGGCAAACATCACGCAATATAGAGACTAGAATAAAAGAACACCTAAGATGTCTAACCAGTTCGGGATTTTCAGAATTTGCAGAACATCTAATTAATAAAGATCATACTTTCAACCGTGACACGGGTATTAAAGTCCTTCACAAAAATGAGATAGGTTTACGACTTAACAACTTGGAAGCGTTGGAAATAAAAAAATCAGTCAATTCAAAGGCTGAAATTATCAATAATCAACTAAATTTAACGTTCAGCCCTATAATAAATATGTTTCCTGTTATCCCTAACTCCCCTCCCCCACTTCCCGCCCACAACTGATACTGTCTCTCTCTGTTTTTTATCTCTTTCTCTCTCAACTATTTGTTTATATATATGTGTATTATTCTGTATTTGTTAGTATTTTTATAACTGTCCTGATGATGGTACGGAGGTACCGAAACCGGTAGACGTTAAAAATTTCAATAAAGTGACTGTAAACAAAGTGTTTCCCTTTTTATTATTTAAAATGTCAAGTCACAATGTGTTTGCTTCTTTTGAAAAATCAAAATTTTCTTAATTAAGGACTTGGGTTCGAGCCTTAAAAGCCATTTTTTCAGGCTTTATGGTACAAAACGGGCTCATATTTTGGAATAGTGATAAAAAACATGGTCCAAAACGAAATAAGTCTTTAAATCTGCATAAAGTTGAATTTCTGAAAAAAACATTTTTCTTATAGGCACTAATTTCAGACTTGGGTTCGAGACTTAAAAGCAATTATTTCAGGCTCTATAGTACCAAACGGGCTGAAATTTTGGAATAGTGATAAGAATCATAGTCCGAAACGAAATCAGTCGTAAAATCTGCATTAAATTGCATTTCTGGAAAAATAATTTTTCTTTAATGCAAAATTTTCTTAATTTCCGACTTGGGTTCCAGACTAAAAAGGAATTTTTTCAGGCGGTATGGTACCAAACGGGCTGAAGTTTTAGAATAATGATAAGAATCATCGTCCAAAACGAAATCAGTCCTTAAATCTACATTAAGTTGCATTTCTGAAAAAATCTATTTTCTTAAACAAAATTTTCTTAATTTAGGACTTGGGTTCGAGCCTTAAAAGCCATTTTTTTCAGGCTGTATGGTACGAAACCGGCTGATATTTTGGAATAGTGATAAGAATAATGGTACGAAACGAAATTAGTCCTTAAATCTGCATAAAGTTGAATTTCTGAAAAAAACATTTTTCTAATAGGCACTAATTTCAGACTTGGGTTGGAGACTTAAAAGCAATTATTTCAGGCTCTATGGTACCAAACGGGTTGAAATTTTGGAATAGTGATAAGAATCATCATCCAAAACGAAATCTGTCCTTAAATCTACACTAAGTTGCATTTCTGGAAAATTCACCTTTCCTGAGGGCTCTGATTTCAGACTTGGGTTCGAACTTTAAAAGACATTTTTGCCAACTCTATTGTACCGAACGGGCTGAAATATTTATATAGTGATAAGAATCATGGTCCTAAACGAAATCCGTCATTAAATCTAAATAAAGTTGCATTTCTGAAAAAATCATTATTCTTTAAGGCAAAATTTTCTTAATTTAGGACTTGGGTTCGAGCCTTAAAAGCCATTTTTTTCAGGTTGTATGGTACGAAACCGGCTCATATTTTGGAATAGTGATAAAAAACATGGTCCAAAACGAAATAAGTCTTTAAATCTGCATAAAGTTGAATTTCTGAAAAAAACATTTTTCTTATAGGCACTAATTTCAGACTTGGGTTCGAGACTTAAAAGCAATTATTTCAGGCTATATAGTACCAAACGGGCTGAAATTTTGGAATAGTGATAAGAATCATAGTCCGAAACGAAATCAGTCGTAAAATCTGCATTAAATTGCATTTTTGGAAAAATAATTTTTCTTTAATGCAAAATTTTCTTAATTTCCGACTTGGGTTCCAGACTAAAAAGGAATTTTTTCAGGCGGTATGGTACCAAACGGGCTGAAGTTTTAGAATAATGATAAGAATCATCGTCCAAAACGAAATCAGTCCTTAAATCTACATTAAGTTGCATTTCTGAAAAAATCTATTTTCTTAAACAAAATTTTCTTAATTTAGGACTTGGGTTCGAGCCTTAAAAGCCATTTTTTTCAGGCTGTATGGTACGAAACCGGCTGATATTTTGGAATAGTGATAAGAATAATGGTACGAAACGAAATTAGTCCTTAAATCTGCATAAAGTTGAATTTCTGAAAAAAACATTTTTCTAATAGGCACTAATTTCAGACTTGGGTTCGAGACTTAAAAGCAATTATTTCAGGCTCTATGGTACCAAACGGGTTGAAATTTTGGAATAGTGATAAGAATCATCATCCAAAACGAAATCTGTCCTTAAATCTACACTAAGTTGCATTTCTGGAAAATTCAATTTAAAAGCAATTATTTCAGGCTCTGTAGTACCAAACGGGCTGATATTATGGAATAGTGATAAGAATAATGGTACGAAACGAAATTAGTCCTTAAATCTGCATAAAGATGAATTTCTGAAAAAACTATTTTCTAATTTTCACTTATTTCAGACTTGGGTTCGAGACTTAAAAGCAATTATTTCAGGCTCTATGGTACCAAACGGGTTGAAATTTTGGAATAGTGATAAGAATCATCGTCCAAAACGAAATCAGTCCTAAAATTTACATTAAGTTGCATTTCTGGAAAATTCACCTTTCCTGAGGGCTCTGATTTCAGACTTGGGTTCGAACTTTAAAAGACATTTCTGCCAACTCTATTGTACCGAACGGGCTGAAATATTGATATAGTGATAAGAATCATGATCCAAAACGAAATCAGTCATTAAATCTTAATAAAGTTCCATTTCTGAAAAAATTATTTTTCTTTAAGGCAAAATTTTCTTAATTTAGGACTTGGGTTCGAGCCTTAAAAGCCATTTTTTCAGGCTTTATGGTACAAAACGGGCTCATATTTTGGAAAAGTGATAAAAAACATGTTCCAAATCGAAATAAGTCTTTAAATCTGCATAAAGTTGAATTTCTGAAAAAAACATTTTTCTTATAGGCACTAATTTCAGACTTGGGTTCGAGACTTAAAAGCAATTATTTCAGGCTCTATAGTACCAAACGGGCTGAGATTTTGGAATAGTGATAAGAATAATGGTACGAAACGAAATTAGTCCTTAAATCTGCATAAAGTTGAATTTCTGAAAAAAACATTTTTCTAATAGGCACTAATTTCAGACTTGGGTTCGAGACTTAAAAGCAATTATTTATGGCTCTATGGTACCAAACGGGTTGAAATTTTGGAATAGTGATAAGAATCATAGTCCGAAACGAAATCAGTCGTAAAATCAGCATTAAATTGCATTTCTGGAAATATAATTTTTCTTTAATGCCAAATTTTCTTAATTTCCGACTTGGGTTCAAGACTAAAACGGAATTTTTTCAGGCGGTATGGTACCAAACGGGCTGAAATTTTGGAATAGTGATAAGAATCATAGTCCGAAACGAAATCCGTCGTAAAATCTGCATTAAATTGCATTTCTGGAAAAATCATTTTTCTTTAAGGCAAAATTTTCTTAATTTCCGACTTGGGTTCCAGACTAAAAAGGAATTTTTTCAGGCGGTATGGTACCAAACGGGCTGAAGTTTTAGAATAGTGATAAGAATCATCGTCCAAAACGAAATCAGTCCTTAAATCTACATTAAGTTGCATTTCTGGAAAATCCACCTTTCCTGAGGGCTCTGATTTCAGACTTGGGTTCGAACTTGAAAAGACATTTTTGCCAACTCTATTGTACCGAACGGGCTGAAATATTGATATAGTGATAAGAATCATGGTCCAAAACGAAATCCGTCATTAAATCTAAATAAAGTTGCATTTCTGAAAAAATCATTTTTCTAATAGGCACTAATTTCAGACTTGGGTTCGAGACTTAAAAGCAATTATTTCAGGCTCTATGGTACCAAACGGGCTGATATTTTGGAATAGTGATAAGAATAATGGTACGAAACGAAATTAGTCCTTAAATCTGCATAAAGTTGAATTTCTGAAAAAAACAATTTTCTAATAGGCACTAATTTCAGACTTGGGTTCGAGACTTAAAAGCAATTATTTCAGGCTCTATGGTACCAAACGGGTTGAAATTTTGGAATAGTGATAAGAATCATCGTCCAAAACGAAATCTGTCCTTAAATCTACACTAAGTTGCATTTCTGGAAAATTCACCTTTCCTGAGGGCTCTGATTTCAGACTTGGGTTCGAACTTTAAAAGACATTTTTGCCAACTCTATTGTACCGAACGGGCTGAAATATTTATATAGTGATAAGAATCATGGTCCTAAACGAAATCCGTCATTAAATCTAAATAAAGTTGCATTTCTGAAAAAATCATTATTCTTTAAGGCAAAATTTTCTTAATTTAGGACTTGGGTTCGAGCCTTAAAAGCCATTTTTTTCAAGCTGTATGGTACGAAACCGGCTGATATTTTGGAATAGTGATAAGAATCATGGTCCAAAACGAAATAAGTCAATAAATCTGCATAAAGTTGAATTTCTGAAAAAAACATTTTTCTTATAGGCACTAATTTCCGACTTGGGTTCGAGACTTAAAAGCAATTATTTCAGGCTCTGTAGTACCAAACTAATTAGGAAATTAGTCCTTAAATCTGCATAAAGTTGAATTTCTGAAAAAAACATTTTTTAATAACCACTAATTTCAGACTTTGGTTCGAGACTTAAAAGAAATTATTTCAGGCTCTATGGTACCAAACGGGTTGAAATTTTGGAATAGTGATAAGAATCATCGTCCAAAACGAAATCTGTCCTTAAATCTACACTAAGTTGCATTTCTGGAAAATTCACCTTTCCTGAGGGCTCTGATTTCAGACTTGGGTTCGAACTTTAAAAGACATTTTTGCCAACTCTATTGTACCGAACGGGCTGAAATATTTATATAGTGATAAGAATCATGGTCCTAAACGAAATCCGTCATTAAATCTAAATAAAGTTGCATTTCTGAAAAAATCATTATTCTTTAAGGCAAAATTTTCTTAATTTAGGACTTGGGTTCGAGCCTTAAAAGCCATTTTTTTCAGGCTGTATGGTACGAAACCGGCTGATATTTTGGAATAGTGATAAGAATCATGGTCCAAAACGAAATAAGTCAATAAATCTGCATAAAGTTGAATTTCTGAAAAAAACATTTTTCTTATAGGCACTAATTTCCGACTTGGGTTCGAGACTTAAAAGCAATTATTTCAGGCTCTGTAGTACCAAACTAATTAGGAAATTAGTCCTTAAATCTGCATAAAGTTGAATTTCTGAAAAAAACATTTTTTAATAACCACTAATTTCAGACTTTGGTTCGAGACTTAAAAGCAATTATTTCAGGCTCTATGGTACCAAACGGGTTGAAATTTTGGAATAGTGATAAGAATCATAGTCCAAAACGAAATCCGTCGTAAAATCTGCATTAAATTGCATTTCTGGAAAAATCATTTTTCTTTAAGGCAAAATTTTCTTAATTTCCGACTTGGGTTCCAGACTTAAAAGGATTTTTTTCAGGCGGTATGGTACCAAACGGGCTGAAGTTTTGTAATAGTGATAAGAATCATTGTCTAAAACGAAATCATTCCTAAAATCTACATTAAGTTGCATTTCTGGAAAATTCATCTTTCCTGAGGGCTCTGATTTCAGACTTGGGTTCGAGACTTAAAAGCAATTATTTCAGGCTCTATGGTACCAAACGGGCTGATATTTTGGAATAGTGATAAGAATAATGGTACGAAACGAAATTAGTCCTTAAATCTGCATAAAGTTGAATTTCTTAAAAAACTATTTTCTAATAGGCACTAATTTCAGACTTGGGTTCGAGACTTAAAAGCAATTATTTCAGGCTCTATGGTACCAAACGGGTTGAAATTTTGGAATAGTGATAAGAATCATCGTCCAAAACGAAATCTGTCCTTAAATCTACACTAAGTTGCATTTCTGGAAAATTCACCTTTCCTGAGGGCTCTGATTTCAGACTTGGGTTCGAACTTTAAAAGACATTTTTGCCAACTCTATTGTACCGAACGGGCTGAAATATTTATATAGTGATAAGAATCATGGTCCTAAACGGAATCCGTCATTAAATCTAAATAAAGTTGCATTTCTGAAAAAATCATTATTCTTTAAGGCAAAATTTTCTTAATTTAGGACTTGGGTTCGAGCCTTAAAAGCCATTTTTTTCAAGCTGTATGGTACGAAACCGGCTGATATTTTGGAATAGTGATAAGAATCATGGTCCAAAACGAAATAAGTCAATAAATCTGCATAAAGTTGAATTTCTGAAAAAAACATTTTTCTTATAGGCACTAATTTCCGACTTGGGTTCGAGACTTAAAAGCAATTATTTCAGGCTCTGAAGTACCAAACTAATTAGGAAATTAGTCCTTAAATCTGCATAAAGTTGAATTTCTGAAAAAAACATTTTTTAATAACCACTAATTTCAGACTTTGGTTCGAGACTTAAAAGAAATTATTTCAGGCTCTATGGTACCAAACGGGTTGAAATTTTGGAATAGTGATAAGAATCATCGTCCAAAACGAAATTAGTCCTTAAATCTACATTAAGTTGCATTTCTGGAAAATTCACCTTTCCTGAGGGCTCTGATTTCAGACTTGGGTTCGAGACTTAAAAGCAATTATTTCAGGCTCAATGGTACCAAACGGGCTGATATTTTGGAATAGTGATAAGAATAATGGTACGAAACGAAATTAGTCTTTAAATCTGCATAAAATTGAATTTCTGAAAAAAACATTTTACTAATAGGCACTAATTTCAGACTTGGGTTCGAGACTTAAAAGCAATTATTTATGGGTCTTTGGTACCAAACGGGTTGAAATTTTAGAATAGTTATAAGAATCATTGTCCGAAAAGAAATCAGTCGTAAAATCTGCATTAAATTGCATTTCTGGAAAAATCATTTTTCTTTAAGGCAAAATTTTCTTAATTTCCGACTTGGGTTCCAGACTAAAAAGGAATTTTTTCAGGCGGTATGGTACCAAACGGGCTGAAGTTTTAGAATAGTGATAAGAATCATCGTCCAAAACGAAATCAGTCCTTAAATCTACATTAAGTTGCATTTCTGGAAAATTCACCTTTCCTGAGGGCTCTGATTTGAGATTTGGGTTCGAGACTTAAAAGCAATTATTTCAGGCTCTATGGTACCAAACGGGCTGATATTTTGGAATAGTGATAAGAATAATGGTACGAAACGAAATTAGTCCTTAAATCTGCATAAAGTTGAATTTCTGAAAAAAACATTTTTTAATAACCACTAATAACAGACTTTGGTTCGAGACTTAAAAGCAATTATTTCAGGCTCTATGGTACCAAACGGGCTTATATTTTGGAATAGTGATAAGAATAATGGTACGAAACGAAATTAGTCTTTAAATCAGCATAAAATTGAATTTCTGAAAAAAACATTTTTCTAATAGGCACTAATTTCAGACTTGGGTTCGAGACTTAAAAGCAATTATTTCAGGCTCTATAGTACCAAACGGGCTGAAATTTTGGAATAGTGATAAGAATCATAGTCCGAAACGAAATCAGTCGTAAAATCTGCATTAAATTGCATTTCTGGAAAAATAATTTTTCTTTAATGCAAAATTTTCTTAATTTCCGACTTGGGTTCCAGACTAAAAAGGAATTTTTTCAGGCGGTATGGTACCAAACGGGCTGAAGTTTTAGAATAATGATAAGAATCATCGTCCAAAACGAAATCAGTCCTTAAATCTACATTAAGTTGCATTTCTGAAAAAATCATTTTTCTGAAACAAAATTTTCTTAATTTAGGACTTGGGTTCGAGCCTTAAAAGCCATTTTTTTCAGGCTGTATGGTACGAAACCGGCTGATATTTTGGAATAGTGATAAGAATAATGGTACGAAACGAAATTAGTCCTTAAATCTGCATAAAGTTGAATTTCTGAAAAAAACATTTTTCTAATAGGCACTAATTTCAGACTTGGGTTCGAGACTTAAAAGCAATTATTTCAGGCTCTATGGTACCAAACGGGTTGAAATTTTGGAATAGTGATAAGAATCATCATCCAAAACGAAATCTGTCCTTAAATCTACACTAAGTTGCATTTCTGGAAAATTCACCTTTCCTGAGGGCTCTGATTTCAGACTTGGGTTCGAACTTTAAAAGACATTTTTGCCAACTCTATTGTACCGAACGGGCTGAAATATTTATATAGTGATAAGAATCATGGTCCTAAACGAAATCCGTCATTAAATCTAAATAAAGTTGCATTTCTGAAAAAATCATTATTCTTTAAGGCAAAATTTTCTTAATTTAGGACTTGGGTTCGAGCCTTAAAAGCCATTTTTTTCAGGCTGTATGGTACGAAACCGGCTGATATTTTGGAATAGTGATAAGAATCATGGTCAAAAACGAAATAAGTCAATAAATCTGCATAAAGTTGAATTTCTGAAAAAAACATTTTTCTTATAGGCACTAATTTCCGACTTGGGTTCGAGACTTAAAAGCAATTATTTCAGGCTCTATGGTACCAAACGGGCTGATATTTTGGAATAGTGATAAGAATAATGGTACGAAACGAAATTAGTCCTTAAATCTGCATAAAGTTGAATTTCCTAAAAAACTATTTTCTAATAGGCACTAATTATAGACTTGGGTTCGAGACTTAAAAGCAATTATTTCAGGCTCTGTGGTACCAAACGGGTTGAAATTTTAGAATAGTGATAAGAATCATAGTCCGAAACGAAATCAGTCGTAAAATCTGCATTAAATTGCATTTCTGGAAAAATCATTTTTCTTTAATGCAAAATTTTCTTAATTTCCGACTTGGGTTCGAGACTTAAAAGAAATTATTTCAGGCTCTATGGTACCAAACGGGTTGAAATTTTGGAATAATGATAAGAATCATCGTCCAAAACGAAATCTGTCGTAAAATCTGCATTAAATTGCATTTCTAGAAATATAATTTTTCTTTAATGCCAAATTTTCTTAATTTCCGACTTGGGTTCCAGACTAAAAAGGAATTTTTTCAGGCGGTATGGAACCAAACGGGCTGAAATTTTGGAATACTGATAAGAATCATCGTCCAAAACGAAATCTGTCCTTAAATCTACACTTAGTTGCATTTCTGGAAAATTCACCTTTCCTGAGGGCTCTGATTTCAGACTTGGGTTCGAACTTAAAAAGACATTTTTGCCAACTCTAATGTACCGAACGGGCTGAAATATTTATATAGTGATAAGAATCATGGTCCTAAACGAAATCCGTCATTAAATCTAAATAAAGTTGCATTTCTGAAAAAATCATTTTTCTTTAAGGCAAAATTTTCTTAATTTAGGACTTGGGTTCGAGCCTTAAAAGCCATTTTTTTCAGGCTGTATGGTACGAAACCGGCTGATATTTTGGAATAGTGATAAGAATCATGGTCCAAAACGAAATAAGTCATTAAATCTGCATAAAGTTGAATTTCTGAAAAAAACATTTTTCTTATAGGCACTAATTTCAGACTTGGGTTCGAGACTTAAAAGCAATTATTTCAGGCTCTGTAGTACCAAACTAATTAGGAAAGTAGTCCTTAAATCTGCATAAAGTTGAATTTCTGAAAAAAACATTTTTTAATAACCACTAATTTCAGACTTTGGTTCGAGACTTAAAAGCAATTATTTCAGGCTCTATGGTACCAAACGGGTTGAAATTTTGGAATAGTGATAAGAATCATAGTCCGAAACGAAATCCGTCGTAAAATCTGCATTAAATTGCATTTCTGGAAAAATCATTTTTCTTTAATGCAAAATTTTCTTAATTTCCGACTTGGGTTCGAGACTTAAAAGAAATTA
Source organism: Hesperophylax magnus (assembly GCA_026573805.1). Classification (NCBI taxonomy): domain Eukaryota; kingdom Metazoa; phylum Arthropoda; class Insecta; order Trichoptera; family Limnephilidae; genus Hesperophylax; species Hesperophylax magnus. The sequence continues at coordinate 5,896,433 of JAIUSX010000088.1, forward strand.
TTTCAGGCTCTATGGTACCAAACGGGTTGAAATTTTGGAATAATGATAAGAATCATCGTCCAAAACGAAATCTGTCGTAAAATCTGCATTAAATTGCATTTCTGGAAAAATCATTTTTCTTTAAGGCAAAATTTTCTTAATTTCCGACTTGGGTTCCAGACTAAAAAGGAATTTTTTCAGGCGGTATGGTACCAAACGGGCTGAAGTTTTAGAATAGTGATAAGAATCATCGTCCAAAACGAAATCAGTCCTTAAATCTACATTAAGTTGCATTTCTGGAAAATCCACCTTTCCTGAGGGCTCTGATTTCAGACTTGGGTTCGAGACTTAAAAGCAATTATTTCAGGCTCTATGGTACCAAACGGGCTGATATTTTGGGATAGTGATAAGAATAATGGTACGAAACGAAATTAGTCTTTAAATCTGCATAAAATTGAATTTCTGAAAAAAACATTTTTCTAATAGGCACTAATTTCAGACTTGGGTTCGAGACTTAAAAGCAATTATTTATGGGTCTATGGTACCAAACGGGTTGAAATTTTAGAATAGTTATAAGAATCATTGTCCGAAACGAAATCAGTCGTAAAATCTGCATTAAATTGCATTTCTGGAAAAATCATTTTTCTTTAATGCAAAATTTTCTTAATATCCGACTTGGGTTCCAGACTAAAAAGGAATTTTTTCAGGCGGTATGGTACCAAACGGGCTGAAGTTTTAGAATAATGATAAGAATCATCGTCCAAAACGAAATCAGTCCTTAAATCTACATTAAGTTGCATTTCTGGAAAATTCACCTTTCCTGAGGGCTCTGATTTCAGACTTGGGTTCGAACTTTAAAAGACATTTTTGCCAACTCTATTGTACCGAACGGGCTGAAATATTTATATAGTGATGAGAATCATGGTCCTAAACGAAATCCGTCATTAAATCTAAATAAAGTTGCATTTCTGAAAAAATCATTTTTTTTTAAGGCAAAATTTTCTTAATTTAGGACTTGGGTTCGAGCCTTAAAAGCCATTTTTTTCAGGCTGTATGGTACGAAACCGGCTGATATTTTGGAATAGTGATAAGAATCATGGTCCTAAACGAAATAAGTCATTAAATCTGCATAAAGTTGAATTTCTGAAAAAAACATTTTTCTAATAGGCACTAATTTCAGACTTGGGTTCAAGACTTAAAAGCAATTATTTATGGCTCTATGGTACCAAACGGGTTGAAATTTTGGAATAGTGATAAGAATCATCGTCCAAAACGAAATCTGTCCTTAAATCTACACTAAGTTGCATTTCTGGAAAATTCACCTTTCCTGAGGGCTCTGATTTCAGACTTGGGTTCGAACTTTAAAAGACATTTTTGCCAACTCTATTGTACCGAACGGGCTGAAATATTTATATAGTGATAAGAATCATGGTCCTTAACGAAATCCGTAATTAAATCTAAATAAAGTTGCATTTCTGAAAAAATCATTTTTCTTTAAGGCAAAATTTTCTTAATTTAGGACTTGGGTTCGAGCTTTAAAAGCCATTTTTTTTAGGCTGTATGGTACGAAACCGGCTGATATTTTGGAATAGTGATAAGAATAATGGTACGAAACGAAATTAGTCCTTAAATCTGCATAAAGTTGAATTTCTGAAAAAATTATTTTCTAATATGTACTAATTTCAGACTTGGGTTCGAGACTTAAAAACAATTATTTCAGGCTCTGTGGTACCAAACGGGTTGAAATTTTAGAAAAGTGATGAGAATCATAGTCCGAAACGAAATCCGTCGTATAATCTGCATTAAATTGCATTTCTGGAAAAATCATTTTTCTTTAAGGCAAAATTTTCTTAATTTCCGACTTGGGTTCCAGACTTAAAAGGATTTTTTTCAGGCGGTATGGTACCAAACGGGCTGAAGTTTTGTAATAGTGATAAGAATCATTATCTTAAACGAAATCATTCCTATAATCTACACTAAGTTGCATTTCTGGAAAATTCACCTTTCCTGAGGGCTCTGATTTCAGACTTGGGTTCGAACTTTAAAAGACATTTTTGCCAACTCTATTGTACCGAACGGGCTGAAATATTTATATAGTGATGAGAATCATGGTCCTAAACGAAATCCGTCATTAAATCTAAATAAAGTTGCATTTCTGAAAAAATCATTTTTTTTTAAGGCAAAATTTTCTTAATTTAGGACTTGGGTTCGAGCCTTAAAAGCCATTTTTTTCAGGCTGTATGGTACGAAACCGGCTGATATTCTGGAATAGTGATAAGAATCATGGTCCAAAACGAAATTAGTCTTTAAATCTGCATAAAGTTGAAATTCTGAAAAAAACATTTTTCTAATAGGCACTAATTTCAGACTTGGGTTCGAGACTTAAAAGCAATTATTACAGGCTGTATGGTACGAAACCGGCTGATATTTTGGAATAGTGATAAGAATAATGGTACGAAACGAAATTAGTCCTTAAATCTGCATAAAGTTGAATTTCTGAAAAAATTATTTTCTAATATGTACTAATTTCAGACTTGGGTTCGAGACTTAAAAACAATTATTTCAGGCTCTGTGGTACCAAACGGGTTGAAATTTTGGAATAGTGATATGAATCATAGTCCGAAACGAAATCAGTCGTAAAATCTGCATTAAATTGCATTTCTGGAAAAATCATTTTTCTTTAAGGCAAAATTTTCTTAATTTCCGACTTGGGTTCCAGACTTAAAAGGATTTTTTTCTGGCGGTATGGTACCAAACGGGCTGAAGTTTTGTAATAGTGATAAGAATCATTGTCCAAAACGAAATCATTCCTAAAATCTACATTAAGTTGCATTTCTGGAAAATTCACCTTTCCTGAGGGCTCTGATTTCAGAGTTGGGTTCGAGACTTAAAAGCAATTATTTCAGGCTCTATGGTACCAAACGGGCTGATATTTTGGAATAGTGATAAGAATAATGGTACGAAACGAAATTATTCCTTAAATCTGCATAAAGTTGAATTTCTGAAAAAACTATTTTCTAATAGGCACTTATTTCAGACTTGGGTTCGAGACTTAAAAGCAATTATTTCAGGCTCTATGGTACCAAACGGGTTGAAATTTTGGAATAGTGATAAGAATCATCGTCCAAAACGAAATCTGTCCTTAAATCTACACTAAGTTGCATTTCTGGAAAATTCACCTTTCCTGAGGGCTCTGATTTCAGACTTGGGTTCGAACTTTAAAAGACATTTTTGCCAACTCTATTGTACCGAACGGGCTGAAATATTTATATAGTGATGAGAATCATGGTCCTAAACGAAATCCGTCATTAAATCTAAATAAAGTTGCATTTCTGAAAAAATCATTTTTTTTTAAGGCAAAATTTTCTTAATTTAGGACTTGGGTTCGAGCCTTAAAAGCCATTTTTTTCAGGCTGTATGGTACGAAACCGGCTGATATTCTGGAATAGTGATAAGAATCATGGTCCAAAACGAAATTAGTCTTTAAATCTGCATAAAGTTGAAATTCTGAAAAAAACATTTTTCTAATAGGCACTAATTTCAGACTTGGGTTCGAGACTTAAAAGCAATTATTACAGGCTCTATGGTACCAAACGGGCTGATATTTTGGAATAGTGATAAGAATAATGGTACGAAACGAAATTAGTCCTTAAATCTGCATAAAGTTGAATTTCTGAAAAAATAGGCACTAATTTCAAACTTGGGTTCGAGACTTAAAAGCAATTATTTTAGGCTCTATGGTACCAAACGGGCTGAAATTTTGGAATAGTGATGTGAATAATGGTACGAAACGAAATTAGTCCTTAAATCTGCATAAAGTTGAATTTCTGAAAAAAACATTTTTTAATAAGCACTAATTTCAAACTTGGGTTCGAGACTTAAAAGCAATTATTTTAGGCTCTATGGTACCAAACGGGTTGAAATTTTGGAATAGTGATAAGAATAATGGTACGAAACGAAATTAGTCCTTAAATCTGCATAAAGTTGAATTTCTGAAAAAAACATTTTTTAATAAGCACTAATTTCAGACTTGGGTTCGAGACTTAAAAGCAATTATTTCAGGCTCTATGGTACCAAACGGGTTGAAATTTTGGAATAGTGATAAGAATCATCGTCCAAAACGAAATCGTTCCTTAAATCTACATTTAGTTGCATTTCTGGAAAATTCTCCTTTCCTGAGGGCTCTGATTTCAGACTTGGGTTCGAACTTGAAAAGACATTTTTGCCAACTCTATTGTACCGAACGGGCTAAAATATTGATATAGTGATAAGAATCATGGTCCAAAACGAAATCCGTCATTAAATCTAAATAAAGTTGAATTTCTGAAAAAAACATTTTTCTAATAGGCACTAATTTCAGACTTGGGTTCGAGACTTACAAGGAATTTTTTCACTTGGGTTCGAGACTTAAAAGGCATTTTTTTCAGGCTGTATGGTAAGAAACCGGCTGATATTTTGGAATAGTGATAAGAATCATGGTCCAAAACGAAATCCGTCATTAAATCTAAATAAAGTTGCATTTCTGAAAAATTCATTTTTCTTTATGGCAAAATTTTCTTAATTTAGAACTTGGGTTCGAGCTTTAAAAGCCATTTTTTTAGGCTGTATGGTACGAAACCGGCTGATATTTTGGAATAGTGAAAAGAATAATGGTACGAAACGAAATTAGTCCTTAAATCTGCATAAGGTTGAATTTCTGAAAAAAACATTTTTTAATAAGCACTAATTTCAGACTTGGGTTCGAGACTTAAAAGCAATTATTACAGGCTCTATGGTACCAAACGGGTTGAAATTTTAGAAAAGTGATGAGAATCATAGTCCGAAACGAAATCCGTCGTATAATCTGCATTAAATTGCATTTCTGGAAAAATCATTTTTCTTTAAGGCAAAATTTTCTTAATTTCCGACTTGGGTTCCAGACTTAAAAGGATTTTTTTCAGGCGGTATGGTACCAAACGGGCTGAAGTTTTGTAATAGTGATAAGAATCATTGTCTTAAACGAAATCATTCCTAAAATCTACATTAAGTTGCATTTCTGAAAAAATCATTTTTCTTTAAGGCAAAATTTTCTTAATTTAGGACTTGGGTTCGAGCCTTAAAAGCCATTTTTTCAGGATTTATGGTACAAAACGGGCTGATATTTTGGAATAGTGATAAGAATAATGGTACGAAACGAAATTAGTCCTTAAATCTGCATAAAGTTGAATTTCTGAAAAAAACATTTTTCTAATAGGCACTAATTTCAGACTTGGGTTCGAGACTTAAAAGCAATTATTTCAGGCTCTATGGTACCAAACGGGTTGAAATTTTTAAATAGTGATAAGAATCATCGTCCAAAACGAAATCTGTCCTTAAATCTACACTAAGTTGCATTTCTGGAAAATTCACCTTTCCTGAGGGCTCTGATTTCAGACTTGGGTTCGAACTTTAAAAGACATTTTTGCCAACTCTATTGTACCGAACGGGCTGAAATATTTATATAGTGATGAGAATCATGGTCCTAAACGAAATCCGTCATTAATTCTAAATAAAGTTGCATTTCTGAAAAAATCATTTTTTTTTAAGGCAAAATTTTCTTAATTTAGGACTTGGGTTCGAGCCTTAAAAGCCATTTTTTTCAGGCTGTATGGTACGAAACCGGCTGATATTCTGGAATAGTGATAAGAATCATGGTCCAAAACGAAATTAGTCTTTAAATCTGCATAAAGTTGAAATTCTGAAAAAAACATTTTTCTAATAGGCACTAATTTCAGACTTGGGTTCGAGACTTAAAAGCAATTATTACAGGCTCTATGGTACCAAACGGGCTGATATTTTGGAATAGTGATAAGAATAATGGTACGAAACGAAATTAGTCCTTAAATCTGCATAAAGTTGAATTTCTGAAAAAATAGGCACTAATTTCAAACTTGGGTTCGAGACTTAAAAGCAATTATTTTAGGCTCTATGGTACCAAACGGGCTGAAATTTTGGAATAGTGATGTGAATAATGGTACGAAACGAAATTAGTCCTTAAATCTGCATAAAGTTGAATTTCTGAAAAAAACATTTTTTAATAAGCACTAATTTCAAACTTGTGTTCGAGACTTAAAAGCAATTATTTTAGGCTCTATGGTACCAAACGGGTTGAAATTTTGGAATAGTGATAAGAATAATGGTACGAAACGAAATTAGTCCTTAAATCTGCATAAAGTTGAATTTCTGAAAAAAACATTTTTTAATAAGCACTAATTTCAGACTTGGGTTCGAGACTTAAAAGCAATTATTTCAGGCTCTATGGTACCAAACGGGTTGAAATTTTGGAATAGTGATAAGAATCATCGTCCAAAACGAAATCGTTCCTTAAATCTACATTTAGTTGCATTTCTGGAAAATTCTCCTTTCCTGAGGGCTCTGATTTCAGATTTGGGTTCGAACTTGAAAAGACATTTTTGCCAACTCTATTGTACCGAACGGGCTAAAATATTGATATAGTGATAAGAATCATGGTCCAAAACGAAATCCGTCATTAAATCTAAATAAAGTTGAATTTCTGAAAAAAACATTTTTCTAATAGGCACTAATTTCAGACTTGGGTTCGAGACTTACAAGGAATTTTTTCACTTGGGTTCGAGACTTAAAAGGCATTTTTTCAGGCTGTATGGTAAGAAACCGGCTGATATTTTGGAATAGTGATAAGAATCATGGTCCAAAACGAAATCCGTCATTAAATCTAAATAAAGTTGCATTTCTGAAAAATTCATTTTTCTTTATGGCAAAATTTTCTTAATTTAGAACTTGGGTTCGAGCTTTAAAAGCCATTTTTTTAGGCTGTATGGTACGAAACCGGCTGATATTTTGGAATAGTGAAAAGAATAATTGTACGAAACGAAATTAGTCCTTAAATCTGCATAAGGTTGAATTTCTGAAAAAAACATTTTTTAATAAGCACTAATTTCAGACTTGGGTTCGAGACTTAAAAGCAATTATTACAGGCTCTATGGTACCAAACGGGTTGAAATTTTAGAAAAGTGATGAGAATCATAGTCCGAAACGAAATCCGTCGTATAATCTGCATTAAATTGCATTTCTGGAAAAATCATTTTTCTTTAAGGCAAAATTTTCTTAATTTCCGACTTGGGTTCCAGACTTAAAAGGATTTTTTTCAGGCGGTATGGTACCAAACGGGCTGAAGTTTTGTAATAGTGATAAGAATCATTGTCTTAAACGAAATCATTCCTAAAATCTACATTAAGTTGCATTTCTGGAAAATTCACCTTTCCTGAGGGCTCTGATTTCAGACTTGGGTTCGAACTTGAAAAGACATTTTTGCCAACTCTATTGTACCGAACGGGCTAAAATATTGATATAGTGATAAGAATCATGGTCCAAAACGAAATCCGTCATTAAATCTAAATAAAGTTGCATTTATGAAAAAATCATTTTTCTTTAATTTTCTTAATTTAGGACTTGGGTTCGAGCTTTAAAAGCCATTTTTTTTAGGCTGTATGGTACGAAACCGGCTGATATTCTGGAATAGTGATAAGAATCATGGTCCAAAACGAAATTAGTCTTTAAATCTGCATAAAGTTGAAATTCTGAAAAAAACATTTTTCTAATAGGCACTAATTTCAGACTTGGGTTCGAGACTTAAAAGCAATTATTACAGGCTCTATGGTACCAAACGGGCTGATATTTTGGAATAGTGATAAGAATAATGGTACGAAACGAAATTAGTCCTTAAATCTGCATAAAGTTGAATTTCTGAAAAAATAGGCACTAATTTCAATCTTGGGTTCGCAAGCAATTATTTTAGGCTCTATGGTACCAAACGGGCTGAAATTTTGGAATAGTGATGTGAATAATGGTACGAAACGAAATTAGTCCTTAAATCTGCATAAAGTTGAATTTCTGAAAAAAACATTTTTTAATAAGCACTAATTTCAAACTTGGGTTCGAGACTTAAAAGCAATTATTTTAGGCTCTATGGTACCAAACGGGTTGAAATTTTGGAATAGTGATAAGAATAATGGTAAGAAACGAAATTAGTCCTTAAATCTGCATAAAGTTGAATTTCTGAAAAAAACATTTTTTAATAAGCACTAATTTCAGACTTGGGTTCGAGACTTAAAAGCAATTATTTCAGGCTCTATGGTACCAAACGGGTTGAAATTTTGGAATAGTCATAAGAATCATCGTCCAAAACGAAATCGTTCCTTAAATCTACATTTAGTTGCATTTCTGGAAAATTCTCCTTTCCTGAGGGCTCTGATTTCAGACTTGGGTTCGAACTTGAAAAGACATTTTTGCCAACTCTATTGTACCGAACGGGCTAAAATATTGATATAGTGATAAGAATCATGGTCCAAAACGAAATCCGTCATTAAATCTAAATAAAGTTGAATTTCTGAAAAAAACATTTTTCTAATAGGCACTAATTTCAGACTTGGGTTCGAGACTTACAAGGAATTTTTTCACTTGGGTTCGAGACTTAAAAGGCATTTTTTTCAGGCTGTATGGTAAGAAACCGGCTGATATTTTGGAATAGTGATAAGAATCATGGTCCAAAACGAAATCCGTCATTAAATCTAAATAAAGTTGCATTTCTGAAAAATTCATTTTTCTTTATGGCAAAATTTTCTTAATTTAGGACTTGGGTTCGAGCTTTAAAAGCCATTTTTTTTAGGCTGTATGGTACGAAACCGGCTGATATTTTGGAATAGTGATAAGAATAATGGTACGAAACGAAATTAGTCCTTAAATCTGCATAAGGTTGAATTTCTGAAAAAAACATTTTTTAATAAGCACTAATTTCAGACTTGGGTTCGAGACTTAAAAGCAATTATTACAGGCTCTATGCTACCAAACGGGTTGAAATTTTGGAATAGTGATGAGAATCATAGTCCGAAACGAAATCCGTCGTATAATCTGCATTAAATTGCATTTCTGGAAAAATCATTTTTCTTTAAGGCAAAATTTTCTTAATTTCCGACTTGGGTTCCAGACTTAAAAGGATTTTTTTCAGGCGGTATGGTACCAAACGGGCTGAAGTTTTGTAATAGTGATAAGAATCATTGTCTTAAACGAAATCATTCCTAAAATCTACATTAAGTTGCATTTCTGGAAAATTCACCTTTCCTGAGGGCTCTGATTTCAGACTTGGGTTCGAACTTGAAAAGACATTTTTGCCAACTCTATTGTACCGAACGGGCTAAAATATTGATAAAGTGATAAGAATCATGGTCCAAAACGAAATCCGTCATTAAATCTAAATAAAGTTGCATTTATGAAAAAATCATTTTTCTTTAATTTTCTTAATTTATGACTTGGGTTCGAGCTTTAAAAGCCATTTTTTTTAGGCTGTATGGTACGAAACCGGCTGATATTTTGGAATAGTGATAAGAATAATGGTACGAAACGAAATTAGTCCATAAATCTGCATAAAGTGGAATATCTGAAAAAAACATTTTTCTAACAGGCACTAATTTCAGACTTGGGTTCGAGACTTAAAAGCAATTATTTCAGGCTCTATGGTACCAAACGGGTTGAAATTTTGGAATAGTGATAAGAATCATCGTCCAAAACGAAATCTGTCCTAAAATCTACACTAAGTTGCATTTCTGGAAAATTCACCTTTCCTGAGGGCTCTGATTTCAGACTTGGGTTCGAACTTTAAAAGACATTTTTGCCAACTCTATTGTACCGAACGGGCTGAAATATTTATATAGTGATAAAAATCATGGTCCTAAACGAAATCCGTCATTAAATCTAAATAAAGTTGCATTTCTGAAAAAATCATTTTTCTTTAAGGCAAAATTTTCTTAATTTAGAACTTGGGTTCGAGCCTTAAAAGCCATTTTTTCAGGCTGTATGGTACGAAACCGGCTGATATTTTGGAATAGTGATAAGAATCATGGTCCAAAACGAAATAAGTCAATAAATCTGCATAAAGTTGAATTTCTGAAAAAAACATTTTTCTTATAGGCACTAATTTCAGACTTGGGTTCGAGACTTAAAAGCAATCATTTCAGGCTTTATGGTACCAAACGGGTTGAAGTTTTGGAATAGTGATAAGAATCATAGTCCGAAACGAAATCCGTCGTAAAATCTGAATTAAATTGCATTTCTGGAAAAATCATTTTTCTTTAAGGCAAAATTTTCTTAATTTCCGACTTGGGTTCCAGACTTAAAAGGATTTTTTTCAGGCGGTATGGTACCAAACGGGCTGAAGTTTTGTAATAGTGATAAGAATCATTGTCTTAAACGAAATCATTCCTAAAATCTACATTAAGTTGCATTTCTGGAAAATTCACCTTTCCTGAGGGCTCTGATTTCAGACTTGGGTTCGAACTTGAAAAGACATTTTTGCCAACTCTATTGTACCGAACGGGCTAAAATATTGATATAGTGATAAGAATCATGGTCCAAAACGAAATCCGTCATTAAATCTAAATAAAGTTGCATTTCTGAAAAAATCATTTTTCTTTAATAATTACTAACTAATTTCAGACTTGGGTTCGAGACTTAAAAGCAATTATTTCAGGCTCTATGGTACCAAACGGGTTGAAGTTTTGTAATTGTGATAAGAATCATTGTCCAAAACGAAATCATTCCTAAAATCTACATTAAGTTGCATTTCTGGAAAATTCACCTTTCTTGAGGGCTCTGATTTCAGACTTGGGTTCGAACTTGAAAAGACATTTTTGCCAACTCTATTGTACCGAACGGGCTGAAATATTGATATAGTGATAAGAATCATGGTCCAAAACGAAATCCGTCATTAAATCTAAATAAAGTTGCATTTCTGAAAAAATCATTTTTCTTTAAGGCAAAATTTTCTTAATTTAGGACTTGGGTTCGAGCTTTAAAAGCCATTTTTTTTAGGCTCTATGGTACAAAACCGGCTGATATTTTGGAATAGTGATAAGAATAATGGTAAGAAACGAAATTAGTCCTTAAATCTGCATAATGTTGAATTTCTGAAAAAAACAGTTTTTTAATACGCACTAATTTCAGACTTGGGTTCGAGACTTAAAAGCAATTATTTCAGGCTCTATAGTACCAAACGGGCTGATATTTTGGAATAGATATAAGAATAATGGTACGAAATAAAATTAGTCCTTAAATCTGCATAAAGTTGAATTTCTGAAAAAAACATTTTTCTAATAGGCACTAATTTCAGACTTGTGTTCGAGACTTAAAAGCAATTATTTCAGGCCCTATGGTACCAAACGGGCTGAAGTTTTAGAATAGTGATAAGAATCATGGTCCAAAACGAAATAAGTCAATAAATCTGCATAAAGTTGAATTTCTGAAAAAAACATTTTTCTTATAGGCACTAATTTCCGACTTGGGTTCGAGACTTAAAAGCAATTATTTCAGGCTCTGTAGTACCAAACTAATTAGGAAATTAGTCCTTAAATCTGCATAAAGTTGAATTTCTGAAAAAAATATTTTTTAATAACCACTAATTTCAGACTTTGGTTCGAGACTTAAAAGCAATTATTTCAGGCTCTATGGTACCAAACGGGTTGAAATTTAGGAATAGTGATAAGAATCATAGTCCAAAACGAAATCCGTCGTAAAATCTGCATTAAATTGCATTTCTGGAAAAATCATTTTTCTTTAAGGCAAAATTTTCTTAATTTCCGACTTGGGTTCCAGACTTAAAAGGATTTTTTTCAGGCGGTATGGTACCAAACGGGCTGAAGTTTTGTAATAGTGATAAGAATCATTGTCCAAAACGAAATCATTCCTAAAATCTACATTAAATTGCATTTCTGGAAAATTCACCTTTCCTGAGGGCTCTGATTTCAGACTTGGGTTCGAGACTTAAAAGCAATTATTTCAGGCTCTATGGTACCAAACGGGCTGATATTTTGGAATAGTGATAAGAATAATGGTACGAAACGAAATAAGTCCTTAAATCTGCATAAAGTTGAATTTCTTAAAAAACTATTTTCTAATAGGAACTAATTTCAGACTTGGGTTCGAGACTTAAGAGCAATTATTTCAGGCTCTGTGGTACCAAACGGGTTGAAATTTTAGAATAGTGATAAGAATCATAGTCCGAAACGAAATCAGTCGTAAAATCTGCATTAAATTGCATTTCTGGAAAAATCATTTTTCTTTAATGCAAAATTTTCTTAATTTCCGACTTGGGTTCCAGACTTACAAGGAATTTTTTCAGGCGGTATGGTACCAAACGGGCTGAAGTTTTAGAATAGTGATAAGAATCATCGTCCAAAACGAAATCAGTCCTTAAATCTACATTAAGTTGCATTTCTGGAAAATTCACCTTTCCTGAGGGCTCTGATTTCAGACTTGGGTTCGAACTTGAAAAGACATTTTTGCCAACTCTATTGTACCGAACGGGCTGAAATATTGATATAGTGATAAGAATCATGGTCCTAAACGAAATCCGTCATTAAATCTAAATAAAGTTGCATTTCTGAAAAAATCATTATTCTTTAAGGCAAAATTTTCTTAATTTAGGACTTGGGTTCGAGCCTTAAAAGCCATTTTTTTCAGGCTGTATGGTACGAAACCGGCTGATATTTTGGAATAGTGATAAGAATAATGGTACGAAACGAAATTAGTCCTTAAATCTGCATAAAGTTGAATTTCTTAAAAAACTATTTTCTAATAGGAACTAATTTCAGACTTGGGTTCGAGACTTAAGAGCAATTATTTCAGGCTCTGTGGTACCAAACGGGTTGAAATTTTAGAATAGCGATAAGAATCATCGTCCAAATCGAAATCTGTCCTTAAATCTACACTAAGTTGCATTTCTGGAAAATTCACCTTTCCTGAGGGCTCTGATTTCAGACTTGGGTTCGAACTTTAAAAGACATTTTTGCAAACTCTATTGTACCGAACGGGCTGAAATATTTATATAGTGATAAGAATCATGGTCCTAAACGAAATCCGTCATTAAATCTAAATAAAGTTGCATTTCTGAAAAAATCATTATTCTTTAAGGCAAAATTTTCTTAATTTAGGACTTGGGTTCGAGCCTTAAAAGCCATTTTTTTCAGGCTGTATGGTACGAAACCGGCTGATATTTTGGAATAATGATAAGAATCATGGTCCAAAACGAAATAAGTCAATAAATCTGCATAAAGTTGTATTTCTGAAAAAAACATTTTTCTTATAGGCACTAATTTCCGACTTGGGTTCGAGACTTAAAAGCAATTATTTCAGGCTCTGTAGTACCAAACTAATTAGGAAATTAGTCCTTAAATCTGCATAAAGTTGAATTTCTGAAAAAAACATTTTTTAATAACCACTAATTTCAGACTTTGGTTCGAGACTTAAAAGCAATTATTTCAGGCTCTATGGTACCAAACGGGTTGAAATTTTGGAATAGTGATAAGAATCATCGTCCAAAACGAAATCTGTCCTTCAATCTACACTAAGTTGCATTTCTGGAAAATTCACCTTTCCTGAGGGCTTTGATTTCAGACTTGGGTTCGAGACTTAAAAGCAATTATTTCAGGCTCTATGGTACCAAACGGGCTGATATTTTGGAAAAGTGATAAGAATAATGGTACGAAACGAAATTACTCCTTAAATCTGCATAAAGTTGAATTTCTGAAAAAAACATTTTTCTAATAGGCACTAATTTCAGACTTGGGTTCGAGACTTAAAAGCAATTATTTCAGTCTCTATGGTACCAAACGGGTTGAAATTTTTGAATAGTGATAAGAATCATCGTCCAAAACGAAATCTGTCCTTAAATCTACACTAAGTTGCATTTCTGGAAAATTCACCTTTCCTGAGGGCTCTGATTTCAGACTTGGGTTCGAGACTTAAAAGCAATTATTTCAGGCTCAATGGTACCAAACGGGCTGATATTTTTTGAATAGTGATAAGAATAATGGTACGAAACGAAATTAGTCTTTAAATCTGCATAAAATTGAATTTCTGAGAAAAAAAACATTTTTCAAATAGGCACTAATTTCAGACTTGGGTTCGAGACTTAAAAGCAATTATTTATGGGTCTATGGTACCAAACGGGTTGAAATTTTAGAATAGTTATAAGAATCATTGTCCGAAACGAAATCAGTCGTAAAATCTGCATTAAATTGCATTTCTGGAAAAATCATTTTTCTTTAAGGCAAAATTTTCTTAATTTCCGACATGGGTTCCAGACTAAAAAGGAATTTTTTCAGGCGGTATGGTACCAAACGGGCTGAAGTTTTAGAATAGTGATAAGAATCATCGTCCAAAACGAAATCAGTCCTTAAATCTACATTAAGTTGCATTTCTGGAAAATTCACCTTTCCTGAGGGCTCTGATTTCAGACTTGGGTTCGAACTTGAAAAGACATTTTTGCCAACTCTATTGTACCGAACGGGCTGAAATATTGATATAGTAATAAGAATCATGGTCCAAAACGAAATCCGTCATTAAATCTAAATAAAGTTGCATTTCTGAAAAAATCATTTTTCTTTAAGGCAAAATTTTCTTAATTTAGGACTTGGGTTCGAGCTTTAAAAGCCATTTTTTTTTAGGCTGTATGGTACGAAACCGGCTGATATTTTGGAATAGTGATAAGAATCATGGTCCAAAACGAAATTAGTCTTTAAATCTGCATAAAGTTGAAATTCTGAAAAAAACATTTTTCTAATAGGCACTAATTTCAGACTTGGGTTCGAGACTTAAAAGCAATTATTACATGCTCTATGGTACCAAACGGGCTGATATTTTGGAATAGTGATAAGAATAATGGTACGAAACGAAATTAGTCCTTAAATCTGTATAAAGTTGAATTTCTGAAAAAATAGGCACTAATTTCAAACTTGGGTTCGAGACTTAAAAGCAATTATTTTAGGCTCTATGGTTCTAAACGGGCTGAAATTTTGGAATAGTGATGTGAATAATGGTACGAAACGAAATTAGTCCTTAAATCTGCATAAAGTTGAATTTCTGAAAAAAACATTTTTTAATAAGCACTAATTTCAGACTTGGGTTCGAGACTTAAAAGCAATTATTTTAGGCTCTATGGTACCAAACGGGTTGAAATTTTGGAATAGTGATAAGAATAATGGTACGAAACGAAATTAGTCCTTAAATCTGCATAAAGTTGAATTTCTGAACAAAACATTTTTTAATAAGCACTAATTTCAGACTTGGGTTCGAGACTTAAAAGCAATTATTTCAGGCTCTATGGTACCAAACGGGTTGAAATTTTGGAATAGTGATAAGAATCATCGTCCAAAACGAAATCGTTCCTTAAATCTACATTTACTTGCATTTCTGGAAAATTCACCTTTCCTGAGGGCTCTGATTTCAGACTTGGGTTCGAACTTGAAAAGACATTTTTGCCAACTCTATTGTACCGAACGGGCTAAAATATTGATATAGTGATAAGAATCATGGTCCAAAACGAAATCCGTCATTAAATCTAAATAAAGTTGAATTTCTGAAAAAAACATTTTTCTAATAGGCACTAATTTCAGACTTGGGTTCGAGACTTACAAGGAATTTTTTCACTTGGGTTCGAGACTTAAAAGGCATTTTTTTCAGGCTGTATGGTAAGAAACCGGCTGATATTTTGGAATAGTGATAAGAATCATGGTCCAAAACGAAATCCGTCATTAAATCTAAATAAAGGTGCATTTCTGAAAAATTCATTTTTCTTTAAGGCAAAATTTTCTTAATTTAGGACTTGGGTTCGAGCTTTAAAAGCCATTTTTTTTAGGCTGTATGGTACGAAACCGGCTGATATTTTGGAATAGTGATAAGAATAATGGTACGAAACGAAATTAGTCTTTAAATCTGCATTAAATTGAATTTCTGAAAAAACATTTTTCTAATAGGCACTAATTTCAGACTTGGGTTCGAGACTTAAAAGCAATTATTTCAGGCTCTATGGTACCAAACGGGTTGAAGTTTTGGAATAGTGATAAAAATCATAGTCCGAAACGAAATCCGTCGTAAAATCTGCATTAAATTGCATTTCTGGAAAAATCATTTTTCTTTAAGGCAAAATTTTCTTAATTTCCGACTTGGGTTCCAGACCTTAAAGGATTTTTTTCAGGCGGTATGTTACCAAACGGGCTGAAGATTTGTAATAGTGATAAGAATCATTGTCCAAAACGAAATCATTCCTAAAATCTACATTAAGTTGCATTTCTGGAAAATTCACCTTTCTTGAGGGCTCTGATTTCAGACTTGGGTTCGAACTTGAAAAGACATTTTTGCCAACTCTATTGTACCGAACGGGCTGAAATATTGATATAGTGATAAGAATCATGGTCCAAAACGAAATCCGTCATTAAATCTAAATAAAGTTGCATTTCTGAAAAAATCATTTTTCTTTAAGGCAAAATTTTCTTAATTTAGGACTTGGGTTCGAGCTTTAAAAGCCATTTTTTTTTAGGCTGTATGGTACGAAACCGGCTGATATTTTGGAATAGTGATAAGAATAATGGTAAGAAACGAAATTAGTCCTTAAATCTGCATAATGTTGAATTTCTGAAAAAAACAGTTTTTTAATACGCACTAATTTCAGACTTGGGTTCGAGACTTAAAAGCAATTATTTCAGGCTCTATAGTACCAAACGGGCTGATATTTTGGAATAGATATAAGAATAATGGTACGAAATAAAATTAGTCCTTAAATCTGCATAACGTTGATTTTCTGAAAAAAACATTTTTCTAATAGGCACTAATTTCAGACTTGTGTTCGAGACTTAAAAGCAATTATTTCAGGCTCTATGGTACCAAACGGGCTGAAGTTTTAGAATAGTGATAAGAATCATCGTCCAAAACGAAATCAGTCCTTACATCTACATTAAGTTGCATTTCTGGAAAATTCACCTTTCCTGAGGGCTCTGATTTCAGACTTGGGTTCGAACTTGAAAAGACATTTTTGCCAACTCTATTGTACCGAACGGGCTGAAATATTGATATAGTGATAAGAATCATGGTCCAAAACGAAATCCGTCATTAAATCTAAATAAAGTTGCATTTCTGAAAAAATCATTTTTCTTAAAGGCAAAATTATCTTAATTTAGGACTTGGGTTCGAGCTTTAAAAGCCATTTTTTTTAGGCTGTATGGTACGAAACCGGCTGATATTTTGGAATAGTGATAAGAATAATGGTACGAAACGAAATTAGTCCTTAAATCTGCATAAAGTTGAATTTCTTAAAAAACTATTTTCTAATAGGAACTAATTTCAGACTTGGGTTCGAGACTTAAGAGCAATTATTTCAGGCTCTGTGGTACCAAACGGGTTGAAATTTTAGAATAGTGATAAGAATCATCGTCCAAAACGAAATCTGTCCTTAAATCTACACTAAGTTGCATTTCTGGAAAATTCACCTTTCCTGAGGGCTCTGATTTCAGACTTGGGTTCGAACTTTAAAAGACATTTTTGCCAACTCTATTGTACCGAACGGGCTGAAATATTTATATAGTGATAAGAATCATGGTCCTAAACGAAATCCGTCATTAAATCTAAATAAAGTTGCATTTCTGGAAAAAACATTTTTGTTTAAGGCAAAATTTTCTTAATTTCCGACTTGGGTTCCAGACTTAAAAGGATTTTTGTCAGGCGGTATGGTACCAAACGGGCTGAAGTTTTGTAATAATGATAAGAATCATTGTCCAAAACGAAATCATTCCTAAAATCTACATTAAGTTGCATTTCTGGAAAATTCACCTTTCCTGAGGGCTCTGATTTCAGACTTGGGTTCGAGACTTAAAAGCAATTATTTCAGGCTCTATGGTACCAAACGGGCTGATATTTTGGAATAGTGATAAGAATAATGGTACGAAACGAAATTAGTCCTTAAATCTGCATAAAGTTGAATTTCTTAAAAAACTATTTTCTAATAGGAACTAATTTCAGACTTGGGTTCGAGACTTAAGAGCAATTATTTCAGGCTCTGTGGTACCAAACGGGCTGAAGTTTTGTAATAATGATAAGAATCATTGTCCAAAACGAAATCATTCCTAAAATCTACATTAAGTTGCATTTCTGGAAAATTCACCTTTCCTGAGGGCTCTGATTTCAGACTTGGGTTCGAGACTTAAAAGCAATTATTTCAGGCTCTATGGTACCAAACGGGCTGATATTTTGGAATAGTGATAAGAATAATGGTACGAAACGAAATTAGTCCTTAAATCTGCATAAAGTTGAATTTCTTAAAAAATTATTTTCTAATAGGAACTAATTTCAGACTTGGGTTCGAGACTTAAGAGCAATTATTTCAGGCTCTGTGGTACCAAACGGGTTGAAATTTTAGAATAGTGATAAGAATCATCGTCCAAAACGAAATCAGTCCTTACATCTACATTAAGTTGCATTTCTGGAAAATTCACCTTTCCTGAGGGCTCTGATTTCAGACTTGGGTTCGAACTTTAAAAGACATTTTTGCCAACTCTATTGTACCGAATGGGCTAAAATATTGATATAATGATGAGAATCATGGTCCAAAACGAAATTAGTCTTTAAATCTGCATAAAGTTGAAATTCTGAAAAAAACATTTTTCTAATAGGCACTAATTTCAGACTTGGGTTCGAGACTTAAAAGCAATTATTACAGGCTCTATGGTACCAAACGGGTTGAAATTTTGGAATAGTGATAAGAATAATGGTACGAAATGAAATTAGTCCTTAAATCTGCATAAAGTTGAATTTCTGAAAAAAAAGGCACTAATTTCAACCTTGGGTTCGAGACTTAAAAGCAATTATTTCAGGCTCTATGGTACCAAACGGGTTGAAATTTTGGAATAGTGATAAGAATAATGGTACGAAACGAAATTCGTCCTTAAATCTGCATAAAGTTGAATTTCTGAAAAAAACATTTTTTAATAAGCACTAATTTCAGACTTGGGTTCGAGACTTAAAAGCAATTATTTCAGGCTCTATGGTACCAAACGGGTTGAAATTTTGGAATAGTGATAAGAATCATCGTCCAAAACGAAATCGTTCCTTAAATCTACATTTAGTTGCATTTCTGGAAAATTCACCTTTCCTGAGGGCTCTGATTTCAGACTTGGGTTCGAACTTTAAAAGACATTTTTGCCAACTCTATTGTACCGAACGGGCTGAATTATTGATAAAGTGATAAGAATCATGGTCCAAAACGAAATCCGTCATTAAATCTAAATAAAGTTGCATTTCTGAAAAATTCATTTTTCTTTAAGGCAAAATTTTCTTAATTTAGGACTTGGGTTCGAGCGTTAAAAGCCATTTTTTTTAGGCTGTATGTTACGAAACCGGCTGATATTTTGGAATAGTGATAAGAATAATTGTACGAAACGAAATTAGTCCTTAAATCTGCATAAAGTTGAATTTCTGAAAAAAACATTTTTTAATAAGCACTAATTTCAGACTTGGGTTCGAGACTTAAAAGCAATTATTACAGGCTCTATGGTACCAAACGGGTTGAAATTTTGGAATAGTGATGAGAATCATAGTCCGAAACGAAATCCGTCGTAAAATCTGCATTAAATTGCATTTCTGGAAAAATCATTTTTCTTTAAGGCAAAATTTTCTTAATTTCCGACTTGGGTTCCAGACTTAAAAGGATTTTTTTCAGGCGGTATGGTACCAAACGGGCTGAAGTTTTGTAATAGTGATAAGAATCATTGTCTTAAACGAAATCATTCCTAAAATCTACATTAAGTTGCATTTCTGGAAAATTCACCTTTCCTGAGGGCTCTGATTTCAGACTTGGGTTCGAACTTGAAAAGACATTTTTGCCAACTCTATTGTACCGAACGGGCTAAAATATTGATAAAGTGATAAGAATCATGGTCCAAAACGAAATCCGTCATTAAATCTAAATAAAGTTGCATTTCTGAAAAAATCATTTTTCTTTAAGGCAAAATTTTCTTAATTTAGGACTTGGGTTCGAGCTTTAAAAGCCATTTTTTTTAGGCTGTATGGTACGAAACCGGCTGATATTTTGGAATAGTGATAAGAATAATGGAACGAAACGAAATTAGTCCTTAAATCTGCATAAAGTGGAATTTCTGAAAAAAACATTTTTCTAACAGGCACTAATTTCAGACTTGGGTTCGAGACTTAAAAGCAATTATTTCAGGCTCTATGGTACCAAACGGGTTGAAATTTTGGAATAGTGATAAGAATCATCGTCCAAAACGAAATCTGTCCTAAAATCTACACTAAGTTGCATTTCTGGAAAACTCACCTTTCCTGAGGGCTCTGATTTCAGACTTGGGTTCGAACTTTAAATGACATTTTTGCCAACTCTATTGTACCGAACGGGCTGAAATATTTATATAGTGATAAGAATCATGGTCCTAAACGAAATTCGTCATTAAATCTAAATAAAGTTGCATTTCTGAAAAAATCATTTTTCTTTAAGGCAAAATTTTCTTAATTTAGGACTTGGGTTCGAGCCTTAAAAGCCATTTTTTCAGGCTACATGGTACGAAACCGGCTGATATTTTGGAATAGTGATAAGAATCATGGTCCAAAACGAAATAAGTCAATAAATCTGCATAAAGTTGAATTTCTGAAAAAAACATTTTTCTTATAGGCACTAATTTCAGACTTGGGTTCGAGACTTAAAAGCAATTATTACAGGCTCTATGGTAACAAACGGGCTGATATTTTGGAATAGTGATAAGAATCATGGTACGAAACGAAATTAGTCCTTAAATCTGCATAAAGTTGAATTTCTGAAAAAATAGGCACTAATTTCAAACTTGGGTTCGAGACTTAAAAGCAATTATTTCAGGCTCTATGGTACCAAACGGGTTGAAATTTTGGAATAGTGATAAGAATAATGGTACGAAACGAAATTAGTACTTAAATCTGCATAAAGTTGAATTTCTGAAAAAAACATTTTTTAATAAGCACTAATTTCAGACTTGGGTTCGAGACTTAAAAGCAATTATTTCAGGCTTTATGGTACCAAACGGGTTGAAATTTTGGAATAGTGATAAGAATCATCGTCCAAAACGAAATCTGTCCTTAAATCTACACTAAGTTGCATTTCTGGAAAATTCACCTTTCCTGAGGGCTCTGATTTCAGACTTGGTTTCGAACTTTAAAAGACATTTTTGCCAACTCTATTGTACCGAACGGGCTGAAATATTTATATAGTGATAAGAATCATGGTCCTTAACGAAATCCGTCATTAAATCTAAATAAAGTTGCATTTCTGAAAAAAAATTTTCTTTAAGGCAAAATTTTCTTAATTTAGGACTTGGGTTCGAGCTTTAAAAGCCATTTTATTTAGGCTGTATGGTACCAAACCGGCTGATATTTTGGAATAGTGATAAGAATAATGGTACGAAACGAAATTAGTCCTTAAATCTGCATAAAGTTGAATTTCTGAAAAAAACATTTTTTAATAACCACTATTTTCAGACTTTGGTTCGAGACTTAAAAGCAATTATTTCAGGCTCTATGGTACCAAACGGGTTTAAATTTTGGAATCGTGATAAGAATCATAGTCCGAAACGAAATCCGTCGTAAAATCTTCATTAAATTGCATTTCTGGAAAAATCATTTTTCTTTAAGGCAAAATTTTCTTAATTTCCGACTTGGGTTCCAGACTTAAAAGGATTTTTTTCAGGCGGTATGTTACCAAACGGGCTGATATTTTGGAATAGTGATAAGAATAATGTTACGAAACGAAATTAGTCTTTAAATCTGCATTAAATTGAATTTCTGAAAAAAACATTTTTCTAATAGGCACTAATTTCAGACTTGGGTTCGAGACTTAAAAGCAATTATTTCAGGCTCTATGGTACCAAACGGGTTGAAGTTTTGGAATAGTGATAAGAATCATAGTCCGAAACGAAATCCGTCGTAAAATCTGCATTAAATTGCATTGCTGGAAAAATCATTTTTCTTTAAGGCAAAATTTTCTTAATTGCCGACTTGGGTTCCAGACTTAAAAGGATTTTTTTCAGGCGGTATGTTACCAAATGGGCTGAAGTTTTGTAATAGTGATAAGAATCATTGTCCAAAACGAAATCATTCCTAAAATCTACATTAAGTTGCATTTCTGGAAAATTCACCTTTCCTGAGGGCTCTGATTTTAGACTTGGGTTCGAACTTGAAAAGACATTTTTGCCAACTCTATTGTACCGAACGGGCTGAAATATTGATATAGTGATAAGAATCATGGTCCAAAACGAAATCCGTCACTAAATTTAAATAAAGTTGCATTTCTGAAAAAATCATTTTTCTTTAAGGCAAAATTTACTTAATTTAGGACTTGGGTTCGAGCTTTAAAGCCATTTTTTTTAGGCTGTATGGTACGAAACCGGCTGATATTTTGGAATAGTGATAAGAATCATGGTCCAAAACGAAATAAGTCAATAAATCTGCATAAAGTTGAATTTCTGAAAAAAACATTTTTCTTATAGGCACTAATTTCAGACTTGGGTTCGAGACTTAAAAGCAATTATTTCAGGCTCTGTAGTACCAAACGGGCTGATATTTTGGAATGGGGATAAGAATAATGGTACGAAACGAAATTAGTCCATAAATCTGCATAAAGTTGAATTTCTGAAAAAAACATTTTTCTAATAGGCACTAATTTCAGACTTGGGTTCGAGACTTAAAAGCAATTATTTCAGGCTCTATGGTACCAAACGGGTTGAAATTTTGGAATAGTGATAAGAATCATCGTCCAAAACGAAATCTGTCGTTAAATCTACACTAAGTTGCATTTCTGGAAAATTCACCTCTCCTGAGGGCTCTGATTTCAGACTTGGGTTCGAACTTTAAAAGACATTTTTGCAAACTCTATTGAACCGAACGGGCTGAAATATTTATATAGTGATAAGAATCATGGTCCTAAACGAAATCCGTCATTAAATCTAAATAAAGTTGCATTTCTGAAAAAATCATTTTTCTTTAAGGCAAAATTTTCTTAATTTAGGACTTGGGTTCGAGCCTTAAAAGCCATTTTTTTCAGGCTGTATGGTACGAAACCGGCTGATATTTTGGAATAGTGATAAGAATCATGGTCCAAAACGAAATAATTCAATAAATCTGCATAAAGTGTAATTTCTGAAAAAAAAAATTTTCTTATAGGCACTAATTTCAGACTTGGGTTCGAGACTTAAAAGCAATTATTTCAGGCTCTATAGTACCAAACGGGCTGATATTTTGGAATAGTGATAAGAATAATGGTACGAAACGAAATTAGTCCTTAAATCTGCATAAAGTTGAATTTCTGAAAAAAACATTTTTTAATAACCACTAATTTCAGACTTTGGTTCGAGACTTAAAAGCAATTATTTCAGGCTCTATGGTACCAAACGGGTTGAAGTTTTGTAATAGTGATAAGAATCATTGTCTTAAACGAAATCATTCCTAAAATCTACATTAAATTGCATTTCTGGAAAATTCACCTTTCCTGAGGGCTCTGATTTCAGACTTGGGTTCGAGACTTAAAAGCAATTATTTCAGGCTCTATGGTACCAAACGGGCTGATATTTTGGAATAGTGATAAGAATAATGGTACGAAACGAAATTAGTCCTTAAATCTGCATAAAGTTGAATTTCTTAAAAAACTATTTTCTAATAGGCACTAATTTCAGACTTGGGTTCGAGACTTAAAAGCAATTATTTCATGCTCTATGGTACCAAACGAGTTGAAATTTTGGAATAGTGATAAGAATCATCGTCCAAAACGAAATCTGTCCTTAAATCTACACTAAGTTGCATTTCTGGAAAATTCATCTTTCCTGAGGGCTCTGATTTCAGACTTGGGTTCGAACTTTAAAAGACATTTTTGCCAACTCTATTGTACCGAACGGGCTGAAATATTTATATAGTGATAAGAATCATGGTCCTAAACGAAATCCGTCATTAAATCTAATTAAAGTTGCATTTCTGAAAAAATCATTTTTCTTTAAGGCAAAATTTTCTTAATTTAGGACTTGGGTTCGAGCCTTAAAAGCCATTTTTTTCAGGCTGTATGGTACGAAACCGGCTGATATTTTGGAATAGTGATAAGAATCATGGTCCAAAACGAAATAAGTCAATAAATCTGCATAAAGTTGAATTTCTGAAAAAAACATTTTTCTTATAGGCACTAATTTCAGACTTGGGTTCGAGACTTAAAAGCAATTATTTCAGGCTCTATAGTACCAAACGGGCTGATATTTTGGAATCGTGATAAGAATAATGGTACGAAACGAAATTAGTCCTTAAATCTGCATAAAGTTAAATTTCTGAAAAAAACATTTTTTAATAACCACTAATTTCAGACTTTGGTTCGAGACTTAAAAGCAATTATTTCAGGCTCTATGGTACCAAACGGGTTGAAGTTTTGTAATAGTGATAAGAATCATTGTCTTAACCGAAATCATTCCTAAAATCTACATTAAGTTGCATTTCTGGAAAATTCACCTTTCCTGAGGGCTCTGATTTCAGACTTGGGTTCGAGACTTAAAAGCAATTATTTCAGGCTCTATGGTACCAAACGGGCTGATATTTTGGAATAGTGATAAGAATAATGGTACGAAACGAAATAAGTCCTTAAATCTGCATAAAGTTGAATTTCTTAAAAAACTATTTTCTTATAGGCACTAATTTCAGACTTGGGTTCGAGACTTAAAAGCAATTATTTCATGCTCTATGGTACCAAACGGGTTGAAATTTTGGAATAGTGATAAGAATCATAGTCCGAAACGAAATCCGTCGTAAAATCTGCATTAAATTGCATTTCGGGAAAAATCATTTTTCTTTAAGGCAAAATTTTCTTAATTTCCGACTTGGGTTCCAGACTTAAAAGGATTTTTTTCAGGCGGTATGGTACCAAACGGGCTGAAGTTTTGTAATAGTGATAAGAATCATTGTCCAAAACGAAATCATTCCTAAAATCTACATTAAGTTGCATTTCTGGAAAATTCACCTTTCCTGAGGGCTCTGATTTCAGACTTGTATAGATATTTTGGAATAGTGATAAGAATCATGGTCCAAAACGAAATAAGTCAATAAATCTGCATAAAGTTGAATTTCTGAAAAAAACATTTTTCTTATAGGCACTAATTTCAGACTTGGGTTCGAGACTTAAAAGCAATTATTTCAGGCTCTATAGTACCAAACGGGCTGATATTTTGGAATCGTGATAAGAATAATGGTACGAAACGAAATTAGTCCTTAAATCTGCATAAAGATAAATTTCTGAAAAAAACATTTTTTAATAACCACTAATTTCAGACTTTGGTTCGAGACTTAAAAGCAATTATTTCAGGCTCTATGGTACCAAACGGGTTGAAGTTTTGTAATAGTGATAAGAATCATTGTCTTAACCGAAATCATTCCTAAAATCTACATTAAGTTGCATTTCTGGAAAATTCACCTTTCCTGAGGGCTCTGATTTCAGACTTGGGTTCGAGACTTAAAAGCAATTATTTCAGGCTCTATGGTACCAAACGGGCTGATATTTTGGAATAGTGATAAGAATAATGGTACGAAACGAAATTAGTCCTTAAATCTGCATAAAGTTGAATTTCTTAAAAAACTATTTTCTAATAGGCACTAATTTCAGACTTGGGTTCGAGACTTAAAAGCAATTATTTCATGCTCTATGGTACCAAACGAGTTGAAATTTTGGAATAGTGATAAGAATCATCGTCCAAAACGAAATCTGTCCTTAAATCTACACTAAGTTGCATTTCTGGAAAATTCATCTTTCCTGAGGGCTCTGATTTCAGAATTGGGTTCGAACTTTAAAAGACATTTTTGCCAACTCTATTGTACCGAACGGGCTGAAATATTTATATAGTGATAAGAATCATGGTCCTAAACGAAATCCGTCATTAAATCTAATTAAAGTTGCATTTCTGAAAAAATCATTTTTCTTTAAGGCAAAATTTTCTTAATTTAGGACTTGGGTTCGAGCCTTAAAAGCCATTTTTTTCAGGCTGTATGGTACGAAACCGGCTGATATTTTGGAATAGTGATAAGAATCATGGTCCAAAACGAAATAAGTCAATAAATCTGCATAAAGTTGAATTTCTGAAAAAAACATTTTTCTTATAGGCACTAATTTCAGACTTGGGTTCGAGACTTAAAAGCAATTATTTCAGGCTCTATAGTACCAAACGGGCTGATATTTTGGAATCGTGATAAGAATAATGGTACGAAACGAAATTAGTCCTTAAATCTGCATAAAGTTAAATTTCTGAAAAAAACATTTTTTAATAACCACTAATTTCAGACTTTGGTTCGAGACTTAAAAGCAATTATTTCAGGCTCTATGGTACCAAACGGGTTGAAGTTTTGTAATAGTGATAAGAATCATTGTCTTAACCGAAATCATTCCTAAAATCTACATTAAGTTGCATTTCTGGAAAATTCACCTTTCCTGAGGGCTCTGATTTCAGACTTGGGTTCGAGACTTAAAAGCAATTATTTCATGCTCTATGGTACCAAACGGGCTGATATTTTGGAATAGTGATAAGAATAATGGTACGAAACGAAATAAGTCCTTAAATCTGCATAAAGTTGAATTTCTTAAAAAACTATTTTCTTATAGGCACTAATTTCAGACTTGGGTTCGAGACTTAAAAGCAATTATTTCATGCTCTATGGTACCAAACGGGTTGAAATTTTGGAATAGTGATAAGAATCATAGTCCGAAACGAAATCCGTCGTAAAATCTGCATTAAATTGCATTTCGGGAAAAATCATTTTTCTTTAAGGCAAAATTTTCTTAATTTCCGACTTGGGTTCCAGACTTAAAAGGATTTTTTTCATGCGGTATGGTACCAAACGGGCTGAAGTTTTGTAATAGTGATAAGAATCATTGTCCAAAACGAAATCATTCCTAAAATCTACATTAAGTTGCATTTCTGGAAAATTCACCTTTCCTGAGGGCTCTGATTTCAGACTTGGGTTCGAGACTTAATAGCAATTATTTCAGGCTCTATGGTACCAAACGGGCTGATATTTTGGAATAGTGATAAGAATAATGGTACGAAACGGCATTAGTCCTTAAATCTGCATAATGTTGAATTTCTGAAAAAAACAGTTTTTTAATACGCACTAATTTCAGACTTGGGTTCGAGACTTAAAAGCAATTATTTCAGGCTCTATAGTACCAAACGGGCTGATATTTTGGAATAGATATAAGAATATTGGTACGAAATAAAATTAGTCCTTAAATCTGCATAACGTTGAATTTCTGAAAAAAACATTTTTCTAATAGGCACTAATTTCAGACTTGTGTTCGAGACTTAAAAGCAATTATTTCAGGCTCTATGGTACCAAACGGGCTGAAGTTTTAGAATAGTGATAAGAATCATCGTCCAAAACGAAATCAGTCCTTACATCTACATTAAGTTGCATTTCTGGAAAATTCACCTTTCCTGAGGGCTCTGATTTCAGACTTGGGTTCGAACTTGAAAAGACATTTTTGCCAACTCTATTGTACCGAACGGGCTGAAATATTGATAAAGTGATAAGAATCATGGTCCAAAACGAAATCCGTCATTAAATCTAAATAAAGTTGCATTTCTGAAAAAATCATTTTTCTTTAAGGCAAAATTATCTTAATTTAGGACTTGGGTTCGAGCTTTAAAAGCCATTTTTTTTAGGCTGTATGGTACGAAACCGGCTGATATTTTGGAATAGTGATAAGAATCATGGTCCAAAACGAAATAAGTCAATAAATCTGCATAAAGTTGAATTTCTGAAAAAAACATTTTTCTTATAGGCACTAATTTCAGGCTTGGGTTCGAGACTTAAAAGCAATTATTTCAGGCTCTATAGTACCAAACGGGCTGATATTTTGGAATAGTGATAAGAATAATGGTACGAAACGAAATTAGTCCTTAAATCTGCATAAAGTTGAATTTCTGAATAAAACATTTTTTAATAACCACTAATTTCAGACTTTGGTTCGAGACTTAAAAGCAATTATTTCAGGCTCTATGGTACCAAACGGGTTGAAGTTTTGTAATAGTGATAAGAATTATTGTCTTAACCGAAATCATTCCTAAAATCTACATTAAGTTGCATTTCTGGAAAATTCACCTTTCCTGAGGGCTCTGATTTCAGACTTGGGTTCGAGACTTAAAAGCAATTATTTCAGGCTCTATGGTACCAAACGGGCTGATATTTTGGAAAAGTGATAAGAATAATGGTACGAAACGAAATTAGTCCTTAAATCTGCATAAAGTTTAATTTCTTAAAAAACTATTTTCTAATAGGCACTAATTTCAGACTTGGGTTCGAGACTTAAAAGCAATTATTTCATGCTCTATGGTACCAAACGGGTTGAAATTTTGGAATAGTGATAAGAATCATAGTCCGAAACGAAATCCGTCGTAAAATCTGCATTAAATTGCATTGCTGGAAAAATCATTTTTCTTTAAGGCAAAATTTTCTTAATTGCCGACTTGGGTTCCAGACTTAAAAGGATTTTTTTCAGGCGGTATGTTACCAAATGGGCTGAAGTTTTGTAATAGTGATAAGAATCATTGTCCAAAACGAAATCATTCCTAAAATCTACATTAAGTTGCATTTCTGGAAAATTCACCTTTCCTGAGGGCTCTGATTTTAGACTTGGGTTCGAACTTGAAAAGACATTTTTGCCAACTCTATTGTACCGAACGGGCTGAAATATTGATATAGTGATAAGAATCATGGTCCAAAACGAAATCCGTCACTAAATTTAAATAAAGTTGCATTTCTGAAAAAATCATTTTTCTTTAAGGCAAAATTTACTTAATTTAGGACTTGGGTTCGAGCTTTAAAGCCATTTTTTTTAGGCTGTATGGTACGAAACCGGCTGATATTTTGGAATAGTGATAAGAATCATGGTCCAAAACGAAATAAGTCAATAAATCTGCATAAAGTTGAATTTCTGAAAAAAACATTTTTCTTATAGGCACTAATTTCAGACTTGGGTTCGAGACTTAAAAGCAATTATTTCAGGCTCTGTAGTACCAAACGGGCTGATATTTTGGAATGGGGATAAGAATAATGGTACGAAACGAAATTAGTCCATAAATCTGCATAAAGTTGAATTTCTGAAAAAAACATTTTTCTAATAGGCACTAATTTCAGACTTGGGTTCGAGACTTAAAAGCAATTATTTCAGGCTCTATGGTACCAAACGGGTTGAAATTTTGGAATAGTGATAAGAATCATCGTCCAAAACGAAATCTGTCCTTAAATCTACACTAAGTTGCATTTCTGGAAAATTCACCTCTCCTGAGGGCTCTGATTTCAGACTTGGGTTCGAACTTTAAAAGACATTTTTGCCAACTCTATTGAACCGAACGGGCTGAAATATTTATATAGTGATAAGAATCATGGTCCTAAACGAAATCCGTCATTAAATCTAAATAAAGTTGCATTTCTGAAAAAATCATTTTTCTTTAAGGCAAAATTTTCTTAATTTAGGACTTGGGTTCGAGCCTTAAAAGCCATTTTTTTCAGGCTGTATGGTACGAAACCGGATGATATTTTGGAATAGTGATAAGAATCATGGTCCAAAACGAAATAAGTCAATAAATCTGCATAAAGTTGAATTTCTGAAAAAAAAATTTTTCTTATAGGCACTAATTTCAGACTTGGGTTCGAGACTTAAAAGCAATTATTTCAGGCTCTATAGTACCAAACGGGCTGATATTTTGGAATAGTGATAAGAATAATGGTACGAAACGAAATTAGTCCTTAAATCTGCATAAAGTTGAATTTCAGAAAAAAACATTTTTTAATAACCACTAATTTCAGACTTTGGTTCGAGACTTAAAAGCAATTATTTCAGGCTCTATGGTACCAAACGGGTTGAAGTTTTGTAATAGTGATAAGAATCATTGTCTTAAACGAAATCATTCCTAAAATCTACATTAAATTGCATTTCTGGAAAATTCACCTTTCCTGAGGGCTCTGATTTCAGACTTGGGTTCGAGACTTAAAAGCAATTATTTCAGGCTCTATGGTACCAAACGGGCTGAAGTTTTAGAATAGTGATAAGAATCATCGTCCAAAACGAAATCAGTCCTTACATCTACATTAAGTTGCATTTCTGGAAAATTCACCTTTCCTGAGGGCTCTGATTTCAGACTTGGGTTCGAACTTGAAAAGACATTTTTGCCAACTCTATTGTACCGAACGGGCTGAAATATTGATATAGTGATAAGAATCATGGTCCAAAACGAAATCCGTCATTAAATCTAAATAAAGTTGCATTTCTGAAAAAATCATTTTTCTTTAAGGCAAAATTATCTTAATTTAGGACTTGGGTTCGAGCTTTAAAAGCCATTTTTTTAGGCTGTATGGTACGAAACCGGCTGATATTTTGGAATAGTGATAAGAATCATGGTCCAAAACGAAATAAGTCAATAAATCTGCATAAAGTTGAATTTCTGAAAAAACTATTTTCTAATAGGCACTAATTTCAGACTTGGGTTCGAGACTTAAAAGCAATTATTTCATGCTCTATGGTACCAAACGGGTTGAAATTTTGGAATAAGGATAAGAATCATAGTCCGAAACGAAATCCGTCGTAAAATCTGCATTAAATTGCATTTCGGGAAAAATCATTTTTCTTTAAGGCAAAATTTTCTTAATTTCCGACTTGGGATCCAGACTTAAAAGGATTTTTTTCAGGCGGTATGGTACCAAACGGGCTGAAGTTTTGTAATAGTGATAAGAATCATTGTCCAAAACGAAATCATTCCTAAAATCTACATTAAGTTGCATTTCTGGAAAATTCACCTTTCCTGAGGGCTCTGATTTCAGACTTGGGTTCGAGACTTAAAAGCAATTATTTCAGGCTCTATGGTACCAAACGGGCTGATATTTTGGAATAGTGATAAGAATAATGGTATGAAACGAAATTAGTCCTTAAATCTGCATAATGTTGAATTTCTGAAAAAAACAGTTTTTTAATACGCACTAATTTCAGACTTGGGTTCGAGACTTAAAAGCAATTATTTCAGGCTCTATAGTACCAAACGGGCTGATATTTTGGAATAGATATAAGAATAATGGTACGAAATAAAATTAGTCCTTAAATCTGCATAACGTTGAATTTCTGAAAAAAACATTTTTCTAATAGGCACTAATTTCAGACTTGTGTTCGAGACTTAAAAGCAATTATTTATGGCTCTATGGTACCAAACGGGTTGAAATTTTGGAATAGTGATAAGAATCATAGTCCGCTACGAAATCAGTCGTAAAATCTGCATTAAGTTGCATTTCTGGAAAAATCATTTTTCTTAAAGGCCAAATTTTCTTAATTTCAGACTTGGGTTCGAGCCTTAAAAGGCATTTTCTCAGGCTGTATGGTACGACACCGGCTGATATTTTGGAATAGTGATAAGAATAATGGTACGAAACGAAATTAGTCCTTAAATCTGCATAAAGTTGAATTTCTGAAAAAAACATTTTTTAATAAGCACTAATTTCAGACTTGGGTTCGAGACTTGAAAGCAATTATTACAGGCTCTATGGTAACAAACGGGCTGATATTTTGGAATAGTGATAAGAATCATGGTACGAAACGAAATTAGTCCTTAAATCTGCATAAAGTTGAATTTCTGAAAAAATAGGCACTAATTTCAAACTTGGGTTCGAGACTTAAAAGCAATTATTTCAGGCTCTATGGTACCAAACGGGTTGAAATTTTGGAATAGTGATAAGAATAATGGTACGAAACGAAATTAGTACTTAAATCTGCATAAAGTTGAATTTCTGAAAAAAACATATTTTAATAAGCACTAATTTCAGACTTGGGTTCGAGACTTAAAAGCAATTATTTCAGGCTTTATGGTACCAAACGGGTTGAAATTTTGGAATAGTGATAAGAATCATCGTCCAAAACGAAATCTGTCCTTAAATCTACACTAAGTTGCATTTCTGGAAAATTCACCTTTCCTGAGGGCTCTGATTTCAGACTTGGTTTCGAACTTTAAAAGACATTTTTGCAGACTCTATTGTACCGAACGGGCTGAAATATTTATATAGTGATAAGAATCATGGTCCTTAACGAAATCCGTCATTAAATCTAAATAAAGTTGCATTTCTGAAAAAAAATTTTCTTTAAGGCAAAATTTTCTTAATTTAGGACTTGGGTTCGAGCTTTAAAAGCCATTTTTTTTAGGCTGTATTGTACGAAACCGGCTGATATTTTGGAATAGTGATAAGAATAATGGTACGAAACGAATTTAGTCCTTAAATCTGCATAAAGTTGAATTTCTGAAAAAAACATTTTTTAATAAGCACTAATTTCAGACTTGGGTTCGAGACTTAAAAGCAATTATTTATGGCTCTATGGTACCAAACGGGTTAAAATTTTGGAATAGTGATAAGAATCATAGTCCGCTACGAAATCAGTCGTAAAATCTGCATTAAGTTGCATTTCTGGAAAAATCATTTTTCTTAAAGGCCAAATTTTCTTAATTTCAGACTTGGGTTCGAGCCTTAAAAGGCATTTTTCAGGCTGTATGGTACCAAAAGGGCGGAAATTTTGGAATAGTGATAAGAATCATGGTCCAAAACGAAATTTGTCCTTAAATCTTCATATAGTTGGATTACTGAAAAAAACATTATTCTTATAGGCACTAATTTCAGGCTTGGGTTCGAGACTTAAAACGAATTTTTTCACTTGGGTTCGAGACTTTAAAGGCATTTTTCAGGCTTTTTGGTACCAATCGGGTGGAAATTTTGAAATAGTGATAAGAATCATGGTCCAAAACGAAATCAGTCCTAAAATCTGCAAAAAGTTGCATTTCTGAAAAAATCATTTTTCTTATAGGCACTAATTTCAGACTTGGGTTCGAGACTTAAAAGCAATTATTTCAGGCTCTATGGTACCAAACGGGTAGAAATTTTGGAATAGTGATAAGAATCATAGTCCGAAACGAAATCCGTCGTAAAATCTGCATTAAATTGCATTTCTGGAAAAATCATTTTTCTTTAAGGCAAAATTTTCTTAATTGCCGACTTGGGTTCCAGACTTAAAAGGATTTTTTTCAGGCGGTATGTTACCAAACGGGCTGAAGTTTTGTAATAGTGATAAGAATCATTGTCCAAAACGAAATCATTCCTAAAATCTACATTAAGTTGCATTTCTGGAAAATTCACCTTTCCTGAGGGCTCTGATTTTAGACTTGGGTTCGAACTTGAAAAGACATTTTTGCCAACTCTATTGTACCGAACGGGCTGAAATATTGATATAGTGATAAGAATCATGGTCCAAAACGAAATCCGTCATTAAATCTAAATAAAGTTGCATTTCTGAAAAAATCATTTTTCTTTAAGGCAAAATTTACTTAATTTAGGACTTGGGTTCGAGCTTTAAAGCCATTTTTTTTAGGCTGTATGGTACGAAACCGGCTGATATTTTGGAATAGTGATAAGAATCATGGTCCAAAACGAAAAAAGTCAATAAATCTGCATAAAGTTGAATTTCTGAAAAAAACATTTTTCTTATAGGCACTAATTTCAGACTTGGGTTCGAGACTTAAAAGCAATTATTTCAGGCTCTGTAGTACCAAACGGGCCTATATTTTGGAATGGGGATAAGAATAATGGTACGAAACGAAATTAGTCCTTAAATCTGCATAAAGTTGAATTTCTGAAAAAAACTTTTTTCTAATAGGCACTAATTTCAGACTTGGGTTCGAGACTTAAAAGCAATTATTTCAGGCTCTATGGTACCAAACGGGTTGAAATTTTGGAATAGTGATAAGAATCATCGTCCAAAACGAAATCTGTCCTTAAATCTACACTAAGTTGCATTTCTGGAAAATTCACCTTTCCTGTGTGCTTAGATTTCAGACTTGGGTTCGAACTTTAAAAGACATTTTTGCCAACTCTATTGTACCGAACGGGCTGAAATATTTATATAGTGATAAGAATCATGGTCCTAAACGAAATCCGTCATTAAATCTAATTAAAGGTGCATTTCTGAAAAAATCATTTTTCTTTAAGGCAAAATTTTCTTAATTTAGGACTTGGGTTCGAGCCTTAAAAGCCATTTTTTTCAGGCTGTATGGTACGAAACCGGCTGATATTTTGGAATAGTGATAAGAATCATGGTCCAAAACGAAATAAGTCAATAAATCTGCATAAAGTTGAATTTCTGAAAAAAACATTTTTCTTATAGGCACTAATTTCAGACTTGGGTTCGAGACTTAAAAGCAATTATTTCAGGCTCTATAGTACCAAACGGGCTGATATTTTGGAATAGTGATAAGAATAATGGTACGAAACGAAATTAGTCCTTAAATCTGCATAAAGTTGAATTTCTGAAAAAAACATTTTTTAATAACCACTAATTTCAGACTTTGGTTCGAGACTTAAAAGCAATTATTTCAGGCTCTATGGTACCAAACGGGTTGAAGTTTTGTAATAGTGATAAGAATCATTGTCTTAACCGAAATCATTCCTAAAATCTACATTAAGTTGCATTTCTGGAAAATTCACCTTTCCTGAGGGCTCTGATTTCAGACTTGGGTTCGAGACTTAAAAGCAATTATTTCAGGCTCTATGATACCAAACGGGCTGATATTTTGGAATAGTGATAAGAATAATGGTACGAAACGAAATTAGTCCTTAAATCTGCATAACGTTGAATTTCTGAAAAAAACATTTTTCTAATAGGCACTAATTTCAGACTTGTGTTCGAGACTTAAAAGCAATTATTTCAGGCTCTATGGTACCAAACGGGCTGAAGTTTTAGAATAGTGATAAGAATCATCGTCCAAAACGAAATCAGTCCTTACATCTACATTAAGTTGCATTTCTGGAAAATTCACCTTTCCTGAGGGCTCTGATTTCAGACTTGGGTTCGAACTTGAAAAGACATTTTTGCCAACTCTATTGTACCGAACGGGCTGAAATATTGATATAGTGATAAGAATCATGGTCCAAAACGAAATCCGTCATTAAATCTAAATAAAGTTGCATTTCTGAAAAAATCATTTTTCTTTAAGGCAAAATTATCTTAATTTAGGACTTGGGTTCGAGCTTTAAAAGCCATTTTTTTTAGGCTGTATGGTACGAAACCGGCTGATATTTTGGAATAGTGATAAGAATCATGGTCCAAAACGAAATAAGTCAATAAATCTGCATAAAGTTGAATTTCTGAAAAAAACATTTTTCTTATAGGCACTAATTTCAGACTTGGGTTCGAGACTTAAAAGCAATTATTTCAGGCTCTATAGTACCAAACGGGCTGATATTTTGGAATAGTGATAAGAATAATGGTACGAAACGAAATTAGTCCTTAAATCTGCATAAAGTTGAATTTCTGAAAATAACATTTTTTAATAACCACTAATTTCAGATTTCTGAAAAAAACATTTTTCTTTAAGGCAAAATTATCTTAATTTAGGACTTGGGTTCGAGCTTTAAAAGCCATTTTTTTTAGGCTGTATGGTACGAAACCGGCTGATATTTTGGAATAGTGATAAGAATAATGGTACGAAACGAAATTAGTCCTTAAATCTGCATAAAGTTGAATTTCTGAAAAAAACATTTTTTAATAAGCACTAATTTCAGACTTGGGTTCGAGACTTAAAAGCAATTATTTATGGCTCTATGGTACCAAACGGGTTGAAATTTTGGAATAGTGATAAGAATCATAGTCCGCTACGAAATCAGTCGTAAAATCTGCATTAAGTTGCATTTCTGGAAAAATCATTTTTCTTAAAGGCCAAATTTTCTTAATTTCAGACTTGGGTTCGAGCCTTAAAAGGCATTTTTCAGGCTGTATGGTACCAAAAGGGCTGATATTTTGGAATAGTGATAAGAATAATGGTACGAAACGAAATTAGTCCTTAAATCTGCATAAAGTTGAATTTCTTAAAAAACTATTTTCTAATAGGCACTAATTTCAGACTTGGGTTCGAGACTTAAAAGCAATTATTTCATGCTCTATTGTACCGAACGGGCTGAAATATTGATATAGTGATAAGAATCATGGTCCAAAACGAAATCCGTCATTAAATCTAAATAAAGTTGCATATCTGAAAAAATCATTTTTCTTATAGGCACTAATTTCAGACTTGGGTTCGAGACTTAAAAGCAATTATTTCAGGCTCTATGGTACCAAACGGGTTGAAATTTTGGAATAGTGATAAGAATCATCGTCCAAAACGAAAATCAGTCCTTAAATCTACATTAAGTTGCATTTCTGGAAAATTCACCTTTCCTGAGGGCTCTGATTTCAGACTTGGTTTCGAACTTTAAAAGACATTTTTGCAGACTCTATTGTACCGAACGGGCTGAAATATTTATATAGTGATAAAAATCATGGTCCTTAACGAAATCCGTCATTAAATCTAAATAAAGTTGCATTTCTGAAAAAAATTTTTCTTTAAGGCAAAATTTTCTTAATTTAGGACTTGGGTTCGAGCTTTAAAAGCCATTTTTTTTAGGCTGTATTGTACGAAACCGGCTGATATTTTGGAATAGTGATAAGAATAATGGTACGAAACGAAATTAGTCCTTAAATCTGCATAAAGTTGAATTTCTGAAAAAAACATTTTTTAATAACCACTAATTTCAGACTTTGGTTCGAGACTTAAAAGCAATTATTTCAGGCTCTATGGTACCAAACGGGTTGAAATTTTGGAATAGTGATAAGAATCATAGTCCGAAACGAAATCCGTTGTAAAATCTGAATTAAATTGCATTTCTGGAAAAATCATTTTTCTTTAAGGCAAAATTTTCTCAATTTCCGACTTGGGTTCCAGACTTAAAAGGATTTTTTTCAGGCGGTATGTTACCAAACGGGCTGAAGTTTTGTAATAGTGATAAGAATCATTGTCCAAAACGAAATCATTCCTAAAATCTACATTAAGTTGCATTTCTGGAAAATTCACCTTTCCTGAGGGCTCTGATTTTAGACTTGGGTTCGAACTTGAAAAGACATTTTTGCCAACTCTATTGTACCGAACGGGCTGAAATATTGATATAGTGATAAGAATCATGGTCCAAAACGAAATCCGTCATTAAATCTAAATAAAGTTGCATTTCTGAAAAAATCATTTTTCTTTAAGGCAAAATTTACTTAATTTAGGACTTGGGTTCGAGCTTTAAAGCCATTTTTTTTAGGCTGTATGGTACGAAACCGGCTGATATTTTGGAATAGTGATAAGAATCATGGTCCAAAACGAAATAAGTCAATAAATCTGCATGTTGAATTTCTGAAAAAAACATTTTTCTTATAGGCACTAATTTCAGACTTGGGTTCGAGACTTAAAAGCAATTATTTCAGGCTCTGTAGTACCAAACGGGCTGATATTTTGGAATGGGGATAAGAATAATGGTACGAAACGAAATTAGTCCTTAAATCTGCATAAAGTTGAATTTCTGAAAAAAACATTTTTCTAATAGGCACTAATTTCAGACTTGGGTTCGAGACTTAAAAGCAATTATTTCAGGCTCTATGGTACCAAACGGGTTGATATTTTGGAATAGTGATAAGAATAATGCTACGAAACGAAATTAGTCCTTAAATCTGCATAAAGTTGAATTTCTGAAAAAAACATTTTTTAATAACCACTAATTTCAGACTTTGGTTCGAGACTTAAAAGCAATTATTTCAGGCTCTATGGTACCAACCGGGTTGAAGTTTTGTAATAGTGCTAAGAATCATTGTCTTAAACGAAATCATTCCTAAAATCTACATTAAGTTGCATTTCTGGAAAATTCACCTTTCCTGAGGGCTCTGATTTCAGACTTGGGTTCGAGACTTAAAAGCAATTATTTCAGGCTCTATGGTACCAAACGGGCTGATATTTTGGAATAGTGATAAGAATAATGGTACGAAACGAAATTAGTCCTTAAATCTGCATAAAGTTGAATTTCTTAAAAAACTATTTTCTAATAGGCACTAATTTCAGACTTGGGTTCGAGACTTAAAAGCAATTATTTCATGCTCTATGGTACCAAACGGGTTGAAATTTTGGAATAGTGATAAGAATCATAGTCCGAAACGAAATCCGTCGTAAAATCTGCATTAAATTGCATTTCGGGAAAAATCATTTTTCTTTAATGCAAAATTTTCTTAATTTCCGACTTGGGTTACAGACTTAAAAGGATTTTTTTCATGCGGTATGGTACCAAACGGGCTGAAGTTTTGTAATAGTGATAAGAATCATTGTCCAAAACGAAATCATTCCTAAAATCTATATTAAGTTGCATTTCTGGAAAATTCACCTTTCCTGAGGGCTCTGATTTCAGACTTGGGTTCGAGACTTAAAAGCAATTATTTCAGGCTCTATGGTACCAAACGGGCTGATATTTTGGAATAGTGATAAGAATAATGGTACGAAACGAAATTAGTCCTTAAATCTGCATAAAGTTGAATTTCTTAAAAAACTATTTTCTAATAGGCACTAATTTCAGACTTGGGTTCGAGACTTAAAAGCAATTATTTCATGCTCTATGGTACCAAACGGGTTGAAATTTTGGAATAGTGATAAGAATCATCGTCCAAAACGAAATCTGTCCTTAAATCTACACTAAGTTGCATTTCTGGAAAATTCACCTTTCCTGAGGGCTCTGATTTCAGACTTGGGTTCGAACTTTAAAAGACATTTTTGCCAACTCTATTGTACCGAACGGGCTGAAATATTTATATAGTGATAAGAATCATGGTCCTAAACGAAATCCGTCATTAAATCTAAATAAAGTTGCATTTCTGAAAAAATCATTTTTCTTTAAGGCAAAATTTTCTTAATTTAGGACTTGGGTTCGAGCCTTAAAAGCCATTTTTTTCAGGCTGTATGGTACGAAACCGGCTGATATTTTGGAATAGTGATAAGAATCATGGTCCAAAACCAAATAAGTCAATAAATCTGCATAAAGTTGAATTTCTGAAAAAAACATTTTTCTTATAGGCACTAATTTCAGACTTGGGTTCGAGACTTAAAAGCAATTATTTCAGGCTCTGTAGTACCAAACTAATTAGGAAATTAGTCCTTAAATCTGCATAAAGTTGAATTTCTGAAAAAAAACATTTTTTAATAACCACTAATTTCAGACTTTGGTTCGAGACTTAAAAGCAATTATTTCAGGCTCTATGGTACCAAACGGGTAGAAATTTTGGAATAGTGATAAGAATCATAGTCCAAAACGAAATCCGGCGTAAAATCTGCATTAAATTGCATTTCTGGAAAAATCATTTTTCTTTAAGGCAAAATTTTCTTAATTGCCGACTTGGGTTCCAGACTTAAAAGGATTTTTTTCAGGCGGTATGTTACCAAACGGGCTGAAGTTTTTTAATAGTGATAAGAATCATTGTCCAAAACGAAATCATTCCTAAAATCTACATTAAGTTGTATTTCTGGAAAATTCACCTTTCCTGAGGGCTCTGATTTTAGACTTGGGTTCGAACTTGAAAAGACATTTTTGCCAACTCTTTTGTACCGAACGGGCTGATATATTGATATAGTGATAAGAATCATGGTCCAAAACGAAATCCGTCATTAAATCTAAATAAAGTTGCATTTCTGAAAAAATCATTTTTCTTTAAGGCAAAATTTACTTAATTTAGGACTTGGGTTCGAGCTTTAAAGCCATTTTTTTTAGGCTGTATGGTACGAAACCGGCTGATATTTTGGAATAGTGATAAGAATCATGGTCCAAAACGAAATAAATCAATAAATCTGCATGTTGAATTTCTGAAAAAAACATTTTTCTTATAGGCACTATTTCCAGACTTGGGTTCGAGACTTAAAAGCAATTATTTCAGGCTCTGTAGTACCAAACGGGCTGATATTTTGGAATGGGGATAAGAATAATGGTACGAAACGAAATTAGTCCTTAAATCTGCATAAAGTTGAATTTCTGAAAAAAACATTTTTCTTATAGGCACTAATTTCAGACTTGGGTTCGAGACTTAAAAGCAATTATTTCATGCTCTATTGTACCGAACGGGCTGAAATATTGATATAGTGATAAGAATCATGGTCCAAAACGAAATCCGTCATTAAATCTAAATAAAGTTGCATATCTGAAAAAATCATTTTTCTTATAGGCACTAATTTCAGACTTGGGTTCGAGACTTAAAAGCAATTATTTCAGGCTCTATGGTACCAAACGGGTTGAAATTTTGGAATAGTGATAAGAATCATCGTCCAAAACGAAAATCAGTCCTTAAATCTACATTAAGTTGCATTTCTGGAAAATTCACCTTTCCTGAGGGCTCTGATTTCAGACTTGGTTTCGAACTTTAAAAGACATTTTTGCAGACTCTATTGTACCGAACGGGCTGAAATATTTATATAGTGATAAAAATCATGGTCCTTAACGAAATCCGTCATTAAATCTAAATAAAGTTGCATTTCTGAAAAAAATTTTTCTTTAAGGCAAAATTTTCTTAATTTAGGACTTGGGTTCGAGCTTTAAAAGCCATTTTTTTTAGGCTGTATTGTACGAAACCGGCTGATATTTTGGAATAGTGATAAGAATAATGGTACGAAACGAAATTAGTCCTTAAATCTGCATAAAGTTGAATTTCTGAAAAAAACATTTTTTAATAACCACTAATTTCAGACTTTGGTTCGAGACTTAAAAGCAATTATTTCAGGCTCTATGGTACCAAACGGGTTGAAATTTTGGAATAGTGATAAGAATCATAGTCCGAAACGAAATCCGTTGTAAAATCTGAATTAAATTGCATTTCTGGAAAAATCATTTTTCTTTAAGGCAAAATTTTCTCAATTTCCGACTTGGGTTCCAGACTTAAAAGGATTTTTTTCAGGCGGTATGTTACCAAACGGGCTGAAGTTTTGTAATAGTGATAAGAATCATTGTCCAAAACGAAATCATTCCTAAAATCTACATTAAGTTGCATTTCTGGAAAATTCACCTTTCCTGAGGGCTCTGATTTTAGACTTGGGTTCGAACTTGAAAAGACATTTTTGCCAACTCTATTGTACCGAACGGGCTGAAATATTGATATAGTGATAAGAATCATGGTCCAAAACGAAATCCGTCATTAAATCTAAATAAAGTTGCATTTCTGAAAAAATCATTTTTCTTTAAGGCAAAATTTACTTAATTTAGGACTTGGGTTCGAGCTTTAAAGCCATTTTTTTTAGGCTGTATGGTACGAAACCGGCTGATATTTTGGAATAGTGATAAGAATCATGGTCCAAAACGAAATAAGTCAATAAATCTGCATGTTGAATTTCTGAAAAAAACATTTTTCTTATAGGCACTAATTTCAGACTTGGGTTCGAGACTTAAAAGCAATTATTTCAGGCTCTGTAGTACCAAACGGGCTGATATTTTGGAATGGGGATAAGAATAATGGTACGAAACGAAATTAGTCCTTAAATCTGCATAAAGTTGAATTTCTGAAAAAAACATTTTTCTAATAGGCACTAATTTCAGACTTGGGTTCGAGACTTAAAAGCAATTATTTCAGGCTCTATGGTACCAAACGGGTTGATATTTTGGAATAGTGATAAGAATAATGCTACGAAACGAAATTAGTCCTTAAATCTGCATAAAGTTGAATTTCTGAAAAAAACATTTTTTAATAACCACTAATTTCAGACTTTGGTTCGAGACTTAAAAGCAATTATTTCAGGCTCTATGGTACCAACCGGGTTGAAGTTTTGTAATAGTGCTAAGAATCATTGTCTTAAACGAAATCATTCCTAAAATCTACATTAAGTTGCATTTCTGGAAAATTCACCTTTCCTGAGGGCTCTGATTTCAGACTTGGGTTCGAGACTTAAAAGCAATTATTTCAGGCTCTATGGTACCAAACGGGCTGATATTTTGGAATAGTGATAAGAATAATGGTACGAAACGAAATTAGTCCTTAAATCTGCATAAAGTTGAATTTCTTAAAAAACTATTTTCTAATAGGCACTAATTTCAGACTTGGGTTCGAGACTTAAAAGCAATTATTTCATGCTCTATGGTACCAAACGGGTTGAAATTTTGGAATAGTGATAAGAATCATAGTCCGAAACGAAATCCGTCGTAAAATCTGCATTAAATTGCATTTCGGGAAAAATCATTTTTCTTTAATGCAAAATTTTCTTAATTTCCGACTTGGGTTACAGACTTAAAAGGATTTTTTTCATGCGGTATGGTACCAAACGGGCTGAAGTTTTGTAATAGTGATAAGAATCATTGTCCAAAACGAAATCATTCCTAAAATCTATATTAAGTTGCATTTCTGGAAAATTCACCTTTCCTGAGGGCTCTGATTTCAGACTTGGGTTCGAGACTTAAAAGCAATTATTTCAGGCTCTATGGTACCAAACGGGCTGATATTTTGGAATAGTGATAAGAATAATGGTACGAAACGAAATTAGTCCTTAAATCTGCATAAAGTTGAATTTCTTAAAAAACTATTTTCTAATAGGCACTAATTTCAGACTTGGGTTCGAGACTTAAAAGCAATTATTTCATGCTCTATGGTACCAAACGGGTTGAAATTTTGGAATAGTGATAAGAATCATCGTCCAAAACGAAATCTGTCCTTAAATCTACACTAAGTTGCATTTCTGGAAAATTCACCTTTCCTGAGGGCTCTGATTTCAGACTTGGGTTCGAACTTTAAAAGACATTTTTGCCAACTCTATTGTACCGAACGGGCTGAAATATTTATATAGTGATAAGAATCATGGTCCTAAACGAAATCCGTCATTAAATCTAAATAAAGTTGCATTTCTGAAAAAATCATTTTTCTTTAAGGCAAAATTTTCTTAATTTAGGACTTGGGTTCGAGCCTTAAAAGCCATTTTTTTCAGGCTGTATGGTACGAAACCGGCTGATATTTTGGAATAGTGATAAGAATCATGGTCCAAAACCAAATAAGTCAATAAATCTGCATAAAGTTGAATTTCTGAAAAAAACATTTTTCTTATAGGCACTAATTTCAGACTTGGGTTCGAGACTTAAAAGCAATTATTTCAGGCTCTGTAGTACCAAACGGGCTGATATTTTGGAATGGGGATAAGAATAATGGTACGAAACGAAATTAGTCCTTAAATCTGCATAAAGTTGAATTTCTGAAAAAAACATTTTTCTAATAGGCACTAATTTCAGACTTGGGTTCGAGACTTAAAAGCAATTATTTCAGGCTC
This sequence comes from Hesperophylax magnus, assembly GCA_026573805.1. NCBI lineage: Eukaryota > Metazoa > Arthropoda > Insecta > Trichoptera > Limnephilidae > Hesperophylax > Hesperophylax magnus. The sequence goes on from JAIUSX010000088.1 coordinate 5,939,431, forward strand.
TATGGTACCAAACGGGTTGAAATTTTGGATTAGTGATAAGAATCATCGTCCAAAACGAAATCTGTCCTTAAATCTACACTAAGTTGCATTTCTGGAAAATTCACCTTTCCTGAGGGCTTAGATTTCAGACTTGGGTTCGAACTTTAAAAGACATTTTTGCCAACTCTATTGTACCGAACGGGCTGAAATATTTATATAGTGATAAGAATCATGGTCCTAAACGAAATCCGTCATTAAATCTAAATAAAGTTGCATTTCTGAAAAAATCATTTTTCTTTAAGGCAAAATTTTCTTAATTTAGGACTTGGGTTCGAGCCTTAAAAGCCATTTTTTTCAGGCTGTATGGTACGAAACCGGCTGATATTTTGGAATAGTGATAAGAATCATGGTCCAAAACGAAATAAGTCAATAAATCTGCATAAAGTTGAATTTCTGAAAAAAACATTTTTCTTATAGGCACTAATTTCAGACTTGGGTTCGAGACCTAAAAGCAATTATTTCAGGCTCTGTAGTACCAAACTAATTAGGAAATTAGTCCTTAAATCTGCATAAAGTTGAATTTCTGAAAAAAAACATTTTTTAATAACCACTAATTTCGGACTTTGGTTCGAGACTTAAAAGCAATTATTTCAGGCTCTATGGTACCAAACTGGAAGAAATTTTGGAATAGTGATAAGAATCATAGTCCGAAACGAAATCCGTCGTAAAATCTGCATTAAATTGCATTTCTGGAAAAATCATTTTTCTTTAAGGCAAAATTTTCTTAATTGCCGACTTGGGTTCCAGACTTAAAAGGATTTTTTTCAGGCGGTATGTTACCAAACGGGCTGAAGTTTTGTAATAGTGATAAGAATCATTGTCCAAAACGAAATCATTCCTAAAATCTACATTAAGTTGCATTTCTGGAAAATTCACCTTTCCTGAGGGCTCTGATTTTAGACTTGGGTTCGAACTTGAAAAGACATTTTTGCCAACTCTATTGTACCGAACGGGCTGAAATATTGATATAGTGATAAGAATCATGGTCCAAAACGAAATCCGTCATTAAATCTAAATAAAGTTGCATTTCTGAAAAAATCATTTTTCTTTAAGGCAAAATTTACTTAATTTAGGACTTGGGTTCGAGCTTTAAAGCCATTTTTTTTAGGCTGTATGGTACGAAACCGGCTGATATTTTGGAATAGTGATAAGAATCATGGTCCAAAACGAAAAAAGTCAATAAATCAGCATAAAGTTGAATTTCTGAAAAAAACATTTTTCTTATAGGCACTAATTTCAGACTTGGGTTCGAGACTTAAAAGCAATTATTTCAGGCTCTATAGTACCAAACGGGCTGATATTTTGGAATAGATATAAGAATAATGGTACGAAATAAAATTAGTCCTTAAATCTGCATAACGTTGAATTTCTGAAAAAAACATTTTTCTAATAGGCACTAATTTCAGACTTGTGTTCGAGACTTAAAAGCAATTATTTCAGGCTCTATGGTACCAAACGGGCTGAAGTTTTGTAATAGTGATAAGAATCATTGTCCAAAACGAAATCATTCCTAAAATCTACATTAAGTTGCATTTCTGGAAAATTCACCTTTCCTGAGGGCTCTGATTTCAGACTTGGGTTCGAGACTTAAAAGCAATTATTTCAGGCTCTGTAGTACCAAACGGGCTGATATTTTGGAATAGTGATAAGAATAATGGTACGAAACGAAATTAGTCCTTAAATCTGCATAAAGTTGAATTTCTTAAAAAACTATTTTCTAATAGGCACTAATTTCAGACTTGGGTTCGAGACTTAAAAGCAATTATTTCATGCTCTATGGTACCAAACGGGTTGAAATTTTGGAATAGTGATAAGAATCATCGTCCAAAACGAAATCTGTCCTTAAATCTACACTAAGTTGCATTTCTGGAAAATTCACCTTTCCTGAGGGCTCTGATTTCAGACTTGGGTTCGAACTTTAAAAGACATTTTTGCCAACTCTATTGTACCGAACGGGCTGAAATATTGATATAGTGATAAGAATCATGGTCCTAAACGAAATCCGTCATTAAATCTAAATAAAGTTGCATTTCTGAAAAAATCATTTTTCTTTAAGGCAAAATTTTCTTAATTTAGGACTTGGGTTCGAGCCTTAAAAGCCATTTTTTTCAGGCTGTATGGTACGAAACCGGCTGATATTTTGGAATAGTGATAAGAATCATGGTCAAAAACGAAATAAGTCAATAAATCTGCATAAAGTTGAATTTCTGAAAAAACATTTTTCTTATAGGCACTAATTTCAGACTTGGGTTCGAGACTTAAAAGCAATTATTTCAGGCTCTGTAGTACCAAACTAATTAGGAAATTAGTCCTTAAATCTGCATAAAGTTGAATTTCTGAAAAAAAAACATTTTTTAATAACCACTAATTTCAGACTTTGGTTCGAGACTTAAAAGCAATTATTTCAGGCTCTATGGTACCAAACGGGAAAAAATTTTGGAAAAGTGATAAGAATCATAGTCCGAAACGAAATCCGTCGTAAAATCTGCATTAAATTGCATTTCTGGAAAAATCATTTTTCTTTAAGGCAAAATTTTCTTAATTTCCGACTTGGGTTCCAGACTTAAAAGGATTTTTTTCAGGCGGTATGGTACCAAACGGGCTGAAGTTTTGTAATAGTGATAAGAATCATTGTCCAAAACGAAATCATTCCTAAAATCTACATTAAGTTGCATTTCTGGAAAATTCACCTTTCCTGAGGGCTCTGATTTCAGACTTGGGTTCGAGACTTAAAAGCAATTATTTCAGGCTCTATAGTACCAAACGGGCTGATTTTTTGGAATAGTGATAAGAATAATGGTAAGAAACGAAATTAGTCCTTAAATCTGCATAAAGTTGAATTTCTGAAAAAAACATTTTTCTAATAGGCACTAATTTCAGACTTGGGTTCGAGACTTAAAAGCAATTATTTCAGGCTCTATGTTACCAAACGGGTTGAAATTTTGGAATAGTGATATGAATCATCGTCCAAAACGTAATCTGTCCTTAAATCTACACTAAGTTGCATTTCTGGAAAATTCACCTTTCCTGAGGGCTCTGATTTCAGACTTGGGTTCGAAATTTAAAAGACATTTTTGCCAACTCTATTGTACCGAACGGGCTGAAATATTTATATAGTGATGAGAATCATGGTCCTAAACGAAATCCGTCATTAAATCTAAATAAAGTTGCATTTCTGAAAAAAACATTTTTCTTTAAGGCAAAATTTTCTTAATTTAGGACTTGGGTTCGAGCCTTAAAAGCCATTTTTTCAGGCTGTATGGTACGAAACCGGCTGAAATTTTGGAATAGTGATAAGAATCATGGTCCAAAACGAAATAAGTCATTAAATCTGCATAAAGTTGAATTTCTGAAAAAAACATTTTTCTAATAGGCACTAATTTCACACTTGGGTTCAAGACTTAAAAGCAATTATTTATGGCTCTATGGTACAAAACGGGTTGAAATTTTGGAATAGTGATAAGAATCATCGTCCAAAACGAAATCTGTCCTTAAATCTACACTAAGTTGCATTTCTGGAAAATTCACCTTTCCTGAGGGCTCTGATTTCAGACTTGGTTTCGAACTTTAAAAGACATTTTTGCCAACTCTATTGTACCGAACGGGCTGAAATATTTATATAGTGATAAGAATCATGGTCCTTAACGAAATCCGTCATTAAATCTAAATAAAGTTGCATTTCTGAAAAAATCATTTTTCTTTAAGGCAAAATTTTCTTAATTTAGGACTTGGGTTCGAGCTTTAAAAGCCATTTTTTTTAGGCTGTATGGTACGAAACCGGCTGATATTTTGGAATAGTGATAAGAATAATGGTACGAAACGAAATTAGTCCTTAAATCTGCATAAAGTTGAATTTCTGAAAAAAACATTTTTTAATAACCACTAATTTCAGACTTTGGTTCGAGACTTAAAAGCAATTATTTCAGGCTCTATGGTACCAAACGGGTTGAAATTTTGGAATAGTGATAAGAATCATAGTCCGAAACGAAATCCTTCGTAAAATCTGCATTAAATTGCATTTCTGGAAAAATTATTTTTCTTTAAGGCAAAATTTTCTTAATTTCCGACTTGGGTTCCAGACTTAAAAGGATTTTTGTCAGGCGGTATGGTACCAAACGGGCTGAAGTTTTGTAATAGTGATAAGAATCATTGTCCAAAACGAAATCATTCCTAAAATCTACATTAAGTTGCATTTCTGGAAAATTCACCTTTCCTGAGGGCTCTGATTTCAGACTTGGGTTCGAGACTTAAAAGCAATTATTTCAGGCTCTATGGTACCAAACGGGCTGATATTTTGGAATAGTGATAAGAATAATAGTACGAAACGAAATTAGTCCTTAAATCTGCATAAAGTTGAATTTCTTAAAAAACTATTTTCTAATAGGAACTAATTTCAGACTTTGGTTCGAGACTTAAAAGCAATTATTTCAGGCTCTATGGTACCAAACGGGTTGAAATTTTGGAATAGTGATGAGAATCATAGTCCGAAACGAAATCCTTCGTAAAATCTGCATTAAATTGCATTTCTGGAAAAATTATTTTTCTTTAAGGCAAAATTTTCTTAATTTCCGACTTGGGTTCCAGACTTAAAAGGAATTTTTTCAGGCGGTATGGTACCAAACGGGCTGAAGTTTTAGAATAGTGATAAGAATCATCGTCCAAAACGAAATCAGTCCTTAAATCTACATTAAGTTGCATTTCTGGAAAATTCACCTTTCCTGAGGGCTCTGATTTCAGACTTGGGTTCGAACTTGAAAAGACATTTTTGCCAACTCTATTGTACCGAACGGGCTGAAATATTGATTGAGTGATAAGAATCATGGTCCAAAACGAAATCCGACATTAAATCTAAATAAAGTTGCATTTCTGAAAAAATCATTTTTCTTTAAGGCAAAATTTTCTTAATTTAGGACTTGGGTTCGAGCTTTAAAAGCCATTTTTTTTAGGCTGTATGGTACGAAACCGGCTGATATTTTGGAATAGTGATAAAAATAATGGTACGAAACGAAATTAGTCCTTAAATCTGCATAAAGTTGAATTTCTGAAAAAAACATTTTTTAATAAGCACTAATTTCAGACTTGGGTTCGAGACTTAAAAGCAATTATTTCAGGCTCTGTAGTACCAAACGGGTTGAAATTTTGGAATAGTGATAAGAATCATAGTCCGAAACGAAATCAGTCGTAAAATCTGCATTAAATTGCATTTCTGGAAAAATCATTTTTCTTTAAGGCAAAATTTTCTTAATTTAGGACTTGGGTTCGAGCTTTAAAGCCATTTTTTTTAGGCTGTATGGTACGAAACCGGCTGATATTTTGGAATAGTGATAAGAATAATGGTACGAAACGAAATTAGTCCTTAAATCTGCATAAAGTTGAATTTCTGAAAAAAAACATTTTTTAATAAGCACTAATTTCAGACTTGGGTTCGAGACTTAAAAGCAATTATTTCAGGCTCTATGGTACCAAACGGGTTGAAATTTTGGAATAGTGATAAGAATCATCGTCCAAAACGAAATCAGTCCTAAAATTTACATTAAGTTGAATTTCTGGAAAATTCACCTTTCCTGAGGGCTCTGATTTCAGACTTGGGTTCGAACTTTAAAAGACATTTCTGCCAACTCTATTGTACCGAACGGGCTGAAATATTGATATAGTGATAAGAATCATGGTCCAAAACGAAATCCGTCATTAAATCTAAATAAAGTTGCATTTCTGAAAAAATCATTTTTCTTTAAGGCAAAATTTTCTTAATTTAGGACTTGGGTTCGAGCTTTAAAGCCATTTTTTTTAGGCTGTATGGTACGAAACCGGCTGATATTTTGGAATAGTGATAAGAATAATGGTACGAAACGAAATTAGTCCTTAAATCTGCATAAAGTTGAATTTCTGAAAAAACTATTTTCTAATATGCACTAATTTCAGACTTGGGTTCGAGACTTAAAAGCAATTATTTCAGGCTCTGTGGTACCAAACGGGTTGAAATTTTGGAATAAAGATAAGAATCATAGTCCGAAACGAAATCAGTCGTAAAATCTGCATTAAATTGCATTTCTGGAAAAATCATTTTTCTTTAAGGCAAAATTTTCTTAATTTCCGACTTGGGTTCCAGACTTAAAAGGATTTTTTTCAGGCGGTATGGTACCAAACGGGCTGAAGTTTTGTAATAGTGATAAGAATCATTGTCCAAAACGAAATCATTCCTAAAATCTCCATTAAGTTGCATTTCTGGAAAATTCACCTTTCCTGAGGGCTCTGATTTTAGACTTGGGTTCGAACTTGAAAAGACATTTTTGCCAACTCTATTGTACCGAACGGGCTGAAATATTGATATAGTGATAAGAATCATGGTCCAAAACGAAATCCGTCATTAAATCTAAATAAAGTTGCATTTCTGAAAAAATCATTTTTCTTTAAGGCAAATTTACTTAATTTAGGACTTGGGTTCGAGCTTTAAAGCCATTTTTTTTAGGCTGTATGGTACGAAACCGGCTGATATTTTGGAATAGTGATAAGAATCATGGTCCAAAACGAAAAAAGTCAATAAATCTGCATAAAGTTGAATTTCTGAAAAAAACATTTTTCTTATAGGCACTAATTTCAGACTTGGGTTCGAGACTTAAAAGCAATTATTTCAGGCTTTGTAGTACCAAACGGGCTGATATTTTGGAATGGGGATAAGAATAATGGTACGAAACGAAATTAGTCCTTAAATCTGCATAAAGTTGAATTTCTGAAAAAAACATTTTTCTAATAGGCACTAATTTCAGACTTGGGTTCGAGACTTAAAAGCAATTATTTCAGGCTCTATGGTACCAAACGGGTTGAAATTTTGGAATAGTGATAAGAATCATCGTCCAAAACGAAATCTGTCCTTAAATCTACACTAAGTTGCATTTCTGGAAAATTCACCTTTCCTGAGGGCTTAGATTTCAGACTTGGGTTCGAACTTTAAAAGACATTTTTGCCAACTCTATTGTACCGAACGGGCTGAAATATTTATATAGTGATAAGAATCATGGTCCTAAACGAAATCCGTCATTAAATCTAAATAAAGTTGCATTTCTGAAAAAATCATTTTTCTTTAAGGCAAAATTTTCTTAATTTAGGACTTGGGTTCGAGCCTTAAAAGCCATTTTTTTCAGGCTGTATGGTACGAAACCGGCTGATATTTTGGAATAGTGATAAGAATCATGGTCCAAAACGAAATAAGTCAATAAATCTGCATAAAGTTGAATTTCTGAAAAAAACATTTTTCTTATAGGCACTAATTTCAGACTTGGGTTCGAGACCTAAAAGCAATTATTTCAGGCTCTGTAGTACCAAACTAATTAGGAAATTAGTCCTTAAATCTGCATAAAGTTGAATTTCTGAAAAAAAACATTTTTTAATAACCACTAATTTCAGACTTTGGTTCGAGACTTAAAAGCAATTATTTCAGGCTCTATGGTACCAAACGGGAAGAAATTTTGGAATAGTGATAAGAATCATAGTCCGAAACGAAATCCGTCGTAAAATCTGCATTAAATTGCATTTCTGGAAAAATCATTTTTCTTTAAGGCAAAATTTTCTTAATTGCCGACTTGGGTTCCAGACTTAAAAGGATTTTTTTCAGGCGGTATGTTACCAAACGGGCTGAAGTTTTGTAATAGTGATAAGAATCATTGTCCAAAACGAAATCATTCCTAAAATCTACATTAAGTTGCATTTCTGGAAAATTCACCTTTCCTGAGGGCTCTGATTTTAGACTTGGGTTCGAACTTGAAAAGACATTTTTGCCAACTCTATTGTACCGAACGGGCTGAAATATTGATATAGTGATAAGAATCATGGTCCAAAACGAAATCCGTCATTAAATCTAAATAAAGTTGCATTTCTGAAAAAATCATTTTTCTTTAAGGCAAAATTTACTTAATTTAGGACTTGGGTTCGAGCTTTAAAGCCATTTTTTTTAGGCTGTATGGTACGAAACCGGCTGATATTTTTGAATAGTGATAAGAATCATGGTCCAAAACGAAAAAAGTCAATAAATCTGCATAAAGTTGAATTTCTGAAAAAAACATTTTTCTTATAGGCACTAATTTCAGACTTGGGTTCGAGACTTAAAAGCAATTATTTCAGGCTCTATAGTACCAAACGGGCTGATATTTTGGAATAGATATAAGAATAATGGTACGAAATAAAATTAGTCCTTAAATCTGCATAACGTTGAATTTCTGAAAAAAACATTTTTCTAATAGGCACTAATTTCAGACTTGTGTTCGAGACTTAAAAGCAATTATTTCAGGCTCTATGGTACCAAACGGGCTGAAGTTTTGTAATAGTGATAAGAATCATTGTCCAAAACGAAATCATTCCTAAAATCTACATTAAGTTGCATTTCTGGAAAATTCACCTTTCCTGAGGGCTCTGATTTCAGACTTGGGTTCGAGACTTAAAAGCAATTATTTCAGGCTCTGTAGTACCAAACGGGCTGATATTTTGGAATAGTGATAAGAATAATGGTACGAAACGAAATTAGTCCTTAAATCTGCATAAAGTTGAATTTCTTAAAAAACTATTTTCTAATAGGCACTAATTTCAGACTTGGGTTCGAGACTTAAAAGCAATTATTTCATGCTCTATGGTACCAAACGGGTTGAAATTTTGGAATAGTGATAAGAATCATCGTCCAAAACGAAATCTGTCCTTAAATCTACACTAAGTTGCATTTCTGGAAAATTCACCTTTCCTGAGGGCTCTGATTTCAGACTTGGGTTCGAACTTTAAAAGACATTTTTGCCAACTCTATTGTACCGAACGGGCTGAAATATTGATATAGTGATAAGAATCATGGTCCTAAACGAAATCCGTCATTAAATCTAAATAAAGTTGCATTTCTGAAAAAATCATTTTTCTTTAAGGCAAAATTTTCTTAATTTAGGACTTGGGTTCGAGCCTTAAAAGCCATTTTTTTCAGGCTGTATGGTACGAAACCGGCTGATATTTTGGAATAGTGATAAGAATCATGGTCAAAAACGAAATAAGTCAATAAATCTGCATAAAGTTGAATTTCTGAAAAAACATTTTTCTTATAGGCACTAATTTCAGACTTGGGTTCGAGACTTAAAAGCAATTATTTCAGGCTCTGTAGTACCAAACTAATTAGGAAATTAGTCCTTAAATCTGCATAAAGTTGAATTTCTGAAAAAAAAACATTTTTTAATAAACACTAATTTCAGACTTTGGTTCGAGACTTAAAAGCAATTATTTCAGGCTCTATGGTACCAAACGGGTAGAAATTTTGGAAAAGTGATAAGAATCATAGTCCGAAACGAAATCCGTCGTAAAATCTGCATTAAATTGCATTTCTGGAAAAATCATTTTTCTTTAAGGCAAAATTTTCTTAATTTCCGACTTGGGTTCCAGACTTAAAAGGATTTTTTTCAGGCGGTATGGTACCAAACGGGCTGAAGTTTTGTAATAGTGATAAGAATCATTGTCCAAAACGAAATCATTCCTAAAATCTACATTAAGTTGCATTTCTGGAAAATTCACCTTTCCTGAGGGCTCTGATTTCAGACTTGGGTTCGAGACTTAAAAGCAATTATTTCAGGCTCTATAGTACCAAACGGGCTGATTTTTTGGAATAGTGATAAGAATAATGGTAAGAAACGAAATTAGTCCTTAAATCTGCATAAAGTTGAATTTCTGAAAAAAACATTTTTCTAATAGGCACTAATTTCAGACTTGGGTTCAAGACTTAAAAGCAATTATTTATGGCTCTATGGTACAAAACGGGTTGAAATTTTGGAATAGTGATAAGAATCATCGTCCAAAACGAAATCTGTCCTTAAATCTACACTAAGTTGCATTTCTGGAAAATTCACCTTTCCTGAGGGCTCTGATTTCAGACTTGGTTTCGAACTTTAAAAGACATTTTTGCCAACTCTATTGTACCGAACGGGCTGAAATATTTATATAGTGATAAGAATCATGGTCCTTAACGAAATCCGTCATTAAATCTAAATAAAGTTGCATTTCTGAAAAAATCATTTTTCTTTAAGCCAAAATTTTCTTAATTTAGGACTTGGGTTCGAGCTTTAAAAGCCATTTTTTTTAGGCTGTATGGTACGAAACCGGCTGATATTTTGGAATAGTGATAAGAATAATGGTACGAAACGAAATTAGTCCTTAAATCTGCATAAAGTTGAATTTCTGAAAAAAACATTTTTTAATAACCACTAATTTCAGACTTTGGTTCGAGACTTAAAAGCAATTATTTCAGGCTCTATGGTACCAAACGGGTTGAAATTTTGGAATAGTGATAAGAATCATAGTCCGAAACGAAATCCTTCGTAAAATCTGCATTAAATTGCATTTCTGGAAAAATTATTTTTCTTTAAGGCAAAATTTTCTTAATTTCCGACTTGGGTTCCAGACTTAAAAGGATTTTTGTCAGGCGGTATGGTACCAAACGGGCTGAAGTTTTGTAATAGTGATAAGAATCATTGTCCAAAACGAAATCATTCCTAAAATCTACATTAAGTTGCATTTCTGGAAAATTCACCTTTCCTGAGGGCTCTGATTTCAGACTTGGGTTCGAGACTTAAAAGCAATTATTTCAGGCTCTATGGTACCAAACGGGCTGATATTTTGGAATAGTGATAAGAATAATAGTACGAAACGAAATTAGTCCTTAAATCTGCATAAAGTTGAATTTCTTAAAAAACTATTTTCTAATAGGAACTAATTTCAGACTTTGGTTCGAGACTTAAAAGCAATTATTTCAGGCTCTATGGTACCAAACGGGTTGAAATTTTGGAATAGTGATAAGAATCATAGTCCGAAACGAAATCCTTCGTAAAATCTGCATTAAATTGCATTTCTGGAAAAATTATTTTTCTTTAAGGCAAAATTTTCTTAATTTCCGACTTGGGTTCCAGACTTAAAAGGAATTTTTTCAGGCGGTATGGTACCAAACGGGCTGAAGTTTTAGAATAGTGATAAGAATCATCGTCCAAAACGAAATCAGTCCTTAAATCTACATTAAGTTGCATTTCTGGAAAATTCACCTTTCCTGAGGGCTCTGATTTCAGACTTGGGTTCGAACTTGAAAAGACATTTTTGCCAACTCTATTGTACCGAACGGGCTGAAATATTGATTGAGTGATAAGAATCATGGTCCAAAACGAAATCCGACATTAAATCTAAATAAAGTTGCATTTCTGAAAAAATCATTTTTCTTTAAGGCAAAATTTTCTTAATTTAGGACTTGGGTTCGAGCTTTAAAAGCCATTTTTTTTAGGCTGTATGGTACGAAACCGGCTGATATTTTGGAATAGTGATAAAAATAATGGTACGAAACGAAATTAGTCCTTAAATCTGCATAAAGTTGAATTTCTGAAAAAAACATTTTTTAATAAGCACTAATTTCAGACTTGGGTTCGAGACTTAAAAGCAATTATTTCAGGCTCTGTAGTACCAAACGGGTTGAAATTTTGGAATAGTGATAAGAATCATAGTCCGAAACGAAATCAGTCGTAAAATCTGCATTAAATTGCATTTCTGGAAAAATCATTTTTCTTTAAGGCAAAATTTTCTTAATTTAGGACTTGGGTTCGAGCTTTAAAGCCATTTTTTTTAGGCTGTATGGTACGAAACCGGCTGATATTTTGGAATAGTGATAAGAATAATGGTACGAAACGAAATTAGTCCTTAAATCTGCATAAAGTTGAATTTCTGAAAAAAAACATTTTTTAATAAGCACTAATTTCAGACTTGGGTTCGAGACTTAAAAGCAATTATTTCAGGCTCTATGGTACCAAACGGGTTGAAATTTTGGAATAGTGATAAGAATCATCGTCCAAAACGAAATCAGTCCTAAAATTTACATTAAGTTGAATTTCTGGAAAATTCACCTTTCCTGAGGGCTCTGATTTCAGACTTGGGTTCGAACTTTAAAAGACATTTCTGCCAACTCTATTGTACCGAACGGGCTGAAATATTGATATAGTGATAAGAATCATGGTCCAAAACGAAATCCGTCATTAAATCTAAATAAAGTTGCATTTCTGAAAAAATCATTTTTCTTTAAGGCAAAATTTTCTTAATTTAGGACTTGGGTTCGAGCTTTAAAGCCATTTTTTTTAGGCTGTATGGTACGAAACCGGCTGATATTTTGGAATAGTGATAAGAATAATGGTACGAAACGAAATTAGTCCTTAAATCTGCATAAAGTTGAATTTCTGAAAAAACTATTTTCTAATATGCACTAATTTCAGACTTGGGTTCGAGACTTAAAAGCAATTATTTCAGGCTCTGTGGTACCAAACGGGTTGAAATTTTGGAATAAAGATAAGAATCATAGTCCGAAACGAAATCAGTCGTAAAATCTGCATTAAATTGCATTTCTGGAAAAATCATTTTTCTTTAAGGCAAAATTTTCTTAATTTCCGACTTGGGTTCCAGACTTAAAAGGATTTTTTTCAGGCGGTATGGTACCAAACGGGCTGAAGTTTTGTAATAGTGATAAGAATCATTGTCCAAAACGAAATCATTCCTAAAATCTACATTAAGTTGCATTTCTGGAAAATTCACCTTTCCTGAGGGCTCTGATTTCAGACTTGGGTTCGAGACTTAAAAGCAATTATTTCAGGCTCTATAGTACCAAACGGGCTGATTTTTTGGAATAGTGATAAGAATAATGGTTAGAAACGAAATAAGTCCTTAAATCTGCATAAAGTTGAATTTCTGAAAAAAACATTTTTCTAATAGGCACTAATTTCAGACTTGGGTTCGAGACTTAAAAGCAATTATTTCAGGCTCTATGGTACCAAACGGGTTGAAATTTTGGAATAGTGATATGAATCATCGTCCAAAACGTAATCTGTCCTTAAATCTACACTAAGTTGCATTTCTGGAAAATTCACCTTTCCTGAGGGCTCTGATTTCAGACTTGGGTTCGAACTTTAAAAGACATTTTTGCCAACTCTATTGTACCGAACGGGCTGAAATATTGATATAGTGATAAGAATCATGGTCCTTAACGAAATCCGTCATTAAATCTAAATAAAGTTGCATTTCTGAAAAAATCATTTTTCTTTAAGGCAAAATTTTCTTAATTTAGGACTTGGGTTCGAGCTTTAAAAGCCATTTTTTTAAGGCTGTATGGTACGAAACCGGCTGATATTTTGGAATAGTGATAAGAATAATGGTACGAAACGAAATTAGTCCTTAAATCTGCATAAAGTTGAATTTCTGAAAAAAACATTTTTTAATAACCACTAATTTCAGACTTTGGTTCGAGACTTAAAAGCAATTATTTCAGGCTCTATGGTACCAAACGGGTTGAAATTTTGGAATAGTGATAAAAATCATAGTCCAAAACGAAATCCTTCGTAAAATCTGCATTAAATTGCATTTCTGGAAAAATTATTTTTCTTTAAGGCAAAATTTTCTTAATTTCCGACTTGGGTTCCAGACTTAAAAGGATTTTTGTCAGGCGGTATGGTACCAAACGGGCTGAAGTTTTGTAATAGTGATAAGAATCATTGTCCAAAACGAAATCATTCCTAAAATCTACATTAAGTTGCATTTCTGGAAAATTCACCTTTCCTGAGGGCTCTGATTTCAGACTTGGGTTCGAGACTTAAAAGCAATTATTTCAGGCTCTATGGTACCAAACGGGCTGATATTTTGGAATAGTGATAAGAATAATGGTACGAAACGAAATTATTCCTTAAATCTGCATAAAGTTGAATTTCTGAAAAAACTATTTTCTAATTGGCACTTATTTCAGACTTGGGTTCGAGACTTAAAAGCAATTATTTCAGGCTCTATGGTACCAAACGTGTTGAAATTTTGGAATAGTGATAAGAATCATCGTCCAAAACGAAATCAGTCCTAAAATTTACATTAAGTTGCATTTCTGGAAAATTCACCTTTCCTGAGGGCTCTGATTTCAGACTTGTGTTCGAACTTAAAAGACATTTCTGCCAACTCTATTGTACCGAAAGGGCTGAAATATTGATAAAGTGATAAGAATCATGATCCAAAACGAAATCAGTCATTAAATCTAAATAAAGTTCCATTTCTGAAAAAATTATTTTTCTTTAAGGCAAAATTTTCTTAATTTAGGACTTGGGTTCGAGCCTTAAAAGCCATTTTTTCAGGCTTTATGGTACAAAACGGGCTCATATTTTGGAAAAGTGATAAAAAACATGGTCCAAAACGAAATAAGTCTTTAAATCTGCATAAAGTTGAATTTCTGAAAAAAACATTTTTCTTATAGGCACTAATTTCAGACTTGTGTTCGAGACTTAAAAGCAATTATTTCAGGCTCTATAGTACCAAACGGGCTGAGATTTTGGAATAGTGATAAGAATAATGGTACGAAACGAAATTAGTCCTTAAATCTGCATAAAGTTGAATTTCTGAAAAAAACATTTTTCTAATAGGCACTAATTTCAGACTTGGGTTCGAGACTTAAAAGCAATTATTTATGGCTCTATGGTACCAAACGGGTTGAAATTTTGAAATAGTGATAAGAATCATAGTCCGAAACGAAATCAGTCGTAAAATCTGCATTAAATTGCATTTCTGGAAATATAATTTTTCTTTAATGCAAAATTTTCTTAATTTCCGACTTGTGTTCCAGACTAAAAAGGAATTTTTTCAGGCGGTATGGTACCAAACGGGCTGAAGTTTTAGAATAATGATAAGAATCATCGTCCAAAACGAAATCAGTCCTTAAATCTACATTAAGTTGCATTTCTGGAAAATTCACCTTTCCTGAGGGCTCTGATTTCAGACTTGGGTTCGAACTTGAAAAGACATTTTTGCCAACTCTATTGTACCGAACGGGCTGAAATATTGATATAGTGATAAGAATCATGGTCCAAAACGAAATCCGTCATTAAATCTAAATAAAGTTGCATTTCTGAAAAAATCATTTTTCTTTAAGGCAAAATTTTCTTATTTTAGGACTTGGGTTCGAGCTTTAAAAGCCATTTTTTTTAGGCTGTATGGTACGAAACCGGCTGATATTTTGGAATAATGATAAGAATAATGGTACGAAACGAAATGAGTCCTTAAATCTACATTAAGTTGCATTTCTGGAAAATTCACCTTTCCTGAGGGCTCTGATTTCAGACTTGGGTTCGAACTTGAAAAGACATTTTTGCCAACTCTATTGTACCGAACGGGCTGAAATATTGATATAGTGATAAGAATCATGGTCCAAAACGAAATCCGTCATTAAATCTAAATAAAGTTGCATTTCTGAAAAAATCATTTTTTTTTAAGGCAAAATTTTCTTAATTTCCGACTTGGGTTCCAGACTTAAAAGGATTTTTTTCAGGCGGTATGGTACCAAACGGGCTGAAGTTTTGTAATAGTGATAAGAATCATTGTCCAAAACGAAATCATTCCTAAAATCTACATTAAGTTGCATTTCTGGAAAATTCACCTTTCCTGAGGTCTCTGATTTCAGACTTGGGTTCAAACTTTAAAAGACATTTTTGCCAACTCTATTGTACCGAACGGGCTGAAATATTTATATAGTGATAAGAATCATGGTCCTAAACGAAATCCGTCATTAAATCTAAATAAAGTTGCATTTCTGAAAAAATTATTTTTCTTTAAGGCAAAATTTTCTTAATTTAGGACTTGGGTTCGAGCTTTAAAGCCATTTTTTTTAGGCTGTATGGTACGAAACCGGCTGATATTTTGGAATAATGATAAGAATCATGGTCCAAAACGAAATAAGGCATTAAATCTGCATAAAGTTGAATTTCTGAAAAATCATTTTTCTTATAGGCACTAATTTCAGACTTGGGTTCGAGACTTAAAAGCAATTATTTCAGGCTCTATGGTACCAAACGGGCTGATATTTTGGAATAGTGATAAGAATAATGGTACGAAACGAAATAAGTCGTAAAATCTGCATTAAATTGCATTTCTGGATAAATCATTTTTCTTTAAGGCAAAATTTTCTTAATTTCCGACTTGGGTTCCAGACTAAAAAGGAATTTTTTCAGGCGGTATGGTACCAAACGGGCTGAAGTTTAAGAATAGTGATAAGAATCATCGTCCAAAACGAAATCAGTCCTTAAATCTACATTAAGTTGCATTTCTGGAAAATTCACCTTTCCTGAGGGCTCTGATTTCACACTTGGGTTCGAACTTGAAAAGACATTTTTGCCAACTCTATTTTACCGAACGGGCTGAAATATTGATATAGTGATAAGAATCATGGTCCAAAACGAAATCCGTCATTAAATCTAAATAAAGTTGCATTTCTGAAAAAATCATTTTTCTTTAAGGCAAAATTTTCTTAATTTAGGACTTGGGTTCGAGCTTTAAAAGCCATTTTTTTTAGGCTGTATGGTACGAAACCGGCGGATATTTTGGAATAGTGATAAGAATAATGGTACGAAACGAAATTAGTCCTTAAATCTGCATAAAGTAGAATTTCTGAAAAAAACATTTTTTAATAACCACTAATTTCAGACTTTGGTTCGAGACTTAAAAGCAATTATTTCAGGCTCTATGGTACCACCGGGTTGAAATTTTGGAATAGTGATGAGAATCATAGTCTGAAACGAAATCCGTCGTAAAATCTGCATTAAATTGCATTTCTGAAAAACTCATTTTTCTTTAAGGAAAAATTTTCTTAATTTCCGTATTGGGTTCCAGACTTAAAAGGATTTTTTTCAGGCTGTATGGTACCAAACGGGTTGAAATTTTGGAATAGTGATAAGAATCATCGTCCAAAACGAAATAAGGCATTAAATCTGCATAAAGTTGAATTTCTGAAAAAAACATTTTTCTTATAGGCACTAATTTCAGACTTGGGTTCGAGACTTAAAAGCAATTATTTCAGGCTCTGTAGTACCAAACTAATTAGAAAATTAGTCCTTAAATCTGCATAAAGTAGAATTTCTGAAAAAAACATTTTTTAATAACCACTAATTTCAGACTTTGGTTCGAGACTTAAAAGCAATTATTTCAGGCTCTATGGTACCACCGGGTTGAAATTTTGGAATAGTGATAAGAATAATGGTACGAAACGAAATAAGTCGTAAAATCTGCATTAAATTGCATTTCTGGATAAATCATTTTTCTTTAAGGCAAAATTTTCTTAATTTCCGACTTGGGTTCCAGACTAAAAAGGAATTTTTTCAGGCGGTATGGTACCAAACGGGCTGAAGTTTAAGAATAGTGATAAGAATCATCGTCCAAAACGAAATCAGTCCTTAAATCTACATTAAGTTGCATTTCTGGAAAATTCACCTTTCCTGAGGGCTCTGATTTCAGACTTGGGTTCGAACTTGAAAAGACATTTTTGCCAACTCTATTGTACCGAACGGGCTGAAATATTGATATGGTGATAAGAATCATCGTCCAAAATGAAATCCGTCATTAAATCTAAATAAAGTTGCATTTCTGAAAAAATCATTTTTCTTTAAGGCAAAATTTTCTTAATTTAGGACTTGGGTTCGAGCTTTAAAGCCATTTTTTTTAGGCTGTATGGTACGAAACCGGCTGATATTTTGGAATAGTGATAAGAATAATGGTACGAAACGAAATTAGTCCTTAAATCTGCATAAAGTTGAATTTCTGAAAAAAACATTTTTTAATAAGCACTAATTTCAGACTTGGGTTCGAGACTTAAAAGCAATTATTTCAGGCTCTATGGTACCAAACGTGTTGAAATTTTGGAATAGTGATAAGAATCATCGTCCAAAACGAAATCTGTCCTTAAATCTACACTAAGTTGCATTTCTGGAAAATTCACCTTTCCTGAGTGCTCTGATTTCAGACTTGGGTTCAAACTTTAAAAGACATTTTTGCCAACTCTATTGTACCGAACGGGCTGAAATATTTATATAGTGATAAGAATCATGGTCCTAAACGAAATCCGTCATTAAATCTAAATAAAGTTGCATTTCTGAATAATTTCATTTTTCTTTAAGGCAAAATTTTCTTAATTTAGGACTTGGGTTCGAGCCTTAAAATCCATTTTTTTCAGGCTGTATGGTACGAAACCGGCTGATATTTTGGAATAGTGATAAGAATCATGGTCCAAAACGAAATAAGGCATTAAATCTGCATAAAGTTGAATTTCTGAAAAATCCATTTTTCTTATAGGCACTAATTTCAGACTTGGGTTCGAGACTTAAAAGCAATTATTTCAGGCTCTATGGTACCAAACGGGCTGATATTTTGGAATAGTGATAAGAATAATGGTACGAAACGAAATACGTCGTAAAATCTGCATTAAATTGCATTTCTGGATAAATCATTTTTCTTTAAGGCAAAATTTTCTTAATTTCCGACTTGGGTTCCAGACTAAAAAGGAATTTTTTCAGGCGGTATGGTACCAAACGGGCTGAAGTTTAAGAATAGTGATAAGAATCATCGTCCAAAACGAAATCAGTCCTTAAATCTACATTAAGTTGCATTTCTGGAAAATTCACCTTTCCTGAGGGCTCTGATTTCACACTTGGGTTCGAACTTGAAAAGACATTTTTGCCAACTCTATTTTACCGAACGGGCTGAAATATTGATATAGTGATAAGAATCATGGTCCAAAACGAAATCCGTCATTAAATCTAAATAAAGTTGCATTTCTGAAAAAATCATTTTTCTTTAAGGCAAAATTTTCTTAATTTAGGACTTGGGTTCGAGCTTTAAAAGCCATTTTTTTTAGGCTGTATGGTACGAAACCGGCTGATATTTTGGAATAGTGATAAGAATAATGGTACGAAACGAAATTAGTCCTTAAATCTGCATAAAGTAGAATTTCTGAAAAAAAACATTTTTTAATAACCACTAATTTCAGACTTTGGTTCGAGACTTAAAAGCAAATATTTCAGGCTCTATGGTACCAAACGGGTTGAAATTTTGGAAAAGTGTTAAGAATCATAGTCCGAAACGAAATCCGTCGTAAAATCTGCATTAAATTGCATTTCTGGAAAAATCATTTTTCTTTAAGGCAAAATTTTCTTAATTTCCGACTTGGGTTCCAGACTTAAAAGGATTTTTTTCAGGCGGTATGGTACCAAACGGGCTGAAGTTTTAGAATAATGATAAGAATCATCGTCTTAAACGAAATCAGTCCTTAAATCTACATTAAGTTGCATTTCTGGAAAATTCACCTTTCCTGAGGGCTCTGATTTCAGACTTGGGTTCGAACTTGAAAAGACATTTTTGCCAACTCTATTGTACCGAACGGGCTGAAATATTTATATAGTGATGAGAATCATGGTCCTAAACGAAATCCGTCATTAAATCTAAATAAAGTTGCATTTCTGAAAAAATCATTTTTCTTTAAGGCAAAATTTTCTTAATTTAGGACTTGGGTTCGAGCTTTAAAGCCATTTTTTTTAGGCTGTATGGTACGAAACCGGCTGATATTTTGGAATAGTGATAAGAATAATGGTACGAAACGAAATTAGTCCTTAAATCTGCATAAAGTTGAATTTCTGAAAAAAACATTTTTTAATAAGCACTAATTTCAGACTTGGGTTCGAGACTTAAAAGCAATTATTTCAGGCTCTATGGTACCAAACGTGTTGAAATTTTGGAATAGTGATAAGAATCATCGTCCAAAACGAAATCTGTCCTTAAATCTACACTAAGTTGCATTTCTGGAAAATTCACCTTTCCTGAGTGCTCTGATTTCAGACTTGGGTTCAAACTTTAAAAGACATTTTTGCCAACTCTATTGTACCGAACGGGCTGAAATATTTATATAGTGATAAGAATCATGGTCCTAAACGAAATCCGTCATTAAATCTAAATAAAGTTGCATTTCTGAATAATTTAATTTTTCTTTAAGGCAAAATTTTCTTAATTTAGGACTTGGGTTCGAGCCTTAAAAGCCATTTTTTTCAGGCTGTATGGTACGAAACCGGCTGATATTTTGGAATAGTGATAAGAATCATGGTCCAAAACGAAATAAGGCATTAAATCTGCATAAAGTTGAATTTCTGAAAAATCCATTTTTCTTATAGGCACTAATTTCAGACTTGGGTTCGAGACTTAAAAGCAATTATTTCAGGCTCTATGGTACCAAACGGGCTGATATTTTGGAATAGTGATAAGAATAATGGTACGAAACGAAATACGTCGTAAAATCTGCATTAAATTGCATTTCTGGATAAATCATTTTTCTTTAAGGCAAAATTTTCTTAATTTCCGACTTGGGTTCCAGACTAAAAAGGAATTTTTTCAGGCGGTATGGTACCAAACGGGCTGAAGTTTAAGAATAGTGATAAGAATCATCGTCCAAAACGAAATCAGTCCTTAAATCTACATTAAGTTGCATTTCTGGAAAATTCACCTTTCCTGAGGGCTCTGATTTCACACTTGGGTTCGAACTTGAAAAGACATTTTTGCCAACTCTATTTTACCGAACGGGCTGAAATATTGATATAGTGATAAGAATCATGGTCCAAAACGAAATCCGTCATTAAATCTAAATAAAGTTGCATTTCTGAAAAAATCATTTTTCTTTAAGGCAAAATTTTCTTAATTTAGGACTTGGGTTCGAGCTTTAAAAGCCATTTTTTTTAGGCTGTATGGTACGAAACCGGCTGATATTTTGGAATAGTGATAAGAATAATGGTACGAAACGAAATTAGTCCTTAAATCTGCATAAAGTAGAATTTCTGAAAAAAAACATTTTTTAATAACCACTAATTTCAGACTTTGGTTCGAGACTTAAAAGCAAATATTTCAGGCTCTATGGTACCAAACGGGTTGAAATTTTGGAAAAGTGTTAAGAATCATAGTCCGAAACGAAATCCGTCGTAAAATCTGCATTAAATTGCATTTCTGGAAAAATCATTTTTCTTTAAGGCAAAATTTTCTTAATTTCCGACTTGGGTTCCAGACTTAAAAGGATTTTTTTCAGGCGGTATGGTACCAAACGGGCTCAAGTTTTAGAATAATGATAAGAATCATCGTCCAAAACGAAATCAGTCCTTAAATCTACATTAAGTTGCATTTCTGGAAAATTCACCTTCCCTGAGGGCTCTGATTTCAGACTTGGGTTCGAACTTGAAAAGACATTTTTGCCAACTCTATTGTACCGAACGGGCTGAAATATTGATATAGTGATAAGAATCATGGTCCAAAACGAAATCCGTCATTAAATCTAAATAAAGTTGCATTTCTGAAAAAATCATTTTTCTTTAAGGCAAAATTTTCTTAATTTAGGACTTGGGTTCGAGCTTTAAAAGCCATTTTTTTTAGGCTGTATGGTACGAAACCGGCTGATATTTTGGAATAATGATAAGAATAATGGTACGAAACGAAATTAGTCCTTAAATCTGCATAAAGTTGAATTTCTGAAAAAAACATTTTTTAATAAGCACTAATTTCAGACTTGGGTTCGAGACTTAAAAGCAATTATTTCAGGCTCTATGGTACCAAACGGGTTGAAATTTTGGAATAGTGATAAGAATCATCGTCCAAAACGAAATAAGGCATTAAATCTGCATAAAGTTGAATTTCTGAAAAAAACATTTTTTAATAACCACTAATTTCAGACTTTGGTTCGAGACTTAAAAGCAATTATTTCAGGCTCTATGGTACCAAACGGGTTGAAATTTCGGAATAGTGATAAGAATCATAGTCCGAAACGAAATCTGTCCTTAAATCTACACTAAGTTGCATTTCTGGAAAATTCACCTTTCCTGAGGGCTCTGATTTCAGACTTGGGTTCGAACTTTAAAAGACATTTTTGCCAACTCTATTGTACCGAACGGGCTGAAATATTTATATAGTGATGAGAATCATGGTCCTAAACGAAATCCGTCATTAAATCTAAATAAAGTTGCATTTCTGAAAAAATCATTTTTTTTTAAGGCAAAATTTTCTTAATTTAGGACTTGGGTTCGAGCTTTAAAAGCCATTTTTTTCAGGCTGTATGGTACGAAACCGGCTGATATCTTGGAATAGTGATAAAAATCATGGTCCAAAACGAAATAAGTCATTAAATCTGCATAAAGTTGAATTTCTGAAAAAAACATTTTTCTAATAGGCACTAATTTCAGACTTGGGTTCAAGACTTAAAAGCAATTATTTATGGCTCTATGGTACCAAACGGGTTGAAATTTTGGAATAGTGATAAGAATCATCGTCCAAAACGAAATCTGTCCTTAAATCTACACTAAGTTGCATTTCTGGAAAATTCACCTTTCATGAGGGCTCTGATTTCAGACTTGGGTTCGAACTTTAAAAGACATTTTTGCCAACTCTATTGTACCGAACGGGCTGAAATATTTATATAGTGATAAGAATCATGGTCCTTAAAGAAATCCGTCATTAAATCTAAATAAAGTTGCATTTCTGAAAAAATCATTTTTCTTTAAGGCAAAATTTTCTTAATTTAGGACTTGGGTTCGAGCTTTAAAAGCCATTTTTTTTAGGCTGTATGGTACGAAACCGGCTGATATTTTGGAATAGTGATAAGAATAATGGTACGAAACGAAATTAGTCCTGAAATCTGCATAAAGTTGAATTTCTGAAAAAAAACATTTTTTAATAAGCACTAATTTCAGACTTGGGTTCGAGACTTAAAAGCAATTATTTCAGGCTCTATGGTACCAAACGGGTTGAAATTTTGGAATAGTGATAAGAATCATCGTCCAAAACGAAATCAGTCCTAAAATTTACATTAAGTTGAATTTCTGGAAAATTCACCTTTCCTGAGGGCAATGATTTCAGACTTGGGTTCGAACTTTAAAAGACATTTCTGCCAACTCTATTGTACCGAACGGGCTGAAATATTGATATAGTGATAAGAATCATGGTCCAAAACGAAATCCGTCATTAAATCTAAATAAAGTTGCATTTCTGAAAAAATCATTTTTCTTTAAGGCAAAATTTTCTTAATTTAGGACTTGGGTTCGAGCTTTAAAGCCATTTTTTTTAGGCTGTATGGTACGAAACCGGCTGATATTTTGGAATAGTGATAAGAATAATGGTACGAAACGAAATTAGTCCTTAAATCTGCATAAAGTTGAATTTCTGAAAAAACTATTTTCTAATATGCACTAATTTCAGACTTGGGTTCAAGACTTAAAAGCAATTATTTCAGGCTCTGTGGTACCAAACGGGTTGAAATTTTGGAATAAAGATAAGAATCATAGTCCGAAACGAAATCAGTCGTAAAATCTGCATTAAATTGCATTTCTGGAAAAATCATTTTTCTTTAAGGCAAAATTTTCTTAATTTCCGACTTGGGTTCCAGACATAAAAGGAATTTTTTCAGGCGGTATGGTACCAAACGGGCTGAAGTTTTGTAATAGTGATAAGAATCATTGTCCAAAACGAAATCATTCCTAAAATCTACATTAAGTTGCATTTCTGGAAAATTCACCTTTCCTGAGGGCTCTGATTTCAGACTTAAAAGCAATTATTTCAGGCTCTATGGTACCAAACGGGCTGATATTTTGGAATAGTGATAAGAATAATGGTACGAAACGAAATTATTCCTTAAATCTGCATAAAGTTGAATTTCTGAAAAAACTATTTTCTAATAGGCACTTATTTCAGACTTGGGTTCGAGACTTTAAGGCAATTATTTCAGGCTCTATGGTACCAAACGGAAACCAAATTTTCTTAATTTCCGACTTGGGTTCCAGACTAAAAAGGAATTTTTTCAGGCGGTATGGTACCAAACGGGCTGAAGTTTAAGAATAGTGATAAGAATCATCGTCCAAAACGAAATCAGTCCTTAAATCTACATTAAGTTGCATTTCTGGAAAATCCACCTTTCCTGAGGGCTCTGATTTCACACTTGGGTTCGAACTTGAAAAGACATTTTTGCCAACTCTATTTTACCGAACGGGCTGAAATATTGATATAGTGATAAGAATCATGGTCCAAAACGAAATCCGTCATTAAATCTAAATAAAGTTGCATTTCTGAAAAAATCATTTTTCTTTAAGGCAAAATTTTCTTAATTTAGGACTTGGGTTCGAGCTTTAAAAGCCATTTTTTTTAGGCTGTATGGTACGAAACCGGCGGATATTTTGGAATAGTGATAAGAATAATGGTACGAAACGAAATTAGTCCTTAAATCTGCATAAAGTAGAATTTCTGAAAAAAACATTTTTTAATAACCACTAATTTCAGACTTTGGTTCGAGACTTAAAAGCAATTATTTCAGGCTCTATGGTACCAAACGGGTTGAAATTTTGGAATAGTGATGAGAATCATAGTCTGAAACGAATCCCGTCGTAAAATCTGCATTAAATTGCATTTCTGAAAAACTCATTTTTCTTTAATTAAAAATTTTCTTAATTTCCGTATTGGGTTCCAGACTTAAAAGGATTTTTTTCAGGCTGTATGGTACCAAACGGGCTGAAGTATTGTAATAGTGATAAGAATCATTGTTCAAAACGAAATCATTCCTAAAATCTACATAAAGTTGCAATTCTGGAAAATTCACCTTTCCTGAGGGCTCTGATTTCAGACTTGGGTTCGAACTTGAAAAGACATTTTTGCCAACTCTATTGTACCGAACGGGCTGAAATATTGATATGGTGATAAGAATCATGGTCCAAAACGAAATCCGTCATTAAATCTAAATAAAGTTGCATTTCTGGAAAAATCATTTTTCTTTAAGGCAAAATTTTCTTAATTTCCGACTTGGGTTCCAGACTTAAAAGGATTTTTTTCAGGCGGTATGGTACCAAACGGGCTGAAGTTTTGTAATAGTGATAAGAATCAGTGTCCAAAACGAAATCATTCCTAAAATCTAAATTAAGTTGCATTTCTGGAAAATTCACCTTTCCTGAGGGCTCTGATTTCAGACTTGGGTTCGAACTTTAAAAGACATTTCTGCCAACTCTTTTGTACCGAACGGGCTGGAATATTGATAAAGTGATAAGAATCATGATCCAAAACGAAATCAGTCATTAAATCTAAATAAAGTTCCATTTCTGAAAAAATCGTTTTTCTTTAGGGAAAATTTTCTTAATTTAGGACTTGGGTTCGAGCCTTAAAAGCCATTTTTTCAGGCTTTATGGTACAAAACGGGCTGATATTTTGGAATAGTGATAAGAAACATGGTCCAAAACGAAATAAGTCTTTAAATCTGCATAAAGTTGAATTTCTGAAAAAAACATTTTTCTTATAGGCACTAATTTCAGACTTGGGTTCGAGACTTAAAAGCAATTATTTCAGGCTCTATAGTACCAAACGGGCTGATATTTTGGAATAGTGATAAGAATAATGGTACGAAACGAAATTAGTCCTTAAATCTGCATAAAGTTGAATTTCTGAAAAAAACATTTTTCTAATAGGCACTAATTTCAGACTTGGGTTCGAGACTTAAAAGCAATTATTTCAGGCTCTATGGTACCAAACGGGCTGATATTTTGGAATAGTGATAAGAATAATGGTACGAAACGAAATTAGTCCTTAAATCTGCATAAAGTTGAATTTCTGAAAAAACATTTTTCTAATAGGCACTAATTTCAGACTTGGGTTCGAGACTTAAAAGCAATTATTTCAGGCTCAATGGTACCAAACGGGCTGATATTATGGAATAGTGATAAGAATAATGGTGCGAAACGAAATTAGTCTTTAAATCTGCATAAAGTTGAATTTCTGAAAAAAAACAATTTTTTAATAGGCACTAATTTCAGACTTGGGTTCGAGACTTAAAAGCAATTATTTCAGGCTCTATGGTACCAAACGGGTTGAAATTTCGGAAAAGTGATAAGAATCATAGTCCGAAACGAAATCAGTCGTAAAATCTGCATTAAATTGCATTTCTGGAAAAATCAATTTTCTTTAAGGCAAAATTTTCTTAATTTCCGACTTGGGTTCCAGACTTAAAAGCAATTATTTCAGGCTCTATGGTACCAAACAGGTTGAAATTTTGGAATAGTGATAAAAATCATCGTCCAAAACGAAATCAGTCCTAAAATTTACATTAAGTTGCATTTCTGGAAAATTCACCTTTCCTGAGGGCTCTGATTTCAGACTTGGGTTCGAACTTTAAATGACATTTCTGCCAACTCTATTGTACCGAACGGGCTGAAATATTTATATAGTGATAAGAATCATGGTCCTAAATGAAATCCGTCATTAAATCTAAATAAAGTTGCATTTCTGAAAAAATCATTTTTCTTTAGGGCAAAATTTTCTTACTTTAGGACTTGGGTTTGAGCTTTAAAAGCCATTTTTTTTAGGCTGTATGGTACGAAACCGGCTGATATTTTGGAATAGTGATAAGAATAATGGTACGAAACGAAATTAGTCCTAAAATCTGCATAAAGTTGAATTTCTGAAAAAAACATTTTTTAATAACCACTAATTTCAGACTTTGGTTCGAGACTTAAAAGCAATTATTTATGGCTCTATGGTACCAAACGGGTTGAAATTTTGAAATAGTGATAAGAATCATAGTCCGAAACGAAATCAGTCGTAAAATCTGCATTAAATTGCATTTCTGGAAATATAATTTTTCTTTAATGCAAAATTTTCTTAATTTCCGACTTGTGTTCCAGACTAAAAAGGAATTTTTTCAGGCGGTATGGTACCAAACGGGCTGAAGTTTTAGAATAATGATAAGAATCATCGTCCAAAACGAAATCAGTCCTTAAATCTACATTAAGTTGCATTTCTGGAAAATTCACCTTTCCTGAGGGCTCTGATTTCAGACTTGGGTTCGAACTTGAAAAGACATTTTTGCCAACTCTATTGTACCGAACGGGCTAAAATATTGATATAGTGATAAGAATCATGGTCCAAAACGAAATCCGTCATTAAATCTAAATAAAGTTGCATTTCTGAAAAAATCATTTTTCTTTAAGGCAAAATTTTCTTAATTTAGGACTTGGGTTCGAGCTTTAAAAGCCATTTTTTTTAGGCTGTATGGTACGAAACCGGCTGATATTTTGGAATAATGATAAGAATAATGGTACGAAACGAAATTAGTCCTTAAATCTGCATAAAGTTGAATTTCTGAAAAAAACATTTTTTAATAAGCACTAATTTCAGACTTGGGTTCGAGACTTAAAAGCAATTATTTCAGGCTCTATGGTACCAAACGGGTTGAAATTTTGGAATAGTGATAAGAATCATCGTCCAAAACGAAATAAGGCATTAAATCTGCATAAAGTTGAATTTCTGAAAAAAACATTTTTCTTATAGGCACTAATTTCAGACTTGGGTTCGAGACTTAAAAGCAATTATTTCAGGCTCTGTAGTACCAAACTAATTAGAAAATAAGTCCTTAAATCTGCATAAAGTTGAATTTCTGAAAAAAACATTTTTTAATAACCACTAATTTCAGACTTTGGTTCGAGACTTAAAAGCAATTATTTCAGGCTCTATGGTACCAAACGGGTTGAAATTTCGGAATAGTGATAAGAATCATAGTCCGAAACGAAATCTGTCCTTAAATCTACACTAAGTTGCATTTCTGGAAAATTCACCTTTCCTGAGGGCTCTGATTTCAGACTTGGGTTCGAACTTTAAAAGACATTTTTGCCAACTCTATTGTACCGAACGGGCTGAAATATTTATATAGTGATGAGAATCATGGTCCTAAACGAAATCCGTCATTAAATCTAAATAAAGTTGCATTTCTGAAAAAATCATTTTTCTTTAAGGCAAAATTTTCTTAATTTAGGACTTGGGTTCGAGCTTTAAAAGCCATTTTTTTTAGGCTGTATGGTACGAAACCGGCGGATATTTTAGAATAGTGATAAGAATAATGGTACGAAACGAAATTAATCCTTAAATCTGCATAAAGTTGAATTTCTGAAAAAAAAACATTTTTTAATAAGCACTAATTTCAGACTTGGGTTCGAGACTTAAAAGCAATTATTTCAGGCTCTATGGTACCAAACGGGTTGAAATTTTGGAATAGTGATAAGAATCATCGTCCAAAACGAAATCAGTCCTAAAATTTACATTAAGTTGAATTTCTGGAAAATTCACCTTTCCTGAGGGCTCTGATTTCAGACTTGGGTTCGAACTTTAAAAGACATTTCTGCCAACTCTATTGTACCGAACGGGCTGAAATATTGATATAGTGATAAGAATCATGGTCCAAAACGAAATCCGTCATTAAATCTAAATAAAGTTGCATTTCTGAAAAAATCATTTTTCTTTAAGGCAAAATTTTCTTAATTTAGGACTTGGGTTCGAGCTTTAAAGCCATTTTTTTTAGGCTGTATGGTACGAAACCGGCTGAAATTTTGGAATAGTGATAAGAATAATGGTACGAAACGAAATTAGTCCTTAAATCTGCATAAAGTTGAATTTCTGAAAAAACTATTTTCTAATATGCACTAATTTCAGACTTGGGTTCAAGACTTAAAAGCAATTATTTCAGGCTCTGTGGTACCAAACGGGTTGAAATTTTGGAATAAAGATAAGAATCATAGTCCGAAACGAAATCAGTCGTAAAATCTGCATTAAATTGCATTTCTGGAAAAATCATTTTTCTTTAAGGCAAAATTTTCTTAATTTCCGACTTGGGTTCCAGACTTAAAAGGATTTTTTTCAGGCGGTATGGTACCAAACGGGCTGAAGTTTTGTAATAGTGATAAGAATCATTGTCCAAAACGAAATCATTCCTAAAATCTACATTAAGTTGCATTTCTGGAAAATTCACCTTTCCTGAGGGCTCTGATTTCAGACTTGGGTTCGAGACTTAAAAGCAATTATTTCAGGCTCTATGGTACCAAACGGGCTGATATTTTGGAATAGTGATAAGAATAATGGTACGAAACGAAATTATTCCTTAAATCTGCATAAAGTTGAATTTCTGAAAAAACTATTTTCTAATAGGCACTTATTTCAGACTTGGGTTCGAGACTTTAAGGCAATTATTTCAGGCTCTATGGTACCAAACGGAAACCAAATTTTCTTAATTTCCGACTTGGGTTCCAGACTAAAAAGGAATTTTTTCAGGCGGTATGGTACCAAACGGGCTGAAGTTTAAGAATAGTGATAAGAATCATCGTCCAAAACGAAATCAGTCCTTAAATCTACATTAAGTTGCATTTCTGGAAAATTCACCTTTCCTGAGGGCTCTGATTTCACACTTGGGTTCGAACTTGAAAAGACATTTTTGCCAACTCTATTTTACCGAACGGGCTAAAATATTGATATAGTGATAAGAATCATGGTCCAAAACGAAATCCGTCATTAAATCTAAATAAAGTTGCATTTCTGAAAAAATCATTTTTCTTTAAGGCAAAATTTTCTTAATTTAGGACTTGGGTTCGAGCTTTAAAAGCCATTTTTTTTAGGCTGTATGGTACGAAACCGGCGGATATTTTAGAATAGTGATAAGAATAATGGTACGAAACGAAATTAATCCTTAAATCTGCATAAAGTTGAATTTCTGAAAAAAACATTTTTTAATAACCACTAATTTCAGACTTTGGTTCGAGACTTAAAAGCAATTATTTATGGCTCTATGGTACCAAACGGGTTGAAATTTTGAAATAGTGATAAGAATCATAGTCCGAAACGAAATCAGTCGTAAAATCTGCATTAAATTGCATTTCTGGAAATATAATTTTTCTTTAATGCAAAATTTTCTTAATTTCCGACTTGTGTTCCAGACTAAAAAGGAATTTTTTCAGGCGGTATGGTACCAAACGGGCTGAAGTTTTAGAATAATGATAAGAATCATCGTCCAAAACGAAATCAGTCCTTAAATCTACATTAAGTTGCATTTCTGGAAAATTCACCTTTCCTGAGGGCTCTGATTTCAGACTTGGGTTCGAACTTGAAAAGACATTTTTGCCAACTCTATTGTACCGAACGGGCTGAAATATTGATATAGTGATAAGAATCATGGTCCAAAACGAAATCCGTCATTAAATCTAAATAAAGTTGCATTTCTGAAAAAATCATTTTTCTTTAAGGCAAAATTTTCTTAATTTAGGACTTGGGTTCGAGCTTTAAAAGCCATTTTTTTTAGGCTGTATGGTACGAAACCGGCTGATATTTTGGAATAATGATAAGAATAATGGTACGAAACGAAATTAGTCCTTAAATCTGCATAAAGTTGAATTTCTGAAAAAAACATTTTTTAATAAGCACTAATTTCAGACTTGGGTTCGAGACTTAAAAGCAATTATTTCAGGCTCTATGGTACCAAACGGGTTAAAATTTTGGAATAGTGATAAGAATCATCGTCCAAAACGAAATAAGGCATTAAATCTGCATAAAGTTGAATTTCTGAAAAAAACATTTTTCTTATAGGCACTAATTTCAGACTTGGGTTCGAGACTTAAAAGCAATTATTTCAGGCTCTGTAGTACCAAACTAATTAGAAAATAAGTCCTTAAATCTGCATAAAGTTGAATTTCTGAAAAAAACATTTTTTAATAACCACTAATTTCAGACTTTGGTTCGAGACTTAAAAGCAATTATTTCAGGCTCTATGGTACCAAACGGGTTGAAATTTCGGAATAGTGATAAGAATCATAGTCCGAAACGAAATCTGTCCTTAAATCTACACTAAGTTGCATTTCTGGAAAATTCACCTTTCCTGAGGGCTCTGATTTCAGACTTGGGTTCGAACTTTAAAAGACATTTTTGCCAACTCTATTGTACCGAACGGGCTGAAATATTGATATAGTGATAAGAATCATGGTCCAAAACGAAATCCGTCATTAAATCTAAATAAAGTTGCATTTCTGAAAAAATCATTTTTCTTTAAGGCAAAATTTTCTTAATTTAGGACTTGGGTTCGAGCTTTAAAAGCCATTTTTTTTAGGCTGTATGGTACGAAACCGGCTGATATTTTGGAATAATGATAAGAATAATGGTACGAAACGAAATTAGTCCTTAAATCTGCATAAAGTTGAATTTCTGAAAAAAACATTTTTTAATAAGCACTAATTTCAGACTTGGGTTCGAGACTTAAAAGCAATTATTTCAGGCTCTATGGTACCAAACGGGTTGAAATTTTGGAATAGTGATAAGAATCATCGTCCAAAACGAAATAAGGCATTAAATCTGCATAAAGTTGAATTTCTGAAAAAAACATTTTTCTTATAGGCACTAATTTCAGACTTGGGTTCGAGACTTAAAAGCAATTATTTCAGGCTCTGTAGTACCAAACTAATTAGAAAATAAGTCCTTAAATCTGCATAAAGTTGAATTTCTGAAAAAAACATTTTTTAATAACCACTAATTTCAGACTTTGGTTCGAGACTTAAAAGCAATTATTTCAGGCTCTATGGTACCAAACGGGTTGAAATTTCGGAATAGTGATAAGAATCATAGTCCGAAAAGAAATCTGTCCTTAAATCTACACTAAGTTGCATTTCTGGAAAATTCACCTTTCCTGAGGGCTCTGATTTCAGACTTGGGTTCGAACTTTAAAAGACATTTTTGCCAACTCTATTGTACCGAACGGGCTGAAATATTTATATAGTGATGAGAATCATGGTCCTAAACGAAATCCGTCATTAAATCTAAATAAAGTTGCATTTCTGAAAAAATCATTTTTTTTTAAGGCAAAATTTTCTTAATTTAGGACTTGGGTTCGAGCTTTAAAAGCCATTTTTTTTAGGCTGTATGGTACGAAACCGGCTGATATTTTGGAATAGTGATAAGAATAATGGTACGAAACGAAATTAGTCCTTAAATCTGCATAAAGTTGAATTTCTGAAAAAAAACATTTTTTAATAAGCACTAATTTCAGACTTGGGTTCGAGACTTAAAAGCAATTATTTCAGGCTCTATGGTACCAAACGGGTTGAAATTTTGGAATAGTGATAAGAATCATCGTCCAAAACGAAATCAGTCCTAAAATTTACATTAAGTTGAATTTCTGGAAAATTCACCTTTCCTGAGGGCTCTGATTTCAGACTTGGGTTCGAACTTTAAAAGACATTTCTGCCAACTCTATTGTACCGAACGGGCTGAAATATTGATATAGTGATAAGAATCATGGTCCAAAACGAAATCCGTCATTAAATCTAAATAAAGTTGCATTTCTGAAAAAATCATTTTTCTTTAAGGCAAAATTTTCTTAATTTAGGACTTGGGTTCGAGCTTTAAAGCCATTTTTTTTAGGCTGTATGGTACGAAACCGGCTGATATTTTGGAATAGTGATAAGAATAATGGTACGAAACGAAATTAGTCCTTAAATCTGCATAAAGTTGAATTTCTGAAAAAACTATTTTCTAATATGCACTAATTTCAGAATTGGGTTCAAGACTTAAAAGCAATTATTTCAGGCTCTGTGGTACCAAACGGGTTGAAATTTTGGAATAAAGATAAGAATCATAGTCCGAAACGAAATCAGTCGTAAAATCTGCATTAAATTGCATTTCTGGAAAAATCATTTTTCTTTAAGGCAAAATTTTCTTAATTTCCGACTTGGGTTCCAGACTTAAAAGGATTTTTTTCAGGCGGTATGGTACCAAACGGGCTGAAGTTTTGTAATAGTGATAAGAATCATTGTCCAAAACGAAATCATTCCTAAAATCTACATTAAGTTGCATTTCTGGAAAATTCACCTTTCCTGAGGGCTCTGATTTCAGACTTGGGTTCGAGACTTAAAAGCAATTATTTCAGGCTCTATGGTACCAAACGGGCTGATATTTTGGAATAGTGATAAGAATAATGGTACGAAACGAAATTATTCCTTAAATCTGCATAAAGTTGAATTTCTGAAAAAACTATTTTCTAATAGGCACTTATTTCAGACTTGGGTTCGAGACTTTAAGGCAATTATTTCAGGCTCTATGGTACCAAACGGAAACCAAATTTTCTTAATTTCCGACTTGGGTTCCAGACTAAAAAGGAATTTTTTCAGGCGGTATGGTACCAAACGGGCTGAAGTTTAAGAATAGTGATAAGAATCATCGTCCAAAACGAAATCAGTCCTTAAATCTACATTAAGTTGCATTTCTGGAAAATTCACCTTTCCTGAGGGCTCTGATTTCACACTTGGGTTCGAACTTGAAAAGACATTTTTGCCAACTCTATTTTACCGAACGGGCTGAAATATTGATATAGTGATAAGAATCATGGTCCAAAACGAAATCCGTCATTAAATCTAAATAAAGTTGCATTTCTGAAAAAATCATTTTTCTTTAAGGCAAAATTTTCTTAATTTAGGACTTGGGTTCGAGCTTTAAAAGCCATTTTTTTTAGGCTGTATGGTACGAAACCGGCGGATATTTTGGAATAGTGATAAGAATAATGGTACGAAACGAAATTAGTCCTTAAATCTGCATAAAGTAGAATTTCTGAAAAAAACATTTTTTAATAACCACTAATTTCAGACTTTGGTTCGAGACTTAAAAGCAATTATTTATGGCTCTATGGTACCAAACGGGTTGAAATTTTGAAATAGTGATAAGAATCATAGTCCGAAACGAAATCAGTCGTAAAATCTGCATTAAATTGCATTTCTGGAAATATAATTTTTCTTTAATGCAAAATTTTCTTAATTTCCGACTTGTGTTCCAGACTAAAAAGGAATTTTTTCAGGCGGTATGGTACCAAACGGGCTGAAGTTTTAGAATAATGATAAGAATCATCGTCCAAAACGAAATCAGTCCTTAAATCTACATTAAGTTGCATTTCTGGAAAATTCACCTTTCCTGAGGGCTCTGATTTCAGACTTGGGTTCGAACTTGAAAAGACATTTTTGCCAACTCTATTGTACCGAACGGGCTGAAATATTGATATAGTGATAAGAATCATGGTCCAAAACGAAATCCGTCATTAAATCTAAATAAAGTTGCATTTCTGAAAAAATCATTTTTCTTTAAGGCAAAATTTTCTTAATTTAGGACTTGGGTTCGAGCTTTAAAAGCCATTTTTTTTAGGCTGTATGGTACGAAACCGGCTGATATTTTGGAATAATGATAAGAATAATGGTACGAAACGAAATTAGTCCTTAAATCTGCATAAAGTTGAATTTCTGAAAAAAACATTTTTTAATAAGCACTAATTTCAGACTTGGGTTCGAGACTAAAAAGCAATTATTTCAGGCTCTATGGTACCAAACGGGTTGAAATTTTGGAATAGTGATAAGAATCATCGTCCAAAACGAAATAAGGCATTAAATCTGCATAAAGTTGAATTTCTGAAAAAAACATTTTTCTTATAGGCACTAATTTCAGACTTGGGTTCGAGACTTAAAAGCAATTATTTCAGGCTCTGTAGTACCAAACTAATTAGAAAATAAGTCCTTAAATCTGCATAAAGTTGAATTTCTGAAAAAAACATTTTTTAATAACCACTAATTTCAGACTTTGGTTCGAGACTTAAAAGCAATTATTTCAGGCTCTATGGTACCAAACGGGTTGAAATTTCGGAATAGTGATAAGAATCATAGTCCGAAACGAAATCTGTCCTTAAATCTACACTAAGTTGCATTTCTGGAAAATTCACCTTTCCTGAGGGCTCTGATTTCAGACTTGGGTTCGAACTTTAAAAGACATTTTTGCCAACTCTATTGTACCGAACGGGCTGAAATATTT
The DNA here is from genome assembly GCA_026573805.1 of Hesperophylax magnus. NCBI lineage: Eukaryota > Metazoa > Arthropoda > Insecta > Trichoptera > Limnephilidae > Hesperophylax > Hesperophylax magnus. The sequence goes on from JAIUSX010000088.1 coordinate 5,973,952, forward strand.
ATATAGTGATGAGAATCATGGTCCTAAACGAAATCCGTCATTAAATCTAAATAAAGTTGCATTTCTGAAAAAATCATTTTTTTTTAAGGCAAAATTTTCTTAATTTAGGACTTGGGTTCGAGCTTTAAAAGCCATTTTTTTCAGGCTGTATGGTACGAAACCGGCTGATATCTTGGAATAGTGATAAAAATCATGGTCCAAAACGAAATAAGTCATTAAATCTGCATAAAGTTGAATTTCTGAAAAAAACATTTTTCTAATAGGCACTAATTTCAGACTTGGGTTCAAGACTTAAAAGCAATTATTTATGGCTCTATGGTACCAAACGGGTTGAAATTTTGGAATAGTGATAAGAATCATCGTCCAAAACGAAATCTGTCCTTAAATCTACACTAAGTTGCATTTCTGGAAAATTCACCTTTCATGAGGGCTCTGATTTCAGACTTGGGTTCGAACTTTAAAAGACATTTTTGCCAACTCTATTGTACCGAACGGGCTGAAATATTTATATAGTGATGAGAATCATGGTCCTAAACGAAATCCGTCATTAAATCTAAATAAAGTTGCATTTCTGAAAAAATCATTTTTTTTTAAGGCAAAATTTTCTTAATTTAGGACTTGGGTTCGAGCTTTAAAAGCCATTTTTTTTAGGCTGTATGGTACGAAACCGGCTGATATTTTGGAATAGTGATAAGAATAATGGTACGAAACGAAATTAGTCCTTAAATCTGCATAAAGTTGAATTTCTGAAAAAAAACATTTTTTAATAAGCACTAATTTCAGACTTGGGTTCGAGACTTAAAAGCAATTATTTCAGGCTCTATGGTACCAAACGGGTTGAAATTTTGGAATAGTGATAAGAATCATCGTCCAAAACGAAATCAGTCCTAAAATTTACATTAAGTTGAATTTCTGGAAAATTCACCTTTCCTGAGGGCTCTGATTTCAGACTTGGGTTCGAACTTTAAAAGACATTTCTGCCAACTCTATTGTACCGAACGGGCTGAAATATTGATATAGTGATAAGAATCATGGTCCAAAACGAAATCCGTCATTAAATCTAAATAAAGTTGCATTTCTGAAAAAATCATTTTTCTTTAAGGCAAAATTTTCTTAATTTAGGACTTGGGTTCGAGCTTTAAAGCCATTTTTTTTAGGCTGTATGGTACGAAACCGGCTGATATTTTGGAATAGTGATAAGAATAATGGTACGAAACGAAATTAGTCCTTAAATCTGCATAAAGTTGAATTTCTGAAAAAACTATTTTCTAATATGCACTAATTTCAGACTTGGGTTCAAGACTTAAAAGCAATTATTTCAGGCTCTGTGGTACCAAACGGGTTGAAATTTTGGAATAAAGATAAGAATCATAGTCCGAAACGAAATCAGTCGTAAAATCTGCATTAAATTGCATTTCTGGAAAAATCATTTTTCTTTAAGGCAAAATTTTCTTAATTTCCGACTTGGGTTCCAGACTTAAAAGGATTTTTTTCAGGCGGTATGGTACCAAACGGGCTGAAGTTTTGTAATAGTGATAAGAATCATTGTCCAAAACGAAATCATTCCTAAAATCTACATTAAGTTGCATTTCTGGAAAATTCACCTTTCCTGAGGGCTCTGATTTCAGACTTGAGTTCGAGACTTAAAAGCAATTATTTCAGGCTCTATGGTACCAAACGGGCTGATATTTTGGAATAGTGATAAGAATAATGGTACGAAACGAAATTATTCCTTAAATCTGCATAAAGTTGAATTTCTGAAAAAACTATTTTCTAATAGGCACTTATTTCAGACTTGGGTTCGAGACTTTAAGGCAATTATTTCAGGCTCTATGGTACCAAACGGAAACCAAATTTTCTTAATTTCCGACTTGGGTTCCAGACTAAAAAGGAATTTTTTCAGGCGGTATGGTACCAAACGGGCTGAAGTTTAAGAATAGTGATAAGAATCATCGTCCAAAACGAAATCAGTCCTTAAATCTACATTAAGTTGCATTTCTGGAAAATTCACCTTTCCTGAGGGCTCTGATTTCACACTTGGGTTCGAACTTGAAAAGACATTTTTGCCAACTCTATTTTACCGAACGGGCTGAAATATTGATATAGTGATAAGAATCATGGTCCAAAACGAAATCCGTCATTAAATCTAAATAAAGTTGCATTTCTGAAAAAATCATTTTTCTTTAAGGCAAAATTTTCTTAATTTAGGACTTGGGTTCGAGCTTTAAAAGCCATTTTTTTTAGGCTGTATGGTACGAAACCGGCGGATATTTTGGAATAGTGATAAGAATAATGGTACGAAACGAAATTAGTCCTTAAATCTGCATAAAGTAGAATTTCTGAAAAAAACATTTTTTAATAACCACTAATTTCAGACTTTGGTTCGAGACTTAAAAGCAATTATTTCAGGCTCTATGGTACCAAACGGGTTGAAATTTTGGAATAGTGATGAGAATCATAGTCTGAAACGAAATCCGTCGTAAAATCTGCATTAAATTGCATTTCTGAAAAATTCATTTTTCTTTAAGGAAAAATTTTCTTAATTTCCGTATTGGGTTCCAGACTTAAAAGGATTTTTTTCAGGCTGTATGGTACCAAACGGGCTGAAGTTTTGTAATAGTGATAAGAATCATTGTCCAAAACGAAATCATTCCTAAAATCTACATAAAGTTGCATTTCTGGAAAATTCACCTTTCCTGAGGGCTCTGATTTCAGACTTGGGTTCGAACTTGAAAAGACATTTTTGCCAACTCTATTGTACCGAACGGGCTGAAATATTGATATGGTGATAAGAATCATGGTCCAAAACGAAATCCGTCATTAAATCTAAATAAAGTTGCATTTCTGAAAAAATCATTTTTCTTTAAGGCAAAATTTTCTTAATTTAGGACTTGGGTTCGAGCTTTAAAGCCATTTTTTTTAGGCTGTATGGTACAAAACCGGCTGATATTTTGGAATAGTGATAAGAATCATGGTCCAAAACGAAATAAGGCATTAAATCTGCATAAAGTTGAATTTCTGAAAAATCCATTTTTCTTATAGGCACTAATTTCAGACTTGGGTTCGAGACTTAAAAGCAATTATTTCAGGCTCTATGGTACCAAACAGGCTGATATTTTGGAATAGTCATAAGAATAATGGTACGAAACGAAATAAGTCGTAAAATCTGCATTAAATTGCATTTCTGGATAAATCATTTTTCTTTAAGGCAAAATTTTCTTAATTTAGGACTTGGGTTCGAGCCTTAAAAGCCATTTTTTTCAGGCTGTATGGTACGAAACCGGCTGATATTTTGGAATAGTGATAAGAATCATGGTCCAAAACGAAATAAGGCATTAAATCTGCATAAAGTTGACTTTCTGAAAAATCCATTTTTCTTATAGGCACTAATTTCAGACTTGGGTTCGAGACTTAAAAGCAATTATTTCAGGCTCTATGGTACCAAACGGGCTGATATTTTGGAATAGTGATAAGAATAATAGTACGAAACGAAATAAGTCGTAAAATCTGCATTAAATTGCATTTCTGGATAAATCATTTTTCTTTAAGGCAAAATTTTCTTAATTTCCGACTTGGGTTCCAGACTAAAAAGGAATTTTTTCAGGCGGTATGGTACCAAACGGGCTGAAGTTTAAGAATAGTGATAAGAATCATCGTCCAAAACGAAATCAGTCCTTAAATCTACATTTTTTTTTTTTTTTTTTTTTTATATTAACTCCACACAGGAGGCCCTGAAGAAAATAATTTCCCTCAGGGCCTATGTCATCTTTGGGGATGCTGTGTGGAGGGTCTTTTTGTGGAGAGGAAGGAGTGAACATGGGTCTTGAAGAGTCCCATGTTGTAGGAGGGAGGAAACACAGAGGCCGGCAGTTCATTCCACAGCCGAGCTGTTGAACTTAAGAACGAATCGTAGAAGCGACCCGTTCTCATGTGACAAATGTCAGCCGTGTACAAATGTTGGGCGCGCGTTTGGCGTGTATCCCGACTACGCACCGGTGCCAAAGGGATCAATGACGCTAGTTCCTCAGAGCATCTTCCATTGTAATACCGATAGAACAAGGACAGCATACCTACCTGACGCCTGTGCTCTAAAGATTGCAGTCCGTTTGTTAAGATTGGGGAATCTATCAAACGGACCGCCCGTTTTTGCACAGAGTCAAGGGTTTTTTTCAGGTATTTAGGGGCTCCGGACCAGAGATGGCTGCCAAATTCGACAGTAGGGCGCACTTGCGATTTGTACAGGGTCAGCAGTTGTGTACTATTAAAGTATCTGCGGGCCCTGTACAGTACGCCCAGCTTCTGAGAGGCCAGCTTTACTCTGGCTTCGATGGAGCCCCCATACCTGAGCTGGTCACTTATAGTTACACCAAGCATATCAATGGAAGGCCTGTTCGGAAGATTGCTTCCGTTGAAGGAGACTAGGTTATCATTTAGATCCCTTTTAGACGTAATCAGACAGGATTGGGTCTTTGAAACATTAAATTCGACGAGATTATTTTTACCCCAAGAGGAAATACTCTCGAGATAACCGTCCATTCTCTGCTTCAAAGCCCTCCGAGCCGTTGGAGTTTGTGTGCCCTTTGGGGGCTTGTCAAACAAAAAGCTATCATGAACTGTACTGTCATCCGCGTAACAATGAATCGGTGCACATGTCAAAAGGTCATTGATGTGCAACAAAAACAAAGTCGGAGACAGAACCGATCCCTGTGGGACGCCAGCATTTATAGAGTGTGAGGATGAGGTGAAACCGTCAGCAACAGCCTGAATCGACCTATCCCTTAAAAAATCAGCAATCCACGTACACAGGGATGCGGGAAGTCCGTAAGAAGGCAATTTGTTGACAAGTCCTCGGTGCCAGACCCGGTCAAAGGCCTTGGATATGTCTAGTGCGACCGTTTGGGTCTCACCGTGACGTTCCAGGCACCGCCCCCAAACATGCGACACATACGCGAGAAGATCACCGCACGAGCGGTTCCGCCGGAATCCGTATTGACGGTCGTTGATAATTTTGTTCTTCTCGAGGTATGTGAGCAGTTTGTCGTTGATCACACGTTCCATCACTTTGGACAGAACTGATGTGATCGCTATGGGGCGGTAGTTGGCCGGGTTGGAGCGGTCACCTTTCTTGGGAATAGGGTGAATGACCGCTTTTTTCCAACCAGAGGGCACAGTGCCACACTTCAGGGACATTTTGAAGAGCTTTGTCAAAACTGGAACTATTTCCGCAGCACACCTCTGCAATACCAGGGCAGGTATTCCATCAGGTCCACTAGCTTTGTTAACATCGAGCCCCCGTATAACGTGGAGTACATCCCGATGCCGGATCCTCAGCTTTTTCATATAGAAGCCGCAGTGAGGAACTGACGGCGGAACAGCACCTCCGTCATCGAGGGTCGAGTTTTCCGCAAACATTTTCCCTAATAAGTTAGCCTTTTCGGTGGCGGTGTTTGCTAGTGAGCCGTCAGGTCTGGTAAGAGGTGGCAAACTGGGTTTGCAAAAATTCCGACCTATTGAGCCTGCAAGGGACCAGAATGCTCTGCTGCCATGCGGGCAGGCAGCCAGCTTTTTGCTGATCTGCAGGTCGTGTTCGAATTTTGACCTATTAATGATTCTCTTGCATTCCTTTGCCGATTTGTTGTATGCTGATCTGCTTTCGGGCGTTCGAGATGTGTTGTAGGCTCGGTAAGCCGCGTTTTTTCGTCGAACTGCTTCGGAGCATTGTCGACTGAACCACGGCTTTGAGCCCACACCAGTTTCTTTAGTAGTCGATTGTATGAAGCCATCCATCGCCGATTTGATGACTTCACCAATCTCCTGGGCACATCTTGAAGGGTCCGAAGTCCGAAAACAAACAGATGACCACGGAAAAGCGTTGAAATGGGCCCGCATACCGAACCAATCTGCTGACCTATAGTGCCACACTTTTCTCCTCAGCCTCTCATTGGTTGGTCTGAGGCTAACGGGGATTGATGTCGTCACTAGGCAGTGGTCAGATGATCCCAGAGGCGCTGTGACGTCAATCTTATAACCGTGTGGCACAGTAGTTAAAAATAGGTCTAACAGATTGGAACGGTGAGTCTGGACATCAGGAACCCTTGTAGGCTCCTGAACCAGTTGCTCTAATCCGTAGCAAATGGCAAAGGATTCCGCCTGTCGGCCAGCCGAGTCCGTTGGGCCTGAGAACTTCAACCATGGTTCGTTATGAACATTGAAGTCCCCCAGAACAATAAACTCTTAAGTTAAGTTGCATTTCTGGAAAATTCACCTTTCCTGAGGGCTCTGATTTCACACTTGGGTTCGAACTTGAAAAGACATTTTTGCCAACTCTATTTTACCGAACGGGCTGAAATATTGATATAGTGATAAGAATCATGGTCCAAAACGAAATCCGTCATTAAATCTAAATAAAGTTGCATTTCTGAAAAAATCATTTTTCTTTAAGGCAAAATTTTCTTAATTTAGGACTTGGGTTCGAGCTTTAAAAGCCATTTTTTTTAGGCTGTATGGTACGAAACCGGCTGATATTTTGGAATAGTGATAAGAATAATGGTACGAAACGAAATTAGTCCTTAAATCTGCATAAAGTAGAATTTCTGAAAAAAAACATTTTTTAATAACAACTAATTTCAGACTTTGGTTCGAGACTTAAAAGCAAATATTTCAGGCTCTATGGTACCAAACGGGTTGAAATTTTGGAAAAGTGTTAAGAATCATAGTCCGAAACGAAATCCGTCGTAAAATCTGCATTAAATTGCATTTCTGGAAAAATCATTTTTCTTTAAGGCAAAATTTTCTTAATTTCCGACTTGGGTTCCAGACTTAAAAGGATTTTTTTCAGGCGGTATGGTACCAAACGGGCTGAAGTTTTGTAATAGTGATAAGAATCAGTGTCCAAAACGAAATCATTCCTAAAATCTAAATTAAGTTGCATTTCTGGAAAATTCACCTTTCCTGAGGGCTCTGATTTCAGACTTGGGTTCGAGACTTAAAAGCAATTATTTCAGGCTCTATGGTACCAAACGGGCTGATATTTTAAAATAGTGATAAGAATAATGGTACGAAACGAAATTAGTCTTTAAATCTGCATAAAGTTGAATTTCTGAAAAAAAACAATTTTTTAATAGGCACTAATTTCAGACTTGGGTTCGAGACTTAAAAGCAATTATTTCAGGCTTTATGGTACCAAACGGGCTGATATTATGGAATAGTGATAAGACTAATGGTGCGAAACGAAATTAGTCTTTAAATCTGCATAAAGTTGAATTTCTGAAAAAAAACAATTTTTTAATAGGCACTAATTTCAGACTTGGGTTCGAGACTTAAAAGCAATTATTTCAGGCTTTATGGTACCAAACGGGTTGAAATTTCGGAAAAGTGATAAGAATCATAGTCCGAAACGAAATCAGTCGTAAAATCTGCATTAAATTGCATTTCTGGAAAAATCATTTTTCTTTAAGGCAAAATTTTCTTAATTTCCGACTTGGGTTCCAGACTTAAAAGCAATTATTTCAGGCTCTATGGTACCAAACAGGTTGAAATTTTGGAATAGTGATAAAAATCATCGTCCAAAACGAAATCAGTCCTAAAATTTACATTAAGTTGCATTTCTGGAAAATTCACCTTTCCTGAGGGCTCTGATTTCAGACTTGGGTTCGAACTTTAAATGACATTTCTGCCAACTCTATTGTACCGAACGGGCTGAAATATTTATAAAGTGATAAGAATCATGGTCCTAAACGAAATCCGTCATTAAATCTAAATAAAGTTGCATTTCTGAAAAAATTATTTTTCTTTAGGGCAAAATTTTCTTAATTTAGGACTTGGGTTCGAGCTTTAAAAGCCATTTTTTTTAGGCTGTATGGTACGAAACCGGCTGATATTTTGGAATAGTGATAAGAATAATGGTACGAAACGAAATTAGTCCTAAAATCTGCATAAAGTTGAATTTCTGAAAAAAACATTTTTTAATAACCACTAATTTCAGACTTTGGTTCGAGACTTAAAAGATATTATTTCAGGCTCTATGGTACCAAACGGGTTGAAATTTTGGAATAGTGATAAGAATCATAGTCTGAAACGAAATCCGTCGTAAAATCTGCATTAAATTGCATTTCTGGAAAAATCATTTTTCATTAATGCAAAATTTTCTTAATTTCCGACTTGGGTTCCAGACTTAAAAGGATTTTTTTCAGGCGGTATGGTAGCAAACGGGCTGAAGTTTTGTAATAGTGATTAAAATCATTGTCCAAAACGAAATCATTCCTAAAATTTACATTAAGTTGCATTTCTGGAAAATTCACCTTTCCTGAGGGCTCTGATTTCAGACTTGGGTTCGAACTTTAAAAGACATTTCTGCCAACTCTTTTGTACCGAACGGGCTGGAATATTGATAAAGTGATAAGAATCATGATCCAAAACGAAATCAGTCATTAAATCTAAATAAAGTTCCATTTCTGAAAAAATCGTTTTTCTTTAGGGAAAATTTTCTTAATTTAGGACTTGGGTTCGAGCCTTAAAAGCCATTTTTTCAGGCTTTATGGTACAAAACGGGCTGATATTTTGGAATAGTGATAAGAAACATGGTCCAAAACGAAATAAGTCTTTAAATCTGCATAAAGTTGAATTTCTGAAAAAAACATTTTTCTTATAGGCACTAATTTCAGACTTGGGTTCGAGACTTAAAAGCAATTATTTCATGCTCTATAGTACCACACGGGCTGATATTTTGGAATAGTGATAAGAATAATGGTACGAAACGAAATTAGTCCTTAAATCTGCATAAAGTTGAATTTCTGAAAAAAACATTTTTCTAATAGGCACTAATTTCAAACTTGGGTTCGAGACTTAAAAGCAATTATTTCAGGCTTTATGGTACCAAACGGGCTGATATTTTGGAATAGTGATAAGAATAATGGTACGAAACGAAATTAGTCCTTAAATCTGCATAAAGTTGAATTTCTGAAAAAACATTTTTCTAATAGGCACTAATTTCAGACTTGGGTTCGAGACTTAAAAGCAATTATTTCAGGCTCTATGGTACCAAACGGGCTGATATTTTGGAATAGTGATAAGAATAATGGTGCGAAACGAAATAAGTCTTTAAATCTGCATAAAGTTGAATTTCTGAAAAAAACAATTTTTTAATAGGCACTAATTTTAGACTTGGGTTCGAGACTTAAAAGCAATTATTTATGGCTCTATGGTACCAAACGGGTTCAAATTTTGGAAAAGTGACAAGAATCATAGTCCGAAACGAAATCAGTCGTAAAATCTGCATTAAATTGCATTTCTGGAAAAATCATCTTTCTTTAAGGCAAAATTTTCTTAATTTCCAACTTGGGTTCCAGACTTAAAAGGAATTTTTTCAGGCGGTATGGTACCAAACGGGCTGAAGTTTTAGAATAGTGATAAGAATCATCGTCCAAAACGAAATCAGTCCTTAAATCTACATTAAGTTGCATTTCTGGAAAATTCACCTTTCCTGAGGGCTCTGATTTCAGACTTGGGTTTGAACTTTAAAAGACATTTTTGCTAACTCTATTGTACCGAACGGGCTGAAATGTTGATATAGTGATAAGAATCATGGTCCAAAACGAAAACCGTCATTAAATCTAAATAAAGTTGCATTTCTGAAAAAATCATTTTTCTTTAGGGCAAAATTTTCTTAATTTAGGACTTGGGTTCGAGCTTTAAAAGCCATTTTTTTCAGGCTGTATGGTAGTAAACCGGCTGATATTTTGGAATAGTGATAAGAATAATGGTACGAAACGAAATTAGTCCTTAAATCTGCATAAAGTTGAATTTCTGAAAAAAACATTTTTTAATAAGCACTAATTTCAGACTTGGGTTCGAGACTTAAAAGCAATTATTTCAGGCTCTATGGTACCAAACGGGTTGAAATTTCGGAAAAGTGATAAGAATCATAGTCCGAAACGAAATCAGTCGTAAAATCTGCATTAAATTGCATTTCTGGAAAAATCATTTTTCTTTAAGGCAAAATTTTCTTAATTTCCGACTTGGGTTCCAGACTTAAAAGGGATTTTTTCAGGCTCTATGGTTCCAAACGGGCTGATATTATGGAATAGTGATAAGAATAATGGTACGAAACGAAATTAGTCCTTAAATCTGCATAAAGTTGAATTTCTGAAAAAAACATTTTTTAATAGGCACTAATTTCAGACTTGGGTTCGAGACTTAAAAGCAATTATTTCAGGCTTTATGGTACCAAACGGGTTGAAATTTCGGAAAAGTGATAAGAATCATAGTCCGAAACGAAATCAGTCGTAAAATCTGCATTAAATTGCATTTCTGGAAAAATCATTTTTCTTTAAGGCAAAATTTTCTTAATTTCCGACTTGGGTTCCAGACTTAAAAGCAATTATTTCAGGCTCTATGGTACCAAACAGGTTGAAATTTTGGAATAGTGATAAAAATCATCGTCCAAAACGAAATCAGTCCTAAAATTTACATTAAGTTGCATTTCTGGAAAATTCACCTTTCCTGAGGGCTCTGATTTCAGACTTGGGTTCGAACTTTAAATGACATTTCTGCCAACTCTATTGTACCGAACGGGCTGAAATATTTATAAAGTGATAAGAATCATGGTCCTAAACGAAATCCGTCATTAAATCTAAATAAAGTTGCATTTCTGAAAAAATTATTTTTCTTTAGGGCAAAATTTTCTTAATTTAGGACTTGGGTTCGAGCTTTAAAAGCCATTTTTTTTAGGCTGTATGGTACGAAACCGGCTGATATTTTGGAATAGTGATAAGAATAATGGTACGAAACGAAATTAGTCCTAAAATCTGCATAAAGTTGAATTTCTGAAAAAAACATTTTTTAATAACCACTAATTTCAGACTTTGGTTCGAGACTTAAAAGATATTATTTCAGGCTCTATGGTACCAAACGGGTTGAAATTTTGGAATAGTGATAAGAATCATAGTCTGAAACGAAATCCGTCGTAAAATCTGCATTAAATTGCATTTCTGGAAAAATCATTTTTCATTAATGCAAAATTTTCTTAATTTCCGACTTGGGTTCCAGACTTAAAAGGATTTTTTTCAGGCGGTATGGTAGCAAACGGGCTGAAGTTTTGTAATAGTGATTAAAATCATTGTCCAAAACGAAATCATTCCTAAAATTTACATTAAGTTGCATTTCTGGAAAATTCACCTTTCCTGAGGGCTCTGATTTCAGACTTGGGTTCGAACTTTAAAAGACATTTCTGCCAACTCTTTTGTACCGAACGGGCTGGAATATTGATAAAGTGATAAGAATCATGATCCAAAACGAAATCAGTCATTAAATCTAAATAAAGTTCCATTTCTGAAAAAATCGTTTTTCTTTAGGGAAAATTTTCTTAATTTAGGACTTGGGTTCGAGCCTTAAAAGCCATTTTTTCAGGCTTTATGGTACAAAACGGGCTGATATTTTGGAATAGTGATAAGAAACATGGTCCAAAACGAAATAAGTCTTTAAATCTGCATAAAGTTGAATTTCTGAAAAAAACATTTTTCTTATAGGCACTAATTTCAGACTTGGGTTCGAGACTTAAAAGCAATTATTTCATGCTCTATAGTACCACACGGGCTGATATTTTGGAATAGTGATAAGAATAATGGTACGAAACGAAATTTGTCCTTAAATCTGCATAAAGTTGAATTTCTGAAAAAAACATTTTTCTAATAGGCACTAATTTCAAACTTGGGTTCGAGACTTAAAAGCAATTATTTCAGGCTTTATGGTACCAAACGGGCTGATATTTTGGAATAGTGATAAGAATAATGGTACGAAACGAAATTAGTCCTTAAATCTGCATAAAGTTGAATTTCTGAAAAAACATTTTTCTAATAGGCACTAATTTCAGACTTGGGTTCGAGACTTAAAAGCAATTATTTCAGGCTCTATGGTACCAAACGGGCTGATATTTTGGAATAGTGATAAGAATAATGGTGCGAAACGAAATAAGTCTTTAAATCTGCATAAAGTTGAATTTCTGAAAAAAACAATTTTTTAATAGGCACTAATTTTAGACTTGGGTTCGAGACTTAAAAGCAATTATTTATGGCTCTATGGTACCAAACGGGTTCAAATTTTGGAAAAGTGACAAGAATCATAGTCCGAAACGAAATCAGTTGTAAAATCTGCATTAAATTGCATTTCTGGAAAAATCATCTTTCTTTAAGGCAAAATTTTCTTAATTTCCAACTTGGGTTCCAGACTTAAAAGGAATTTTTTCAGGCGGTATGGTACCAAACGGGCTGAAGTTTTAGAATAGTGATAAGAATCATCGTCCAAAACGAAATCAGTCCTTAAATCTACATTAAGTTGCATTTCTGGAAAATTCACCTTTCCTGAGGGCTCTGATTTCAGACTTGGGTTTGAACTTTAAAAGACATTTTTGCTAACTCTATTGTACCGAACGGGCTGAAATGTTGATATAGTGATAAGAATCATGGTCCAAAACGAAAACCGTCATTAAATCTAAATAAAGTTGCATTTCTGAAAAAATCATTTTTCTTTAGGTCAAAATTTTCTTAATTTAGGACTTGGGTTCGAGCTTTAAAAGCCATTTTTTTCAGGCTGTATGGTAGTAAACCGGCTGATATTTTGGAATAGTGATAAGAATAATGGTACGAAACGAAATTAGTCCTTAAATCTGCATAAAGTTGAATTTCTGAAAAAAACATTTTTTAATAAGCACTAATTTCAGACTTGGGTTCGAGACTTAAAAGCAATTATTTCAGGCTCTATGGTACCAAACGGGTTGAAATTTCGGAAAAGTGATAAGAATCATAGTCCGAAACGAAATCAGTCGTAAAATCTGCATTAAATTGCATTTCTGGAAAAATCATTTTTCTTTAAGGCAAAATTTTCTTAATTTCCGACTTGGGTTCCAGACTTAAAAGGGATTTTTTCAGGCTCTATGGTTCCAAACGGGCTGATATTATGGAATAGTGATAAGAATAATGGTACGAAACGAAATTAGTCCTTAAATCTGCATAAAGTTGAATTTCTGAAAAAAACATTTTTTAATAGGCACTAATTTCAGACTTGGGTTCGAGACTTAAAAGCAATTATTTCAGGCTTTATGGTACCAAACGGGTTGAAATTTCGGAAAAGTGATAAGAATCATAGTCCGAAACGAAATCAGTCGTAAAATCTGCATTAAATTGCATTTCTGGAAAAATCATTTTTCTTTAAGGCAAAATTTTCTTAATTTCCGACTTGGGTTCCAGACTTAAAAGCAATTATTTCAGGCTCTATGGTACCAAACAGGTTGAAATTTTGGAATAGTGATAAAAATCATCGTCCAAAACGAAATCAGTCCTAAAATTTACATTAAGTTGCATTTCTGGAAAATTCACCTTTCCTGAGGGCTCTGATTTCAGACTTGGGTTCGAACTTTAAATGACATTTCTGCCAACTCTATTGTACCGAACGGGCTGAAATATTTATAAAGTGATAAGAATCATGGTCCTAAACGAAATCCGTCATTAAATCTAAATAAAGTTGCATTTCTGAAAAAATTATTTTTCTTTAGGGCAAAATTTTCTTAATTTAGGACTTGGGTTCGAGCTTTAAAAGCCATTTTTTTTAGGCTGTATGGTACGAAACCGGCTGATATTTTGGAATAGTGATAAGAATAATGGTACGAAACGAAATTAGTCCTTAAATCTGCATAAAGTTGAATTTCTGAAAAAAACATTTTTTAATAACCACTAATTTCAGACTTTGGTTCGAGACTTAAAAGATATTATTTCAGGCTCTATGGTACCAAACGGGTTGAAATTTTGGAATAGTGATAAGAATCATAGTCTGAAACGAAATCCGTCGTAAAATCTGCATTAAATTGCATTTCTGGAAAAATCATTTTTCATTAATGCAAAATTTTCTTAATTTCCGACTTGGGTTCCAGACTTAAAAGGATTTTTTTCAGGCGGTATGGTAGCAAACGGGCTGAAGTTTTGTAATAGTGATTAAAATCATTGTCCAAAACGAAATCATTCCTAAAATTTACATTAAGTTGCATTTCTGGAAAATTCACCTTTCCTGAGGGCTCTGATTTCAGACTTGGGTTCGAACTTTAAAAGACATTTCTGCCAACTCTTTTGTACCGAACGGGCTGGAATATTGATAAAGTGATAAGAATCATGATCCAAAACGAAATCAGTCATTAAATCTAAATAAAGTTCCATTTCTGAAAAAATCGTTTTTCTTTAGGGAAAATTTTCTTAATTTAGGACTTGGGTTCGAGCCTTAAAAGCCATTTTTTCAGGCTTTATGGTACAAAACGGGCTGATATTTTGGAATAGTGATAAGAAACATGGTCCAAAACGAAATAAGTCTTTAAATCTGCATAAAGTTGAATTTCTGAAAAAAACATTTTTCTTATAGGCACTAATTTCAGACTTGGGTTCGAGACTTAAAAGCAATTATTTCATGCTCTATAGTACCACACGGGCTGATATTTTGGAATAGTGATAAGAATAATGGTACGAAACGAAATTAGTCCTTAAATCTGCATAAAGTTGAATTTCTGAAAAAAACATTTTTCTAATAGGCACTAATTTCAAACTTGGGTTCGAGACTTAAAAGCAATTATTTCAGGCTTTATGGTACCAAACGGGCTGATATTTTGGAATAGTGATAAGAATAATGGTACGAAACGAAATTAGTCCTTAAATCTGCATAAAGTTGAATTTCTGAAAAAACATTTTTCTAATAGGCACTAATTTCAGACTTGGGTTCGAGACTTAAAAGCAATTATTTCAGGCTCTATGGTACCAAACGGGCTGATATTTTGGAATAGTGATAAGAATAATGGTGCGAAACGAAATAAGTCTTTAAATCTGCATAAAGTTGAATTTCTGAAAAAAACAATTTTTTAATAGGCACTAATTTTAGACTTGGGTTCGAGACTTAAAAGCAATTATTTATGGCTCTATGGTACCAAACGGGTTCAAATTTTGGAAAAGTGACAAGAATCATAGTCCGAAACGAAATCAGTCGTAAAATCTGCATTAAATTGCATTTCTGGAAAAATCATCTTTCTTTAAGGCAAAATTTTCTTAATTTCCAACTTGGGTTCCAGACTTAAAAGGAATTTTTTCAGGCGGTATGGTACCAAACGGGCTGAAGTTTTAGAATAGTGATAAGAATCATCGTCCAAAACGAAATCAGTCCTAAAATTTACATTAAGTTGCATTTCTGGAAAATTCACCTTTCCTGAGGGCTCTGATTTCAGACTTGGGTTCGAACTTTAAAAGACATTTCTGCCAACTCTATTGTACCGAACGGGCTGGAATATTGATATAGTGATAAGAATCATGATCCAAAACGAAATCAGTCATTAAATCTAAATAAAGTTCCATTTCTGAAAAAATCATTTTTCTATAAGGCAAAATTTTCTTAATTTAGGACTTGGGTTCGAGCCTTAAAAGCCATTTTTTTCAGGCTGTATTGTACGAAACCGGCTGATATTTTGGAATAGTGATAAGAATCATGGTCCAAAACGAAATAAGTCATTAAATCTGCATAAAGTTGAATTTCTGAAAAAAACATTTTTCTTATAGGCACTAATTTCAGACTTGGGTTCGAGACTTAAAAGCAATTATTTCAGGCTCTATGGTACCAAACGGGCTGATATTTTTGAATAGTGATAAGAATAATGGTACCAAACGAAATTAGTCCTTAAATCTGCATAAAGTTTAATTTCTGAAAAAAACATTTTTCTAATAGGCACTAATTTCAGACTTGGGTTCGAGACTTAAAAGCAATTATTTCAGGCTCTATAGTACCAAACGGGCTGATATTTTGGAATAGTGATAAGAATCATGGTCCAAAACGAAATAAGTCCTTAAATCTGCATAAAGTTGAATTTCTGAAAAAAACATTTTTTAATAACCACTAATTTCAGACTTTGGTTCGAGACTTAAGAGCAATTATTTCAGGCTCTATGGTACCAAACGGGTTGAAATTTTGGAATAAAAATAAGAATCATAGTCCGAAACGAAATCCGTCGTAAAATCTGCATTAAATTGCATTTCTGGAAAAATCATTTTTCTTTAAGGAAAAATTTTCTTAATTTCCGACTTGGGTTCCAGACTTAAAAGGATTTTTTTCAGGCGGTATGGTACCAAACGGGCTGAAGTTTTGTAATAGTGATAAAAATCATTGTCCAAAACGAAATCATTCCTAAAATTTACATTAAGTTGCATTTCTGGAAAATTCACCTTTCCTGAGGGCTCTGATTTCAGACTTGGGTTCGAACTTTAAAAGACATTTCTGCCAACTCTTTTGTACCGAACGGTCTGGAATATTGATAAAGTGATAAGAATCGTGATCCAAAACGAAATCAGTCATTAAATCTAAATAAAGTTCCATTTCTGAAAAAATCGTTTTTCTTTAAGGTAAAATTTTCTTAATTTAGGACTTGGGTTCGAGCCTTAAAAGCCATTTTTTCAGGCTTTATGGTACAAAACGGGCTGATATTTTGGAATAGTGATAAGAATCATGGTCCAAAACGAAATAAGTCTTTAAATCTGCATAAAGTTGAATTTCTGAAAAAAACATTTTTCTTATAGTCACTAATTTCAGACTTGGGTTCGAGACTTAAAGGCAATTATTTCAGGCTCTATGGTACCAAACGGGCTGATATTTTGGAATAGTGATAAGAATAATGGTACGAAACGAAATTAGTCCTTAAATCTGCATAAAGTTGAATTTCTGAAAAAAACATTTTTCTAATAGGCACTGATTTCAGACTTGGGTTCGAGACTTAAAAGCAATTATTTCAGGCTCTATGGTACCAAACGGGTTGAAATTTTGGAATAGTGTTAAGAATCATCGTCCAAAACGAAATCAGTCTCAAAATCTGCATTAAATTGCATTTCTGGAAAAATCATTTTTCTTTAAGGCAAAATTTTCTTTATTTCCGACTTGGGTTCCAGATTTAAAAGGAATTTTTTCAGGCGGTATGGTACCAAACGGGCTGAAGTTTTAGAACAGTGATAAGAATCATCGTCCAAAACGAAATCAGTCCTTAAATCTACATTAAGTTGCATTTCTGGAAAATTCACCTTTCCTGAGGGCTCTGATTTCAGACTTGGGTTCGAACTTGAAAAGACATTTTTGCCAACTCTATTGTACCGAACGGGCTGAAATATTTATAAAGTGATAAGAATCATGGTCCAAAACGAAATCCGTCATTAAATCTAAATAAAGTTGCATTTCTGAAAAAATCATTTTTCTTTAAGGCAAAATTTTCTTAATTTAGGACTTGGGTTCGAGCTTTAACCACTGGAACGATTTCGGTCGAAAAATCGACCACTTTTATTTTTCTGCGATTGATATCGGTCCAAAAATGGACCGATTTTTCTACCATTCGTAAAATATTTATTGTAATTATTTAAAACGCTTCCTTGGCCAGCTACTTGTTTTATCGAATAGCTGATAATATATTCTCTTTGTCTATGAACTTATCCGTTGTCTTTGAGGTGATATTTAACGAGTTTTCGCGGTTTTATAAGGCGTCCTGTCAAAAAACAAAACCATAAATTTTTAACATTCACGAAATTTTGGACTCTTCCTAAAATGCCGTAAGTAATTAATTTATTGGGTTTTTAACGCATAATTATATATCTGTGTTATTATGATTGACTTATCTATCTTTGAAATGCGTTTTTAATTAGTTTGTTTCTAATATATTGTTTTGGTTGAAGTTTTTGTGTAAGAATACGTCAACTGAAGACGTCATCTGTTTTTGATTTACAATAATGTCTTATATACTGCACTCGCGCATTTGAAATATAGATATTCCATCACAGTGATTCAAAACAAAGAGATATGTATAAGTTTTATTTGAATTGGTTCATTATTAATACAGATATTTGCTAACCAATTATTTTAAGTCATATGTCAAAAAGTTGACTCTTTTTTACATGTAAAATGGTGTAAAGCCTTCGTCACACAATAAAAATTTAGTAATTTAGTTGTATAATTAATTAATTTCTTCACTTTTACCAAATTTGTGCAGAAACAGTTGTCGTCCAGGGAAAGGGAGCACTCCACGACCCAATAATTATTTTCAAATTTTATATTAGTGCAATATTTAACAAAATTTAAACATTTAAGTACTTACATTAAGTGTTTTCAATTTAAAATATATAGAGTGGTGCTGACTGCAAGAGGAGGCAGAGGAAGAGGGACAGGTGGGGTACGAGCTGGTGCCAGACTACCTGCACGTGGACGTCAACGCAGAGCTGCAATTGCAGCCTCGTCTGGAGTGTTAGTATTTTTTAATGTTTTTTTATGAAAGTACTTTGCTGTGGCCGTTGAACTCATCATATATTTGTATTTATTTAAACAGCGACCCTGCTTTGCTACTGGTGCGAGAGGATCGCGTCAAGGCCCTAAAGGCTGTTAGGGCCCTGCCTGCTTCCTTCCGGCTAGAGCTGGAAAGCCGAAAATTCAAGAAGCAGGCGGCGCGCATTTTGCTCCCTACCGCACCTCCAAGAAAAACTAAACAAAAGTAAGCAATCGTATTTAGATGCTTGATACAATATTATTGTTTTTTCCTGACAGCGTTCCACTCTTACAGTGATAGTTGGTAAGATCAGCGCTCTGTGCATTTGGCACATTCAGTGCATATTTTACAGAGTTCTAATTTTATTGTTTATTTACATACTGTACTTACTGTTTCACACGTGAATGAGAACAATTTATATGATTTATGTAAATGTTTTCAGAATTCCATCTCCGGAGAGAACAACGTGTCCCTTTTCACAAGGGACGCCTTCACCGTTGCCACGACCCGTACCACCACCGTGGATGTCCACTCCCGCACAGATCCAATCAACGGCTCCCAATGCACCAATTATGCCTATCCGTGCAGCATCTCCCGAGCCGTTACCTGGGACATCGCGGAGTGGGGAACTCTTCTCTCCGGAGGCCCGCTATCACAGCGAGCTGTGGGTGGACGTGCCATTCTACCAAGAATTATCGGCGTTTGGGAACGGTGAGTTTATTTTTTAAAATGTCATACCAGGGGCTCAATATAAAATCAATTATCTATATTTTATATTGATATCTTTAGCACAGTTTCACTGTTGGTATATTGGCAGGAAATAAGCATAGTACTTAAAAATTCCACATAACAAACATACAAAATGTATTGTTGTTATGACGTGGATGCATCATTACACATCTTTTTTTTTCTGTAACGGGTATTGCAGAGTGAGAAATAAGACATGCCGAACTTCTTTGCGAGGATTACATTTGATTCACCGGCTTCTAAACGGTGTAATACAGCATTTTTTTCTTAAATTGAAAAAACACTTTCGCTTCACGGGACTCATTGTGTCGAGATTCCTAGTCAAAAGCGAGGCTGTATTGGTAGGTGGGTTTTGTAACCGGACAAATTATCATTAAAATAGGTCGCTTTACGTAGTTGGTCACTTTAAACGGATACGTTTTCCTACTAAAAGCTATGAAACCTTACTAGAGTTTACATTATCGTCACTTAAAACAGTAGACCGTTAAATGCAAAGTCATTATATCCAAATTCTACTGTAAATTTGTGTTTTCTTTTATTTCAGAGTCAGACATGGGCAGTAACGTGGACGAGGCAGCTGTACTAGAAGAGTCTGTACTTGGAAACCGTGAGTTATAAAACTAACTAACTTACCTTCACGCCATTTCGGTAGGCAGAGAGGATGAACCACCATGCAACTCGATCTTGGCACACACACTCTTTTCTTCATTCCATACCTACCTGACTGTGCTATTCTGACTCCTGACATAGCCCGCCTCAAGTATTTGATTAACTTTTTATTTATTTTTTTATATGAATACCTCACAAGAGCCTCAGCTGGAGCCAGTGAGACTATGGCATCCTCAATCGGGGTATGTTGTGAGGCTGAAGGTAGCGGGGAGGGGAAGGAGGTGTGGAAGAGGGAGGTGGAAAAGTACCTGGCTATTCAGAACTGGTCACCAAACACGGCGAAAGCCATTTCAAGCAACGTTTCAATTCTGAATGGGGTCTTACACCAGGGCGATACTATGGGTATCTTCCACTCTGGAACGTGCCGCAAATATAATATATATTATTTTAAATGAATTTTGTGTGAAAATAACACTAATTATTAAAATATAATTTATTTGATTTGATCCCGCGACCATCGTATTGCGAGTCATAAGCCGTACCAGAGGCAGTGGGTTATCGTAATATAGACACATTAAATTAATTTGGGTTTTCTGTTGTTTCAGAAATGGACAGATCGAGCGACGAGGATGACGAAACGAGTGACGTCGACCACGAAGAGAGCGATGAGGATACCTTCTGCATGCCACCAATACCTTATCATAATATTATCAACGTTTCACCTAACTCCGCTATGGCCATAGACTTTAGTAGACAAGACCAGGTAGATAGTGAGGCAATGCGTTCGATTCTGCCGCCTGAAGGTTACTCTTTCGATTGGTCTAAAGATATCTTACGTTTTACTGGGATAAGGGAGACTTTCACAGGCACGCCGGGACCAACTTTCAATACCGACGAAATGGGCAAACCTGTGGATGCCTTTCTTAAAATCTTTGATGCAGATTTCGTTGAACTGATCGCGAGAGAGACCAACAGGTATGCAGATCAATGGATTGCGAAAAAACAATTTAAGCGTCATGCGCGTACCAATAAATGGGCTCCCACGAATAAAGAGGAAATGTATGTATTCTTGGCAATTTTAATGTATCAAGGTATTAGTCCCCTTCCTGTTGAAAAAGACTACTTCTATTCAAAAAAACTCACCGCCATGCCTTATTTCAGCCGAGCCATGGATTATAATCGTTTTCTTCTAATTAAAAAGTTCCTTCACTTCACCAACAATGAAAGTCTTTCTTCTGATGCACCATTATCTGTGCGAAGGTTACAAAAGATTCAACCCGTCTTGGACCACCTCTCAAATAAGTTTGAGACTTTATACCTGCCCGAGCAAGACATCTCTCTGGATGAATCCTTACTCTGCTATAAAGGCCGTTTGGGATTCGTCCAGATGATCAAAACCAAAGCGGCCAGTGCGGGTATAAAGTCTTACGAGCTTTGTGAGTCCAAGTCTGGCTATCTTTGGAAATTCCAAATTTATACGGGGAAGACCATTTCCAGACAGGCTGAATCGACAAATCCAGACCAGGAAGATATGACGGAAGACATAACGGAAGATATGACGGACGACATGACACAGGCCAACTTTTTGGGTGCTCACAATATCTGCCCAGTTGGGGCCACTGCAAAGATAGTATACGACCTGGCCAGCCCTCTGTTTAACAAGGGGTATACATTAATAATGGACAATTTTTATAATAGTCCATTATTGGCACGATGCCTCAAAAGAAATGGGATGGACTGCATGGGCACATTGCGGTTAAACCGAGAATTTGTGCCCTCTGCATTTAAGTCCCATCTCCGGTCCAAACTGAGGGAAGGTGAGGTTGTATACTCGAACTGCGGGGACCTCAATGTAATGGTTTGGTTGGACAAAAACCTGGTAAGTATGTTGTCCACCTACCATAAGGCAGAAATCGGGGCAGTTGAAAAGTTTGGTACCTGGACTTACAAACCTCAACTCGTACTAGCTAACAAGGTAATGGGGGGGGTTGACCGAAAAGATCAGCTTTTGTCAGGCTTCCCCATTGAACGACAGCGAAACCTGGTCTGGTACAAGAAGCTTTTCAGGAGACTACTAAGCGTTTCGGTGCAGAATGCGTATATATTGTACAGCTCAAAGCTCCGCAAGGAAAATAAACGCATTTTGTACCGAAACTTCAGGAGTGAGGTTGCGGATGAACTCCTTCTGCTGTTCTGTCGTAGTCAAATTGACACGACTGTGCGGACCATTGGCCTAATAGCTGAAGGAAAGACTCTGCGACCTATCCTGAAAGGCAACCACTTCGTGGTCCGTAGCGGGAAAAAGGTGAAATGTGCGTGGTGCAACATAAATAACATTTTCAAAAGGACCCTTACAAAGTGTGATGTGTGTGATGTGGCATTATGCTATGATTGCATGAAGCCATATCACACTACAATATAGATTTGCTGAGGGTTTTTTTTATTTCATTTTTTTCTTTTTTGGTTTTTTAGTTATGAAATTCTAATTTATAAATTTAATTAAATTTGTTTGAACATCAATTATGATGGCCTGGATGGCTGGACTTATAATCATTTCTTTCCGCATACTCACGTCTCATGTTATGTTGTCCTCAAAGGTTCTATATGATAAGGTTCGGTGGACATTTAATATGTATATTTCAATTCTGATCATTGAAATATGCATGTTAACAAATGCACAGGTATTCTCATTTTTCCCTGTTTATTGTACACATTAAATAACTCGTTTTATTTTTATGTCTTAATTATATTTTGTCAATTTTTCTGTAAAGATGCTTTTCCAGATCTAGTCACTGAACAAAACTAAGCCAATTCAAGCAATGTTCAATTCTGAATGGTGGTCCCTCACCAGAGCGATACTCAGAATCTCACTCTATAGCGAGGCACAATGATATTATTATGTATTGATTTTCTTAAATTATGAATGAACCAATAAACTGAATACATTTTTATTATGACAAAGTGTGTAAACAATGTTTAAATCAATATACTGCTCTTTCATTGTAACCATACAACTGTAATATTGATTTAAAAGGATATTAGGGCTTAATAAATAAATCAATTATTGGTTCCATCAATTATTTTCCATCCCCCATTTTTTTCGATACCTTTGCGTTTAGATATAAAATTATCACTATGATTTTATTTGCCATTCTACGGTCATACAAAGGTTTGATATATATATACAAATTTATCATCATTTTACATATTCCGATTTAACCTATGTAGATTGACCTTAAGGTAGCTGTCAGAAGTGATTTTTCGTCAAATATTGGTGAATTTCATCAACTTTCAAAGTATCCCCCTGAAATATTGGCAATGTTTATATCTATGATATATATTTAACTTTAAGCCTTATTTCCTCGTTTTGCACGTAATATAAAAACATGGTTACAAATCTCCAGTTCTAATTTACAATTATTTAAAAAGTAGCACCATGATTTTGACATCGTGAAATAGGCTCTCTGTATAATTCATCAAATGAATAAAATAAAGCCAACACGGCGACTATGCTTATTAATAATTGTAGACAGTTAATGTATCTTCCTAACGTTATACCAGTTTTTGTGGTAAATTTATTATATAGTATAATACAGTGATTTCAATTTTGACGCGTCACGCACTCAAATTTTACAAAATTATTTTCTGACCAAACTTTTGAAGAGATCTTAACATGCAAAAAAATATTTTTCTATTACATTCTTGCATCTGTGATCATCAAACAGGCCATAGAGAACATAAAAACGTAGAAAATATTCTATAAAGATTTTTAAAACTGCCACTGGCGGCAATTTCAAATCACATAAACGCAAATTTCGCGCATTTATAAAGTTTAAGATTTTTTAATAATTTATCTATAAATTCTAAAAATATAGAATAATTATTAAAATATAGGTGAATTCATTGGCTGTATAGCACTACAATCAGTTTTATGTCTCCGTATTAAAATTCGGAGTTTTGATTTTTTTAATGTTGGCGGAAAATATTCAAAATCGTCGCCAAAAAACCGCGAGCAATCGGAGAAAAAAGTTTTTTGACGCGCGATCGTTCGAGTGGTTAAAAGCCATTTTTTTTAGGCTGTATTGTACGAAACCGGCTGATATTTTGGAATAGTGATAAGAATAATGGTACGAAACGAAATTAGTCCTTAAATCTGCATAAAGTTGAATTTCTGAAAAAAACATTTTTTAATAACCACTAATTTCAGACTTTGGTTCGAGACTTAAAAGCTATTATTTCATGCTCTATGGTACCAAACGGGTTGAAATTTTGGAATAAAGATAAGAATCATAGTCCGAAACGAAATCCGTCGTAAAATCTGCATTAAATTGCATTTCTGGAAAAATCATTTTTCTTTAATGCAAAATTTTCTTAATTTCCGACTTGGGTTCCAGACTTAAAAGGATTTTTTTCAGGCGGTATGGTACCAAACGGGCTGAAGTTTTGTAATAGTGATAAAAATCATTGTCCAAAACGAAATCATTCCTAAAATTTACATTAAGTTGCATTTCTGGTAAATTCACCTTTCCTGAGGGCTCTGATTTCAGACTTGGGTTCGAACTTTAAAAGACATTTCTGCCAACTCTTTTGTACCGAACGGGCTGGAATATTGATAAAGTGATAAGAATCATGATCCAAAACGAAATCAGTCATAAAATCTAAATAAAGTTCCATTTCTGAAAAAATCGTTTTTCTTTAGGGAAAATTTTCTTAATTTAGGACTTGGGTTCGAGCCTTAAAAGCCATTTTTTCAGGCTTTATGATACAAAACGGGCTGATATTTTGGAATAGTGATAAGAAACATGGTCCAAAACGAAATAAGTCTTTAAATCTGCATAAAGTTGAATTTCTGAAAAAAACATTTTTCTTATAGGCACTAATTTCAGACTTGGGTTCGAGACTTAAAAGCAATTATTTCAGGCTCTATAGTACCAAACGGGCTGATATTTTGGAATAGTGATAAGAATAATGGTACGAAACGAAATTAGTCCTTAAATCTGCATAAAGTTGAATTTCTGAAAAAAAAAATTTTTTAATAGGCACTAATTTCAGACTTGGGTTCGAGACTTAAAAGCAATTATTTCAGGCTCTATGGTACCAAACGGGTTGAAATTTTGGAATAGTGATAAGAATCATCGTCCAAAACGAAATCAGTCCTTAAATCTACATTAAGTTGCATTTCTGGAAAAATCACCTTTCCTGAGGGCTCGGATTTCAGACTTGGGTTCGAACTTGAAAAGACATTTTTGCCAACTCTATTGAACCGAACGGGCTGAAATATTGATATAGTGATAAGAATCATGGTCCAAAACGAAATCCGTCATTAAATCTAAATAAATTTGCATTTCTGAAAAAATCATTTTTCTTTAAGGCAAAATTTTCTTAATTTAGGACTTGGGTTCGAGCCTTAAAAGCCATTTTTTCAGGCTGTATGGTACGAAACCGTAAGATATTTTGGAATAGTGATAAGAATCATGGTCCAAAACGAAATTAGTCTTTAAATCTGCAGAAATTTGAATTTCTGAAAAAAACATTTTTCTAATAGGCACAAATTTCAGACTTGGGTTCGAGACTTACAAGGAATTTTTTCACTTGGGTTCGAGACTTAAAAGGCATTTTTTTCAGGCTGTATGGTACGAAACCGGCTGATATTTTGGAATAGTGATAAGAATAATGGTACGAAACGAAATTATTCCTTAAATCTGCATAAAGTTGAATTTCTGAAAAAAACATTTTTTAATAACCACTAATTTCAGACTTGGGTTCGAGACTTAAAAGCAATTATTTCAGGCTGTATGGTACCAAACGGGTTGAAATTTTGGAATATTGATAAGAATCATAGTCCGAAACGAAATCCGTCGTAAAATCTGCATTAAATTGCATTTCTGGAAAAATCATTTTTCTTTAAGGCCAAATTTTCTTAATTTCCGACTTGGGTTCCAGACTTAAAAGGATTTTTTTCAGGCGGTATGGTACCAAACGGGCTGAAGTTTTGTAATAGTGATAAAAATCATTGTAAAAAACGAAATCATTCCTAAAATTTACATTAAGTTGCATTTCTGGAAAATTCACCTTTCCTGAGGGCTCTGATTTCAGACTTGGGTTCGAACTTTAAAAGACATTTCTGCCAACTCTTTTGTACAGAACGGGCTGGAATATTGATAAAGTGATAAGAATCGTGATCCAAAACGAAATCAGTCATTAAATCTAAATAAAGTTCCATTTCTGAAAAAATCGTTTTTCTTTAAGGCAAAATTTTCTTAATTTAGGACTTGGGTTCGAGCCTCAAAAGCCATTTTTTCAGGCTTTATGGTACAAAACGGGCTGATATTTTGGAATAGTGATAAGAATCATGGTCCAAAACGAAATAAGTCTTCTAATCT